>CM060127.1:9633206-10233206 GCA_030522415.1 Channallabes apus
TTGTGAAGAGAAAGTTGAGAGACGCAAGACACAAGAATCTGCAAAAGGATTCCCGACCAAGTATTGAGTGCAGAACCGAACATAATTATTTGAAGGTTGACTTTTTTTGTATTAAAAACACTTTTCTTTTATTGGTCGGATGAAATATGCAAATTTTTTGAGATAGGGATTTTGGGTTTTCATGAGCTGTATGCCACAATCATCAATATTAAAACAATATATGAAAGTCTAATGTTTATCAGTACATTACAGAAAATAATGAACTTTATCACAATATGCTAATTTTTTGAGAAGGACCTGTATAATTTTTTTTTTTTATTTAATTTTTTTAAAGAACAAAGCATTATACAAGTTGTTATAAAATTATCATGCTGTGCATCTTTTCTTTAAACCCTAAAAACTCAGTCGCCACAAATACGTGCATAAACACAGCGAAAACAACAATAAAAACATGTGAACTTATGTATCTGTGCTATTTCTTTGCCAGTGTAAACCTTTTTTTTTTTTAGCTTTTGCTCAGTCATGTATGTATAGTGGGTTAAAATGAACAAAAATTCAGTTCATCATATTAGCTAGATAGTCCTGGAAAACAATGATATGTCACACCATACTGCACAATCCCCAATCCCGAGCACTATACAGTATATGTTAAAAAAAATAACAACAAAAACAAATAATGCTCCGAGCTGTAAGGGATACGTGACAACTATGGTAAAATACCAAAAAATTCAAAACTTCATAGAAAACTGTTTGGGTTTTGTTGAAGAGAACGTAACGTACTGTAGCAGCCACACCCAGGAGTAGCAAATGCAACAGCTTCCCACACATATAAACCTACTTCATGTCTCTTGTATACAATCACACAAGATCACTCACCTCTTGAGTGCTTTAACATCATTTCTGCTTAATTTCCCTTTTAAAAATGACCTTCGTTATCACTGAAGTGCATCACAAGTCCCACATAGCGCAAATGCTAGTGCTAAAAAAAAAAAACTGCGCTAGTGACAGTTATAAAAGAAAAATGCATAGCCATTTTCAATAAAAATGTTTTGTTAGAGACAACCATGTGTGTCTGCAGCCAAACTGGATCTGAAAAATGGCATTTATCTCGTTTTTGTTGTCAAACTGTTCACTTGTCTAACCTGCGCAGAGACCCCCTGAGGTTTTGTGCTACTTTATCGCTTGTACAGATCACATCAGTAAACTCATACAGGAGCTTTCTATTTAAGAGCAGGTTTTAGCAGGGGGATATCAACACCATTGATTTTTTTATTCAGGTCGTCTTAGAGTCAGGCCACTGGACCAGACTTCACTTCTAAAATGACTCAGTAGAAAGAAACGGCTGTTGGCCGGCGCCTCTCCCCCCTTTCTGTTCATTGATTACTCCCTCGCGTGGAGTCACAGTGAATCACTCACAACTTCACTCCCACCTCAGAGCGAACCGTGTCAATAGCTCAACTCTATCACTGACTCAGACGGAGGAACCGTTATGCCTGCTGAATCTAAAATAGTTAACCGTTTTAGCTGGGATATTTATTCTACTGTACCGTACAGACTCAATTGTGTGGACGAAGACACGTTCCGAGTGAAACGTTTTCAAGAGAAGGAAATTAACCCTTAAAATGAAACTGCGTATGATTACAGAATTGCACTTTTCTTTATTGAGTCAGTATTTCAAACCATAATGTCTTATCAGGGGAAATGATCTTAGATATTATCAATCGATCTAATATTTCAAATAAAACATAAATATAAATATAAGATTGTTGAACTGTTCACTTCTATTTCAAGCTGTATATTTTCTCAAATTCTCCTTATTTCCAGAAATACATTAATGCATCCAATTCTTGTCATCTGCCAATAGGAGACAATTTCAAGCTTAAAAGTCTTACAAGTTGTTATTCCTTTAACAAGTTAACGCATGTCTCTGAGCTCCATCAAAGTGTGTGTTAATCTTCAACATCTATAGAAATCTCCAACTCAGGGTTTGGTCTCTTATCTGTATAATCATAAAGAGTCTGTCATTGGTTCTCTTTTAGTCTGGTCCAGAGAGCTTAGAGTTTTGGACTATTTGGAATAATATTTCCACTTTATCTAGAAGTCTAGCCCATCAGTTGATACACTTTAAGTTCATGTATGGAACACCATGCAGAGCTAATTTGATGAAATTGTCCAATGATAAAGCATGTAAAAAAAAAATGCAATACAAGCTCAATAGGGGATCACAAGCATATGTTTTGGGAATGCCCATTTATCCTGAGTTTTTGGCATCATGTGGTAAATTTTCTTTTCATACTTTTTAAGGTGAATGTTCCTTTATGCCCAGGTTTAAAGCGCAGAGGGTTTTCTACACATAGGAGTCAATGACGGTGTTCACACGGGCTTTGGTGACGTGCGTTTGTCCGGCTGCGGGTTTATACGGTGTTAAAAAAATGTTGCATGCAGCTTTTTCTTGGCGTGTCCATTTTACACTTCGGAGGACCGGATATATCCCATAATCCTACATGCTATACATAGGGAAATGCGGAAAATAAAGCAAAAATAAAACTAACGCGGAAATGTTCGCATTTCTTCATAAACCACAAAAAACTTCCTTTAATCCGACGTTGTGCAGTTAGAGGGTGAACCCAGTAGCGGCGGCGATTTTTTTTCTCTCCCTACGTCGCCGTATTATTTTTAAAAATATGTTTATATATTATATAAAAATATAATAATTTAATTAGTATTTTTAAAACAATAAGATTGATGTCTAATATAGCAAAATGGTCCATATTAAAAGGAGGCACCTGAAATAAAATGACAAGGGCTTTCGTATCCAGTTCCCGACACACTGCCCCCCGCAGGTTAACATACAAAATACAATTTGGGCTGCAGGCTGGCGTTAGACAGAGACAAACGAACGCCAGTGTAGAAGTCAATCGAGCGGCACTACAACACGCAACATAAACGTCTAGGACGTTCAGAGCTCGTTCGTTTATCCAAAAACTTAACGCCCGTGTGAACAAGGCCTTATTCATTTTGTGTGTTTCTCCCCCTTTACATTCCCTAACCAACTCTGGAAGCATTGCATTTGTTTGTGTTCATAATTGAATTTCCAATAAAAAGTTATTAACAAAAAAAAAAAGTGTCTGTTAATACTCCAAGTGAAGATCATGTCTACAATCATTTTTCATACCTCAAACTCCCTTTATTCCACTCCTCTTCCAAACATGCCATTTCAGTTTCTATCTTCAAAAAACTGCAATAATCTGGTGGATGGGCTCCTCTAATAAGAGCACAGTTAAGAGCTAAATCTAATTGGCCTCTTAAACCCTGGCCATTAGAATGTCACCTTTATATGTCACCTTTTTTAATCTAGGGAGTTTTAATCAGCTTATATTTGGTTTACTGCAATGTTTAACAGGAAATCTTCTTCTTCTTTGTCTTTCGGCTGTTCCCTTTCAGGGGTCGCCACAACAAATCATCTGCCTCCATCTAACCCTATCCTCTGCATCCTCTTCTCTCACACCAACTAACTTCATGTCCTCTCTCACTGCATCCATAAATCTCCTCTTTGGTCTTCCTCTAGACCTCCTGCCTGGCAGTTCCAAAATCAGCATCCTTCTACCGATATATTCACACTCTCTCCTCTGAACATGTCCAAACCACCTCAATCTGGCCTCTCTGACTTTATCTCCAAAACATCTCACATGGGTTGTCCCTCTGATGAACTCATTCTTGATCCTATCCATCCTTGTCACTCCCAAAGAGAACCTCAACATCTTCAGCTCTGCTACCTCTAGCTCTGCCTCCTGTCTTTTCTTCAGTGCCACTGTCTCTAAGCCGTAGAGCATCGCTGGTCTCACCACTGTCCTGTACACCTTTCCTTTCATTCTCGCTGATACTCTTTTATCGCACAACACACCTGACACTTTTCTCCACCCATTCCAACCTGCCTGTGCACGCCTCTTCACCTCCTTTACACACTCTCCCTTGCTCTGGACCGTTGACTCGGAGAGTGTGGAAAGGAGGTGAAGAGACAGGTTTAACAGGAAATAACAGGAACAGTTGAACAGGAAATATAGAATACATTTAGTGAAATCAGTTAAACTGGTGATAATTGCACATGGTTTAATCAAGGCTTAATTTTCACTTTCCTTCACCTGTTTGTTGACACCGTCTTCTCACTTTGTGTCTCATCCTCTTTCAAACGCTGATGTACAATACAAGGACTAAACCGAAGGCACAAAATAAAAGGCTTGCACCAAAGGTTCATCATGATAAATGCTAATTTTTGGACTTTCAGTCAAATGTTTGCAAACTATTTTCAGTCTTAGGCACAAAAGACTGACTTTCATGTAACGCAATCAGAAAAAAAAAAAAACGATCACATTGGGTTTTCAAAGCAGCCAGCAGCCAGCGTTATAATCCTGGCACACGTTCATCCTCACAGGATGTGTGTCCCGCACACACACTCAACAGCAAAGCCATCAAAAACCATCGGCTCAAATAGGTAGTGCCAGCTCCTGGATATCCTGATAAAATTGCTCCTGGTTCATTTAGTGTTTCTAAGCTCTGGGGTTTAAATTCAGAAGCTTCTATGAAAGTCTTCATATCTTCCCAGTTTATTTATTATGTGATGCATCCAGAAAAAATCAGTCACATTGCTCCCTTATGTCACATGATCAATGAAGCAAAACTACTGGCTGGGCAAAATCGCAGCTACCATGTGCAGTATAAATGAAATGTGTTATATGGACTTTTGGAAAATTTTTACAGCCAAAAAAAAAAAAAAAAGAACATTGTCTGTTACGGTAATCGCACTATCCTATAATATCCTATAATAATTACCCTAGCAGTCATGAACCTCTATAATAAGGTACTCATCAACTACTGTAACCTGGTTGAGGATTGGACTGATGATGCTGTAAACAGAAGATTTTTTAAAATAGTTTTTAATGTTTCTTATAATCTTCAATATTCTTTGTTTAAATTATAATAAATAATAAACATCATTGAGGGTGTTTAAGTCTAGTCTTAAAACTCACATGTTTTCTCTGGCATTTAAACCAACATGAGATGTTGATTTTATATATTGCTTGATACAGGTGTGTGATGTGATTTTAATTATGTTCCTCTTTTATTATTTTATAAAATGTTTTATTTATTTGTATTATTATCTTGTATTTATTTAATTTAATTTTATTAGATTACTGTTATTATTATTATTTATGTGAAGCACTTTGGGACATTCTTGTTTGTTAAAGTGCTATACAAATAAATATGAGTTGAGTTGAGTTGAGTAAATAGATTTTTTTTTTTTTTTTTTGTGCAACAAAACTCAACACTTGCTTTCTTGTTCAGATTTGCCACTAGTGGCTCACTACAAAAACAACACCCAAAGCTCAAACCACATTATTATTGAATTGCAGGCTGATTCATAAGTGACAAAAACTGTAAGAGGTGGATGTATAGCATTTGGGGGGAAAAAAGGAATTTACAATTCTATGACTTTAAATGATTTTGACAATATTTTTGCATTTGTTCTTTAAAACTCAAAGAATTCATGCACAAAATATACTTTATCAAATGGAGCTTTTACATGAAAAAAAAAAAAAAAAGAATTAATTTGATCAAATTTTGCAGTCAATCCTCTTACAGTATATAGTCTCTGTGCTCTGGTACTAAAGTGCTTTAAGTATCAAATAAACAAATTAACGAATATGGAAAGTCAATATTACCAGGTGAATCACCACATTCTTTTTTTCTAGCGCCATAATTATAGTTGATTAATGGAATACGCCGACACTAATAAGGAGAATGTCAATGACGATGAAAAATGCTTCCCAACTAATCCATCAAACAAAACACACCAGTCACTTCTCCATGTGCTGACCTCTGATATGTTTTAACAGCAGAGAACATTAATGCTGGAGACATGGAGTCAGGACTTGAACAGATTTGAAATATCCGGTGTCTCTGTCCTTTATTCGTTTGTTGACTTTGATGCTGTCTTACACACATACATACTCTGATACAGTGTTGTTCTCTGTTTTCTGGTAAATAAAACCCAAGACCTCAGCAAGCCAACATGGGAGACAGATATAAGGGAAACCCGTCATGCTTAGATGACATTAAAGTGGCCGCCTTTTATCAGAAATATAACCTGTGGCTTTCTTCCTGGTGAGAAATATAGAATTTTTTTGATAGTAATTACACTCTTCGCTCTGTCATTTTTGATTTTCCAAAACAGCTATTACACAGGTCACTAAAAGCTCGATTATGGCCATGTTAATCCCTGCTGAGATGCCGCCATGTGGTACTGCTCATTTCTGTAACATCTGCCCTGATGGAAATAGACCAGTAAGAATATTATAATCGTGTACCGAGGGGCCTAAGCTGCTCCATTAAAGTCTTAAGCCGACCTAATACTGAAACCTCCGCTAATCCAAATTGTGCATTTGCTGGCACAGATGAAACTCTCTGTGTAATGTCTTATGGTAAGACTATGTGAAGTTTATGTGTTAAACACCTTCACGACAAAGTGCATTCAACTTGGTTTTCATGGAGTTTTTTAGCTGCAGGTTGGAGTCTAAACAGTCGCCTGAATTTCGTAAAAAGAAACGCCATTTATGAGTTGCATGAAGAGGAATGTGATTAGTTTTAGGCTGTGCTGCCAAGCAACAGTGTTCAAAAAGCATCCGGCAGCCAGCGTTATAATCCTGGCACATGTTCATCCCCACTGGATGTTTGTCCCGCACACACACTCAACAGCAAAGCCATCAAAAAAAAAAAAAAACATAGGTAGTGCCAGCTACTGGATATCCTGATAAAATTGCTCCTGGTTCGTTTAGTGTTTAAGCTCTGGGGTTTGACTTCAAGTCTGCAGATCTTCCCAGTTTATTTGAAGTCTAATTTCTTTAACAATGGATGGTTTGGATTCCACTTGCAATCTGCATCCAGGTTTTAATTTAAATAAATAAAGGAAGAAACAACAATTTTAAGCACAGGACGCTCTCGTGATCAGGCCAACCATCTCATTTGTCCTATAATCAACAGTAACATATGGACAATAGCGACTGTTTACACTATGTGACCCTTTTACAAATAGGCATCATTAATCTCAGCATCCTGTTTTTTTCCCCTCTATGTGCATATGGGACCGCTCCTACCAGCCGTGCATCACGGTACATCATCATCATCAAACTTACAAACCTCCAAGGGTATACAGTAAAGTCCTGAGGCATGACTCTTGTGTCTCTCTCTCTCCAGAACAGAATCGGGAATAACAGCAAAGTCACATTTGCATGGACCGTTATATTTCACTAATAATGGGACTGATTGTCCAATAAAACTGCATCATGCAAACACGTCAATCAGAACAGTCTGACCCGATCCGGCTCGATCAGAATTAATTTTCAATGAGAATGAGAAAGGTGGTATTAAACATGTAATCCCATCAGAGTAAACATATCTTTTCTGTGCATTTTTGCCTCACGCTGGGGGTAACATTGGCTTTGGATGTTCATCCATTAGGTCTCGGACTCAAAATTATGCACTGATTGAGAAGAAGAAGAAGAATATACAATTATTTGACACACGTACTTTACAGCACAATGAAATTTCTTCATCGCATAGCCCAATTGGGAAACTGAGGTCAGAGCACAGGGTCAGCCAGCTTACAGCACCCCTGGAGCAGATAGGGTTAAGGGCCTTGCTCAAGAGTTCAACAGTGGCAACTTGGCGATGCTGGGGCTCGAACCCCCGACCTTCTGATCAGTAACCCACAGCCTTAACCGACTGAGCCACCACTGCCCCTAAATGATGATTGGCTCATCATTTCATCTAAAGTCCATCCATCCATCCATTTTCTTCCGCTTATCCGAGGTCGGGTCGCGGGGGCAGCAGCTTCAGCAGGGATGCCCAGACTTCCCTCTCCCTGGCCACTTCTTCCAGCTCTTCCGGGGGGATCCCAAGGCGTTCCCAGGCCAGCCGAGAGACATAGTCCCTCCAGCGTGTCCTGGGTCTTCCCCGGGGTCTCTTTCCGGTGGTGCGTTTCCGGAACACCTCACAAGGGAGGCGTCCAGGGGGCATCCTAAATAGATGCCCAAACCTCATCTGGCTCCTCTCGATGCGGAGGAGCAGCGGCTCTACTCTGAGCCCCTCCTGGATGACTGAGCTTCTCACCCTATCTCTAAGGGAGAGCCCAGACACCCTGCGGAGGAAACTCATTTCGGCCGCTTGTATTCGCGATGACCATAGGTGAGTCTAAAATCATCATAAATCATCTAAAGTAAAGCATCTAACTACTCATAGATGAGGCACAATTCTTGTAACCAATCTAACACAGAAGGCGGGATTTATCAGAAAATGTGGGAAGTCTAACCTAAACTCAAAGCTGAAGAAAAAAAAAAACCTCTCCATTTTATTTCTGGCAGATTACACGCTTCACAGCAGGTAGAACCACTTTGCAGATGTCAACAAAATTATTTATATTCTGATTAAATGAGCATGTAAATGCGTATCTTATAGTATCAGCATCCCTGTAAACAATTAAGTTGGATTTCTCTAATCAGAATGATTTTAATCCTATTTAAGAAATGGTGTCCATGTAAACATAGCTTCTGATGTTAATAGTCTTTTATGAAAAAAAAAATTTCCAAATTGTCTCTCTCCATTCACATTATCCAGTAAAGGATTACGCGCCTGTGTTTGCTGTAAAGATGAAGCTAGTGTTCTCTTTCACTTTCGTGAGCCACAGTGTGTACAGAAGCAATGCATGAACAGTATAAACTAAGCCATCCATACAGTAAACTCAAATACATACAGTAGGTTGGGGTGACAATCAGATATCATACAGTAAATGATTAACACATAAACTGATTCTGATGTTTGAGAAGCAATGCCTGGAGGAAAAATAATTAATTTGGATCTTAGCGTTTTTGCACTTTAATCAAATGCCAAGACTAATCGGAACTTTTTTTTAGAAATACAGTATGTGAGGTATGATCTCTGAGGAACATCCATACAGCTTGAGTGTTCCAAAAGAGATCCGAGATCCGCGCTGGTCTAGGATGGTACTCAGATGTGAAGGTGGACATTCATCGTTTTGGGAGTATCAGGCTGTTCCAGGGTTATATTTATTTTTCCACAAAGCCTACAAATATCTCTGGTTGGATCATCCAGTTCTCCTTTTCCATTGCTGATGTGGTGTCTTCCTTATAAACCAACCAAACATCATGCATATTTGAGATCTCTTCAAATTCAATCCCCTCCTTGACCCTTTCCGGCGAACTGAGAAACCTTTCGATCCAAGCACTAGTGAAACACTGGGATAAGTGTGTTAGTGTAGCCATGGATTATATAGAGAAGATTAACACTCATAACAATGTTCTGTTATTCTGCACAATCAGTAGTTCCACTTTGACTTGAACACCATTCATAGATTTCAATATTTTTATTTATTATGTTTTTAAATAAGGTCATTTTTGTAAAGTCTGCATCTGAGTAAGTAAATTTGTTAGTGGAATTCTGTTTTAATTTTTGCAAACTTAATTTACAGATTTAACTTAATTGTATTTAGAAATTTTTTTTAATGTATCTCTTTTTCTTTGGAATTTGTATTTAATTGTAGGTTGCATGGCTGTGTGTGTGTGTGTGTGTGTGTGTGTGTAGGTGTGTGTGTGTGTGTGTGTGTGTGTGTAGGTGTGTGTGTGTGTAGGTGTGTGTGTGTGTGTGTGTGTGTGTGTGTGTGTGTGTGTGTGTGTGTGTGTGTGTAGGTGTGTGTGTGTGTGTAGGTGTGTGTGTGTGTGTGTGTGTGTGTGTGAGTTTGCATAGGCTAATCTTGATTTAATTTGTATCAAAGAATTATATAAATAATCTGATAGTAAATATCATAATATAATAAGAATAAAACTAAATTATCACATAAAAAGGGTTTAATACTTGAAATGTGAGAAAGCTTCATTAATAAGCAAATCAACAGTAAGCACAAACAATATGATCATTGTATTTCAACACCTTCCAAGAGCCATCATACATAATTCCATATAATCCTAAAACAACTTTATTGTCGTAACCGGGAAAGAAAAATAAGAATAGCGTAAAAGGGTAAACAAAAAAGCTACTTGAGTTGTAAACCTGAGCAGTGCAGTGGTGTAGTAGCTTCAGGACCTCTTGACTGCTGTAGCAGAAAGCTGGCGAGAGTCGCAGTGAGCAACATAATAAGCGTTTAAGGCTTGCAGCAAAACCTGATGAAGTCGCTGTTTATTAGCAGCAGAAGATTAAGTCCATCCCTGACGGGATAATTCAACAAATCCCACAAGCGGAGAGGGAGAGCAGATATCGAACGGTCATCTGTCCTGGCAGCCGACCGTGCGTGTGTTACTCCAGAGTGTTTGACAAGCCTGAGCTCAGTGTGTACCGTACTTTACTCCACTGTACAGTGAGTTACTTTACAAGTAAGTTCTGCTTTTCCGCTTGTGTGCCACGTACTGTAGTGCTCTACAGAGCTGAAAAAGAACTGTCAGCCTGTTTACATCTGCTAGATACTTCCTGCCAATTACTGCATGCTACCTCCGAAATCTTTAACTTAATTTACCTGCCATATTGCGACATGGAAGTGTCCCAAGTTTGCGTAATAAGTGGAGAACAGGTGCCATGTTGTTTCCTGCCTGGAGAACCAATTTGCCTTCTTTGTCTGGATTATGTTGCAGTCTTGCAGTCCAAATTATAAATGGCAGATGTGATAGGACCATCAGTTCTGTCTCACATACTGGTCATTGCATCAAATGATGAAAGAAAAAAAAAAGGAAAAAGGAAAAAAAATAAATCAAGTGTTATGTTCTTTTTTTATTATTTAGGGCTGTAAAAAGCACTTAAGTTACTGAAAAAAACAAGTGTAGTTCCAATTTGAGCGGTACATACATCCACTGAATGTTCCTACACTCCTACCTCTGGGTGCTTTCTTGTCAAACTTCAGCACTATATCTTCCCTAGCACCATGCAGTGCCAGCGCAATAAAATGAGAGAAGGGATGGAGGAAAAAAAAAGTATCATTCTTTATCTTTGGAGAGAGCGACACAGAGCATGCCGACTGTGAAATGGCTGTCCCAAGTCATTGAACAGTTCACTGGCTCACAGTGAGGAGATGGATCTAGATATACAGTGTAATGCTGGATGGATCTCAAAACAGCCCTCAGATGGCCTTGGGCCAATGAGCAGTTTGTTTAAGCACAGCCAGTAAATCAGTGTACACATCTTTAATCTCTGGAGAAGAGGTACTCTGCCAACAGCGTGCCAATCTGGCATAAACACCTGGCACAAAAAAAAGAGGGCTAATGGTTTAAAGATATACGGATTAACTTTGCATAATGTTTACTGGAGAAGGCGGATCTTAAAACTACAGAACCCAGGAGTGGTCACATCAAATGTTTCTCTTAATTCGTTTGCTCGTTTAACGAAAGCTCGTGCACAAAGTTAACAAAACAAATTTACATTTAAGCATTTGGCAGACGCTCTTATCCAGAGCGACTTACATTTTTATCTCATTACACATCTGAGCAGCTGAGGGTTAAGGGCCTTGCTCAAGGGCCCAACAGTGGCAACTTGGTGGTTGTGGGGTTTGAACCTGAGATCTTCCGAACCGTTGTCCAATGCCTTAACCACTGAGCTACAAATGAACGAATTAGAGAATTTTCCCAGTTCTTTGTGTGTGTGTTTTTTTAATTTTTTAATTTTTTATTAGAGCGTGTGCACAATTTAGTCAAACGAACGAATCGATTAGAAAACGTTATCTGGTCCTTTCATTTATTTCACTGAAGCGTTTATGCACTTTTGCTAAAAAGAACAAACAAAATAGAAAAAATATGAATTAACCATTTTCTTAATTCCCTTGCAAGTTTAACTATCATTAGTTAACAATTTATTAAAATGAGCGAACAAATTAGGAATTTTTTAAAAATTTAGATAAAATTTTTTTTTTGTTCATTTTACAAAATGAGCAATCACATTAGAAATAAAAGAATATGACAAGGCCATTTTCCTGGTTAATTTTTATTCACTCTACTAAAGCCATAATAAACTTTAAATAAAAAGATAGAATTGAAAAAAAAAAAAAACGAGTGGACCATTTCCCGAGTTTGTTATCTTTGTTGACTAAAGCATGTGTGAATTTAAATAAAATCAGTAAAGAAATATAATGTTACTGTATTTTTGAAGTTCATTTTACCAAGAAGCTTGGATATAACACAATTTCACTGTGCAGTAATGTATATGAACTAGTTTATTGTTTGGTTTTACTAAGGTGTGTGTACAATAAAAATATTTTTTACATTTTAAATTAAAATTAAAATTAAAATTTTACATAAATAATAAATCTGCACATTTTCCTCATTCATTTGTTTGCTTTGCTAAAACACTAATTCTCTTTAAGTTAAAGTAATGAACAAATTTTTGAAAAAAAAAAGATCAGAACATTTTTCTAGCTTTTTTTTCTAGCTGACTATGTTTTGATAAAATGTTCAATGTAATAAATAGGACAAGTTAATGTTTTACAATTATGTGTTAATTTTTTTTTCATTCATTGTCTTGATTTATTAAAGCATTTGCAAAATTTTATAAAACAAATGTAGAAAATAAATATGATGAGATCTTACACTTATGGTACACACTTTTATTACAAAGAGCAAACTATATACAGTATAAGGGACTATTTTGCTAGTTTGCTTTCTAGTTTTACTAAAGTCTACACAGTGAATTAAAACAAGAAAACAAATTAGGGAAAAAAACATGTGCTGTTTTTTCAATTATACTAATTTGATATTTGGTGTTAAAGCATGCACACAACTTCATAAAAAAAAAAAAAAATTACTAAAAAAATGATGGGGCCTTTCCTTAATGGAACAAAATGATACCACAAATTATGATTTAATTTATATAATATATATTAATAATGTAAATTATATATTATTATTATTATTATTATTATTATTATTGTTGTTGTTGTTGTTGTTGTTATTATTATTATTATTATTATTATTATTAAAGCTGCACACATTTTCATCAAAGCAATTTAATTGACATTTTTTTTCTGTATTCATTTTTCCTGTCTGCAGTCCCCCAATTTAACTAGTGTGCACAAAATTAACAAAAAATTTTTTGTAAACATAAAATAAAAAGATTTGAAAAAAGTATTCTGTGCCTTCTTGAACTTCACTATTAACATACTTCTTTACTAAGTGTGTTTAGACCATCAATACAATTTTCTACATCAGAATGCTTTACAAAATCTGACAAATTCACTGCATTGATGTAACCTGGTATAGAAACTGCAATAAAACACACATTTATGATCGTTATTGAAGAGATGATGAACACAGAGAAGCTTGAAGTTGGCTTAATGTATAGGAACTGAACAAGAGTTCAAACATCACACAGCATCCTATAACTGCAAATAAGACACGTCCGAGGGCACTGATGGAATATCCTGTCCTTCAGGCTCAGGCTTCACTTCCAGCCTTGATAAAAAGACAGATGTAGGTATTTGAACAGAGAGGGGAGGGATGAAAAACTTTATGACCTCATACATGAAGCAGGGACTTGAGCACTGAAGAACATAAGGAACGATCAGCGCAGCAAAGAATTTGTCCAGTGATTTTTATTTTCTCTTTGTGAAAGTTTTTAGATTGTGTTCAGTTTCCCAGATGAACTCTAACGTGATAATCATCTTAACTGCAACTCAAGTGAAGGCAAGCACAATTAAATCATATATTTATAAATAGCCAATATAAGTTTGACGTCTTTTAAATTTCTCTCAAATTACTTCGTCTTTCTTATCGATTGATGATTGTCAACTTTTATTACATTTTCTGCCACAATGCCGTTAAATTCTTAGTCCTGACTCTTCAAATGATGGATAAACAGATGAATCCTCACTTGTTCTACTACATCACTGTTTCTATAGTAACAAATCACTGACAAATCTTAAGAAATAGCATTTTTGAAAGAGCCTGTGAACCTGTAAACCTGTTCCTTATAAGATACTGAGAACTTTGCATGAGAAGCTGCATATTGTGCATGTTGCTTAAATTATTAATACAAATAAATATAAATATATATTTTTAAATGTATTGTTTGTTCATATAAAATGAATAATTTAAAAAAGAAATCTAAATCGATTGATAAAATAATAAAAAAAAAGGAAGAAGGGAAAAAAAAAAAAAAAAAAAAAAAATATATATATATATATATATATATATATATATATATATATATACACACACACTACCGTTCAAAAGTTTTAGAACACTTGCAAATTTCTTTGTTTTTGTTTAGTTTATTCTACAACAATACTGTGGACTTCAAAACTATAAAATAACACATATGGAATTAGGTAATTACGTAACAACAAGAAAAACACCAGTTACTGTAGTTGTTATTGTAAGACACAGAGGTCGGCCTTTCTGTAATAGTTCTTGCAAGAACAGTATTATCAAGTGCATTTGCAAAATCCGTCAAGCACCATGATGAAACTGTCTCTCATGAAGGCCGTCCCAGGAGGACGAGACCAAAACCTACCTCTGCTGCAGACGAGAAGTTCATTTAGAGTTATCAGCCTGAAAAATGACCAATTAACAGCAGCTCAGATTAGAGGCGTTATGAAGTCTTTACAGAGCAGAAGTAGCAGAAACATCTCAATATCAACTGTTCAAAGGAGATTCATGCAGTTTTTGGACGCCTTTAGCAAAACTTTACAATGTAGAAAGAAATAAAAATCAGGAACCATCATGGAGTTAGAAAGTGATCTAAAACTTTTGAACGGTAGTGTATATATGTTTAAAAAGCATAAACTGCAAGCATAAAAATGTATACTAAATTATACTAAAAATATGAATAAACTTGCATATGGTCGCCTTGCACCTCCAGGGTCCGGGTTCGATTCCCGGCCAGGCTCGATTCCCGTCTCTCTGTGTGCATGGAGTTTGCATGTTCTCCCCGTGCTTGGTGGGTTTCCTCCGGGTACTCCGGTTTCCTCCCACAGTCCAAAGATATGCAGGTTAGGCTAATTGGCGTTCCTAAATTGCCCGTAGTGTGTGATTGAGTGTGTGTGTGTGTGTGTGTGCCCTGCAATGGATTGGCAACCTGTCCAGGGTGTACCCCGCCTAGTGCCCGAAGTCTCCTGGGATAGGCTCCAGGTCCCCCCGCGACCCTGAACACAGGATTAAGCGGTATAGAAGATGAATGAATGAATGAACGAATAAACTATTTTCAACAATGGACAAAATTTAAAACTGTAGTGGGTTCGATTCCCGTCTCGGGATCTGTGCGCATGGAGTAGTAGGTACTCCATAAAGAAAAAATTTTTAGTAAAAACTTCTTAGAGTTTCAGTAAAAGGCATAAGAGTGTAAAAGGCAATTTGTAGGCGATTTTCACTCAAGTGAGGCCACAGAGCTGAGCATCCAAGAACCACTGAGAATTTCAGTTTGGGATAATTCTGTGCATCGTACAAAAGGTTCGAGTGTGTGTGTGTTTGTGTGTGTGTGTGTGGGGGGGGGGGGGGGGGGGGGAGGTGTTGCCCCCTAAAGAGCACAAGAAATCAGGATCAATGATTTATGTTAAATAATGGTCTTGAATCATTCGGAGGTGATTTACATTTACATAAAAAGCCCTGAAGGATCACCTGCTATTTTCCAGCAGAAGCGTGTTATTGAGAGGAAGTACTGTAGTCACTATTATTCAATTCTGTGTTACAGGTCACAGGCACCTTTTAAATTTTTTTATGAAAAATGTTTGCATTAAGTTTAGTGACTGAGAAACAACTTCTAAACTACGGGGGGAGAAAATCTAAGATATGTTTGCCTGTTTTTTTTTTTTTTAGTTAAATGTCATATCTGATCATGTAACAACACCCAGTCAATTAATGCGATTTCTTACTGTACAAACACACCTGCTGTACTTGAGATACATTTTGTGTTGATAGGACAAAGTAATCTAATTGACTGTCTTTAAATGCACACCATTCCAATTAAATACTAATTCTTTTCCTTTATTATTCTTTATATACTTTATTCTTTTTTATTTACAATTTTAGGTAAGAAGTGGAAAATTGTGGGTTCCTTTTGTTTATTTTTTTTCTACATTGGACAGCAGCACCCTGAGCCCGATCACGTTCCATTAGATAAAAAGTGATATGAAATGATAATAGACACTAATGTGTTCCTTTTTAAAAACAAACAAATATAATTGTATAATTTTAAACAAACTTGCTTTCAAGCCGTACAATAGAGTATGAATGCAATATAATATGCGGCCTAGAAACAATAGCAAGAGCAGAATCCCATAGCATTAAAGCTGGCAGGCCACGTAATCAGCATTGTGCTGGTTTAACATATTTTGCCTATAGGAACATCTTGTAATTATAAATAAGTAACTTGTACAACAGTACAATGAGCACATGCTACAGTTTGTGCTTGATCTGGAAGGTAACTGGGGACTCGACTCCTGTTCACAGAGTCCTTTGGGACGGCATGAAGAACATAATGAACACATTTTAGACTCTTTTCTCCACATGGAGATTTTATTATCCAGACCTGGAATGCTCCAGTTTACTTTCAGCCAAAACATGGTATTGGTGCTAAAAAGTGTCTCACATGGGTGAAAAAGTGAATTTTCAAATAGGATCATATTTTCATAATGCTTAATGCTTTTTATCTACTGTACTGATCCATGCTTTGTTTTGCATGAATATGCATACAGAATTATATTTTTCATCAGATAAAAAGAAACACATTTGCTAAATACAGTTAATGTAGTGTCTGTAGCTTTTTTTTTTTTTTTTTTTTAATCAGATTAAACTTGTTCAATTTAGATTTCACATGAAAAATTATTCTAAAATGCATAATATTTAAGATATTGCAACATAAATTTGACATGGTTACGGACACTACAGGTCATAGCAACAACTTTTCCAGATCATATGCTTTTAAAAGCTTACACATTAGTATCAATACTCATCAAGAAATATGAATAATTTGAATCATTTTAAATGATTGTTGTTTGAAGCAAAACAGTATAAGGCTGAAAAATGGCCATTTTGGGGGGAACATATAAAATCATCTCTCCAAAATGAATGAAGTTAGCAACTTGAAATTTCTAAAAAAAAAAAAAAGCAAGATACATTAAAAAATAAAAATCTGCATCAATACTGTGTTTTGGCCATTTATTTTAGTTAGTTAGCTAGTAATGTAAAAAGAGTTATAGTCCATTAGCAGCAACAGTGTTTCTCGACCCCACTGTGTGTGTGTTTGTGTGTGTGTGTGTGTGTGTGTGTGTGTGTGTGTGAGAGAGAGAGACAGAGAGATTGAGTGTGTGTGTGTGTGTGTGTGTGTGTGTGTGTGTGTGTGTGTGTGTGTGTGTGTGTGTGAGAGAGAGAGAGAGAGAGAGAGACAGAGAGATTGAGAGAGAGAGAGAGAGAGAGAGAGAGAGAGAGAGAGAGTGTCTGTGTGTGTGTGTGTGTGTGTCCTCTCACTTCCTTGATGGATTCAGAATCAATTTTCTTTTTGTCATGGTTTCCACTTCATACTGCATTATTGCTCTTGATAAATTGTTCATTATGTAACAGATGACACTTTGGGGTGGGAGAGAGCGCCCACTGAAGAGTTTAAAGCAGGGATCTTCAACTCCAGTCCTGAAGCGCCAGTGTCCAGCACAGATTAATGATTTTTCTGCTCAAATGCAACTGATTCAACTAACCTGTTAATTGCCAGGTTCACTGGGTGTGTCTATGTGTTGGTACTTTACAAGCTGTACTGGACACTGATCTGACCAGCCCTGGTTTAAAAGTGCAAATACGTATAAAAGAAATCGAGTAGACAGTTTGAGTTGTGGTAAAGAATATTGTTAATATCCACAATTTTGCATTGATTTGTTTACGTACATTCACTGTTAACATTCTTCGGTGTAGCCAGATGAAGAACTGATACTGATAATATAATGTGGAACTAATTGACTACTTTTTAAAACAAATATTGTTTGAGTAGTAAAATTAAGTAATAGTATATCCCATAGCATGAACATATGGGATACTATAGATACATAGCATGTTAATACAGCTGTGCATGTGCAGAGACAGCTGGGAGAACAAAATGTGAAAGATCATTAAAAGATTTTAATTAAAAAAGGCAGAAGTAGAAGATATTTTCATATATATATATATATATATATATATATATATATATATATATATTTTTTTTTTTTTTTTTTTTTTTTTCCAGTTTGATTGAACAGGACTAAAGTTTACTGTCTAATTTGGATCAAGCATCTTCAATTATTAAATATAATTGAAGATTGATAATTGAAGATAATATTTTAAAATATGAACAAGCTACCAGAATGATTTAATAAACACAGATCTGCTGTTGGCTGTTAAATGTCATGTCTAGTACAAAGCAATGAGTTTTCCTTTTGTGGGGTATTTCACCGTATTTCCACAAGTTACAAAAGAAGAAGAAATTATACTCTAGTAAAATGCAAGTATTTAAGGGAAAAAAGCGGTTTCTGATTTCTATAAAAGATTTTTAAGGAATTCATTATTTTAAACCACAAAATTTACGTAAATAATTATATTACGTATTATCTTAAATAAACATTTGGGTTGCTTTATTTATTTTTTTCTTCATTATTATTTTTTATTATTATTCTCTAATTAATGCTAATATTGTTTAAAAAAAAACTAGTTTTGAATTGTTTTTACATGTTGAATGTACAAATCTGATGTTTTTCAAATTGGATCTGAGTCACCATCATATGTGGCCCTTGATCAGACAGCTTCAAAGCTCTTCTATAAGTCACTCTAGAATGGCGTCTTCTGAATGCAATCAAAATACAGTACGCAGTTAAGTAAGTCTGTAATGTGTAAATTTCCACACCTTCACATTATTTAAATAAAAAAAATATATATTTAAAAAATCCAGGATTTTCCTACATTCCAGATGTCTTTTGGAAAAAACACATTCTTGTGATGAATAAATCTGTTCGCATTCAGCTTGGTAAACAACGTCCATCATACAGTATGTACAGTACTAATCAAAAATGTAGCCACCACTTATAATTGCATGGTTTGACTGGTACTGTGTATATAGTATAGAAGATACAGTATCATTTTTATATCATCATTACAAATCACGTTTTACTACATTATGATTCTTAGTATGCTATTATACTAATATTATTATTAAACAAGAGCAACACTGCACTGATATCATTCTCACATGGATTATAAATGTGTCGTCACCTCCATCACCAGGTGAGCATTTTTGTCATTTATTTTTCTGACTTTTATTACTATGCAGTCTTTTAAGTGCTAAAGATTTTCAGTTTCATTTTCATTGCACCATTTGGGTAGTAATATGTGGTTCTCACTATACTTCTGTAAGTCAGGTTTAAATCCCGAGCCTTCCACAACTGCATCATAACCCACTTGAGGAAATTCTAAGAAGAAATTCTGTAAAGTGCTACCATGAAATCAACCTAAGCAGCTGAATCAGGTGAGGAAATTCATATTAATCTCTAGTACTGAAACAGATTTTTTTTTTTCCTTCTGGTCATTTTTGGACTACATAAATGAGCACAAGCCTAATAAAAGCTTTCTTTTATTGTAATTTATGAAACAGAGAAATTAATTGCCTGCAGCATGGTGACTTTCACCTCCAGGGTCTGGGTTTGATTCCCGCCTGTGTGTGTATGGAGTTTGCATGTTCCATGCATGTTGCATGTTGGTCGGTCTCCTCCCTCAGTCCAAAGACATGCAGATTTGGCTAAAGGACGTTCCTACATTGCCCGTACAGTAGTGTGTGTGTGTGTGTGAGTGTGAGTGTGTGTGCCCTGCAATGGATCTGCACCCTGTCCAGGGTGTACCCTGCCTTGTGTCCCATGACCCTGTCTACAGGATAAAGCTGTAAGTCCTTTTTCTGCCTCTTTCCTTAAAAAAAATAAAATAAATAAATCAGTCGATTTCCTTTGCGGATAAATGTACAAAAATACCATCCAGACAGGTGCTTTTTATCATGGCTGCTCACGTAAGATAAACGATTCTCAGGCATTCTGGAAATTATAAGATTAAGGTGGGTCAATGGGATATCTCCTTTGCACAGCACCTCAGAGCTGCAAATAACCTGTGTCATCAGACTAAAGGGAGGAGTGCTCTTCATCGTCTTCTTTAATCACTGCTATAAACCTGAGAAGCAGACAGGCTCAAATGGATCAAATCCACCCAATGGGTGCGTCAGAATGCACACGGGAGCTCACGCAAATCTTGAGAGAGCTGATCATTTCGGAGGATCGTTTATGATTCTGCTTTACGTCAGACAGAAGGTACTATGCGTTCCAATCGGTGCTTTATATCACAGCCAAAACACTTCTCAAATACAAACGAGGCTCAGACAGGTCTCAGGAAACTCGCGTTCTTGTCTGGGAATGTGTAAGGTCACCCGGAGGTCAGGATGTGAAATCCAAGCTCATAAAGTGCTTGTGATTTATGAAGTTCCTCCGTCTGGTTTAATGAACTAAGACTAATTAATGCAATTTCCCTTTCCAGGCTTTGAATACTGAATATCGAGTGAGTAGAACATAGTTCATTTAAAAAAAATCATTCGCATCTGAACAATCGCTACATCATCCACATTAAAAACGATGAAGAAATGAGTTTAACACAACAAAGAGCATAAACGAACATGATGGTAGAGAGTCCAAAGGATGAAAAAAAAAAAACTAAATGTGGGGTTGAAGTGGGGACTGATTGATTTGACATTGATTAGACTTAAAGCGACTCGAATGTGCCTTTGAGCGGGATTATCCAAAGCCTGGTCTGTGAGATTAATCTCACTCAGAACTCAAGCTTTAGTATAAGATCGTCACAGCTCCTCTGTCATCACTGTCAGGTATAAAGGAAAAGCAGAGACATGCTCTTGAACCTGGCAGTATAAGTGCTCTGTGGTGAAGCTCTGACTATTTCAAATCAGCTCTTTTGCTTTTATTAAACAGAGCGGCTTGTAAGAGGCCGGAGTGAGGAGGAAAGTTTCCGCAGTGCCTTTCAGACAGCTGGTAGGTGTTAATAGTACAGTAGGTAACGAGTTTCTCTTAAAACATTAATCACACATTAATCACACATTAAACCTGTGTGTGACCCTAGGAAAACGTTTCAGTTCACATATCCTTAGCAGAATTTGACAACAACAACATGAAAGCATGGATCCATCATGCCTTGTATCAGCTGTTCATGATAATGGTGGTATAATGGTGGTGGTGGTGGTGGTGGTTGGAGGGTGGCACTTTGGGAAGAGCCACACTTTGGACACCTTAGTCTCAATTGAGCATCTTTTCATTGCCACAGCATACCTAGGTATTGTACTGACCATGACCATCCCTTCATGACCACATGATAATACGACATGTCACAAAGCTATAACTTCAAATTGGTGTCTTGAATGTGACAATGAGTTCACGGTACTCTAATGGCCCCCACAGTCACCAGACCTTGATCCAATAGAGCACCACTGGCATGTTGTGGAACGAGAGATTTTCATCATGGATGTTATTGTGTCATGTCAATATGGACCAAAACATCTAAGGAGATCTCCAAGGAGGTTCCAGCACCCTGTTGCCTTTTGGCTTCAGACCTTCTTGAAGAATTCAGGCACGTCTGAAGGCAAAAACGTTAGGTTAGGCTTCAATACTGTAAATTCCACCTTCTGTGCTATGATTGGTTACGTGAATTCAGTCTAATCTTTCATTGATTAGATGTTCTACTATGTATGAAATGGTGGGCCAAGCAGTGCCCTTCCTTGGCCACATACAGTATCCAGTGGATGAACGTAAACAGGTTAGAGTTGTTCTCACAGAGATTTTGGATCAGGAATGGAAACAAAATTTTGTTATGTCACCTTTATCATTTCCCCATGTGGCAAAAATGAACAGGAAGAATATATTCATTTCAACCACAAGGTAACAATCAGATGAAGTGTTTACAAAGATTATCAAAGGTTTACACCATTCCTCTCGCTCCCATTAAGAATTGATTCAGATTATTACGATTGATTACTAATATTATTCCTATTATGAGTGGATTATTACAGTCCATGTAAATGCACCCTAATATCTGTGCAAAGCGACAGGTTTGTAAAAGCCAAACATCCCCAACAAGATCACTGAATTTGACTTTCCCTCAAAGCTAAAAAACATTCTTATCTGTGTTGCATGAAATACATTCCATCAGGAAGTGTGTCTTTTTTTCTTCCTCTCCCTGACATAGCCATACAACAAGCTTTGATTTAAATTCATTTATGATCCGGCTCGGATGGATTTCCTGCAAAGTTCGGCTTTAAAGAAAAGCCCAAATCTTCCAGCTAACTTTTATCGAGACATTATCTCGTATTTCCTGTTCTTGAAGAGAAACTAAAATCATGTTAATATAAATTTGAGGAAAGAAACAATTAAATCTCTTTTTTGCAAATATCTTCTTAGAATATAATCCTAGACAAAAAAAAATCTGTATAAATGTATGAATGACATTTATATAGATTTTTTTTTTTGTCTAGGATTCTATTCTAAGAAGATATTTGCAAATATTGCAATACTTATAACTGAATATACAGTACGTCAATTCATTCCTGTCCACCAATTTGATTAGTCAAGCTTTCATTTTGGAAGTGTTTATATTTCCACTAGAGATGTGAATTGTACTGTAGACTGCTGATTCAATTTGGTTAGATTTTTGGACATTGCAATTTCTTATTTAATGACTTTCAAAAACACTAATGTCTGATTTGTCTTAATCAACTGTATTTCTTAGAAGTCTGTATATAATTAAGTAATATCACGTAAGAGGGAGTGCTGTTGTCCCTGGTGCCTATGACTGCATCACAGATGTGCTGAAAACCAGCACAACAGCATGACCTCTAGTGTGATATTGCTTTTATAAAACAATTCCACAAACACCAATTATTACCAACATATTATGATTTGTATGTTTATTTAATCAGTTATTTTGCTCCACCAACACACATCCTTCCATAACTGGCGGAACTGCCGACTGTCAGTTATTGTAATTAACAGGGATGAAAGCAGTTTTAAATTCGTATATTATGTAGCCAAAAGGTGAGAAGAATAAATGATGGAGGTGATGTTTATCTTTATATTTCGACCTATTCCACGTTTTTAAAATAAGCTACAGTAAGTTAACTTCTGGGTTCCAGGGCTAAATCCCACATAATGTTAAATAGAAAGCTAGGGCACTACATTTCAGCAATGAGCTTGATTAAGCTCTGAATTCACAGACAAAATGGATGATAAAAAAGAATAGAGTTACACATACAGGTTGATATGCTGTGACTAAGGGTCTGGACGTGATCAAGGTGATGTTTATTTAGTGGTTTTGTTTGTCTGATATTTTTAGGATGCTTTTAAAATCTCATTCGTTTCCTGATGAGGGTCATTGGGTGGCACAGAATTCACTCTGGATGGGATGCCAGGAGTTGCCCTTGAGAAGCTGGTGAATTTCACAACAGATGGAGCTCCAGCAATGCTACAGGCACGGCCGAGGTTTTGCCACAAAGATTCAGATCGCTTAGCATTGTGTGATTCCTCAGAAAACACCAGCTGTCAAACTAATCGATTTTTCCCACATTATGTCAAAACTGTTAATTCAATCAAGACTGAATGACTTCCGCACAGCTTGTTTACGGTAAGTCTTTATTTACTGAAATTGGTTCTGTTTTTGGTTAAAGTTTTTTTTTGTTTGTGCTAATACTATAAATAATGTAATTTGTTTAAATGCACTTAAAAAATGGAGGCGACTTCACTAATTAAAAGTAAAAAAAAAAAGGATTTAATTATATTAAACCATTTGAGTGTAAAGAACTATTTTTATAGATTCTTTGTTATAAGCAGCCCTTCATCACTTCATTAACATGGAGTACTCCTGTTTTCACACTCGTCAGGGGTACGTGAAGCAAACTGACAGGTGAAATTGGCATTTTTTTTTAGATGTAAGAGATGGGCAGAATTTTGTTTCATTGTTTCTTTACATTTTCCTACCTCCTCTGCAAGCAAAACGCTCTCATCCTCTCTCCAATTCTCAAACTGGAACTGATTTTAGCATTTCACTTTTACACCGACTAAAACTACAAAAACCTGTCAAGAGTATAACACCCACTATCATGTTCAACCTACTTTATGGCTCTCAGTGTAGTCAACAGTGATGTCACACACTTTCCCTGGTGCAGTCCTACTCCTCACTGAAAGTAAGAGTAGGAAGTTTCCTAAAAAAAAACATCTATGTCCTACTCTGAGCTAGGAATATTTTCAGTCCTAAATAAAATTTGAGCACAATTCCTAGGAGTAAGTATGTGCCCTTTTTGGTTAATGGGTTGTTTTATGCTAATACCAGAAATCATGTAATTTCTTTAAATGCACTTTAAAAAGGAGATGACTTAAAACTAATCAGTAAACAAAATATTTTTTATATTTATTATATTAAATTATTTGGATATACAGATATTTTATGAATGAATAATCTCTGATATAAGCAGCATTTAATCAATTAATTAAGATGGAGTACCCCTGTTTTCACACACGTCTGGGGTACACGCTGCAAAATGACGAGTTGCATTGATGGTTTCACTCACTTTTTATCTTTAGATGTAAAGACTTGGGCAGAAGTTTCCTTTAATTATTTCTTTACATTTAACTACCCCCACTGCAAGTTAAATGGTCTCATCCCCTCTCCAGTTTGGTTTTCTTTTCGAAGTAATTTTGATCAGACTATGACAGTCCTTGTCATAGTATCTGTATGACAGATCTGTTATAGGGTCTTGAAACAGCTGTGATTGGAGCAGACTGATTAGGATTAGGATCACATAAAGCTTTCACACAACTGTGCTGATTTTACTTTTCCACCATTTAAAACTACAAAAATCTGCCAAAACTACAACATCCACTATAATGCGTAGCCTACTTTGTGGGCTTGGTGCCACACACTGTGACATCACATACTTTTCCTAGGAGCAGTCCTACTCCTCGCTGAAACTAAAAGTAGAAAGTTTCATAAACAACTTTTATACCTTACTCTGACCTAGAAATATTTTCAGTCCTAAGTTAACTTTGGGTGTGATTTCCTAGCACTCATTCTGAAACACCTTTTTAAAAAACTCATTAAAAACATTAAATTGACCTGTTACTCCTGTGCTGTGTAATGGCGCTAAAGCACTGAGATGCTGGATACTGACTAACATTGCAAGTCACCACACAAATCTATTTAAACTCTTCATCTGCCATGTGACATTTGCAGAAAGACAATTAGCAGTGCAAATAAAGAGAGAAAGAGAATATGGAGCTGATCACAGACAAGTCTGGATTCATTATGGACTTTTCATTCAACCTGACATTCAGCCTAAGAGATTAACAGCCAGCATGTTTACCATTGTTATTAAAAAGCACAGTATGAACACTGTTCTGTAGCTCTATACTTAACTACAGATTCTTTGCAAAGGTAATGCTTATTCACATTCTCTACATGTTTGCTTATGAATTTTGCTTTACGCTGTTCATTCTGTAATAAAATCTAGTGTACTGTATATTTAAAAAAAAACTGTACATTGCACACAGAATTCACTCTTTCAATGATGTCCTTACATTTCATACATTGGAGGACCCGAAACCAGTTTCATGAAAATTTCTGTCTGCATGTATTGTACTGTATGGCTGTCCAGACAGATGTTCGTCACAGCATTACACAAAAATGTCTGAACAGAATTTAATGAAACTCTTGCAGTACATACAGTAGATATCTGCCTAAAGTTTAACCTGCACCGTAAGTTATTTTTATAAGTTAATAAAAATGTTGAGTAAAAACAATGTTACAGTATGAAGTGATGTGGTGTATTTAATAATCAACTTTAAAATAAGCTACTAATGCGCTACTTGCTTAATGTATACAAACCCCTGCACCAATACATACTGTACAGTATTAATTGGAAAAACTAAAAATTTTACTGTGTTTAGTTACTATTTTCACCGTGCTGGACTAATTTTAAGACTAAACTTAATCTTTAACCAACCTACTGTAACCTAATACAGTGCAAGCATTTATAGTAGTAGATAGCTGATTATGTCCAATCATGACTTAGTATTACATAGACAAATTACTAGAATTATTTAACATACAGTACAGTACTGTTAAAAAGTTTTAATCCTCCACTTTCTTTAAAAAATGTCAGAAATTGAAAACAAATGTTTCACTGAAACAGGCTGTCTAAACATACAGTACAATTTAATAATTAGTTGTTTATGTAACAACCTCTGCAGCAACCTCATTTCCCCTCTCGTCTGTTCCAACCACTCAGCATTCAGCATCAGCAGTATAAATACTAATCACCGGCCTGAACATCTGTTATCATCTGCACCTGTTCCTCACTGGTTCAGGCCTTAAGTTAGACTTGAATGATTCCTAGATCACTGTGTGGCTTAACAAACCAAACCATTGCTCTGAAACTGCTCAGGTACAGAGACTGGACTGAAAATGAGAGTCAAAATTTGCCAAAAGTGAGAGGCAAAGACGTTCACCTGGAGAACTGTTCCTTAAAAATACATTAATAATACAAAAAAGTCTGTCTCTTTCAAAGCAAAATATAAAGAAATAAGTGGTGGATCAAGACTTTTCCACAGTACTGCATATTTACATTCTGATAAACCATATGTTTACACCTAACTTAGTTTTTTTTTTTATTTTTTTTATTTAATATAGGGACAAAAATGCATCTAAATATACACTTACTTACTTACTGTACCAGCTGTACCTACAAGTTCATTTATTTCACGTCTCATCCTTACTCTGTGCATTTCCCACATGAGCTATTAATGAATATTTGAATGCGTTTATAAAATGTGTTAATATAATTTTTAAAGGTTTTTTAAGCAACGAAAATTAATCAAATTCTCTAATGGAACTTAATGGCCACTTGCCACTTTCTGCTATATTTCATGCTTTGTACATTAAATCAATTACAAAATGAATCATGTGATTGTGTCATATTACTTTTTTCATTCTTAAGCATTAAAGTCGTGGCTATTAATGCAAGTCCACATATGTAAACATAAAAGGCAATATCTCATATGTACATCTCCTTCAGAATGAGTTCATCATTTATCCTTTCTAGAAACATAATGTCACTTATGCATCAATTATCCACAAATTGTTTCGATTCAAGGCGGCGCGGTGGTGTAGTGGTTAGCACTGTGGCCTTGCACCTCCAGGGTCTGGGTTCGATTCCCAGCCAGGCTCGATTCCCGTCTCTGTGTGCATGGAGTTTGCATGTTCTCCCCGTGCTTGGTGGGTTTCCTCCGGGCACTCTGGTTTCCTCCCACAGTCCAAAGATATGCAGGTTAGGCTAATTGGCGTTCTCAAAATTGCCCGTAGTGTGTGAGTGTGTGTATGTGTGTGTGCCCTGCGATGGATTGGCACCCTGTCCAGGGTGTACCCCGCCTAGTGCCCGAAGTCTCCTGGGATAGGCTCCAGGTCCCCCGTGACCCTGAACACAGGATTAAGCGGTATAGAAAATTAATGAATGAATGTTTTGAATCATAACGAGACACCGTCAAACTTTGAACCCGACACATTGCAGACAGACGGCACTAACCCACCATCTTTCTTCTGTTTGTTTGCTTCTATATAATAAGGTGAAGCATATGAGCCATAAGGAATAATTAGATGCCATGTGCTGAATTCCGAGCAAGGCGTACACCTTTGAAACGGATTTCTGGCTGACGAAGACAAATTGCAAATGATTCTCCGTGCTCTCATTGTTTGCCATGGGCACACGACTAATCTGCTGTGATTATGGCTCCCTAATAGGTTCATGTATTTTTGACTGAATAATGACGACACCTTGCACAATCCCTTCTGTGAATTAACCAAGTCTCAACAGCCTCCTACAAAACAGTTGGTTTAAGTGAACCTAAAATAGACTCGCCAACTGGTGCCTACACAGACAGCCCATTTGGGAGGGAAAAAAAGAAAAAGAAAAAAGGAAAGAAACACAAATACATATAAGTATACAGTAATTGCAAATTTTCTGTATTTTGCTAACTGATCTGTATGTTTAAATAAAAAAATCGCAAACATACAAAGTAGATCATTAAACATTTGAACTAAAGTGGAAATTAGGTCCCATCCCACAACCCACAGCACCCAATGATCCTCTGCCAATGTCCTAGTGCCAGACACCACACCACAGCCCCAAAGATGTCTTGTGGAGTCAAGCCCCGAGGAACCAGAGTTATCACCTTGCACCTCCTGGGTCCGGGTTCGATTCCCACCTCGGGAGTCCATGTGTATGGAGTTTGCATGTTCTCCTTGTGCTATGTGTGTTTCCGCTGGGTACTTTGGTTTCCTCCCACAGTGCAAAGACATGCAGATTTGGCTACCAAATTGCCTGTAGTGTGTAAATGCACAAATATTTACAATCATCAATAATCAATATATACAATCGTCACCACTGGCCTCCATGCTCCCTAGTTGGACTACAGAGGTTCCTACAGTAGATGGATGGGTTGTAATGTTAAGACTGATAAGTACATTCATACATACTGTACATGTATGATCGTCATATTTTTTTTTTCTGCTTGTTTGAAGACATTAAGTTTATAGTCATCAGGTGCTATTAAAGCAAAACAATGAGGAGAGACTGCAATGTACACAACAGTGGAGTCTGAGTCTCAGGAGGATAGACTAAACACATACAGTAAGTTATACTGTATAGCACCACCTCTGCTGAAAATAATGTCATGAATGTTACTGTACAAGTAGTAACAGTCTGGAGTGTGTTATTCCACTCATGCTAAACCTTTTGCTCTTTCCTAATGATTACAATGCCAAATCATCATCATCATCATCATCATCATCATCATCATCATCTCTCTCCCTGTCAAACGATCCTACTTGCCATTTCACAATGAAACCAGAAAGCATAAACTGAGAACCTTTGCAAGCCCCGTGACTGTTAAAAGTCGCTAAGACACCTTTCATAAATGTTAAATAAATGTCTCCAAACAAAAAAATCCAATCCAGCACATCAATCCAAAAGTCAAGAATTCAACTGCTCGGTGCTTTAATCCACAATTATTATTCAGCTAAGCCTCGGATATATTTCTGCAAAGCAAAATTGTAATTGGTAACACAGAAGTGAGACAACATGATATGAAAACTGATGGGCTAACACAAATATGGAGATGGTAAATTATTTATGTGTTGCTTTTTTTTCTCCTTTTTTCCTAGTGATGTAGCAAAGCCATGAGTCTGATTGTGTCTCGAATCAAAAACATGGTCCTGATCCCATCAAGTCATGTGGCATCACTAGACAATAAACAAGCTACATAATTTATTGACATGTTTATCGCCGGTGGTTTTGTGCTAGCAGTACTGCAGCCCTAAATCATCAGATTTTGCAGTGTTTACATTGATAAGGTGAGTGCTTGTGGATGCAGAAGGCACGGCTGCTTCTTCGAGACATTCTGATGCCACTGAGATGCAGTCATAGCACAGCTAGAGAGTGTCTTCCATTATTAATAAAAATGTGACAACAGTTCCAGTCTGATGGCCCCGAAGCCCCTTTTCCAAACCCGTAATATAAAGCTGGTGATGGACCTAAAGCCTCAGTGCCAGGCACTCTACGAATTACGCTGTTGTCACGAATATGCGCGCACACATATTATCCAGCTGGACCGTATAATTATTCACACTGCTCAAAGTGCTCTCAGTCTGATATCAGGATCACATTTGTTAGGTGAGTCTAGCATTAGAAAGAGGGGAAATAAAAAAAGAAAAAAAGATGGGTACAAAAACAGGGAAAGCTTATTGTAGTGGTGTTAGAGTGCTGGCTTTAAGTGATTTCGAATTACTAGTTGAGATGGCAAACGGATAATCAAATGGAGTGAAATGCTCATTTTTAAGCATCCTGTTTCAAAGTCGTTTATGAAACATGATGAAAAAATCAAAATAAAAAAAAAACATATCACTCTGTAACAGGCCAACGAAAGCGCGACGTTGGTTCGCGCCCTCACCGCAAGCGCCGCCTTTAATCTTTTCTGGACTTTAATTCAACATCAAACCAACACAAGCTCACTTTGTTCTAAAGTGATTTCGAAAACTTGCAAGCAGTTAGCATGCGGCATCGCACACGTCTTTAATCTCTCTCTCTCTCTCTCTCTCTCTCACTCTCCGGAAGACTTGAAAGTCTCTACCTGCTTTAATACACCACCATTATTCTGCTCTTAAAGCAAAAACAAAGTGGCCTTTCTCAATGGCTGCCATCCAGTGGCACTCACGTCTCAGTGAAATGCTTTGAGAGGCTGGTAATGGGCCGTATTAACACTACTATCTCAGAAAGTCTGCTCCGACTGCAGGTTGGCCACTGCTGCAACAGGTACAGTATACTGGCGATGAGGGGTGTCCAAGTCAAACCGGGACTTGTGAGGAAACTTCTCAGGAATGAAGGCATACCGTAAAACCGATTCCCATTCCCAATGACATCCAGTGTACACTTAAGTACTGTAGCTTAAACATTTTTATTTTACAGCGCTGTAATAAAATCCCGGTACTGCCGGTGATGATGATGTCAGTGAGAACCCTACTCATGTGCAGAGGCGAAACGTTACAGGAATTCATACCATACCATACCATACCACTTTATTTCTAAAGCACTTTAAAACAACAAACAAAGCTGACCAAAGTGCTGTACAAAAGTCAACATTTAGGCCAAAAAACAGCAGGGTAAATCGATAATATAAAATAATAAAAATAAATAAAAGTAAAAATAAATTAAAAAATTTAAATTTTAAAATTTAAATGATGGTAACAAGAAAAGAAGCAACTAAGAACATAGCGAACCAAATAACATACTTCTAATGATAATAAAAAATAATGATAATAAAAGTAGCAGCAAGAAATAAAACATAAAACATCTCAATAAAAATACTTCACACTGGGTTGAAGGCCAGAGAGTAGAAATGAGTTTTTAAACGAGATTTAAAAACAGCCACTGAGGGAGCTTGTCGAATGAGTAGTGGTAACTCATTCCATAGATGAGGAGCAGCTACTGAAAAGGCTCGATCACCTCGAAGTTTGCATCGGGATTTTGGAATTTGGAGAAGCAGCTTGTCAGTAGACCTGAGGGAGCGAGATGGAACATATGGGTGCAGCAATTCCACCAGATAGGCAGGGGCAAGACCATTTAAACACTTAAATACAAATAAAAGAATTTTAAAACGGATCCTAAAATACACTGGAAGCCAGTGAAGGGAAGCCAAGATTGGGGTAATATGCTCTCGTCTGCCTGTACCAGTTAAAAAACGAGCTGTGGCATTTTGCACCAACTGTAGGCGAGCCATAGTGGTATGGTTGATTCCGAAGAATAAAGCATTACAGTAGTCAAGACGAGAGGTTATAAAAGCATGGACAACCGATTCCAGATCCCGCCTTGACAATATAGGTTTAATCTTTGCTACTCGCCTCAAATGGAAAAAACTGGATTTTACAACAGCATTTACTTGGCTATCCATTTTTAGAGTAGGATCCATTTTAATACCCAAATTTGTAATCATGGCTTTCTCAAAAGGGGCCAAGGAGGAGAGGTCAAAGCGAGGAGATTTGCGGGAGCCATTTGGTCTAAACAACATAACTTCGGTCTTTCCCTCATTGACATTCAAGAAATTAAAAGCCAACCATCTTTTAACATCAACAAGGCAGTCCAGAAGAAGCTTGACAGAACATGCACCACTGTGTTTTAATGGGAGGTAAACCTGACAGTCATCTGCATAAAAATGAAAGGAGATGTTATATTTCCGGAAAATAGCTCCAAGTGGGAGCAAATACAAGGAGAATAAAAGTGGACCAAGAATGGAGCCCTGTGGTACCCCCCAAGGAAGGGCAGCAGATTTGGAAGTGAAACCATCTACACTGACACAGAAGGTTCTATCAGAGAGGTAGGACCTAAACCACTGCAAAGCTGAGCCTGTAATGCCCACCCACTGTTCCAACCTGGATAAAAGAATCTCATGGTCTATGGTGTCGAAAGCCGCTGTTAAATCTAGAAGCACAAGTAGTACAGAGTCCCCGGAGTCGGTTGCTAAGAAAATGTCATTAAAAACTCTTAGAAGAGCAGACTCAGTACTGTGGCGAGTTTTAAACCCAGACTGAAAAACTTCCAAAATTGCCTGTTCATCAAGGAAGGGCTGCAGTTGCAAATGGACAATTTTTTCCAGGAGTTTGGCCAAAAAAGGTAGCTTGGAGATAGGCCTAAAATTTGACAAAACAGAAGGATCCAGGCCAGACTTTTTTAGCAAGGGTTGCACCACAGCATGTTTAAAATTTTTCGGCATCACACTAGAAATTAAACTGCTATTGATAATAGCAAGAATAAAAGGACCCAAAATGGGGAAAACTTCCTTAACAAAATTAGGAGGGGTAATATCAGAAGGGGAGCCAGATGGCTTACTACAGGAAACCAGATCCCCTAAAAAAGTAAGGGAGACAGGCTCAAAATGCTCGAACACATTCATACAAGGTCTTAAAATTGGTGGGTCGCTAACAGATGGTAAAATAAGGGACCTGATGTGTTTAACCTTATCCATAAAATAGTGAAGAAATTCATCACAGGTTTCCATAGAAGCCTTCAAAGGGACAGGTTCATGAGCATTAAGAACAGAGTTCAATGTGTTAAAAAGAACACGAGAGTCATGAGAATTAGAAACAATAAGATCAGAAAAAAATTTTGTTTTAGCGGCTTTCACAGATTTCAATTCAGATCTGATTCTCATTCAACGTTCATGACCATGTATCAGATACAGTATACTGTACTGTATGTCCAAACTAGGACCATATACAAAAGTGACTCAGATCTGGTAATTTCAGGCTGGTAATGTAAATGCAGCTGTTTAAACTTCAGTATTTTAGTAGATCAAGTGTAATCATACACTGTACTGTATATGCTGATTATTCCTATGCATATTATAATTTAAGCAATTTCCCTCTGGGATTAATAAAGTTCTTTGAATCTTGAATACCAATCCAAAGTGTGTAAATGTACAGTATTATACTGTACGATACATACTCTCATACCTAATGTATGAGAATGTGAAGAGATTATCTGGTTTTGTCAGTTACTTCTTCTAACAAGCTACCAATTCAATGCAATTCAGAAGCACTTATAAGCCTCCACTACATCATTGGACTGTGAGAAGAACCTGGAGTACTCCAGAGAAGACCTGTAAAGCATGGGGAAAATGCAAACCACACACTCATATACAGTAGATGAGATTCCAAACCTCAGCCCTGGAGGTGTAAGGTCACGGTACTAACCACTGAGCCCAATACAATACTGATTAAGGTAGTGTACAGTATTGGGTTCTCAGGCCAAGCAAGCAGGTCTGGATTCAAGTCCAGGTGTACATGCTTTTATTAAACGTGACACAAAACAAACAAGGGAATCAGGATCAAGAAGAAGTGTCAGGAAAGGGTCAGGTGATCAATAAGCAATGTGAACTAGGGCAACCAAGAGCAGACCGAGAAAACTAGAACCAGGATGGAAAACCAGAGAGACGATCAATAATCAAAGGACTCAAGGTCACAATGGGTACTGCATAAACAAAGCAAAGTGTACACTTCATCATGAGTGAGTGTGTAGAGTGTGCTTGCGATCAGTAATCACATGAACACATGAATGTTCAGAGAAAATGTAATGGCCATTAGTTGCAGTCACCTGAGGCTAGATCTGTAGGCTGTGCTGGACTCAGGTAGGTGGTGTTCCTTGTTGACACGACACATGGTTAAGATTCAAGATTCACATTCTATAGAAATACAGTGCTGTGCACAACTCCTCATTTCTTCATATTGATTTAAATGTTGATTACGTTAAAGAAAGGAAAGAATATTTTTGTTACTGCATCAGGTTGCAAAGTGCCTAAAAAATTGGTTTATGTAACGACCTCAGCAGCAACCTCATTTCCCCTCTCGTCTGTTCTAACCACACAGGATTCAACATCACTAATTACTGGCCTGATCATCTGTTATCATCTTCACCTGTTTCTCACTGGTTCATGCCTTAAGTTAGACGTGTTTTATGCTGGAATAAAACTGTCCTGAAAATTAGAGTAAAAAAAACTTGCCAACAAGAAATCTGTCTCTTTGGAAGCAAAATATGAAGAAATTAAGGGCTTAAAACTTTTGCACAATACTGACTTGCATTTTCCAAGTTGCCCATATTGTATGATTGTGTGTGTTTGTGCCTTGTTAATTGATCGGCACCCCATCCATGGTGTCCCCTTGCCTTGGGAGAGGTACTGTAGTGTTCAGGACCCAGGTGACCCTACAGCAGATAATAGATCCTGTAAATGGCCAGATGGACCAATAGTCGAATGCAGCACAAAGCCAGAAACCCTGATTAGGATACTTTCCTCCAATCACATCCAGTCTCCTATTTGGAGAAACTATTTGCGGTAAAAACATAAATCAAGCGATTTAATACAAACATTCGACTCATACAGTAAATGCATTTCCACCTGAGCATTAGCGAAGTATGATGTATGATCTTGCTGATCAAGAGGACCTTCTGGTGATGTGAGATAAGATGGTTCTGAGGGCCTCTCTACGTGTCTAGGTTTGTGTGAGAGGCTGAGTCAGAGGAAGCCAGCACCTGTCATGCTGTCACCCTTACTGATGATGACAGAGAGGTATTGCTTCAGGCTTGTCACTCTCTCTCTCTTTCTTTCTCTCTTACTCTCTCTCGCCACCTGATCTGCCTCCATGTGTTTTAAGGCAGGAGGAGGAGGATGTAGAGGGAAAAATACTTCTTCAGCCAGGCACCCATTCCATTTCAGGCGTCAAACCATGACACGTGGCATCTCTCACTGGGATCTGGCGTGTTTGAAAGCCCTCAGACTTCCTCATGGCTCGCTCAGAATGCCTCTGCATAACTGTCAGAGCAGAGCCCGGCAGGTGAGCTGACAATTTTCCCATGCTGATGAATGAAACTCAATAGAGTTTGTCACAAATATGCACACATACACACACACACACACACACACACACATACACACACACCCCTCTCGGGTAAGTGCTACAAATTCACACTCATGCACACACACCTGCATGCGTGTACGCATACCCACACCTTCTCCGACATGAAAAATGATGGTAGGAATATGACAAATACATGAACACCTACTGCTAACATGCTTAGTGTAGTCATTATGTGTCCAGTAATGATGTATAGTCTGTTCTTCACATCCAGCTCTTATTCATTTCGTTTCAACGCTAATATGTCACCAGGATGGATCTTCTCCTCAGGCGCAATGGGGATGCACTGATAGCTGATAAGCCTAGTCGCGCAAGGACTCCCAAATCAGATGATTAGACGCTGTCGTAGCCAGCTCGACTCGGAGGAGGAGAAGCGTGGAGGAGGAACTACACGGCTCGAATCACCAGGGTGAGGAAAAGCGTGCCTGTAAAGAGCTCAGCAGCACCACTATGAACGAAAACCCCTTAGCAGGAACCTTGTGGAAAATGAGAAGGTAACGATGATATTGAAACGCTTTCTCATCCGTTTAAGAGCTCCTGTTTTTTTTTTTTTTTCGAGCCATCCAAAACGCGCTTTAATACCGCTACAAAAATGAACACAGCACACTCCTGAGGCCTTTTCTCAGGTTCATATTATCCTTAAAAAGCCCAAATTGACTCGCTAAGTAAATATAATTAGAATGAAGCAATTTCCCTTTGGGATTAATAAAGTTCTTTAAATCTTGAATCTTGAAAAAAGAACATTCTATAAAAGATCATTATAAAAAAGCTCATAGTTTTACATATTTGATATTTTAAACAGGAAAAAGAAATTAGTTCTTGTTTTGTTTATTTATTTAAAAAAATTTTTTATAATTTGTAAATTAAATTCCAAAATAAAAGAATGATTACAAAATTGTTAGCAAGCTTGTGTGTGAGCACAATATATATATATCCTTCCTTCTGTGTTGTGATTGGTTCCAGAAATTCCAGTCTTATCTATGATTGGTTAAAGACCTTAAAAATGAATCGTGTTTTATGGCAGTTTAGCACAATATTCTAATTCTAATATTCTAATTAATAAATCGTAATATCAGTCTAAACTTTCTTACTTACTTAATTATGTGGTTTATATTATTTTAAGTAATAAAAATATTTTTTTGCAAAAGTGGTAGAAAGCTTTTGTGCAAGGTTAAAAAAATAAATGAGTTCATATATATATATATATATATATATATATATATATATATATATATATATATATATATATATTTGTGGGGTTTTTTTGCATTTTTTTTTTGTTGCAAGAATGTTAAGGATGGTAGCAAGAATAAAAGGGAGCCGCTATCAGTTTGGTATTTACAGGCAGCCGATGGCAAGAGGAATCATAAATTAAGGTTCAGTGAAGTTTGAAGTCTGTTTATTTCCTATTTTACGTTATTTGCATATCTTTTCTAAATGTTTTGATTTGTTTTTTTATATGCAACAATATGATTATAGTGTTGGAAATTGTTAATATTGTTAATATTTTTGGGTGTCTGGAACGGATTATCTGCATTTACATTATCTCCTATGGGGAAATGCGCTTCATAATAAGAAATTTCGCCTTAAGAACTCGCCTCTGGAATGGATTTAATTTGTATGCGGATGTACCAGCGTACTAGCTCTAGATAGTGGTGCATATGGGTTGCTAGTGGGTATGTAATTCTGATTGAGCAAAGTTCTGAGAGCAGTTTAGAGAACCGCAAAACTGGCTCAATCTAAAGTGCCACGATTCTAGAACTGTATTCAGAACTGTTTTGTTTACGCATCTACGACTTAATGATTTAGAATTATTGCAAGTGTTAATGTGATAATTCTTGATATACAGTACAACACATGTTGATATTCGATACGCATCTCTGCGAATATACGTTGCATGAAAGCATTTGTTCTTTCACTGAGACAGAGCTGAAAGTACGACTGAACTCACCACACCGAAACTCCCAGAAGCAAACTTAGCAGGCTATCTTTGTGCAATGTGTGCAACAAATGATAGTCATTTACTCCCGAACACAGGCGTTTCAAAAGGTTGCAGAGCAAAGAGAGATGGGAAGAAGAACAACGCTATTACCTACATAGGTGGAAGTGCTGTGATGGTTAATGTGGTAGAGTGAACTTATGCTCAAGTGAAAGTGAACAGAATGCAGTAATATAAAGACAGTAAAATGTCATCTGGGGGAAAAAAAAAGAGAAAAAAAAAGGGCTAGATCAAAAGCATAAAATCAGGCACCAGACCTATTAATGATACATATGCTGAGGATTGACAGGAAAGGCATCGGGTCATCAGAGCGCTTTCATTTTACAGCAATTAGTCAGCAGGCAGACGAGAAGTCGCCCTGACTACAGAGTAGATCAACATGCGGCACAGCCAGAGAGAGTCATTTGGTTGGAATAAATCTGAAAGACCTTTTGCTGGCTGGAAGATTGGCTGGATTTTTACTTATTCATTGATTTATTTTTAAAACAAGCATTAAGGACGCAAACTTCAAGATAAAGCGCCTGTCACGACCTCTTAACCTTGCACATGAACTTTTCTCATGTTATAAATAATACTTTGCCTTGGAGCGTTGGATGAATACAGAAAAACTGACCTTAAAGTAAAGTTTATTTTATTTAAAAAAATTTTTTTCCTCCAGATCATATACCATATCGGTCTTTGTTTTTCTTTTCCAGAACAGAAAATGCTGACAAAGCTATGATGTACTGTAAATATCCCAATTAAGAAACCACAACCACACACACACACACATAGTCAACCAAAAAATTTATCAGGATAAGAACAATAGTATGGTGTATATTATAGTAATATTATAATATAATATAATATAATATAATATAATATAATATAATATAATATAATATAATATAATATAATATAATATAATATATAAATATATATATGGCAATAAATTTAGTATTAAAATATTTATACAAGTGTACAGTTTTGGCTGACTCTGTGAACCCTGTGCTAAAAGGGAAGCCAGACATATTGGCTGGCACTGTAAAGAACAATAGCGCAGTCAAACAGCGTCATCAAATATGGATGATTGTCTCGTCTCCCTAAACACTATTTGACCAAGTAAATTTGTTTTTATTGTAATCCAGCGAGACCATGATGGGAAAAAGTGCTGTAAAAGACTTTTATAACTCACAGAACCATAACAGGAATCAATGGAAATATTAAAGAACGCCTGTAAACATCTGATTGATATTTTATTAGGATCACAAAACAGAACAGAACAAGAAAATATTTGAAATCCAGAAGAAAAACCTTAATCTTAGCTCTGTCTGCTCCAGGGGCGCTATACTGTATAAGACCGGCGCTGCGCTCTGACCACAGCCTACTAACAAAGCTGGGATATGCAAAGAATTTCACATCGCAGTAATGTATATACTGTATATAACTTAACTTATGATTATACATATGATACTTTTAGCAGATTTTTAAGTCTGTAATATAACTGCTTGAGACAAATCATACACGATCATTAGTGCTATTGAATCAAATCATGTTGAATATCGACCCTCCGCAAACATTAAATCAAATCGAATCAAACGGACGGTCTACTGCTTAGGGGTGATATTTTTCTGTTAGTGCAATCTGGCAACCCTGTCTAAGAACTGGGATCATTTGATTAGTTTTTATCTGAAGTTGTCGCATAAACATACAGTAGCACAGCAGCAATGCAGATCAAACTACATGTCTGATTAAACATAATTAATGATCATAATAATTAATGAACTGTCCATGTGTTTTGTCATTCAAAGCTCAAAAAATTAATTTGAAACTAAAATCATACTTAACAAGGTTAATGCGGGTCAAAGTCTGAGTCGATTTTATGATCATCAACTGTATTGTATGAAAAAAGAACGGAGAATTGCACGTTGTTATCTAATAAGATGTTTTATAATTTTTTTTGTGCAAGTAAAATGTAAAAGAATACAATGGGGTAACAATTAAATAAATAAATTCAGAAACACATAAATAAATTGAATTGTGATGTATGCTGAGCACAGGCTTTAGGGCCAACAGTGGCAAATTGCTGGAGCTGGGACTCGAACCACCAACCTTTTGACCAGTAAATCACAGCTTTAACATGTTGAGCCACCACTGAAATACAGTGTAACTTGTGTTGGTGATGGTTTAAATGTACAATCTTATTATTTTTCCTGCTCCACACTCAGAGATTGAACCAACCTCTCATAAAATATAAAGACGAGCCAGCGATACTATTTTTTTTTTTTGGTATTTCTTTTTACATTTTAGAACATTTAACATTTTAACAAGTTTACCTAAATAATTAAAAAAGTGTGAATCACAAACTGACTAACAAAACGTGGCGCTGAGGGGGGTGGGGGGGCGGTTGAGCAATTGAGTATAGAACCGCTACTCAGTAGATAAATAATACAGAATTTGTTTAAAAATAAATCAATTTTAAGATAATTCCATTTTGCGCGATGAGTCCCGCGATTAATGTTATTCTCCCGCATCCCGCACATACATGAGGACCTTCCCGCCCGCACCCGCATTCACCCATCAAATTTTGTCCCGCGCCGCACTCCATGCACTGGGTCCCGCGGGAGTGCAGGTCTCTATTTTACAGCTTGACTGGCGGAGCTCAGGCTGCCGCCATCTTGGCAGGAGTCGACTCCCCCTAAGCCCCGGTTAATCCATAAATGAGCAAATGGGTGGAGCGTACGGAGCTTGGCTGTTGGTTGTAAAATGCCTACTTACCTCAGTTACCACAAGCTAGCTACTGTAGCTTAGCTTTAAATGACCTAAAATGCTATGGTGGCGAACTTTAAATTGTATGCTAACGCTTATGAAGCACTGTTAACACAGTTAACCCCAGAGCAAACTATAATATTGCTGGAATTCCAAAAGAATTCTCTGAAGTCTACACAGCTGAGAAATTCACCAGTTCACTGGTAGCTAACTTTATGCACAGCACACAGCTAACAGTAGCACTTTGAGAACAGTAAGGCAGCCTTCACTCAAATCAGCCACACCCCTAATGATGATGCATAATTTTATGTATTAATATAAATGTAACTGATGAATTTCATAATTCAAGCTGTACACATGTCATGAATGGGAAATCCAGCTATGGAGAGCAAAACTGATTTTTTTTTTGTACAAGTCTGCAAACATGTTGTAAAGTTGGATATTTTAGCATGGGTGTCAATGAGAATTGACTCATGTTTGAACCGGGCTCTTAGTGGTCATTTGAGGAACTGCATGTTTTAGGACTTCTGCATTTAACTCATTTTCCCCGAACCGGAGGTTGCCCCTTGCTCAACAGCTCAAATAATAAAATTAGCTCAATGATTGAAGACGATACAAAGTATTCCTTTTTGGGCAATTTTGCAACACTGCTCTCAGAACTCAGTTTTAACTATAAACACGGCCACTGAGAATTCCCAGTCTGTCATCTGCATCCAGTTCATTATTAAGTCCTTATTTGCCACCAGTTGGTGGCACTGGTGGCTCAGTGGTAGGTGTTTCGCCTGCCATGCGGAAGGCCCGGGTTCGATTCCAGCCAGTGCCCACACCCCAGCCACTGGATACAGTGCCGGTCCCAAGCCCGGATAAAATGGGAGGGTTGCGTCAGGAAGGGCATCCGGCGTAAAACCTGTGCCAAGTTGTAGTGCGGACTGGATATTCCGCTGTGGCGACCCCTTGCCGGGAGCAGCCGAAAGACCAACGACATCAGTCTGACTGTCTTTGATTCTGCCTGTTCTAGTTCATGGCTGTTTGGTGTCCCCTGACCTGTTTCCTGGTTATGGAGATGAATTACTCATGTCTACTTTACCTGCTCTACTTTAAGTTCTCCCACGCTTGGTTGGTTTTTTCCAGATGCTCTGGTTTTCACCCACAGTCTAAAGACACTCAGTGTAGGCTGATAGGCTTCACAAAATTGCCCATAGTGTATGATTGAGGGTTTTCATTGTGTCTGTGTATGGGTGCCTGTGCTCTGCGATGGGTCGGCATCCCATCTAGGGTGTACCCTGCCTTGTGACCCAAGTTCTTTGGGACAGGCTCCAGGTCCCATGTGATAAGTGATATAGAAACTGGGTAGATGGATAATAACAACGGCAACATTTTTAAACTGAGTGTTTTTTTATTGAGTGGTTATGGTTATCATCTGATGCACAATGTTTCAGGATCAGAATCAGAAAAGAAAAAAGAAATATCATGCAGCAATTCATTAGCGTGCATATTATAGCTTGGAGGATTGAAAGCAAACATTTGAGCTGTGGGATGAAGCCCATGTTCAAGCCACAGGAGAGATTCAAATCTCAAAGTCTCCACTGAGCTATTTGCTGCCTGCCAATTTTCCAAACAAGCTGAGAGGATTTTGAGGTGTTTCAAAGTTTATATAATGTGTCTCACAAACTCAAGTCTGTTCCTTCAATCTCTAGGGAAGCCATATCTGTTCAATAGTTTCATTATTCAGGAGCCGGGTAAACCGCTCCTAATTTTAATCTCATCACTTTGTCAGAGATGTGTTTTATAATAGCGATCACACTTATGAGAACCGTCACACTCCTTTTTTTCTGACTCTGGACTCAGCAGATGTTTGGAAAAACAACAACGGCTGTAAAGGGCGCCTGCTTATTTCTTTACTTCTTCTGGCTTTAGATGCCCGAGCCACAGTGTGTACAGTATGTGGGAGACATGTTTGCAGCAAAACTTTCATCCACTCCAAATGGTTTCCACGGTAACCACAAGGAAGGCTTACATGAAAGGTTTCTCTGCACTGATAAAAAGAGAGGAAAAAAAACAGGGCTAATATATTGGAGTGACCTAATAATGAAGACTTCCAGGTAGTCGATGGACCTGTGAGAACGTCTATCGAGGTTGTTCAGGAAATCAATGGATTCGTGTCTTTGGGAGTCCCAAGCGTTGTCACAGAACGCAGCATTCGTCAATCTGTGAATGAGGCTTATATAAGTGACTACTGTACAAAGGTTTGCTTTTATTGTTCTTCAATTTCATCACAACCATTTATTGATTGCAGCCAGGCTTGCGATTACTGTCCTCTGCTCCTTCAGAATGGACGTGTCATAGAGATGCAGTGCTCTGTGCTCTGTCTAGCTACGAACTGGAAAAGTTTGTTCCGTCCATCGCTCACACATACGCAGTCATTCACACCTGTCCTGAGTCTGCTCTACCCAGGCAGGATATAACCAGAGAAAACAGAGAAAGCCGATGTGGATATGAGGAGAACAGTACACACAGGCTCAGGGTCCAACTCGAGCTCCAGAGACCCTGGAGCTGTACAGCGATATCACTCAGAAACAGCCAATGCTCACAGAAGCCGATGACATCCAATATGAGCATCATCCAGCATCAGACTGCTGTTACATCACATCATATCACATCATAATGCTCAGTAAACGAAGGTGAAATATGCTTAACGCTAGCTCTGCGATATATGCAAAGTTCGCGAAACGTCTCCATGGTTTTAAAATGGAGGAGGAGGAAAAAACGGCATAATTGCAACCTGTGCATATGCTTCCTCTTCCATGTCACCTGGGATGTTATAATCCCACACGCGCTTCCACCGGAAAATAATATTATGTCATTAAACCGCTGACATAAGAAGTCGCAGTTTTAATGACGTGCAGAACACAACGACTCAGGAAATCCGATCTGTCTGTTTACACGACGATCACATTAGCACATATCTGATTTATATCTGATTTATTTCCACATATGAAGGAGGCCGAAACCGATCTCAAAATATCAGAATGCATGCGTTTTTTTCCTGTTTACACGGACATAGAACATATCCGATATGTGTCACATATGAGCAAAAAATCGGAATTGGGTCACATTTACCTGGCAGTGTAAACGTAGCCTTAGACTTTGCTGGAAAATCTGAATTTCAGGGTAAATTCAGGGAACGAATGTGGACTAACTTATGAGTGTATTATTACTAAATACCCCTACTATAATAATATACATTATTACACATTAACTAGCTGAGACAATTTAGTGTATATATATACAGTGGTGTGAAAAACTATTTGCCCCCCTCCTGATTTCTTATTCTTTTGCATGTTTGTCACAAAATATTTCTGATCATCAAGCACATTTAACTATTAGTCAAAGATAACACAAGTAAACACAAAATGCAGTTTTTAAATGAGGGGTTTTATTATTTAGGGAGAAAAAAAATCCAAACCTACATGGCCCTGTGTGGAAAAGTAATTGCCCCCTGAACCTAATAACTGGTTGGGCCACCCTTAGCAGCAATAACTGCAATCAAGCGTTTGCGATAACTTGCAACAAGTCTTTTACAGCGCTCTGGAGGAATTTTGGTCCACTCGTCTTTGCAGAATTGTTGTAATTCAGCTTTATTTGAGGGTTTTCTAGCATGAACCGCCTTTTTAAGGTCATGCCACAACATCTCAATAGGATTCAGGTCAGAACTTTGACTAGGCCACTCCAAAGTCTTCATTTTGTTTTTCTTCAGCCATTCAGAGGTGGATTTGCTGGTGTGTTTTGGGTCATTGTCCTGCTGCAGCACCCAAGATCGCTTCAGCTTGAGTTGACGAACAGATGGCCGGACATTCTCCTTCAGGATTTTTTGGTAGACAGTAGAATTCATGGTTCCATCTATCACAGCAAGCCTTCCAGGTCCTGAAGCAGCAAAACAACCCCAGACCATCACACTACCACCACCATATTTTACTGTTGGTATGATGTTCTTTTTCTGAAATGCTGTGTTACTTTTACGCCAGATGTAACGGGACACGCACCTTCCAAAAAGTTCAACTTTTGTCTCGTCGGTCCACAAGGTATTTTCCCAAAAGTCTTGGCAATCATTGAGATGTTTTTTTAGCACAATTGAGACGAGCCTTAATGTTCTTTTTTCTTAAAAGTGGTTTGCGCCTTGGAAATCTGCCATGCAGGCCGTTTTTGCCCAGTCTCTTTCTTATGGTGGAGTCGTGAACACTGACCTTAATTGAGGCAAGTGAGGCCTGCAGTTCTTTAGATGTTGTCCTGGGGTCTTTTGTGGCCTCTCGGATGAGTTGTCTCTGCGCTCTTGGGGTAATTTTGGTCGGCCGGCCACTCCTGGGAAGGTTCACCACTGTTCCATGTTTTTGCCATTTGTGGATAATGGCTCTCACTGTGGTTCGCTGGAGTCCCAAAGCTTTAGAAATGGCTTTATAACCTTTACCAGACTGATAGATCTCAATTACTTTTGTTCTCATTTGTTCCTGAATTTCTTTGGATCTTGGCATGATGTCTAGCTTTTGAGGTGCTTTTGGTCTACTTCTCTGTGTCAGGTAGCTCCTATTTAAGTGATTTCTTGATTGAAACAGGTGTGGCAGTAATCAGGCCTGGGGGTGACTACAGAAATTGAACTCAGGTGTGATAAACCACAGTTAAGTTATTTTTTAACAAGGGGGGCAATCACTTTTTCACACAGGGCCATGTAGATTTGGAGTTTTTTTTCTCCCTTAATAACGTAAACCTTCATTTAAAAACTGCATTTTGTGTTCAATTATGTTATCTTTGACTAATAGTTAACGGTTTTTGATGAGCAGAAACATTTAAGTGTGACAAACATGCAAAAGAATAAGAAATCAGGAAGGGGGCAAATAGTTTTTCACACCACTGTATATGGCACTGGTGGTAAGCAACAACGATCAGGCCCAAACACACATTACCGCCCAGGCGCTCCACGCAACCTGTGTGCATTTTGAGCATGTTCATGCAAATGAATGAATGCATGAATGTGTGTGCGAAGTCTTAACATGGTCGTAAAATGGAAAAAATACAGTGGTCTCCATTGGGCCCTATGGTCCCTATTTGGACTACAGAGGTTCCTAGATGAGTGAATGGATAGAGCTCATGACATGCATAGTGAAAGATGTTCAGCTTAATAAGATCTAAATGTACACTGGGTTTTATATGTACTGTATAAGTTCAAGTGTGTATGAGCTATAAAGCAAAATCTTGTGTGAAGCAGCCACTCAGGCATCCTAATGGCAGCAGAATCCAACCTGTTTGCGGATTTATTTATTTTTTATAAAGTCCCACAAAAAGCTCTGGATGCTGAAAAAAAAAAAAAAAGCAAAATATTAGAACATCAGCACAATGATAGTGCTGATGTCATGGTGCTTGGGCCCTTATGAAATTAGGCTCCTCATCACAGAAGAGGCGGAGTCATTGGCTTGTCAGCTCGTCTCGTATTGGCTCGCAGCAGGTGAAGTTTATAGTCTCTGGAAATAAATAAAGCAAGTCAGCGGCCTAATTAAAGCACAGCGTGTAACGCCGGCGTGTTTTTTGCTTATGTTGCAGAGGAGGCACGCTGACTGAGAGCTGCTGTAACTGATAACTGCACAAGACCTTCGACTAAGGGCGGAAGAGGCACAACAACTGGTCCTGAATTACATAAATCGTCCACTTTTTAATAATGTTCCTGTTGATAAATGTCTCAGCTCTGTGTGCCTCTGTTATTTTTTTTTCCCCCCAAGAATACTATCTTGCTGTCTCGGTAAACACCACATGGTAATACAGTTATAGAGAAATAAAGATATAAAATAACCATCATTTGCTGGAAATGGAAAGTCATTTGCTGGAAATGGCAGACTAATCTTCTATGTAGATTTGTTATCTTCGCTAGATTTCTCTCTCGCTTTTTTACATCTCTACACACTCTGCTTTCTAGGGGATCTCTGTGTTTTTTTATATTTTTTTATTTTGGCCTTATTATTATTACAGCAAATGTAATGTAGCGGATTAGAGACACGTAATCTTTTAGCAGCTGTGTGGTCAGGGATTGCTGTAAATGACACATACAGCAGGATGTCGCTTATGTTTCAGCCGTGTGTCCTGCTGATGAGACAAATCTGTATAATTTTTACCCCCCTTTTTTTCCCGCAAAGTCTGAACCATTTCTGGCACAGCTGGAAATCTTGGCCTTAATAAGGATTATCTGAGGATTTAGGAACGCTTAGAGTGTTCAAAGAAAAATCAAGTGTACACATTTTTTTTTTTTTTTTGCTTTAAATGAAGGAAATCAAGACAGGTCCAAAGTTAGACATAAACGCTGATGCATAATGCATAATACGTGTGATTAGTTTTCCATAAAAGGAAAGATCATGCTGGTTTCAGAGAGGCGACAGTAACTGAGAACATGCTTGTGGTTTTGTACAATTTCGTAATTCGCTGGAAAACATCAGCGGTACAGTACATTACAGGAAGTCTTTATTCTCTGTCCTGATCTGGAACGAGGAAGGATGGGAAGAGTTGTAATAAGTCAAAATGAGAGTCTGGTGCTTTCAATTTAATTGCATTTTTCAACTTTTTGCTTTTTAGTTAAAAATTTTTTTTTTTCATAGTTTTTTTGATAAAAAAAAAATATATATATATTTTTTATATTTATTATATATTTATATATTATATATATATATATATATATATATATATATATATATATATATATAAATTTTTTTTCATAAAAAAAAATATTTTTTTTCATAAAAAAAAATATTTTTTTTTTATAAAAAAAAATAATAAAAAAAAAATTTTTTTTTACTTTTTTTTTTTTTTTAAACACAATCATTAAACCTAAAAAATAAAAAAGGTTACACTCGAGCCCGGAGCAATAAGCGATGCTCCATGTATATTCCATGGAGGGCTGAGAAGGAAAGAAAAAAATCCACAGGCCTTCAAGGATCGATTGCATCTTTGTCACTCGTCACTCCTCATGCATCATTGCAGAAGTTGTTTACTGGCTCTCCTGCAAGAGATGCAATCAGCTGTACAGTGGAGGAAGCACAAGGAGACTGGCTGATCGTTTAGTCGAGAAGTTTCTTAGCATCAGAATGAAGGATTTAGCTTTTTCCACAGATGAGACACTTCAGCCGTGATAGACGTGATATTAATGACACCGTTGTCTTCTGGGCGACGGCAGGGAAGCAGTGAAGGGAGGAAACAAGGAGACCGAACTCTTTTAGAATGAATTCTGTCCTGTTGTGACATCTGCCAAGCGTACATTAGCAACATCTTTGCATATCTGGTGGTTAAAAACGATTATACAGTACGTGGTGCGGTGTAACAGATCCGAGTTGTTCTGTGAACTGAACCCGTAGAATATAGTTCAACTGGCACTGTACGACACTACAGGACAGATAAACTATATATATTCCCAACATTACCGAGTGAATAGTTTTCCTTCTCAGACTGCAGTTTTATTCGCTCAAATTGGGTTGCCAGAACAACTTAATTTAATTCAATTCAATTCAATTTGATTTATACAGCACTTTTAGCGCTTTGTAACAATAGTCATTGTCCAAAGCAGCTTTACACTAAAACCTAGATCACTAAATCAATCAAACAATCCCAATACACAACTGTAACCTGGCCACTTCAAAGCAAACAAAAGAAAAACAAATAATTAAATAGTATTAGTTCTAGAACTCTCACCATCTCCAATGTCTCTCGCTTCCACTTTCACTAAAAATAACAGAATACTTTTCATTACCCCCCCAAAAGCAATACAGTACATTTCTTCCAGCCCAGGATGATAAAAAAGTATCCCAATTATCAGAACAATCTGGCAACAAGTCCTGCCAGCCTCCAGGCTCTGATCGGCCAAGTTGAATCTTTGATGAGGTGGACACATGCTGTTTTTTCATTCACTACTGTTCAAAGAAATAAACGTCAGTGTCCGTAAATGATCATCACCGCGCCTCATATCGTAGTTAATGTAACAATTGAGTATTGAATATTTTATTTGAACAGTTTTGTTGAAACAGACATCTTCGTTTTTAATCCGTGTGCTTTAAGTGCAATTATACAGCAGTTAGTTCCAACCGAGTAATCTGATTGGACAAGAGACATTTTGCAAGTGGTGATATAGAGCATAAAAGCAGTGGGACATTTAACTACATGTAATTACATGATAATTACACCAACTGTCTCTTACAGCATGGGTGAGCGTAGACCTGTACGGAATGCAGTACTGGTACAGAACTAAAACCCCCATTGAACACCAGTCATGGAAGCACTTTCAGCAATAAAACACATTTAATAATGTTATGTTATGTTCCTGTCTTTTTGGTCATTTCATCACCTCTGAACCGCCTGTGTTGTTTTTATGTTGTTCACGTCTGTAACAAGCTACTAAACTAACTAAGGCTGAATCTCAAATCCCTCTTGTCAAGGGCACTACCTGGGGTGTGGAACGAGGGATTGTACACCCTATATAGTGTACTCGGTTTTCGAATTCTATTTGGGATTTAAGCACAGACCCTGGAATTTATTCTAAACCAGAATAAGTGGAAAATAAATAAATAGGAACTTACAAGACTGTCCGTCACCTCCATGGTTTATTCCTCACCTCCTCACCTTCTGCCTACATACTGTACAGTAGTACTGCTATGAATTTCTGCTGGAACTGCATTCACACTATTTATTAAGTTGATTGGCAGTCGCCAGCTCCATAAGTCGCGTGCAGTTCGGTAAGTCCACCAGTCGTGGAAGGAGCAAAATAACTGGTTATAATTTACTGCTATTAAATGTTGTAATGTTTGTGGAACTGGTATATACACGCAATATCACACTCGAGGTCATGCTGTTGGACTGGAGACTGTTGTATTGTACTGGCTCTGATATCTTCAGTACTCAGGCTGCACATTCGCTCCTACAAACGCAACACAGTTGTGCTGATATTCAGGACAACAGCACTCACAGTCTTCAGATATTGCTTAAATATCACTTAAATAAAATATAGTAATAAATAGATCCGAGCCACAGCTCACTATCTAACCTGATGCGGTTGGTGATCTGTTGCACCTCTGGTACTGTATATAGTACGAGCAGTACTGTATATTCCATTGTATCTAGAGGTCACAGAAACATCCTCACTATCATGTAGCGTAGAAGGAAGAGCTTGACATAAAAAAAATAAAAGCCCCCCACAGGCAGACAGGGAGTTAACATCAATCATGGCAAGGGAACATCTGGAGCTGGCGGATCGCCGAGATGCCTGTTAATTCCGTCAAATTCTACTAGCGTCCAAGCATCTGGGCAAACTGCTGGGTATCGTGACCACGATGATGTTTTAGTGTGTTTGTGCAGCTACATGAGAGAGTTACTGCCAATAGTAGACTCTTCTTCCGTGCCTGCGTCTCGGATCAATGGAGAGCAGCAGGTGATGTTTGGGTACAGACGTTCACCTCCAGCTGAACACGGCCACGGGGGACACCCGAACACGTTCCCCCTCCAGCAAGCATGCCTCGACTGCATGCTGTAATTACTTTATTTGCTCCTAAAGGGAAGATAATTATTATTAAAGGGAACGACAGACATACAGACTAACTAACTGAGCGTGACGAGTGTCGTCAAACCAAACCAGGTATGACTGAATGACTTTTTGAAGAAGAAGTAAAAAAAAAAGGAAAAAAAATGGTGCAGGAGGAAACAAAAAACATGTAACGTGTGTGTGTGTGCATTCTGAGGGATACGTGAGCACAGAGTTGCGTGCCGGTTACATAAACACACCAATCAGCACAACAGACACAGCGAGTGTGGCATGGCAGGTAGAAAATCCATGACACACTGTGACTAAAATGGGAATCCTAAATGAGGTGTGTCTTTCCTATACTCATGCACCTCATCACAGCGAATTAAGGCTGCGGTTCGACTTCAAACACCCGGCGCCGAAGTGCGCCCAAATCAATCCCAGCGTACGTTTGCATGTGTGTGTGTAGGTAATAAAAATATGTTTGCCACCAATCTGCCTCTTTCTTTCTGGGTTTCTCTCAAGGGTCTTGCTGAGGCGCGATTTTCGAGCTAGGAATTTTGATGCGGGAATCTCTGGGCCACGTTTGCTCTCTGAAACGCTCGTCTTTGTGACAATAAAGGACTGTAAAAATAGATACATGTGATCATGGATACGTCTGAAACTGGTGATAGGAAAAAAGAATCAACAAAAGATGGAAGGTGCTCTGAGCATGTGTGTGTGTGTGTGTGTGTGTGTGTGTGTGTGTGTGTGTGTGTGAGGAATCTTGTAGATTTATTTGGTGGTAGAGAAGAAATAAATATAAATGAATAAAAAGATTGGTGGCACAGTGGTGTAGTGGTTAGCACTGTCGCCTTGCACCTCTAGGGTCTGGGTTCGATTCCCCGGCCAGGCTCGATTCCCGTCTCTGTGTGCATGGAGTTTGCATGTTCTCCCCGTGCTTGGTGGGTTTCCTCCGGGTACTCCGGTTTCCTCCCACAGTCCAAAGACATGCAGATTAGGCTAATTGGCGTTCCTAAAATTGACCATAGTGTGGTCTGTGTATAGAATATAATACATATTATATGTGTTATAATGTGTTATTATACGACCATAGAATGAGCGTGTGTGTGTGTGTGCTCTGCGATGGATTGGCACGCTGTCCAGGGTGTACCCCGCCTCGTGCCCAGAGTCTCCTGGGATAGGCTCCAGGTCCCCGCGACCCTAAATACAGGATAAAGCGGTATAGAAGATGAATGAATGAATGAATGAACAAAGATTGGTGGTTAATTGAGAGCGATTTGGAAAGACACAGACACGCTGGTCAATCTACTGTACGACTGTCCCCTGAATCTGGTGTGCGGTTTAAACTAGGTCATACATTCTCCACGTTTTGTGCTTGAAATATCTAACAAAATCCGCTCACAGGCCATTTCCCGTGGAAAAAAATAAGCATTGGATGACGCAGGTATTAAAAATTAATGGACAATACAGTGCTCCCTGAATGCCAATTAAATCTCCAGAGAACCGTCCTTACAGCCCTCGAAATACTGACGCAAACAATGAAATAAAACTGTCTGAAAGATACTTTTAATTACATCGGTGGTGCTTCTGTTTTCACACGTTCACATCAGGGAAGATATAAAGCGAAGAAGAGCAGGGTGTCCAAATATTCTATAACACACCGCACAGGCCGAAGGAAGGAAGGGACGGGGCTGGGGCTGGTACTTTCAGGTCAACGCAAATGTATTGGCGATACGTGAAAGAATGTGAAATCACATCATCGTCCTTTTCATTGTCCTTCGCAATTGTCCTCCTCCTCCGCGTGTAAAAAAAAATGTTTGTTTTTTTTGGCTTTGCTATGTAAAGGACTTTGGTCAACTATCAGTTGTTTTAAATGTGCTATATAAATAAATTAACTTAACTTAATCCGATTCTGAATGCACATCACTTATGCACAGCAATAATTAATACAGTACTGCAAATCATTAAGTAGCTAAAGAAGGAAAATTGAATGAGGGGTGTGGTGTTCAAGTCAAACCCGGAATTTTGATTCATGCAGTTTTGAGTTATGAGTGTTTCACTAGTACTTGGATGCCATCAAGATCGAAGGTTTTCTCAGTATGACCGGGCTGTCTGCTCCACATGTGAAACGCCGGCCTCCCAGGAACTCCTTTAATCACCAAAACACGTGGAAACGGCTTGGAGTGAAATCAGGTCTCTACGGCAGAATGTTAGTGTGCGATCAGACTGCACTGGTCTCTGAGCCGCAGCGCCATTCATGGATTTACGGCCTTCTTTATACGTTTGCACCTTTTAAATGTTTTACAGCGGCTAAGAGTCTTATTACCGCACTGTGCTTGAGGTCGTCTGTAAATGTCAATCGGTTTTACGCATTCGCTCAAGAGAAATTTCATCACAAATCCCGGTCGACTTGAACGCCCCTTGTAGGTCCTGTCCAAGCATATCCGGATAAAATATTGCCATCCAGTGCTTTAAAAAAATAAAAAAAAATAAAAAATCAGGAAATCGAAACAGCTCACGTGAGCACAACGCTGCAGTGATAGAATGTCATGAACTGTTATGTCAAAAGAATGAGGTTAACACACTGTTAGGACCCAAGTGTTACCTGAAATCTCTGGTTGGACCACGGGAGCAGTGGAAGCAGGAACAATATATCATTTATCATTGCTTTTTGCTGTGTAATAGTAAAACAAAATGAAATTAAACTGCAAAAATGTCCCACACACCAAAAACAAAGCTTGAGAAAACCCACACACTCTTACAAATGCTCCGCTTGTGTGCTTTCCACTAGAGCTGTGAGTCAAAGGTAGACTGTTGATTCAATTGCTTGTATTTTTTAGAGGCTGCAATTTTTTTTTTTTTGGTGTCTTATTTGTTTCTTATTTACAGGATTGTAAATAATTAAAATCAACTAAAAGTATTAAATGTACAGGTCCTTCTCAAAAAATTAGCATATTGTGATAAAGTTTATTATTTTCTGTAATGTACTGATAAACATTAGACTTTCATATATTTTAGATTCATTACACACAACTGAAGTAGTTCAAGCCTTTTATTGTTTTAATATTGATGATTGTGGCATACAGCTCATGAAAACCCAAAATCCCTATCTCAAAAAATTAGCATATTTCATCCGACCAATAAAAGAAAAGTGTTTTTAATACAAAAAAAGTCAACCTTCAAATAATTATGTTCAGTTCTGCACTCAATACTTGGTCGGGAATCCTTTTGCAGATTCTTGTGTCTTGTGTCTCTCAACTTTCTCTTCACAATATTCCACAGATTCTCTATGGGGTTCAGGTCAGGAGAATTGGCAGGCCAATTGAGCACAGTAATACCATGGTCAGTAAACCATTTACCAGTGGTTTTGGCTGTGAGCAGGTGCCAGGTCGTGTTGAAAAATGAAATCTTCATCTCCATAAAGCTTTTCAGCAGATGGAAGCATGAAGTGCTCCAAAATCTCCTGATAGCTAGCTGCATTGACCCTGCCCTTGATAAAACACAGTGGACCAACACCAGCAGCTGACATGGCACCCCAGACCATCACTGACTGTGGGTACTTGACACTGGACTTCAGGCATTTTGGCATTTCCCTCTCCCCAGTCTTCCTCCAGACTCTGGCACCTTGATTTCCGAATGACGTGCAAAATTTGCAACCTGTAGCCCATTTCCTGCACACGCCTGTACACGGTGGCTCTGGATGTTTCTACTCCAGACTCAGTCCACTGCTTCCGCAGGTCCCCCAAGGTCTGGAATCGGTCCTTCTCCACAATCTTCCTCAGGGCCCGGTCACCTCTTCTCGTTGTGCAGCGTTTTCTGCCACACTTTTTCCTTCCCACAGACTTCCCACTGAGGTGCCTTGATACAGCACTCTGGGAACAGCCTATTCGTTCAGAAATGTCTTTCTGTGTCTTACCCTCTTGCTTGAGGGTGTCAATGATGGCCTTCTGGACAGCAGTCAGGTCGGCAGTCTTACCCATGATTGCGGTTTTGAGTAATGAACCAGGCTGGGAGTTTTTAAAAGCCTCGGGAATCTTTTGCAGGTGTTTAGAGTTAATTAGTTGATTCAGATGATTAGGTTAATAGCTCGTTTAGAGAACCTTTTCATGATATGCTAATTTTTTGAGATAGGGATTTTGGGTTTTCATGAGCTGTATGCCACAATCACCAACATTAAAACAATAAAAGACTTGAACTACTTCAGTTGTGTGTAATTAATCTAAAATATATGAAAGTCTAATGTTTATCAGTACATTACAGAAAATAATGAACTTTATCACAATATGCTAATTTTTTGAGAAGGACCTGTATATGTAAATGCTGTGGAACTTGTGGCGTTTGGACGAATTCCTGTTTGTGTTCTGCACCCATAGTCTGGATACAAAGAACTGGACAAACGCTATGTGATGGGACTCATAGGTTTTCAACTGTGGGAGTTCTGGTCTTTGCCATCTAGGCAGTAACTGACTCCATCCAAACCCCCAGTCCATCCATAAATGGGCAAATGAACGGAACGAACGGAGTCTGGCTCAGTTACTACAAACTAACTAGCTTTGCTTTAGCATAGCTAAGATGCTAATGTCATTTTATATGCTAACGTTACTTTGCATTTAATTGAACTCCATCATCCAGACCCTACAGGTCATCCCGTGTCAACGCCTACAATTAAACTCATACCGTCTACGATAGCAGACTAGCAGTTTGATACCTGCAATACAACTGTCAATCAAACTCATGCATAATTTAATTGCATAATATAATTTTAACTGATGAGTTACATAAAAATCCACCCCTTTTGCTTAAACTAATTTGCAAGAAATTAGTTTAAGTGTTTTTTTTTTTGCATACAGTGCAAGATTTAGTGAAGACTTAGCACCATGGGTCACAAGAATGTTATCAAGGATGGTGGCAAGAAGAAACGGGAGTTTTCAGTTTCAGTTTGGTTTTTAAAGCAGTCATTTACATGTCTTTTCTAAATGTTTGGATTGTTTTTAGATGGAAAAACATGATTATAGTTTTGAAAATTGTTATTTCATGTGGGGAGAAATTTATTTCACCAAACGAATTTGCACCTTAAGAATTCTGACGTACCGCTGTAATTCTGTTGTGATTTTAATATTGGGCTCTATGGGGATTGCCTCACCCACTCACCTTTTCATTTTAGAACCGAAAGTCGCCTTGCACCTCCAGGGTCTGGGTTCGATTCCCCGGCCAGGCTCGATCCTGTCTCTGTGTGCATGGAGTTTGCATGTTCTCCCCGTGCTTGGTGGGTTTCCTCCGGGTACTCCGGTTTCCTCCCACAGTCCAAAGATATGCAGGTTAGGCTAATTGGCGTTCCCAAATTGCCCGTAGTGTGTGAATGGGTGTGTGTATGTGTGTGTGCCCTGCGATGGATTGTCCAGTGTGTACCGAAGTGCCCGAAGTCTCCTGGGATAGGCTCCAGGTTCCCCGCGACCCTGAACACAGGATTAAGTGATTTAGAAAATGAATGAATGAATGAGTTGCCCCTTGATCTCCCTTCAGTCCAGTAGGTGGCAGTAATGCACCAACTAGGCTTTAACCCAAGAAGAAGAAGAAGAGAAAGTGATAATCTCCAAAACCAAAGGATAATTTTTTTTTTTTGCATTGTATTTTCTGCAAAAGCTCTTGCATAATTTAAAAGGAAATGTCAATTTAAGACCAGTTAACAATTGTAAGTTTGCCAAAATAATCTTAAGACTGTGAATCAATTTTGAATAATAAAACAAAAAATGACCTGTTGGAACAGAAAAAAAACGAAAGATCAATTAAATTGCATAATCGAGTTAATCTCACAGCTTTACTGGCTGCACTGATTTGCATAATCATACGCCCCCTAATCACCATATGTGGTAAACAACGTCCTTTGAAAAAATCTCATTCAACTGTTCATATAAAAATGTCAGATACGATGAGTGAAAGCCCTGACTGTACAGACACTGTTGTTTGCTTTAGAACATTTTATTTTAGTAGGAATTACAGTAGAGTATATGGACTGTTTTTATTTTGTCAGTGATGTCCTGAAAGTCCTTTATTATTTCTGTATTTGGGAATGTCAGTTAGGTGTTGCAGCGTGACCGATATCAGTGCATGAAAGACGTATCGTTATTCGACTCCTCGTCGGTTCAGAAATCCCAGACCTGTCTTCTCTTTGCCCGTAGCAAAAAACCCCTAGAATAAAAATAAACTAAAACAGTACAGTGCAAACAGATCGCCTGATGAGCCACATCGCTTCCAGCGTGATGTCTGTAGTTGTGCCTTTCATCTGGCTTTACTTTACATTTCATCATCTGTTTGTGCTTCGTGAAGACATGAATCAATAATTACTCTGTCAATTATGTATACGGATAACAATACTGTAGGTGTCACGAGTGTAACCACAGTTACACATTTCTACCACTAAGAGTGTGTGCAGTGAGTGTATCTACTGTACATACAGTACGGTCATCGGCCACTTTGTTAGGTACACCCTGACAGGACTGGGTTGGACCAGATTTTTCCTTAATTTGTTTTGTGGTACAGATTCAACTAGATGCTGCAAAACTTCCTTAAAGATTTTTTGACATGATAGCATCACGACTGCACATCCGTGATGCAAAACTCGTGGAGGCCATTTAAATCCAGTAAGCTCACTTGTTCAAGAAGTAAGTTTGAGATCATTTTTAACTTTGTGACATGCCGTGCTATCCTGTGGTCATAAAGGGATGGATATGTTCAGCATCAATACTCAGGTAGGCTATGGCATTTAAACAAAGCTCAATTGGTACCAAGGGGGCCAAAGTGTTCCAAGAAAATCATTATCATCCCCACATCATTATACCTCCACCAGCAGCCTGAACCATTGATACAAGGCTGGATGTATGCTCTCATGCTGACTGACGACAAGTTCTGTCTCTATGAAAAATTTGAGACTCCTCAAACCAGGTAACATTCACATATTGTTGAATATTGGCGAGACCAGGCGAATTCTAGCCTTAGGTTCCTGTTATTAGCTGACAGGATCTGCACCCGGTGTCGTCTTCTGCTGCTAGACCATCAAGGTTCAATATGATGTTTAGAGTTGCTTCATACCTCATTTGTTGCGAGATGTCAGTTGACTTTCTATCTGCTCAAACCAGTCTGGCTATTCTGCTCTGACCTCTGACATCTACAAGGAATTTTCACCCAGAGAACTGCTGCTCACTGGATATTTTCAGGATGTTCTCTGTAAACCCTAGAGATGTTTGTGCGTGAAAATCCCAGTAGATCAGCAGTTTCAAAAATACTCACACCAGCATGTCTGGTACCAACAACCTTGCCACATTCAAAGTCACATAAATCACCTTTCTTCCACATACTGATGCTCGGTTTGAACTTCAGCGGATCATCTCAACTATGTCTACTCTACATACCTAAATGCAGTAAGTTGCTGCCATGTGATTGGCTGATAGATATTTGTGTGAATGAGCAGTTGAACAGGTGTCCATAATGAAGTGGCCAGTGAGTGTACTGTACAAGCACAGTTGAGTTCTCAAGTTTATTCATTCATTCATTCATCTTCTATACTGCTTTATCCTGTATTTAGGGTGGCGGGGACCTGGAGCCTATCCCAGGAGACTCAGGGCATGAGGCAGGGTACACCCTGGACAGCGTGCCAATCCATCGCAGAGCACACACACACTATGGTCAATTTGGGAACGCCAATTAGCCTAATCTGCATATCTTTGGACTGTGGGAGGAAACCGGAGTACCCGGAGGAAACCCACCAAGCACGGGGAGAACATGCAAACTCCATGCACACAGAGACGGGAATCGAGCCTGGCCGGGAATCGAACCCGGACCCTGGAGGTGCAAAGGCAACAGTGCTAACCACTACACCACCGTGCCGCCATCTCTCAAGTTTATAGTTTCTTAATTTCACAACAACATTAATACCTTAGCTATAATGAAACCCAATTCCTACTGACAGATGTGTTGCTGAGGTTGAAAAAAATTGTATGGATTCGTTTCCTACAAACACCTACAAACAATTCTGTAAACCAGATAATTATTATAAATGAAACCATTATACGGCAATTTATCAGGTTTACGCTACACCATGCAGACATTATATAATGCATCCAACACATTCCTTATAGTATTAGTTCTTGTAAGTATTCCTCGGAGATATAGTACATGGACATACGTACACATGTTCTGTTACTGTTAATTCATTTATTCAGCCATTCAGTTTTTCCAACATGTCAGAAAGAATCTCACAAAGCTCAGGGCACAAGGCAGGGGACACACCAGTTTGGGTGCCAACCCTTTGTTGGGCACAGGTGACACACACACACACACACACACACACACACACACACAGGGTAACCTGGATTACCATATTCCTACATTGCATGTCTTTGGAATGTTGCTTTTTTTACTGAAACCAGAGTAAACGGATGAAAGCCTTCAAGCACGGGGAAGAACATGCAAACTCCACATACACATACCTGAGAAGATTCGAACCTCCGCCCACCTTGGACCTTGGAGTTGTGGGGCCACAGTTCGAACCACTCTGGACATTTCCTGGAGAAGACCGTGATCCAACTCCATAACACGTATCATCTTAATGAATATTTAAATTTTAACCCTTAAGTTTCCCTTTTTGCGCACAATTATTAGAAATTCAACATTTGGAATTATTGACTGCTAAACAACTCAATTAGACATATGTAATGACAGTACAGGTGATCGCTGTCCAATGATTGTGTTTAGAAAGTTATATAGTATATACTATTTTCCAGTACTGAAATATACTATAGTCAGAGAATTTTTTTTCCTTTTCATTTTTTTATTATATGTTTTTTACTAGCTGTAATTGCAGCACAAATCTCAGTGCACTGAGCAAGGGTGAATTCTGAAGCATCATTTACATGACAAAGGCCTGGATCTAGGTTAAAGTCAACCAGCTTTCACAAAGGAACTGTTTACAGGCCTGATTGGACATCAGTGTTACCGGAGAAGATCTTGTAAATCTTACACGCTGTTTTTTTTTTTTCATTTGTTTGTTTAGTTTTTTGCTTGTTTGTTTTGGATTTTACAAGAAGAAACAAAAACAAAACAAAAGGCGGAAGAAAAAAACTACTGGTGTTCCAAGATGCCCTAATGGAAAGAGCAGCAACAACAACAACAACAACAAAAAGGATAAAATATCAGAATACATATAGACAGGCCTTTTTATCCTGGAAATCAATTCCAAAAAGAAAAAATTCCAATGACCTTTTGAAAGATTCGACATCCTTGTTACTCGCCATCATCAACAAGATTACACAACATTATATTGTTCATTAACTGCTTACTGTAGTCATCAAAAATCCAATTTTAACCACTTTCTTCTAATCCAGTCCAGCACCATCATACTTTTCTTTAAATCATCTTTTGTTTTTTTGTTTTTTCTTTTCATTAAGCCGTCCCGGAGCCTCAAACAGCCACACATCCACCAAATCCCCAACAACGAAGTCTAACAAGCTGGAGTTAACTCCAAAGCTGGCGTCTCCTTCTGTGTGTATCGTTAACGTTCCTTCCTGCTTCACCTCTCGAAGTCAGGAGGTCAGAACAGGGTTGATCGAAACACCGAAAGCATGCCGTATAACGATATACGAGCAGGTCTGGTGAGAGACAGCCGCGCAATCTGTCTTGTTGTCCCGTTCACCTTGCACTGACAGAACACAAAGGCTCCTGTAAATGTCATGACTCTAACACTAGGAAATGCAGCACAGGCAAAAAAAAAAAAGAAGGGAAAAATGGCAAAATGTGCAGATGAACAGATTTAAAGTAATGGAGCGATTCCATTTTCATGTTAGCAAAGCTGATAATGAAATCTCACACCCTCCACAGTACTTCGTGGCCTCCCATCATAATTACTTGCGAAAATGTCAGGTGCAGTTTTCTCATGTTTTTTTTTTTTTTTTAATTTCCACTTTCTTTTACTAGTCAATTTGGCATTATCTCCATTCCATTTAAATAATCCAGTACATATTATATATAGTGTGCATATACAGTACTGAAGGTAACTCTATAATACATAAATAACTTACTGTATATTCTCTAGGACGATACAGAAAATATCCTTTGTTCTTAAAGAAAGGAGCATGAAGCATCGCCATGGAGACTAGAAATTTAGCAAATCTCGACCTGTTAGTTAGTACCAATGTCAACTTAAACTTAAGGTGTGTACATATCTATAGCTCCAAAATATTCATTCATTCATTCATTTGCAATGCAAAGTCTTGGGACTGTATAGGAAAACCATAGTACTGTACCTAAAGGCAAACTCCATGGATCAAAGGCAAGATTCAAACTCCTGTCACACTGAGTCACATTACCAGTACATCCTCAAGAATATCCTTGCGTGAATGCAGTACGAATTTGGCAAGAATGTAGTAAAAACTGGTAAGGACATAGTATTGTCTCCCTTGAATCAAGATACAGGAGGAACTTAATAAGAGCATAGTACCAGCATCATGGACCAAATAACGGCGTAACTACCATCTCTTCATTGACGGATCACAAGCACGGCGCAGACGGGAAAGACTGGATGACGAGAACGCTGGAGGTCTGACGCAACAGCGCTGATCACTGAGGCACCATGCCACCTCCAACCTTAATAGACTATTTGAAAACTTGAAATAATATGAATGAAGTATATCACTCATAGAGGTATATATTATATCATACAAAATATATTTCATATTAAGAGCTGTAGAATTTATTTCACAGTTAAAAGGATCTGTAGCTATAAAATGTTTAAGAACCCCAGAGCTGGGCTGTATATTAAACTAAGCTCATACGAGCCACATCAATTGTATGGGTTGTTATTTTAGGACTCCTATGACTGCAGGTTCTTGCTATTAATGCCATATTTTGCAGTGTAGTCCCATAATCTAAACAGCACTATATTTCTGCTGGTAGCGGACCGTCATAGTGGACGCTTGGGAATCAGTTAAAATTCACTGCCGCGGAAGGAAGGAAGCGAAAAATCCTGCTGGATTAACAACCGTTCTGTGATCATATTGCGTGTTTATACTATATAACAGCACAGAAAACCCGGCTCAGACAGTCTGTATTTGAACATTATCTTTACCAAATCACAGCTATATAAAACGTATAAGTCTAAGAAGAAAAAATATGACCGGAAATACACTGCATGACCCTGACTAAACCGACAAACCCGACATATTTGAGAGCACTTCTTTTTTTCAGCAGGATGCAGTCAAACCAACGCCACCAGGAATGGATGGAACAGTCGGGAGAGAAACACACACTTCCATCCTGACTTTGATAAGCTGTGGTAAAGCAAACCTGGATGCGTCATGCGTGTGAACACGCAATCACACACTTAATTTAACACTTCATACACTAAGCCTTGTTACAATCATGTTTAAAAAATAATAGCCATCTGTGATTGTTAATTCATGTATGATAATTAAAAGTATTGAATGTAATTCAGGCATGTTAAAAAGATAGTATCTCCCATTTTATTATGCTTTTTTTTTTTTTGTAAAAACAACAGTATTAGGCAAACACAAGAAGAAGAAAAAAATAACTGTGAGCAATACTAAATACTGTTTCCACAGGACATACAGTAAGAGTGTAAGTTGCAGCCAGGACCTGCTAATCATCTGAATTTTTGGACGATTGCTGGTCTGCATCATTCAGGTATGGTTCAGAATCAGGTAACACAATACCAAGAGGGAAAGACATAAGAAATGGTCTTAGAGAAGCAATTGTTGCTGCACATCCATCCGAAAAAGGGTTATAAAACCATTTCCAATCAATTTTGAGTTCAACATTCTACAGTAAGAAATATTATTCTGGAGAGCAAGACAGTTGCTGATCTTTCCAGGAGTGGACGTCCCAGCACATTCACCCCAAGGTGTGCAATGCTCAAAGAAATACAAAAATCCCAAAAACTACACCTCAGACCCTACAGGCCTCACTGGACATATTAAATATTAAAAGTCTGTGAGCACAATTAGAAGAAGAGTTATTGCTGCAAAAGGTGGATCTACAAGCTAATGAATCAGATGAGGGTCACTTAGTATATTGGCCACAGGTTTTTTTTTTTCTTTTTTCTTTTTGATTTCAATTTTGTTAAATAAATAATGTCCCAGTAATAAAAAAAAAATTAATAAAAAAAAAGCTATACTTCTTTTACTTCTTCTTTTTAGAACATTGTTCTTTATCCGAGGTCGTATTTGTACTAATATTGGGACCTGCTACAGTACAATAAAATGTTTTTTATTTTGTTTTTACACAAAAATACATCTAATTAAAAGAAGGGGTACTAACTTTTGAACACGACTGTTCAGTATATGTGTATGAATACATTTTGTTATGATGCTGATTTTGAACTATTCCACAGCAACACAATGAGAACACAAGAAGAACTCATAAAATGCTCAAACTTAAACTAACTCATAAAAACTAAACTAATCCGACTTTGTGTGTGTGTGATTCAGTCTTTTCTACATAAATTAAATGATTTTATGTAGAAAACAGTGGTTCATATAATAATAATAATAATAATAATAATAATAATAATAATACCTAATTTACAATTAATTTAAGATTAATCATTGTTTTCCAAAATCATACATTTCTGTAATGAGTCATTGCAATTATTCTTAATTAGTTTGTGATCAAATGAAATGATGTTTTCAGTACCTGCTTTGATCAGACCAGGGACTCCTACTGCCTTTATATTTCATCACTGCAATTTTGTATGACAGTAACTATTTGCAACTATATATTTTCTCTTGAACAGGAGTAATATTTAGTGGAATTAAACATCAAAGATGTAATTAGTTAATAAAATGTGATGATAGTATTGAGTGTGGAACAACGGTGTACATTGGAATTAACTGATTACTAAATGTTAGTAAAAAAAACAAATAAAACACATTTTATCTGGTATTTTTTTTACTATAAGATTATAATGAAACCTAATTCACATTTAGTTCACATTATTTACGCTTTTACTCATAGTCTTGTTCTGTAAATGTTTTTGCTAAATAAACATAGAATAAATGTAGTGATATATTAATATACTTTTTATATATTGCAGCTATATGATGGCAAAGACAAAAAATTATCTCAATCTTCAATTTTAATACTTTCATTATTAAGTAACAATACATGATTTTCTAAATAAAAAAATAATAAAAAAATAAATATATATATATACTATATATATATATATATATATATATATATATATATATATATATATATATATTGTAATATTTTTCATATTCTTAAAGCTGTGCAAATTAATACAACTTTAATGAACAAATTTTTAGTCATGCTATGCTTGTAATAGCCGTGTGCTATTGGCATGAATATTGTTTATTTTAAGCATTTAAGTACTATTAATAAAGCTCTAGGTTTGTGCCCATCGTGATACTATTGTTAGTATTTTGCTTATATTTATGTAATGAATATAATAGGAAAGAAATAATACACAAATTCTGTGCTTAAAGGGGACCAATTATGCAAAATGTAGGTTAATGTCGTTTATAGACAAACAAAATTAGCTTTAAATGAACTTCCCTACTTTTAGTCCTTTTTCCACTTTTGCATTGACGAGGTTCAATCAAGCCAACTGGATTCTCCTCCTTGATGTGACATCATATAAGAAGAAACCCCTCCCCCAGCTCATTGTTCAGCTCTGCTGTACTCTGGAGGGGCCTGGCTCAGTAGCTCATTTACATAGACACTGAAATGGCAAGTTAACAGGAGGAGCGAAAAAGGGGGAGTATGAGCTATGAAATGATGTATTCTCTGAGTAATATTTCCACACACACACACACACACACACACACACACTTTCCACGGAACTCGGAGATCTATATTAACTTGTTCAAGAAATAGTATAATACAGGACCTTTAATATTATGTCAGTCAAAACTGAACGAATGGAGCCAGTCTGAAATCCGAGACACCTAAATCAATTTTGAATTTGTAATACATAGTAACACAAGTACTGGAGCCCGTTTATCTGGATAAAAGTGGAACTTACAGTATATAGTAGCAAAATATTTTCCATCTTTATGGATCATAACAATTTGTGGTGAGATTTTGGACTGTTATGCTTTTTAAAGCAGCCGCACACACAGAGCAGACCATTAACCTATTCTCTCTCTCTCTCTCTCTCTCTCTCTCTCTCTCTCTCTTTCTCTTTCTCTAGCAGATTCTAGCTAAACCATGCATGGGGCTTTATTTTAAGTAATTCATGTGGCTGTTGTTGTTTTTTTTTTAAAGATGTAGGACATCCTCACAGAAGGCATTTTATGACAGCTGCCACACACCCATGAACCACCTCTGCTACTTTATGGTTATACATGTGTTCCAGTGTGTAAGCAACAGGCCCCGGGCGCATGGGTGCTGAAAGCGACGGTCTGCTCAAATCTAATGCTTTTGCTCTGAAATGAACCTAATGGAAGAATAAGATAAAAGCCAGTATGTGTGTGTGTGTGTGTGTGTGTGTGTGTGTGTGTGTGTGTGTGTGTGGTTATTGGAGCACATCCATTTTATAAATGCAGAAACATTGCTTATCATCGCTCTATCTATCAGTCAAGCCAGCCACGGATTTGAGTCATTGCCACGCCGCCGAGCAGGTGCTAACATGATCTTTCTTGACAATAACACAAAAACAGATCTTTTTATTGCACACGTCATCTGACTAACATCTGCATTTGTAGCGCTGCGCTGGTTTATTGCGGCTGAGTAGTAATGATGAATAGCTCGCTGGTGCGATCGTATTTGTCTCCTTGATCAATGTTATCTGCCATTACGTTTTCTCTCTCGCTCTCTCTCTCTCTCGCTCTCTTTTTCTTTTGTAGGACACTGACTGTTTGTTCCTGCTACTTCAGGCCAGTGTTCTTTTGTGTCTCACTTAAGATAATGTCACCGGAAGGGCGCAAGGAGTGCTTTCGTCTCTTCAGTCTCTCGAACTCCACTCCACGCTTTTTCATCAAGCACTCAAGAAGAAGCTCGCAACCGTGTTAAAAGGTTATCGGTGGCCTTTAACGATGACTATCAAAGACAACCAAAGTCATGGACTGAGCACGGCACACTGTCTAAGATAAGACTGTAAAAGCACACTGACAGAAGTGTATCAGAGTCAAATATCACTTGAGAGATGAAGAAAGGGAAGAAAACATCGTTTCCAAAGACAATGTTCCAAAGCATCGCTGTCAACAATCTTCCTAAAACTCGACGTGAACTGTGTGATCTTCTGAACCCTGAAAACAAAATGTCTCCTGGGAGAGATAGAGACGTGAGGAAACATTTGGCTTAGAGCGCGAGAGCGGCGCGTGAAACGGCAAAGACCCGCTTTAACTCATGTTTGCATGAAGTGGGGTTTCCCCCAAACTGTGTGCACGAGGGGATTTAAATCAAAAGAGAAAGAAAGAGACAAACAGATGAATGGATATGAAAATTAGAAGACCAGACTGATTTGGAAGAAAGGAAGCACAGAAAGGTGCCGGTATAACCTTTTTAAATGTTATGTCAATATTTATGGGAAGAAAGTTATTAGTATTCAGGAATCAGGTAGCGCAGGTACTTAAGTGTGGCGTCAGCGATTCTAATCCAGTACACTTTTATTTAGCAAGTTCAGCGAATATCTCAGGGGTGGCACGGTGGCGTAGCTGTTAGCACAGTGGCCTTGTACCTCCAGGGTTGAGGGTGTGCAGTTTGCATGTTCTCCCCCTGCTTGGTGGGTTTCCTCCGGGTACTCCGGTTTCCTCCCACAGTCCAAAGATTGAAGATTAGGCTAATTGGGCTTCCCAAATTGCACATAGTGTGTGAATGAGTGCATCAGTGAGTGTATGTGTGTGTGCCCTGCAATGGAGGGCCTTCGACTTGTGCCCTACATCTCCTAAGATAGGCTGCAGGACCCCCACGACCCACGAAGCGGTATAGACGATGAGTGAAACCAGTCCACTTCCTATCCATATTTACAGTGTTTAAATACAGCCTTGGTTTTGTAAACAGGAAACAAACATTGTGGTGCGGACCGGTCCACACAATCAGCAGCAGGAAGCATTCATGCTCAATATTAAAATTAGTCAGCTACATCCGGAGACTGCGGGTTCGAACCCCGGGTTATCCTGTAGCTCGGCTGCGAGAGGCTACACGATCACCCAGGGTTCGAATTGGCCGAGCTCTTTCAGAGGGGAGAAATGGGAGGCACTTAGCATTTTCACGTCAATCACGCAAGTGGAAAGATCAGATAGAAATGTTCACCAAGTGTGGTACGCCACTCCGAAAGTTAAAAAAGCTGTGGTCGTTGGCATCACATGACCTACGCAGTAGCCTTCGCCATGCCTGGTTGGTATTTGTAGCGTTAATGTGGGAGTTCCCTCATGACAGGTGGTGTCATCAAGAAATTAGTCGGATACCCCGGATGTGTCTCTATCTTGACAATTACTCGCCCATAAATATGGAGGCGGAGCTTCTGAAGGAGCACTAAAGAGCAGGGTGTAACCTTTCGCTACTTGAGTACTTTTGTGATGTCACAAAAATTTTCCTGTAACTTTAAGTGTATTTTTTGTACTCCACGCCTCCGTACCGTAGTTGCGAGATTGTTCCTGAGTAGCAGCAGAACAAAGAAAAGGAAAAAATCCTCGTACATTAAAAAAAAAAACCCTTTAGACAGACTAGAGAAATGTTTTCCCTTTGCTGTTAGATGTAAGGTGATGTAATATAAAAGCAATGCAGTATGTCTATTACTAATATGATCGTGGGAGTTTAGTATATCAGCAACACATTGCTGCATGAATCATCCTAGCTGTAATCATCACATTAATCAGGGATAATTTGGGTTAATTTGCTAATATGGCTTCCACCTTTCCATCATTATTAATCGGCTTAAAAATAGCAGTCCCTTATAGGTCATACTGCGTTATGTGTACAGTATGTTGTGTAGAGGGTTAATTGTGCTAACGACTTGATGAAGCCACAAGACACTAAATCCTGGTCATGACCTCATAATGTGTGTGATATTAGCAGTTTATCACGCTTTTAATTTATTATTTAGAGTAGTTTTGCTGACGGCTACACATATTTACCCAGCAGAGATTTTCAGTTGCAATACCGTAGAAACGTTCCAGACAGAAATCCTGGAATTGGGTTCTTTTCGAAAGTTAGAACAACTTTATTAAAATCCTGTTGGACCATTAACTCCTTTAATGAGCCAAACATGTGGGAATGGCATGGAGCGAGGTCAGGAGTCCCTGCGAAAGGGGCAAAAACGTCCAGATGAGTTTCTGTAATGTATTGGTTAATGATTGCGTGTACATTTCCCACAGACAGATGCGTCTCTTCCGCAACGAGTTATCTGAGGATTTTTCAGATCAGGCGGTCCACTCTGTGAATTTTCACGGAACCTGCTGCAGCTCTGAGCCACCTCGGCTGGGATCGGCCATCTTTAAAACATTTGATCCATTCAAATGTTTTACTGTGACGAAGAGTCTCACCAGTGTACTGTACATGTCAATTGCTTTTCACAAGAAATTTAAGGTGGTGGCACGGTGGCTTAGTGATGGCTTACTGTCGCCTTCCACCTCCAGGGTCCAGGTTCGATTCCCGCCTTTTCATGCATTGAGTTTCCATGTTCTCCCTGTGCTTGCTGGGTTTCATCTTGGTATTTCCTGCCACAGTCCAAAACACATGCAGATTAGGCTAATTGGCGTACTAAAACACATGCTTGAAATACGCATATGCAGCTAATGCCTTTTTGTTGAAAGCTGGGGTTGCTTCCCTGACAAGGAATCAAACCCAGGCCATGGCAATGTGGGTAGCAGCATTCTAACCACTAGTCCATCATGGAACCTACTGTATTCTTGATGTTAGAAAATAAACATAGACTGCAACAAGAACCACAAAATTATTTATCCGCATCAATATATATTGTGTGTGTTTGGTTCCAATTCCTCCCACCGACACCAAAATGCGTGGATGTACTGTATATCAAGACCCTGTATACACTGGTGTAGTATTTATATAGAACCTACTCACATCCTCCTATAAACTGTAAGTCATCTCAATATTGCTTTTAATAGCTAATACAATGTAAATGGGATGTAAGTAGTGGTTGTACTGGTTTGATTTAGGAATACTTGATCTAGGAACACTTAGCACAAATCACAAAAGAGTAATTCTATCCTTCTCCTTTAATACTCTCATGATTTGGTGGACATCATCGTAACCTAATCGCAACTAAACGACAACGTCTTGAGAAAGATGTCGCTTCCTGAATCTGGTATGAGGCTCCATTACATACCGAGACCAATTACTGCACCGTCCCGCTGCTAAAATGAGAAAGCACTCCAGTGTGTCAATCTAATTTCTGTTTTTTCCGTAGTCAATGTTCAGTCAAGCAACTAATAAGGTAACAAGCGAAAGATATACAAGCTGGAGTATATGGGTTATAATGAAGCATTCAATCACACACATACACACACACTTGTGTAATATCTTAGATATCATGAATTAATATCCGAGCTCTATATTTGCTATTTGGATCTGTTCCTGTATTGTTAAAAACTATGGCGGTCCTGATGTTTTGTCCCTCTGAATCTACTAAGAAATGGTGAAAAAGTGATTTAATATGAGGGGTGTTCAAGTGAAACCAGGACTTTTGACTCATTTTATTTCCCTATATAATCCCCTACTGCAGTAATGATGGCCTCCCTGGAACTCCTTTAATGGCTCCATGGCTTTAAGCGAGGTTGGGACTGTAAGGAGGATGTGGCAATAATGACCAGCTGTAACGTGGTGTGGGGTGCAGTATGAGGTTATGCATTGTCCTACAAAAGCAGAACACCTTTGGTTATCAAACCAGGATGTTATATTTCAAATAAGGGCAAGTAGGTGGCATGGAGGCTTAGTGGTTAGCACTGTCGCCTTTGCACCCTTACGGTGCGGGTTCAATTCCGGCCTTGAGGTGTGTTCGTGTGAAGTTTGCATGTTCTTCTCATGCTTGTTGAGGTTCCTCATGTGCCCAGGTTTCCTCCCCCAGTCTAGGATGTATCCCGCATAAGTCTCCTGGCATAGGCTCCAGGCCTCCCATGTCAAGATAAAGCAGTATAAATAATGAATGTGAGTGAGCAATGAGCAAGGGCATTTAAAGGAGTTCCTGGGAGGCCAGTATATCAGACATGAAGCAGGAAGTCCTATGACGGCTCCAGTTTTTACTCTCATTACTGTGTTCTGTTATTTGTTTTATTTTTATCAAAAGTCCCTGTTGGACTTGAACATCCCTCCGGTAAAAAGAATAAAAAACAGCTTAAACATTCGTGTACACTTAAAGGTAAAGTGTAGGTTAATGAATAATAAGACACTCGAGGGCTTTGATAGCTATAAGATAAATGCACTTTTTTAAAGAACACTCTACATCAGACAATCCTGATCTTAAGTTGTCCTTCGAGCGGTGTAGAGGCTCTGCCACGGTCTAAGTTCCTGCGTTTATTCACACAACAGCTTCCAATTCATGTGCTGAATCAAAAAAAAAATGAAGAATGAGAAGTTTAGCCAAGCATCTTATAAGCAGAGTAAACAGCTCAAGGAGCGCTGGGCAGAGTGGGTGGAGAGAGCGAGTAGAGCGCACGGCACTGTGGGTAAAGCAGCGCCGCTTAAGCGTGCAGGCGCCTCCCCTTTTTATATTTCATCTGCCTCGGGTAGAGAATCGATGCGGGATGACAGGTGACCTGGCCACGCGGAGAGGCTCTTCTGAACAACCTCCAGACGTCTTGTGAATATTTCAGGCGCGGGGATTTTGGCCGGCGAGAGAACAAATTCCACCAAGTGTTCGCTCTCACTTTCAGTTCGCTTAACGCGTGCAAGAGGAAGCTGGTCAAGACAGAACGATAAGCATGGAGAAATAAAAAATCACAGAAACGCTTCAGGTTGTCGCTCGTACGGAGTTACATTTACATTTAGTCATTTGGCAGATGCTCTTATCTCATTACACATCTGAGCAGTTGAGGGTTAAGGGCCTTGCTCAAGGACCCAACAGTGGCAACTTGGTGGTTGTGGGGTTTGAACCTGGGATCTTCCGAGCCGTAGTCCAATGCCTTAACCACTGAGCTACCCCTGCCCTGAGTTCTGCTCCTGATCGGATGCGAGACGGAGCTGAAGGTGGCGCAGCGCTATAAAGCTGTAAAGTGTGTTCATTTACACATTTAATCTCTACAAGGCAGCGTTTAGACTCCAAATGACTGTCAGCAAGTTATAATTACTACTTTATCATTCAGACACATCTGTGACTGGGACTTGTAAAAAGAAAATAAGGTGGGAAAAATCTTTCCCCTGAACACACACACACACACACACACACACACACAGAGACAGTTTTAATATCTTTGTAGGGACCACGTGATTGTGAGGACATTAGACATTTTCCGGTCGTCACGAGGACTCTCTTTCTTTGCCGTTCTTCTTTCATCCTTGCGTGCTCCTACTCGAACCCAGGTTTGATAAAAAGCCCAAAAGTGTGATGAGAAAGTCCCTGTAATAAACATCTCTGTGCAACAAATGAAAAGGTAAACAGCGTAATGCTAATTTGCGCTTCAGTCATGCTTTATGGTTCGTATGATTTAATGGGTGCCACGCGCATATAATTACTTTAATTGCTAACATCTTTCAGCAGGATTTAAATGTATTAACATTTGTTATACATATTCAGAGCAAGCGAAATAAACACCGTGCTCAATTGCCTTGTATTTATTAAAGAAATAGGTGCTCTGAAAGCAGGAACAAACCGCGTCAGAAAAGAAAATCAATCAGATATAATTATAATCGTGAAATCGTTTTATATTCAAATATACAGTTTTGTCTTCGGCTTCAACGTGGTATCCAGGATTCTGCCATGTTTCAGCCTTTCTTTCTTGAAATGAATATAATTATAGAAGGTTTTAAAGCATCTCAGAGATCATTTAGGAAATCGTTAGGCTGTACATTTTTCTCCCCGAGGAAAAGTTTCAGCTGCTCTTCGTACGCCGGAGCCTAGCTAACAAACCAAGTAAAAGTCCAGGTGGCTTTTATAATCCTCAGCCCATCATATTTTATTTCCACTAACTCAGACGCTTATTGATTAAAGGGCTGCTCCATCACCAGAACATTTAACAGGTCGATTTTTAACTGCCGCCAAGGAATAGGGGCGATCCTGTATCTTGTTTAAAAAAAAAAAAAAAAACAGGGGAGGAGGAGAAAAAAAACAAAAACAATTAAAAAACAGCAGACAACAGAGGAGAGAATCAGTGAGGAACTCCCGGGTAGAGAGGAAGCCAGGGAATGAAACGGAGCTAATCATCCTGTGATGCTGCAAGGCAGGATATATGAGATGGCCTCTCGTCCACGACTTAATTAATTGTCTTAGGACTTGGATTCAGCTGGCTTTCATGCAGGAATGAGAACAAGAGACGAAATGATCAGGCAGGAGAGAGAGAGAGAGAGAGAGAGACAGAGCATGTCAGTTGTCTCCAATATTGAATATTACACATTACACCATGAGAATTTCTAATGAACCAATGAACGTCCAATTTCAGCAACGCAGATTTGATTTTGCGATCCTTTGTGTTTGATTATTGATTGTCCAGAGAAAGGTGGGGGTAAACAGCGGGTAATTAGTATGCATAGACACTTTGCTGGATTACTCTCAATACTGCTTTTATTAGCCTCCGAGTGAATGGAAGAGGATGGGGGGGTCCGTCATGTGCCGAGTGAGCGGAATAAGCAATGAGCTCATCTCCACCTTCTTTACTGCTTTCATACTCCTTATGTTTAAAAGCGATTATGCTGTATAAAGGAACATTTACATGGAGGATGGATCGCGTTAACCTTTTTACAGCGAAACAAAGCCGACACCACGTCCTTAACTGAAGCCCGGTCGTGGAGGCACCAGACAGGAATCGGTGTACGTATCAGTGTTTTTCTAAACAGGACAAACACGTCAATGAAGGGGAAAGCATGTGGTGGCGGCGACGTTATTGACGGAACGGGATTAGGATGAGCTCTCGCGGTGCAGCAGCAGCAGAAGGATGAGCGCAGTGGGGACCAGGGCAGCACGCGCTCTGTTTACTCGCGCTAATCACTGCCTCCTTCATTCCCACAAACACTGATTACCGCAGCCGCAGCGGGAGGCCATCGGAGTGTATGCTTCCTGCCTCTGCCACTTTAATTTGCTATTATGAAACTCGCGACGCCATTGGCACATTAGCAGTGTCACTCCGAGGCTCGTTCCGAGGCGGTTAATGGTAATTGGCTCGCCAGAAGGTACTAAGTTACCGTTGTTCCACATTACAGCAGCTTGTCTGAACTCCGAGCTGAAACGTCCTTTTAATAGCGCCGGCAGCTCGACGCTGAAATATTTCCAGCAGACCAAAAAGAGTCTTAGAAGCCTGTGACCTCGTTGTATACGATTGTGATTTCTGTGAGCAGTTATGAGAAATGTGAGCTGCTGGAAAAAAAAAAAAAAAAAAAAGTCAGGTCTGGTTTACAGGAAAGCTGTTTATGCTGCTGTTCAGTGCAGCTTACCACAAACGGCACCCCGCGTCGCTGCCACATTGCGCTTAGTGAACTTGCGCTTAGCGAACGCTCAGACATCACAATTCAGGCTGGTTTAATGAAGCGAACTTCGAACTTCTGGCACGAAGAAAAAAAAAATAAAGTTTTGCTTAACAACATTTCAAGCATCCTAGAAAAAGATTTTAAGGGGGTTTGTAGTGGAAGAAGCAGCGCTAGAAATAAAAAGGGAAGATTAAGAAGAGTCTGAGAGATACTATTTACAGTGCATGCACAGACAAAGATGGGAGTCTACCTTTCCCTGTGCAGCCAATGTATTATTTAAAAATCTCTTAATGGCACTTAGGAGAGAGAGAGAGAGAGAAAGAGAGAGAGAGAGAGAAATCGGAGAAGCATCAGGAGTAGTGCACCTAATTAAAACAAGCCTTTTTATTTATGCACATCTTCCCTGCACTTTAGGCTCGTCCAGTGTGGGCCCATTGGAGCTCTGATGGATGGCCGGCCCTCGGGCTCGGCTGTCTCGCTCCGACTCTGGATGGCCGTATTGATTACACCTGCTGCCAGTCTTCCCCCAGAGCTGCCAATAAGCCCTATCAAGCATTCGACAAGGAAGCGCCTTGCCAAATAAAGGCATCAATCCGGAATCAGCAAGCTAAGACCACCTCAAAGAGCCTTCGAGTAGGTGACAGAGACACGCCGCTGCACAACCTGCTGCAACGTCTCCGTTCGTGACTCGGGAACGCCTTGTTCCTCGGGAGCTCGGTGGGGAATTTTAGGAGATCGCAAAAAAAGTGATGAGACACTTAGCAAATGCAAAAGTACGTTTTTTTTTTTTTTTTTGCCTTTGTTCAGTTCCGGCATTATTTCTCACGACTATTTTTTCCCTCGTTCTTGTCTGAAGCCGAGTCTGCAACAGCAACGAGCTGGAAGCCACCATATATCACAGGAAGAGAAACAGGAAGAGAAACACTTTTTTTTTTTTTTTTACAGAGGATACACTGTTGTGTGTGTGTGTGTGTGTGTGTTTTAAAGCAAAAAATGAGTCGCACAAAAGAGAAAGCACTAATCCAGACAAACAAACAACCCTGGATTGTAATTAATTCAACAAAACTCTTCCTGGAGAATCTAAGATTACAGTGTGCATAATTATACGATAAAAAGTTACACAATTACAGCCGCGCGCTCTCAATCCGCCAAAACAGGTGCATAAACGTATGCAAATTAAGACAAAGCCTATAATCGTTTATGTGTTTCAATGGCGTCATGAACACGGGGGAGCAATTTCTGTCTCGCTTCACTTGTTCCGGCTTTAGGAATGACAAAAGATCAGACCCACCCCTTGTAAGACGAGGTAATTCTTGTTGCAGATCCGTCGTGAAGGGTAGAAAAAAAAATGGAAAAATATAAATAAATAAAATAACGGTTTTGGGTCCATATGAAATTGCACAATGGAAAAAAGTTTGTTTTGTTCCTTTTCAGCTACTGTCTTGTTGTAGACGTTTAGTTCCAGGATTAGACTAAAGAAGAGAAGATCCCTCGTCCAGCAGCCACGGATTATCAGCAGGCAAATCAACACAGTGTTTGACCCCCGAGCCCGGTGACGCTCATTAAGGCCCAACTCTGACAGTGATGGAGGAAAGGTCAGGGATGAGAAGATTAGCGAGTGTCAGAGAGAGACTTCTCTGTCCAAAGCTTCACGCTCAGGGCCAACTCTTTCACCTCGCATTTTTGCAGAGCCCCTGTGTGGACATTCAGGTCTCAGCGGACTAACCATTCTTTTGTTTTTATCCGGCTGTCTTTCCCATAGCGAGGGTAACGGAGGTGAAAAAAAAAAAAACGAGGAGCGTATCCGCAAGGGGTAGGCTGGAGTGCAGCTTCTCCGAGCGCTCGAGGCTTTATGGGCACACAGAGCCGAGTGCTCAGGAATGAGAGGGGATCAACTGCAGCTTTACGGCACTTTCAGAAGTAGGTGAGGCTGAACGAGACAATTCAGTTCCCCACGCAGTGTCTCAGTAACAACGCGTATGAAGTTAAGCAAACAGCTGGAATAAAAAATAAAGGTGCACGACATTAAAGTTTAATACTTCTTCATTCTTACATACAGCATCGGCTGAATATCTGTCTCCATTGGGAGTCTTTTTTTTTTTTATGGTGAAAATTTTTTCTGTTCATTTAAAATCCAAGATGGCTTTAAAACAAACTAAGATCGAATCGAACTCATTCGGATTGTTCAGAATTTGCTTGTTTGCCTGTTTTAAGTTTATGTCTTTGTCTTTTAAAAATCCCATAATGTACTATTTCCTTAACAGTTTAACACAGATCTCAGAGCTCCCTCCTGCATTCGTTATTCCTCCACCTCACCTTTATTTCACTCCTCCTCCAAACACACCGTATCAGTGTCTATGTAAATGAGCTACTGTACTGCTGAGCAGAGGTGTCAAGTAACGAAGTACAAATACTTCGTTACCTTACTGAAGTAGAAATTTTGAGTATCTATACTTTACTTCAGTAATTATTTTTCAGCCGACTTTTTACTTCTACTCGTTACATTTTCACGCAATTATCTGTACTTTCTACTCCTTACATTTAAAAAATAGCCTCGTTACTCCTATTTTATTTCAGCTTGTCATACAAAAAACAAACAAACAAACAAACAAAAAATATCCGGATAAATCGCGCCATTTGTAACTAAGGACCGCCATACATGGATGATGTAGTGTTTGCATGTAGTTCTGTTCCAAGTTTTCTGTTCAGCATCCTGACTCTGACGTAAGCACGTAAGCACGTCGAGCGGGACGAGGTAACTAAGCGTGTGTAATCTGTCACTGGGCATGCGCATCAGAGAACAAAAAAGTAAACGCCACATTCGCTAACAACTCCGTTTGTCTATGTGATCTTTATTTTCTTCTATACCGAAGGACGTTACAGATGAGTATAAACATACCATTCCGACACCCTGTTGGTTGGTACGCAATCCATCGCACCTGCACATGACGTCACGTCACACACTCCAGCAAGGACGTTTGAATAAATTAGCATTTTCGGGTTGATAAGGTTGTGATAAGTAGACGAAGCTGTCCGTGATAGAGACTCAAGATTCGAGCGAAATGTCACAACCAAACACCAGCGAGGAAGGTAACAGCACCAGGAAGGTAACAGGAATGATATACTGTATACACATGTGTGTATATATATATATATATATATATTTATTTATTTTAATTAATTACTTGGATGAATCCTTCATTCTGACAGCACTAATGTTTATTGTAGACAACCATACAAGGGTAATTGTTACTAAGCCTGCCCTGGGTCACTAATTTTCATGTATGTTGCCCTCACAGATTCCTGCAGCTAAGCTTGGATGTACATTTATATTCCAATAAAGGTTACCGATGACATGCCTCTGAAGTTTGATTTTTTGCACCATTAAAATACTTATAGGCAACTAGTTATCATATCTTCTTCTCCATAAAACATGTTAATGCTCAGTAGTACACATATATGGGTCTTTAATGTATTTGCATTGGACTAAAATGCATTCTTTTTCAATTGCTATATACAGTATCCCAAATCACTATGGCCGTTAAAAAATACAACAAAAATACAACACATTTTTCTTTTTTTCTATGATGTGTTAGTGCAGTATATAGGCCCGTGGCACAGCCTAAGCTTTTATGCTTAATGCTTTTTTCCCCCTCACGTTACTTTTACTTTTATACTTTAAGTAGTTTTGAAACCAGTACTTTTACACTTTTACTTAAGTAAAAAGCTCGAGTTGATACTTCAACTTCTAAAGAAGTCTTTTTAAACCCTAGTATCTACACTTCTACTCAAGTAATGAATGTGAATGCTTTTGTATTTGTAATACCACTGCTGCTGAGCCACGCCCACTAGAAAACACCAGAGCCTACATAGAAACCGGGGGAGGGGGATCTCCTTATATGAGGTCACATTAGGTGTGAAAATCGCCTTGTTTTCATCATGTGTAAGGTTGTTTTCATGCATTTCATTCAGGATCTTGTCAGTTGCCAAATCAGTATTTGGGTTGCCAGATTACACTGACAAGATCCCGAATAAACTCTAGTTCAAAAGAGGTACAATTTTAACATTTGTATATCTAATCTCATACTGTAAGGCAATTATAACTGAACATCATTAATTTCATTAAAATTAACTGTTTACTACAGACCCTAGGGCGTAGTAGTTAGCACTGTAGTCTCGCACCTCCAAGGAGTTTTCGTGTTTTTTTGTATGCTTGGTGTGTTTCCTCTGGGTACTTTGGTTTCTCTCATAGTCTAAAGACACGCAGGGTAGACTAACTGGCATTTCCAAATTTCCCATAATGTGTGAATGTGTGTGCTTGTGATCAACTGCCACCCTGTCCAGCAGTGTGTACCCTGCCTAGTGCCCTGAGTCCTCTGGGATAGACTCCAGGCCCAGTAGTACTGTAGTATCATTATTAATTAATAATATAATTTTTTACAGTTTTATTTACTATTTAAAAATGTTGTTACCTTTTTATCAGCAATGAAGAATAAAAAGAAATCTGAAAAAGTAAAAGTAAAAAGAATCGTTACAGATCATATCATAGGTCATACTGCACTTGTTAAGTATAAAATATGTTAATCTAACAGATATATATATTTTTATATTTAATTTAAAATGAGTTATTGTGAATGTTGTTTTTTTATTTAGGATAATCGGCGAAGATGTATTGCTTTAATTGTTCTTTAAGTTCTAAGAGCAATAATTATATGTTAGAACAATAAAACACAATTATATTTTAAACTAGAAAAAACTCTGAGTTTTATAATTCGTTGCTCCTTTACTGGAGACTCATCTGGCAAATGACGAAAGAGTGAATCTTGTCCAATACGTGGCCGTTACATTGCGGCGAAGAGGATCAGAGGATATCAGCATCACTAGAAAGCATTACAAGTACTGAATTTCCGCCGCTATCACTTTCGCCTGTGCTAAAATAAACTGCGTAGCCCATATTGGTAAGTATATCAACTCACCTGACAAAGCCAATTAGCGTCATCTGCGAACAAGCCAACTGTTTCTGACTGAGACCTCACCAGATGAGGTGCTGAAAACCTGCTCGGTCCCACAGTGAGCCAATTATTTTCAGTTTTGCAAATACGCCTCTCTCTCAGCAGTGAAGCGCTCAGGGACTAGAATCACAGGCCTGGTACTCGGTGCCGACACAGACACATTCAAAGGATCCAACTGCCACCCCTCCACCTCCCCGAGTCCCACCTCCACAAACACACTCATCGCTGTGCCTCCGTTAACTGCACATCTAAAAATAATGCGACGTGTAATGTTAACACAAAAGTCTGATGCAATGGATCTGATCGCTGCGTGTAATAAACAAATTAGAATGAAGCAGAAAAGACATGAAGAAGAGTGTGGGGGGGGGGGGGGGGGGAGAAAGTGCGCGCTTGAGTGGTAGCTCGGCATCCTTTCCTGCAATATGTAGGAAGTGTGGCTAATTTCATTCTTTTCCAGGGGCGGGTGTGAACGCCAGAGAGAGTGGCATGCGCCTCACCCACGTGCTGTATTGTAGCACACACAACGAGCTGCTCTATCAAAAGAGGTATTCATTCTCCCCGGGCCATTTCCCCAGCAGAGCAGGAGGACCGGTACTACACTTTTTTTTTTTTTTTTTTTTCTTTCGCTGCTATCATTAAACCTGCAAAAGAAAAAAACCATCTTTTCCCACTGGGGTATGAGGAGTTGAAAGAAAGGAATGACTATTTGAGGGCAGGTGCATAAAGGAAAGCTAATTCCCCTTATCTAAACCTCCAACAGGGATTTTAATTGGCCATTCAACTATTCAATTACAGCGGGGTTGAATAGCACTTATTTTAATTTTTTGACCTTCCATTATAACGACGTGTGAAATCCATTATCAAAAACCCGTTTCCTGAAATACCGCAGCACAGACAAAAACGCACAGCTGCGGCCGGGAGTCGCTGTACAGATGTGCTGCGGCGAGCAAAACTTCCTTTGCACAACTTGTACATTTTACACTCACGTTCTTACTTTTAATATTTCGAGCATTTCATCGATCACGATCGTTACAGTTCTTGCTACACCAACCACGTCTATCATATAAACTATAACACTTGTATAATACCAGACGCTAGCACGAGTTGCCGATTTCACTCATTTCTCAGCTTTTTTTTTTTACACTCACATTCTGCTGTTCCAGTCCCACACGGACACCCTAAAGATTTGCACTTCCCTATAACAGTTTATGCTCGACTCTCGCTCCTGCTTCGGTGGGTTCGTATTATGTTAATTAAGAGCGTGTTAGACTGCTAGGTCCTACTTCCGTAGAAGCGTTTAAACACAAACTGTCCACTTTAAACACAAACGTAGGCAATCTGAGAAAGATTCTTTTCTTCTGTCGAATGCAATATGATGTAACACAAAAGCAAGACACAATTTAAAAGTAAAAAGAAAAAAAAAAAACAATACAATGATGTATAACTGTATATCAGTGTATAGAATTAAAGCATTTTTTGCATTTAAAAATCCAGCTGGGTGATTCATCAAGTTGTAATTATTATATAAATCACTGCTTATCTCTACACGATTTATTAATATGGATTATAGCAATTGTCAGTGTCGCAAAGCAGCTTTACACAATCAAAACTATTATTTAAGTTTGTATGGAATGTGAATGTGTATGAATCAAAATGGACAGACAGTCCAATAATGGCACTTGTTGCAGAACAGTTTTTTGGCATCACATTTTGGCCACAATAAAGCTACAAAATAGCAGATTAATTCTATCCATCCATCCTACGGACGTATAACGGTGGCAAAATTCCTCGAAGCAAAATCGAATGTTGAATTACGTGAATCGAAATCGACATTTCTATTTTTTCCAGCATTGCAATTTGATCTGAAAGGAAAAAGAAATCCATACCAGCATTTATATTGCTTGAAAATTGCGATTTATTGTGTTTGTGCACTTCAAATGAAAATGCAATTCAAGCATTTAAAATTCAATACAAATTGAATATTGACCTTACTAAATTCTTGTTTGAAAATATATTCTTTAAAAGTTCAGGTAGACAAAATTCACTCACTTACCTACTGTCTATACCGCTTTATCCTGTAAAGAGGGTTGCGGGGGGCCTGGAGCCTATACCAGGAGACTTAGGGCATCAGGGTGCGGGGTGCCAATCCATCACGCTACGGGCAATTTTGGAACACCAGTTAGCCTAATCTGCATGTCTTTGGAGTCCGTGGAGGAAACCCACCAAGCAGAGAACAAACCCCTAGCACACAGACCCGAGGCGGGAATCAGACCCCAACCATGGAGGTGCAAGACGACAAAACTAACCATGAAGCCACCATGCCATCATTGACAAGTCATTCATGAATGATTCGTTCTTTTTGAACGAATCTTTAACATGACTCAGATGAACGAGGCTTCTCGGAGAGTGATTCGTCCATTTTCTATCGGGCGCGCATGCGCAAAGCATCGCAAAACCTCCGTATGTTATATACAGGAAACAGTACTGAACGATTCTCAGCAGTAAGTCTTCAAGTCTCGAGTCGTTCGTTCTTTTAACACGTGACTCCCATAGACGCTATGCAGTGCAGTACACAGGAAACAGTATTGAACGATTGTGCTAGTGGGTCTTCGAGTCTCGAGTCGTTCGTTCTTTTGACATGTGACGCCCATAGACGCTATGCGGTGCAATAGATTCAAAATAACGACCGACTCAGAGAAGATATAAGAGGTGAGTTATTTATTCTGTTTATTATAATATGTCCTTAGTTACATTGTAATATTTTCATAACTGGAACTATAGCCAAAACTTGTGTATGTAGACATTTTATTGAAAACGCAACATTTTAATTTATTTCTGATCAAAAGAACGAAATGACTCAAAAAAAGGTTCGTTCATTTTGATGAACGAGATTCAAAGAACCGAGTCACTAAAATGATTCGAACTTCCCATCACTATGACAAACTTTGATTTGTTGATTGCTGTGGTCCATTCCATAGTGCACTTTAAAGTGTGCCCTTCGATGGGAACTACTTGCTGTTCGGATGCAGCACTTCTAACTAACATGTTGGGTTGCCAATTAAGGAGCAGAAAAAAACGGTGTTATCGATATTCAAAGCAAAGCCAGCGCACTCTTTCATTCAGACACAGTGATGATGGTTGAAGCCTCACCTGAAAGTCTAAAAATGAAGAAGTTTGCGAACTAGGTCACCTTTAAATACTATAATTATTTACTTATTTAATATTAACCTCCAATTGCTTTCCATATATATTTTTATGGACACCAGTAACGCTTATAATTATGTGACAGTCAATAAAAGGGATCATTACACGCAGAAAAAAACAAGGGAAGTCTATTATTCACAGAGGGTACAGAGCTGCGTCGTGCTAGTCCACAACGCAGGCAGCTATTACAGATTAAACCACTTTGAATTCAAACACAGTGCCTATAGACTCTGCAGGATATCTTTAAAGTTTCTTTTTACAAAGTGTGTCAACATGGGACTATTATAATAATACCAGCGTGTCGATGTGTGCTCGAGACTTGTGAATAAGAAGACGCGGAGCGCCGAGTGATGACCCAACAGTTGCGAAAGCACTTAGCCGGCATTAAGTCAATTCTCTTGTTAAGCTGAACACAGGCGAATATTAATTGCTGCCTTTGCATTCAGCGGCGGCTCTTCATGGTCGCCGACATCCAATTAGTCAAAGTCACTGTGCAGGTTAGCTGGGTCAGGGAAGTTTTCAAAAGCCTTACTCTGCATTGTGGTTCGACTGTAATCTGCTCCCAATGCCCTGCGTGAAGGGAAAAAAACAGGGCAGCACCAATTAGGGTTGGAAAAAAAAAAAAGGATTTAATTGTGCATTGCAGTGCAGCGTGAGGAAGAGCTGTATGTTATTGGAAACCATTCGGGATCATGTGTTGGGAAATGCCGCAAAAGGAGGACGGACGTCCGCCCAGTCGAACCGTTCCCGCAGGTACGAGTCACACCGAAGCCATTTAAATGACCGATCGAAGCATTGCATCATACCCTGGAGTGTATTTCCATCTCAACCCTCTGTTTGTTATCTGCTTTTTACTTTTGTATATATCTCACACCAGATGTCCCCTCTAAGGAAAAGGCACAAAGAAGATCTCCCTGCATTCTATGCTATGTAGGTCAGCTTCCTCCGAGCAAGGGTCAGGCACCGCGGTGCATTTCCAGAGCAAGTCTGGGAGAGAATCAGAGAGTTCCTGTGCACCCAGAGGACTGGCTTTGTGTGTTTAATGTACTGTGAAGAAATGCACCATGGGGAGAAAAGGAGTGGCGGGGGGGGGGGGGGGGGTTATAGAGAGCACGACTAATACAGTAATACCAAGTAGAATTCCGTCATGCTTCTGTATAGTTTTTGCACGTTTCACCAGAGAGTCGGATATAACAAGTTTCCTACAGACACAACAAATACAGGAGAAATTCACAAACAAGCAAATAATTTCACCTTGTTTGGCTGGATAGTGTTTGTTTGCTTGCGGCCTAGCCAGCCACCTGAACTCGTACGATAGCACAGAAATGCAGCCAAATATTCAGTGAAACATGACCGGCACAAAACAGGAGCATCTCGATGGTAATGCACCTGCTGGAGCGACGGAAGCTACTAGCACTCACCGCTCGTCCATCGTATACGATCGGCTCGGCGAACTGTAGGTCATATGACCATATGGCGAGCAATAACATTGGACGAGGAAATGGTAACCATATTCTTTCCGAGGAACGACACCCACTAACAAAGCAGGGATGTTTATTTTGATAATTATTAATATACTTATTTATGGACGTGTTTACTGGATGGAATACCGCCATCACTGCTGTGAGCATCAGCTACTCGTCTGATATGAACATCCTGTCAATATCTGAGAGACTCTGCGAGCTTCTCTTGCCAAGTTATGCAAAACTCCAGAGGCATTATGGCACCGTGATTTAAGACAATCGTCTTCGGTGCCTGTTTCCTGCCGATTTCGAGCGTCTGTGCTCCCGGGCTTATTTATGCGGCTCCGCTACCTCTACAGCGTTTTGGTTTTAAAATATAAAATAAAGTAATAATCTAATCTTTCTGGTAGCCAGTGAACACAGAGTGTCTCTATTCTTTGTGCTCGTTAATCAGTGGAGCGAAACAGGCTAATTCAGGACTAGTGAAGATGTTAGTGTTGCTAGTCATTTATGAGGGGAATACGCTAGGACTATGCTGGTTGGTAAACCCGAGTGCCTACGGGTCCTGATCCTACATGGCCATTATCACACACTCACTCACTCACCATCTACATCTTTATCCTGTATAGAAGGGTTGCAGGGGGGCTGGAGCCTATCCTAGGAGACTTACAGCATGAGTCAGGGTACAATCGATCGCAGGGCACACACTCACACTCTCTCACACACACTGTGGAGAGTTTGGGAACGCCTATTAACCTAATCTGTGCATTTTTTGGACTGAGAGAGAAAACCTAGCAATCATGGAGAGAACATGATAACTCCATCCACATAGACCCCGAGATGGGACTCGAACCCAGACCCTGGTGGTGCAAGGCGACAGTGCTAACAACCACGACACTGTGCCACCCTTATATTTAGGAATGTATCAACTGAATATGAACCATCCACATGGATTAGCATTAATCGACATGGAGTCGTATTCCATTAACACTTTCAGATGCCGCATCTCTTTACAGCATCTCACACCGATCATACCAATTCTCTTAAAGCTTAAAACGTATGGTGTTTGTGACACTTTTCATACAAAATGTTTTACATTAACATCATCGGTCATGTCACGGGAGTGAGGTCAGGGCTGTACCGGAGACGTGGCGGCCGGGTTCCTGTAACGTGCAAGTGGTTGATGGTCGAGACCAGGCCGTTCCAGTCTCTAAACGTTCACAGGAGGGACTGCAGCGGTCTCGGAGTCAGCGGTCTCTGAGTCAGCGGTCTCTGAGTCTTCTTTTAAACGCTCGAATGCTTTACCGCGGCGAAGAGTCTCATCTGTGCTTGGAGTCTTCTGTAAATGTCAATCGTTTTTATGCCCAAGAAAGGTGGTCACAAGTCCTGGTTTGACTAGAACGCCCCTCATAACATTTTTTTTTGTTTTTTTAATGCAGTTTGATACAGATCTGGCGTTTCAGTCCGTACACATCAACACGTTCTGACTTATTTAGACAAACAGTTGAAAAGCTTGCTTTTTTAGATGGCACATCTGCACATATGGTGAGAGCAACGCCGCAAGACAAATACACTTTACTGCTGTCAAACAAATCACTTCCCACTTTACACTTAAATCGCAGAGAAACTTGGGTTGTTCACGTAATTATTTATTTATTTATTTATTTATTTATTTTTGTTTATTTAAATGAATCCATTAGACCAGACGAACTTGCGGCTCTCGCTCTGACCCCCGGATACGCCTTCATCCCCCCGACCTTGCCTACGGTTTCCACACTGTCACTTTAAACAACAGCTTGTCATTGTCATGCCGATGAACAGGTCGAATTGAGAAGCACAGCTGGAGTTATGTTAAGCGTAAGGCGAAGTGACAGAAATGCTAATCAAGTATGTAAACTGACAGCGCACAGCTATTGATGCATATCAGCCAATCAATGATTTATTAGATGCAGGGAAGAGCAGCGCTGTTAAACAAGCCACATAGCACTTAAAGGACAGGGTTATCTCTGTGTGTGTGTGTGTGTGTGTACATATACTGTACTGTACGTGTGTGTGTAATACGTCTTGACCAAGGCCTATGTACTTTCAGCATCATCACAACAATGTGTGTGTGTGTGTGTGTGTGTGTGTGTGTGTGTATGTCTGACAGACAGCATGCTCGTAAATATTACTTTCAGTCCTGAGTAAGCTCTCTCACAAGCCTCGTACCCGGAGCTCGAGCAACACCCTAATTATCGCAGCATCACTCTGTATTTCCTCCTTCAGCTTTCATTTCAGTCTGAAGCTTCCAGAAGGGCCTCGACAGAACGGGACAGCGAAGTTAACCACCACCCACCTCGACTCAGTCTGCCATTAGTACTGAAAGTACAGGAACCATAAAAGACATTCTGCTTTCGCGTCTCAGCCTCAGCTGAGTAAGACATGTTTTATAAAAAAAAATTTTTTTTTTTTTTTGAGGTGGCTGCCAATTAAAGTTATTTTATTTTAGAGATGCTTCAGTAAAGTAGCCAATTTGGCAGCGCATAATTTAGGTGGAGGGAAAACACTGGGAAAAAAAAAGAAAGTAAGACGCAGCCTGCTCTCGGAAGACGAAGGTAAAGATGTAGATGTGGAGGGATGGAGATAATTAATAATTTTGTACAATGCAGTTTAAAAAAAAAACAAAAAATCCAGCAAGCTGTAGCACACATCTCTAAACACTGTTGATACTTTTTTATTCATGGAGTTATCATAAAATGATGTCTAACTCATTACGGCCTCTTAATTTCCATGAAAAAAAAACAAAAAAACAACAAAGTACTGGCACAGCTGGTTCGTGCATAATTTATAAACCCTAACATCTGAGCAAACCAAAAGCGTTTCGCCGGTTCGCGCCTGCGAACCCGAACCGAGTGCCTGCTTGCCAAGACACACTTGCCTGTTCGTTTTTTAATAGCGAGCGGAGTAAAACAGAATTTGTAATAATGTTGATTATTTCTGAGCGCCAGGCCAACATGTTGCATTTCTTAGCAAAGGGCGGGTTTTCCAAGCAGAACAGATTGAACCGATCACAACAGACTCACACAGATGCAGACTCGTCACAGACAAAGCGAAGGCGCACAATCCGAAAGGTACGAGATGAATACAGTAGCTCGGCTAATTAATGCTGCGACTTACCTAAACAACCCGAACAACCTTAACCTCGGGTACGGAAACGAGCCAATTTTCTTGGACGAGGTCCAGGCGAGATGTCTCAACAAGGTCAGAACTGTCAGATATTTCTAGCCTTGAAGATATTGTAAACATGGAAGCACACACACACACACACACACACACACACGGAGAAAAAGAGAGAGAGACGAATGATTATTCTCTACGGATCCCATCTGAGTCCTCCATTAGCTTTGATGTTGATAGCTATTAAAAAGATTTCTTGCTTGATGTGTGTAATTAATGTTCGCTCTTTGTTCTCGCGTCAGTGTTTGAGAGGGAAGAACATTCGCAATTCCACACTCGTTCGACTTCATATTCAGAGCTTAGCATAATCAGATTTTCTTTTCACCCCCCACTCAGAAATGTGAAGAAAGCCATTTCCTTGATGACAGCGTGACAAGATCGTGATCATCCAGCACTTTGGGAGGGAAGGGAAGGGAAAAAAAAAAGGCTGAAATGTTAGCGGCCTGTGTGCGAAGCGTGCGCGCGGCTTTTGCACGGTGGCCGGCGCCGATGCATTAGCGAACGAAAGCAGGCCGGAGCACTCGACATTTTCATAAGGGACGTGAGAACGAGGAGCTGGTGGGAGATTAATGGGGTATAAACAATATGGAAGGGCGGATAAGCAAGGAGTCGAGGCATGTGCACTTCCAGAGCAATTCCTGTCACCGGCAACGCCGTACATCACTCCAGCCATTAGAGAGCTCGTTTTATTTATTTATTTATTTTTTTATTTTTTTTTTAAACTCTCCATCCTGTGAGTGGGTGTCATGAGTGTTCGCTACCCGCCTTGACTATATACAAACGTCTGCCTGAGTGATTGAACATTACCTTCTCCTGCCTCATAAAGCAACCTACAGGTGAGACGTGATTCATGCGCGGTACAAGTTACACCTGAGTGCTTACAGCTGTGAAAGATCAGAGAAGACCCCACTGGAGCTCTGATCCAGGAGTGATGAAGTAGGGTAAATTTATATGCACACACACACACACACACACAGACACACACATGCGCAGACACACACGCATACACACATCATCATCATCTTGATATCCCATGATAAAAGACTTCATTTCCTCACAGACAGACTGACTGCAAGTCTGTGTGCCAAAAAAAAAAAAATAATAATAATGATAATAAAAAAATAAAAATAAAATCCAGAGACTACAGACTCATTAAACACAATGATGCGGTGATTCACACTGTTCTATTAAGTAGTCTAGTAGTCATGGAAACAGCATAAGGAGTTAGTTGTTGCTGCTCAGAATTACTCAGTAATGAACCGGGCAAATTTTGTGAACTTTACTTTTCCTTTTTTTTTTTTTTTTTTTAATTACTATTAGATCTCATGGAAGAAAATACACCTCGCTTCTCCATACAGATCTTTTTTTTTTTTTTTTTTGGTCCTAATGGATAATGCATTTCCTGTTGGTGTTTGTGTGCATTTCCAACCACAGTGCACGTTCCTCATTAGCTGTGAAATCAAGTGCAAGCCACAAAACCACTGCAACATGCTGCTGCACTTCAATCAAATTATGAAAAATACACACACTTCATAAACAACAGAACTGCACTCGCAGCTTGATTATTTACATGAAACTGACTCAATTTCAGTGATTTCTCCTAAAGTCCTTTTTGTTCTCGTGATTCTTGTTAAAACACCCGGACCACTGTGACCTCACTAGAGGAGAAGAAAGGGAACAGCTTTTCCTCCTTGTCCTCTGTTACGTTGTTTGATTACAAACACAACATTTTACAGCCTAACTTCCCCAATCAAATTTTATGCTACCGCATCTCAAAGACGTTAACGCCGACACACAGAGCAGTCGTGTTCCTGCTCTAATGCAGATGCGACGCTGACTCGCAACACCTTTCCCACCCCAACTCCACCTCCTCCATCACACTTTCCCTCCTTCCTCCACAGAAAGTAATTAGCACCATCTCTACTTCTCTCCATAGTTTGACCTAAACCGGTCAGGCCTGACCGGGCCCTGCTGTATGGCAGAAAAGGGACATACTGTTTTTTTTAATTGAAATGAGACTGGGTGCACTTAATTTAAAGAGGAATTATTCCAGTATGTGCAACTTAGAAATTAAAGTAACCAAGAAAGCATTATTTGTTTTTTAACAATTTACAATATTTAACTAAATATTGGAGGCATGGTGGGGGCAGGGGGTGCTCAGTTGTTAAGGTGTTGGACTGCTGACCAGGAGGTACCCAGTTTGGGTGCCGACACTGCTGGGTCCCTTGAACAAGGTCTTTCACCCCCAGGTGATCAGATTCAATCATGAGTTGAGTTGGAAACCTGACTGTCAATAACTGCGACAGAAATGGCAGATGTATATCAGTCCCGATGTGTCGGGTAGCACGTAGACGAACCATCCACCCTTTCATCTGCAGCATGGTGACTTAATGGTTAACCCTGTCACCTCACACCACCAGGGGCCATGTTCGATTCCCCCCTTCGGGGTCTATGGGCAGAAAGTTCGCATGTTCTCCCTGTGCTTGGTGGGTTTCTTCCAGGTACTCCAGTTTCCTCCCACAGTCCAAGGCTAATTGCCGTTCCGAAATTGCCTGTAGGGTGTGAGTGTGCTCATGGTCCTACCACGGTAAAACAAAGGTAATCACCACTGGCCTAGTTCCTAGATGTACAGATGGATAGAATTATATATTACTAGCACTTTATAATGACGTTATTATCATTTCAACTGATTGGAAATAAGGTGTTGGCCCATTGAGCAACCAGTGCCACTAAGAAGAGAAACGGTACTGAACATCATTTTTGCAAAAGATATTTTCTCATTTTGTGTTCTGATGATGATGATGATGATGATGATAATAATAACAATAATAAGTTTATTTTATATAGCGCCTTTCTAGAGACTCAAGGCTGCTTTACAATAACAGAAATATTTATACATAGAAAGGGCCATCTAAAAAAACAACAAAAACAAAATACAGATAAACATGAAACCCATAACATTTATCTAATCATAAATTCCGAGATTGGAATTCCGAGATGCTTTATGGTGGGTTTTGAAATCCTGTAGTGAAGAAAGATCACGGATGTGTTTGGGAATAGAGTTCCGGAGTGTAAGGGCAGAAGTAGTAAATGCTCATCCTCCAAATGTTGCTAATCTATGGTGAGAAATTAACACCATAAAGTAGACCATCATCTGCAGATCAGAGTGTGCGAACAACATGATGATGATGATGATGATGATGGTGGTGGTGGTGGTGGTACAATGTGCTGAGTGCTCTAAAATGTCCCATAGGTCCTCAGTTGGGCTGTACTTTAATAATTTACATCATGTAATCACATACTGCACATCCTGGAAGAGACCACTCCCATTAGGATAGAAAATACCAATCAAGATTTTATTTTATTTTTTGGTATTTAATCATGCCCAATTCCCAATCACGTCTTGACGATTCCCTATCACATACAGTACATCCTCCAAGGCAGATTTTTACAAACCCATGCAGTGTTACAGGGTGGCATAATCCAAGAGGAAAGTGCTATGGGCACACAGACACAGATAATCTCAAAGATATACTTCACTGTGACTCTGATTGATATATGAGAGCAAGTATGCCATCACTCCACAGCAAGAAAAAGGCCAATTTTGCTCAGTAGGACTCCCATCCACAAATGGAAGTGGCATTTTTGGGATTTAAACTCACTATCTCCGGGTAATGGGCTGATGTTGCACCACTTGGGGAGCTTCAGGTTAGAAATCACTTACTCACTCATCATCTACAGTATACTGCTTTGTCTTGTATAAAGGGTCGCGGGGGGCCTCCAGCCTATCCCAGGAAATTTACTGTAGAGCACGAGGCGGGGTACACCCTGAACCGGGTGCCAATCCATCGCAGGGCACAGACACATACACACACTCACACACTCATTCACATAGGATAGTAGATCCAATATTTCATCACAAAGATGGTAATAGTGATCAGGCCAGAAGAACTGTATAACGAATATTGTATACAACAGAGCAACCTGATTGGAAGAGAGGCATTAAACAAGTAGTGAAAATGGACGGTAATGGCGCTGAGATGTTTAACTAGAATGTTCTATACAACTACAGTGTGCTAATAAATGGAAATTTTACTAACTGTCAGTCGCAGCATGGGTGAAAGTAGGTCTCTACAGTCCGCAGTACTGAGGAGAGAGCAGCTGCCTGACAAAACGTACAATCAAAACCAGTCAAGCACTTTCACCAAGAACACACATCTGATAATGTTATTTTGTCTTAAACAACATCCGAGGTTTACAGGACCGTCCACCACCTCCATGATTTACTCTCCTCACCTTTTTGCTACATACTGTAGCACCGATAAGGCTTTAAAACTTCATTCACTTTTGTTAATAACAACACCAGCTCGCGTTCAGTTTGTTGCGTTGGGTTCAGAAGGATATGTGTGGGCGGAGCAAAATAACTGGTTAAATAAAACACATCACTCATAATCTGTTGATAATACTGTAAAAAGGCCTCGCGCTTACGATTGCATTACATCCATGCTGATAACTAGCACAACAGCACTACCTCTTACTGTATGTGATATTGGTAAAAATCTAATCAGACAATTTTTTCTGCTTTCCCATGATTGTTTGTCATAATTAATTAATCCGCAAACTATTTTACAAAACATGAAGATAAAAAAAACTAAACAAAACAAAGTAAAAAAAATTACCATCTGACCAAACACCACATGCTTTAGTGTCTTAAGGGAAAACACTGAAATATTGGAATACATTAATTTCAGCAGCATATGCTGTATTTATGAACTGCATATTGTTTGTTTAACATTCCTCACACACAAGGTTGCATAATACAACATTGTGCATTTTGCAATATATTTGCATTGGAGCTCACTCAATACAACAGGGACTACAATTGGCAATGCATGCTAACCGGGTCTCCATGCAAATTACAGGTGGATATGAGAAGGAGAGGGAAAGCACACAGACACACACACATCCTTGTTTTTTGGCTTGAGTTCCTCTAGAGTGATGCGTCCTTCTTATGATAAACAGTTTGCATGTTCCATCCAAGCAGCCCTAAAATGCCAGGAAAGAAAATTTACTGTGCATCCCAGATTTGTTTGCGGTTATTAATGGGTCAGGGAAGAAGCACATTAAATCAAGGCATAAGCGCCGACAGTAATAAAGAAGATCGCTGAGGTGGAGGGCCTCAGCCAAAACAAACACGAGCACAGACAGAACAAGCCAAGAGCCCTGGCTGCCATATACACTGCAGAGAGAATTAATATCTGGTCTTAATCTGTCATATTGAGGCTAGTGACCTGGTGCGAGCCCCTGCATGTCCCTGTGAACTCGGACGACAGCCAAACTTGAAGCGGGCAGCTTTGTCCTACTGGATTTATTAGCAAGGAAATGTGCGTTCCAATATTGTTTTTAACACACCTCATTAACATTGCCTCCAGAGTTGGAAGCGAATATTATCTATGTCGCATGAAGCATTTGTGGCAAGAGAAAGCTGATTCTTTTTAATTCGGATGCACTTGGATTTGGCAGCAAGCACAAATTACAGATGAAATTATTTCCTTCATGATTTATACCGTGTTTTCTATGAAGACAAATCAGCCTGATACATAAATGGGTCCTTCTTTGCTCATAATTACAGCATTTTAGACTCCTGGTTGTTCAGGTTGCAAACCATGTGCTTGATTTGTTTGAAACAACTTTGATAACTGATGTACATTTGCCTCCTGTAAAGTCTATATATAAAGCAAATACATAATGTACTTGTTCCGAGTTTCTTGTAGAATTTACAAGAATTAAGATTATATGTTACAATCTCCAGTCAAATACAGTGGTACCTCGGCATACGTACCTCGGCTGGAACGGATTATAATGCATTTACAATACTTCGACCTAAAAATTTGCTTTCGGAATGGATTAACACTAGAAGCGCTGAGCACCGGTCATTTTGACCGCAATGGGGGAAAAAATAATAATACTTCACAATCGATCAAAATCCAGGACCCTCCTTTCATGACTTTTCCTAGATCTGTGAGCTTAATCACCCAGCATGCTTACATTTTCAAAATAACACCAGTAAAAGCCAGTATAAAGCTATTTTGCTCTTATTTACGTGAAATTCCTGACAGCTGCGTGGCGGCATGACGTTTCCTGCCTTTTCCAACCTGCGATTCTCATTTCTCTCAGCAGATGGCGCAAGGGATCGCTCATACTATCTATGCGTCATTCCCTGCGCATATGTAACTATCTCAGGTTTCATTCTATATATGCAGTTTATATAAACTACATATATAGAATATATATATATACTGTATATGCTTCTGTGAAATATCGACAATTCGCCATTCATTCCCGCATTGATAATCAGCAATATTTTATAAGAAGATTTAGGGATTTAGCTCTACTTAATTTTATAACGTTTTGAGAAAATTCATTAGTTCGTTCATTCTATTGCCTTTGAATAAATCAGATCTACCACAGCAGATAATAAACCATGCTATGTCATAACCGAAGCATGATCATGCCTCGTTTCGTACGGTGTTGCTAGGCAACGGACAACGCGCCTATTCGGGAATGTGGAAATGTGGAAGTGATGTGTGGCCACTCAATGAGAGCTAAACCAAAGATTTCGGTAACTACACGGGGTGTAACTAACATCTGCATAGTGACACTAAACAGCTGAACAGCTTCACTTTTCCGTTATGGTAACATAAGCACCTCGGATACCATGCAGAAGGCCTGGGTTTGATTCCAAACCAATGCTCAAATCGCAGCCACTGGACGAAGTGTCGGTTCTGAGTTTAGATAAAATGGGAGGGTTGCGTCAGGAAGGGCATCCGGTGGAAAACCTGTGCCCGGTTGGCGACCCCTCGACGGGATCAGCCGAAAGCGATCAGCAATACTATGTAACATCTCGAAAGTTTACCTAAATGTCTTCAATCCAATTAGAATTCGAATCGAATTGTTTAACAAAAGATAACCGATTTATTCACACACCTCATAGTATGGAACTGCAGATGGTAAAAAGTAAAGCAAAGTTCATTCTAAACGTCTACCTCAAACATAACGTTTGCTCTGTTTAACATAATGCAGTCTACTGTATACTAAAACCACAAGATGTACAGTAGGAGTTCAGGTTCCCTTCCTACTTAGAACACTCAGGAGACCAGATATGAACATAATGTTCACAATTAGTTTCAAGAAGGAATTTCAGATATAATAACCCAGAAAAATGTCAACTGATAATAAAACAAAAATGCCAGAATGGGGTGCACATTTTGGATGAGCCTGTTTTTTATTAAAATCTTTGGTAAAGCTGCCAGATTTAGAGACCAAAGCAGGAGTAATATGAGGAGCTCAATATGTCCAGCTCCGTTCCAGAACACAGAGCTTATAACACAACACTCCACTTTAATAAAGCACTATAAATCCCTATTTAAAAGTGCAAGGTGCGTTCAAGGCAAACCGGGACTTGCAATCCAGACAACCAACTGATTTACAGAAGACTTCAAGCACAATACGGTGATGAGAGTCTTAGCAGCAGTAACACATCTTAATGGGGTAAATATTTACGTACATCCTTGAATGATGATCACGGCTGAGGCGGCTCGAAGCCCACTGCAGTCGTTCCCATGATCATTCAGTGAGTAGAATACCTGAAAATCCTTGAAAATCCACAGATAACTTGTCCCCCACTTGCAGGTGAGACACATCTGTCTGTGTGGACAGTACACACATTCATTCACCAACACCACTAGCACAGTACAGGAACTCGGCCGGTACAGGAGTTATCACCACAGTCAAGTCGCAGTACAGTCCTGACCTCGCTGCAAGCCATTTCAATTCAATTCAATTCAATTTTATTTGTATAGCGCTTTTAACAATTGTCATTGTCGCAAAGCAGCTTTACACAATCAAAAGAATTATTTACGTTTGTATGGAATGTGAATGAATCAAAATGGTCAGACACTTCCGTGTAATTTCCACGTTTGCCCTATTAAAGGAGTTCCTGGGGGGCCGGCGTTTTAGGTGTGAAGCAGGCAGTCTGGTCATACTGAGAAAACGTTCTACGTACCTTCATCCAAGCACTAGTGAAACACTGGGATAAGTGCATTAGTGTAGCCAGGGATTATGATATACGGACATGAAGGGAGTTTTTACTCCCAGAACCACGTTCTGTTGTTCCGCACAATCAAAAGTCCCGGTTGGACTTGAATGCTCCTTGTACAAATGAAGAAGGCTGTGACAGATATAGCATTCAATTTGCCTTCTCTAAGGCTGCTTACATCTCTGCAGCGGAAAAGAAAGGAAGAAGCAAAATTTTCAAAAAAGGTTTTTTGAAAGGAAGCTGAAGTTATATTTGGTGTAATTTACAATGCGCGGCAGTGCACCGGCTCACTGCGGTTCCTATTACAGCTCTCGTGCCGTGGGAACGTCAGCGATTACATTCATTATCACAACAGGATTGCGCCACCGCGTTTTCGGTAATTGACGGAACACGCAGCGAACTTTGGCTGCGTCTTTCACATGGGAATAATGTGCCAGAAGGAAGAAGAAAAGTAAACTACCTGAGAAAATGGGGAATGAGAGCTAAGAGCGGTGCAGAAGCACAATGGGGATTCTCGTCCTTTAAGTGGGTGGCTTTTTCATGGCCTTTCATACTTACATCAGCTGTCTACTAGACATGCAACTCAATTTTTTTTTTCTCCCAAGATCATAATAATGCCTACCGAACTTCCAGAGCATGCTCGAACTTTCAAAGTTAGATTGTCTAAGAGTTATAGTGGATAGCTAGCTCCACAAACTGGACTAATAAAATGCCTAATCATGAAATGAGGGAAGAACATACTGTATAGGAATAATCAACATGATCAAAAAAGAATTCAGTTTGCTAGGGAGCATAAAGATTAGATTTTGGAGTGATGCAAAAAGGTCACGTGGGCTGATGAGTCCAGATTGAGCCTATTCCAGAGTGATGGGCGCGTCAGGGTAAGAAGGGAAGCGACATGAATGACCAGGTTATTACGTCTATGGTTTTCTTCCCTGATGGCAGACGCCATATTCATGACGAATCATTTTGAAAAACAGAGAAACAGTATAAGTCTTTTTTAGCAAATGATATCAGAATGTGCACCAGAGAGGGTTAAGATAGGGAAAGGTTATGTGCTGTTAAGGTTTCCTAAGGCAAATGATCGGATAAATGACATCATTATATTCTTGCATGGCGTACCGGATGGAACAGATGTTACTTAATGTTGAACAGCTGCAGAAGCACTTTAAAGTGCACAGCACCGTAGTCTGAGACATGGCAGAGCAAAAAGACCTGAGAAACCGACACCATATCGTAGTTTAATAGATCAAGTGTTAGGTATGGAATCTGTACACATCACTAATCAGACAGTTTTCAGGTGTGTAGATGAGAAGATATTAAGTGCTAATGTTTTAAAGAGGCTTAAACGGTATGCTGAAGAATTCATGCTTTTACAGACGAAAGATCACCAGGTATTACTGTGAAATAAGAAATACGTAAAAAGATGACCTAAAACCTAACCAAAATATTGTCCGTTACATACACATACTACTTCGAATGGTGTTCAAGTTGAAACGGGACTTTTGATTGTGCAGAATAACAGAATATAGTTATGAGAATAAAATCTATCTTTATCTGACTATGGAATCCTCTCCTACACTAACGCACTTATCCCAGTCTTTCACTATTGCTTGGACACCATTAAGGTAAAGTACGCCTACTTCACAGCTGAAACACTGGCCTCCCAGGAACTCCTTTAAGGGCCCTTTCTTTTAACAGCCTAGTTTGACTTTATACTGCCCACTGCACTTACAGGAACTTGCCTGGGAACTCAGCTCCAAGCCTTTTCCACATGTTTGGGCCGTTAAAGGAGTTCCTGGGAGGCCAGGGTTTCAAACGTGAAGTGGGTGGTCCGATCATGGTACTGAGAAAACTTCCATTTATAGTGATGGGGATTATATAGAGCGCTAAAGCTTTCAGATTGAATCTCAGCTTTTGTTGCCTGGAATCAATGAATCAACTTCAATGGGAACCGAAAGCATGTTACATACAACTTTATGACTGGACAACAAAGATGTGTAAAAGTTGTTATTATTATGTATTTTTTTATACATCTTTTGTATGTTAAAAAAAATGATGTTCATCAGTGCTACAGTAGGATGATGAGAAAAAAAGTCAAACTTCTTAAAAATGAATTGATTCAAAAAGCTATTCACTGCCAAATACTGCATGCAGACACCAGTTGTGTTTACTAAACATTGATTCGAGATCACATTTTCAATCTTTCATATGATACATTTTTTGCTAATGTGATTTGAGATAATGTTTTGTAATAGAGAGGAAGAATAGAAAATGACCATCGATGTGCAACACAGCTAAAAGACGAAAAGATTCCTTCAACAATACAATATACATCAATTGTCTCTCGCATTCTCCCAAACGTTTAATTAATAATCATTATATGATTCATGAGAACACAAGCTCTTTCTAGAGGCCATTAGCCGAATATAATGCAAAGTGTTTCTATAATTTAGGGCAGATTTTCTCAGTTGTAATGTGCTTCCTCATTTCTATGAGATGTTTTTATTTTCAGTGTGTGTGTGTGTGTGTGTGTGTGTGTGTGTGTGTGTGTGTGTGTGAGGGAGAGAAATATATTCCCCTGCTTGTTATTATTTTTCCATATTTGAATTGGGGTTTAAACGAGCCAGTTAGATCTTCCCCCTAATGTGACCTCATATAAGAACCTCTGCTGCTCTCAGTGGCTCATTAACATATGCATTGAAAACAGTGCATTCGGTACAGGAATGAAATAGGACATTTGAGGTATGAAAATAAAAACGCATTATGTCTGCAGTATGGGCCTTTTAAGATACACTCTATGGTCAAATGTATGTGGACGCCTGTCCATCACATGTAGATGTGGTTCTTCTCTAAAGTTTGAAGAACACAATTGTCTGGAACTATTTGTTCTTAGTAACTTCTGGTCACATTAGCCTGTGTACATGGACTATATGTACTGTATGATATACAGAGTGTAAACACCTCTACATTCTGTCCTTGTGTTCCTGTCTTTATTGCTGCTGTACTGTACTGTATATCTGGAATGTCCTTAATAATCAATAAAGTTTTTATCTACTGTATCTATCTCTATGAAATGCCTTTGTATTTACAATGACCTGTGAGATCCAGATCTGTTCCACTATGGCACTGCTCCTGTCTACAAAGCGAGCTCCTTGAAGAGATAATATAGCACATAACCCAGTTAGGAACCTGGGGTCAGAGCACAGGGTCAGCCAGGATACAGCACCCCTGGAGCAGAATGGGTTAAGGATCTTGCTCAAGTTGCAACTTGGCAATGCTGGGGATTGAACCCATGTCCTCCTGATCAGTAACACAGAGCCTTAACCATTTGAGCCACCGCTGTAGGAATGAATGCTCTCGTAGATGGATGACACAAACATCTGCAAACCTCGCTCCAAAATCTAGCGAAAAATGAAGAAGGATTTGAAAAAAAAGAAGAGTAGTCTGTTATGGCGCTTTTCCACTGCATGGTCCGGCACGACACGGTTCAGTTCAACTCACTTTTGGGGGGGTTTTCCACTGGGAACAGTACCTGGTACCTGGTCCTTTTTTTAGCACCACCTCAGCCGAGGTTCCAAGTGCGCCGAACCGTTACCAAAACGTGACGTGTAAACTCTGCTGGTCACCGATTGGCCGGAGAAAATCATCATTACTGCGTCACTGAACTTGCGACACGAGACACAACAGAACCGCTATATTTAGAAACAGCCAGAGAAGGATCGCTCGCACCTTTTTGTATTAATCAAAAATTTTCTTTGGCTGCCATCAGCCTCTTTTGAAACAAACTCCTTCGTCTCGCTGTTAAAAACATCCACATGCCGAGAATGAAGAACACCATGCCGTCGATATGCTCCATTGTTGTGTGTTTGTTTGTGGCGCGTTTACGATGACGTCACGGCAGTAGCGGCGCCGCAACTATAACGACACGTGAGTAATCCCGCCCACTCTAAAGCGTTACTACACTACAGTGGAAGCGCAAACCGAGCCAAACTGAGCCGAACTGAAGTGAGCTGTACTGAACCGTGCTGTGCCGTACTATGCAGTGGAAAAGAGGCAATAGAGTTAGAGTTTGTTTTTTTCTTAACGGAGACGCCTTTACAGAAAAGACTCAACTCCCTCCAAAAATGCAGCACTGAGAGTGAAGAGTACGGTCCCGATTTAGGTCGGAGCGCATGTTTGTCTGCTGACAAATTCGAGTTCCCATAAGAGGTTAAATGGATCTTGTTCCTGCGTTCTTAATGGAAGCCCTGTGGCCCACACTGTAAAATAATCATATCAAGCAACAGCTCTGAGTCTGATGCATGTGAATGATGAAGCCCGTAAGCATCCAGTGCGCAATAAACCTCTGCACATCAAACCCGGCTCGAGACCTTATCGAAAGGCACTAGGACCAACACACAGACTGAGGATGGAGGAATGCAGCATGAAGGAATGCTCATGCATTATGAGCATAGCGAATGAAACTATATGTTATTAAATACAAGGTATAACGTTCCCTCCTCAGGCGGTGCTCTCTTCATTAACTAATTATCACGGCACATTAATTCTCAGAGCCCTGAAGGTTTTATTGGATTTACACGAGGTACTGTAATGTGTGTGTTTAGCGGGAGTGGCAAAAAAGTAAGTTTATTGCTAATAGATCTGAGCTTGAGGACAAAAAAAAAAAAAAAAAAAGAAGAAGAAAAATGCCGATGCAGAGCCAGAGGCTGCTGGGATTGCCTCATTTACATTCCACAGATTACATCAGAAAATTCAGAGACATTGTGTTTTTTTCTCTTTTCTTTTCCTCCCCCCAGTTGTTAATTGGGGATACTGTGGCAAGAAAGAGATATGCACTGACACGTTAGCACAGTAACCACATCAAACACAAATCCCTAATTAGGACGTGTTAATGAGGACGGCACATGCTTGACCATGACTGTGATATTCTGCCAGCCTGTAAACACGGCTTTTTTTTCCTTTAACTTCTACAAATGATCAGGAAGTCCTCTGCGCCTGCTGTGTGTGCTATTTACCCTGGTTTTCTTTTTTTTTTTTAATCTAGAAGTGGTCGTTCTGGCAAACTTTCCTGTCTATCCGAGGACATGTTTACAAAGCTTTCATTTACGAGCAGCTCGCAGGCCCACTGTGCTCAGCCCCAGTGTGACGTTGATTAGGAGGCTTGTCAGAAATAAGCAGGAGAGAGACCCCATTCCACCTGTTTTCATTTAGTTCTGCCGATTTCTGCCGCGTAACATCTCGGGCCAGAAAACCCTCCATGACATGAGAGCGAATTTTGCTCTTTTTTTTTTTTTTCTTCGAGAGGGTTAATCTTCCTTTCTTTCCCATAGCAACTTTGATCACAGTGTGACCAGCAGCCGTGCTTTCTGTGATCCGAAGTCAGCGCCGTAAATGAAATTAAATAAACCTATTAGTCACGGAACCGCTGCTTTCTCACCTCTGCCCAGATGCGCTTTCACGGTTTGTTGGTCCTCTGAAGCAGCCGGAGGATTCTGCCTAAAGTGTTTACAAAATGACCTTGCGTTCAACAGAATGCAGAATTGTTTACAGTCCAGATCAATTAAAATAACACGCATTAGAATCATAGAGTTAAATATATACAGTACGATTATATAAAAGGTGGGCTGTCAATATTAACGTGTTAACGGATCCAATTAATCTAGAAATTTTAACTCTACTATTTTTTACAATGCAAATTAGTCATATGTTTGACCTATCCTAATCGTTTGACCCTAATGGCTTCACGTAATCACGGCTGTGTGTGATAACAGCAAATTTAACACGGATAATAAGACGCCTTCCAGTGTACTGAACAACAAGTTCCATTATAAAAAGCTTTTATTCGGATAAAGCCGTAAATAAAGTTGTGTGCTCGAGCTACGGTCAAGAGGAACTATTTTTACAAGAATACATTAAGTGTAAGACGTGGGAGTGGTGGCTCAGGAGGCTAAGGCTCTAGGTTGTCGGTTTTTGTACACATACTCTACTATGACAGTGCATGGAGTGCCCGTCCCGTTTGAGAGATTTTTATAAAAAAATTCCTCTGACCAGTTTGTCATGCATCTCTGTGTTCCCACACTCATTCATTCATTCATTCATTTTCTGTACCGCTTTATCCTTATATACAGTGTCGCGGGGACCTGGAGCCTATCCCAGGAAACTTAGGGCACAAGGCGGGGTACACCCTGGACAGGGTGCCAATCCATCGCAGGGCACACACACATACACTACACTCATTCACACACTACGGGCAATTTGGAACGTCAATTAACCTAACCTGCATGTCTTTGGACTGTGGGAGGAAACCGGAGAACCCGGAGGAAACCCACCAAGCACGGGGAGAACATGCAAACTCCATGCACACAGAGACGGGAATCGAACCCGGACCCTGGCGGACCCGGACCCAGTGCTAACCACTACACCACCATGTCGTAGAATAATTTTTTTATCGATAGACAGCACTAAAAAATACTACCTGGTTTGGAATTTTAGACCAAAGACTTGAGGATGTGAAGTCGCCCATTAAAGGAAGGAATGAAAATAATTCTAATATAACTATAAAACAAGAATGATATTCTTGTCATTTCTTCCTGTGCTGTTATTTCTCTCTCTCTCTCTCTTTCTCTTTCTCTCTCTCTTTCTATCACTGCTGTAAATGAGATAGAACATGTGTTTACTTTGGAGCGCCGATAGAGAAATAAGTAGTAAAGACAGATTTATTTTTTTTTCCACATGAAAGAATCACACATTATTTGAATTCCCTTTTTACACCGATGTTGTTTTATTAAGTGGTGTGTTAAATGATGTTTCTTTTCCTTTTTTTTTTTGGTTTCCCCCCAAAACTTTCACAGTTAACACAACTGCAAAGTGTATAACTCTAAATAGGCCAAACTGTAAATGATGTTTGTTAAAGGCTTTTTGCTTCGCACGAGAGCTGACGATTTACCTAAAATGTAATCATAAGATTCCCCACAATCTTGTAAAGCCCATACTAGATCATGTCACTAAAGCGTCAAAAGCGCACTAAAAAAAATCTGAAATTCAAGTAAATAAAGAACGGTGCATAAGTTTTGAACCCCCCCAGCATGTACATTAAATTGAAAAAATTAGAACAAATGTTTTACTGTGACAGCCTGCAAAGTGCCTAAAGATACCATTTAAAAATCAGTTGTGTACGTAACAACCTCAGCAGCAACCTCATTTCCCCTCTCATCTGTTCCAACCACTCAGTCACTGTTTTTCACTGGTTCATGCCTTAAGCTAGATAAATGATTCATAGGTCACTCTGTGTGTGTGTGTGTGTGTGTGTGTGTGTGTGTATACTGTATTGCTCTCAGACCTACTAATTAGGGGAAAAATTAACAAATAAAAGAACTCCTTCATCAAACATCATGCCTCATCATTCTCGACGCATTCTGGTGCTAAAAGCAACTCGTGATCCTTCAGTGTAGTCCAGAGCTCTCCTATATCACTGAGACAGAACCGTAAACAACAGCAGTAACCCATGTCACACCCGATTTAATGTGTTTGAACGATTTAATGACAACGAGCTGCTAAAAGGTCTCGATTGCGAGGGTTGCATCACCTTCCATACCGACAGAAGCAACGCAGTGCTGGAGCTCAAAACCTCCAGGACTCCACACCTCTCAAGCATCTCGTTTCAGGAATAATGCAGATTCCGTTATGGGTTGTAGTGCTGTAATGTGACTACAGTTTTACAAAATATAAAAAAGAAACTTCATTGTGACAAACTATTAATTAATTTAAAATGGAATTTTAATTATTGAATTATTATTTATATATATAAATAATTATATATATTTATATATATTATTAGCAAAGCAAAACAACTAAACCGTATAGAAACCTGTAAACATTTTATGTCTGAAACAATAGACCTCAACATTGGCTGCTCCAGGACGACCCGAATGAGATACATCAGAAGACATTCATAGAAAAAAGTGTCTTTTCACAGAAATGAAAGACATGGGCTGTAAATCACATTGTGTTTGTATGAATATGGGTGTAATAAATGTAAAAATGATCAAGCCAGAAAAGAATCAACACTCTGTATTTGCATAACATTCACTGTTGCCTTTTTCAGTTCGTCTCTATACCAAGTATGATCTTTTTTATAGGAAATATTAGCTGTACATATTTAGTGAAATTTGGCATACTTAGTTGTAGTTAAACCTTTAAGGATTGGTCACATTATACTTTTAGATTGTTTGCATACAAAGGTACATACAGTACAATCTGTCTTTCCAAAATGGTTTTTCCTGCGCTTCTGATTCAATGGCAGTGGCAGATTTGTTGATGACTCCTGCACATGGATTAAAGGTCTCATGTTTACTATTTTTTTTGACAAGCTATCAGATCTAAAGTGTGTCTGTTAAAGATCCGGCTAAAAACCCTTCCGAAAATATGAGATACCGGCAAGCCACGCCCATTCCCATGAAGCCAAAGGATCAAAGGCGTAAAGTTTACTTTCTAAATACCTCAAATTAAAGTTTAAAATACAGAAAGTGTAAAGTTCAAATGACTAACAGCGTTAAGTCGAAATGGATAAAAATGTTAAGTCTAAAAGTCAAAAGTCTCTAATGTCTAAAAGCACAAAGTCTGAAAGTCTGAAATTGTAAAGTCGAATAGACAAGCGTGAGGTCTGAGACTTACTGTAACGTGTAAAGTCTAAAAGACCAAAAGCATGAATCCTATTGGCCCTGAAGTGTAAAGTTCAAAATTGTAACGTCTAAACAACTAACAAGTCTAAACCTCTAAAAGTGTAAAGTCATGAAGTGTACAGTGTAAGCATGTTACATGTGCCAGTGATGTACTTTTCATTCTGTAAACAGAACACAGTGTTCCTACTTCACAGAAACACATTGTCTAGACAAATGGTGGGGTTTTTCCTGTCTTCTTTTATCAGGCATAGCTCTGCACAGTGGTTCTTATCTAAAAATAAAATAAACTCATGGATTACTTGGGGATTTGTGTTCCAGCGATGTATTGGATGATATTGGTGCACAAATAGAGATGAAGCAATCCGTCTGAAACTCTTGTCGCTGAATATTATAATTTTTTCATTATAGTATTATATATGCTTGATATCCAAATTGTCCTCCCCTCGCGAGTGAACAGATTTTTTGACTAGAACGGGTCCTGCTTGGCGATTTGCTCGTATTCCGTTCGTGTTGCCCATGACAGCGACAAGCTTTCCACCAGGAATCAGTGTTGTGCTTTATTTGGTTTGTTCCAAATCTTATGCTTAGCCTTTAGTCCAACTGTCTCAACATGCCCTTTTCTCAGAAGTGTCTTCATTCTGGTCACTCTCCTATACAGGCCGTATCTATAAGGGCTAATGAGATTCTGCTCAGGCTCTCCTACTTCAGCCAGCAGGCTCTGTAAACCCTTCAATGTTGTATCTGGACTATCAAGCACTTCTTTGACAAACTGTCCTTCTTGCCTGAACACTAAGTGTGGCCTGATCATGGTAGTATTGTTTCCTTTTTTTTTTCTTTTTCTTTTCTTTCCCTTTGCTGTAAATGATTTCACTGAGCTCCATAGAAGGTTCAAAGCCTTGCTGATGTTTTAATCACTTATTCCATCTTTCTTCCTCTTCCTATCGAAGATTAACAAGAAGGCAGGTATTTGATCTTCATGACAGCAGGACCGATCTAGTCTGTAATTTCTACCTGCGAGACCTGCTACAGTCAGAGATAGCTACTGTGCAGGCATAAAAATTGGATTTAAAAATGAACATGGTGGAAATGTTTCACGTGTTTATCAAGAAGCATTCATTTAAGAACATTGGAAATTTTTTAAATGTTAAGTATTGTTATACAAAGAAATCGGCGAATCACCTCTGCAGTATGATTTACATTCTAGCATACTTAAATTTGATGCATGGCAGTGAATATTATCTATATTATTCACACAAGCTATTCTAAGAGTTGTTATCTTTTATTTATCATTTGTTGGCATGGCAGCGAAGTCAACAACCTTGCATGACAGTAGAACATTCGATATAGTCTATTAACAGCAGCTCTTTTTGCCTTTTGGAATTATTCGTCATTCAACATGCAAGTGCTCTCTGTATGTCTCGAGAAAGCTCTTCACTGTAAAACTAAACTTTAATTAAAGAACTTCTATTATAACTTGGATGTGAGCTGTAGCCCTGCCGCAGCGCGCCACTCACTCTCTTGATGTCGGCGTATCCATTAAAATAAATCACAGGCAGGTTAGGCGGCAAAAAGTGGGTAGTTTTTATTAACCTGAGATCTCAAAACAGCTAATTGGGATGATGAATTAGGTATAATATATCTGTGTGTGTGTATGTGTGTGTGCATAAATTATGATTTTGTGACCTAGATCAAGTATCTCATGCCCGTGTTGTACTAAATCGGGCTCCTCCACTCAAAGTGTGCAAAGAAAAACATATAAGAGTAATATATATATATATATATATATATATATATATATATATATATATATATATATTTTTTTTTTTTTTTTTTCTTTTTACCAAGTGGAGTTCCCTATAGTAGTTGGCTCCGTTAACATTTTTCTGTTTGGCTTTTTAAGTGTAAAGTTTTGTAGCTGTTGGATATGAGACGCAGCATGGTGGATTAATGGCTAGCACGGTCACCTCACACCTCAAGGGTTGGAGTTTTGAATCCTCCCTCCAGACTGCATGTTTGGATTTAACACCTTCTCACCCTGCCTGGTGGGTTTCCTCTGGTTTCCTTCCACAGTCCAAACGTTATGCAGTGTAGGTTAATTGGTGTTTCCGCTTTGCCTGGAAAGTATGAATGGGTGTGTAAGTGTGAGTTTTATGTGCTTGTGGTCTGTGATGACTTGGCACCCCATCCAGGATGTCCCCTGCCTTGTGTCCTGAGTTCCCTAGAATAGGCTTCAGGGCCCCATGTGACTCACAGGATATGTGGTTCAGGCAGGATGGATGTATTTTGGGTACGAGGTGAAGCACCAGTGTTCACCAGAGTCTCTCTCTCTCTCTCTTGATTTTGTTAGGTTACTCATCCGTCTTCTCTCTCCATCTTTTTGCTCAGAACAGATAATTAACCCAACTACTGTCTACTGTATGGAGAACTCTATATTCTTTTTTTTATTTTCTATGCATTTTCACTCTTCCTATCATAATCACATACAGAAAATGGACAGAAAATTCCTTCCAGGTTTCAGGGATTTTAATTAAGTAGATAGATAGAGTTGTACACTGAAAAAATTAACATGGCTACCTGTTACATGTACTAAAATGTAATATGTGTCTTGGACATAATAATGTCATGTTTCCAAGATTAACATGAATAAATTATGTTGTATTTGCATGAAATTCAACAACTTAACATGTACTAGATTCAATCATGTTGAGAAACCAACGAGATCTTGTCACTATGAAAACCGGAAATAGCAAAACCGGAAATATCGCGAGAAGAAAACAGTTTGTTGAGAAGACAAGCGTTTGGCGGGTCGTGTGGAAAAGGTAAGCAGGAATTAATTCCCATTTTTCTAAATAGAAGCGAAATACTGAACATAAATGCCACCTGCTGTATAGCGATGTTTAGTCACATTATTTTGGTTTAAGCTATTTCTTATATTTTAATCACACTTAAAATACCGACGGTTATATGCGCGTGCTTAATCTGCGGTTCGGTTCTGGTTCCGGTCTGTTCTCATGAGTTGTGAAGCGAGAGGAACAAAGTATAAATATTGTTCATTTGCTAAATTAAGTATCATGAATTTTAATTGAATATCTATCTCTGTATTTTTTCACAGCAGTTTGTGACTGAAAGTGTGTCTGCATCTGACTTCAGGAGTTTCCTGACCAACGGATCTAACGGTCATATTTAAAAGTCATAAAGTACAAAACGTTTCTGTTGGTGTTAATTTTTTTCTATGATTAATACTTATTTGTGGTGTTTTATGTTTTGTACATCTTTTAAAATTGAGACCTCATTTGTAAGTTGCTGCTGGTGTAAAACAGGGTTTTTATTAAAATATAAAATAAAAATCTCAGTTTTATCCCATTTGTCTTCTGCTTTCTTCCTTCACAGAATTTTTTAAAATTAAAATTACATTAAACATTTGAATAATAAGTACTAAGCACTAAGAAATTGTTAGACTTTTCAATGATGACATAATTAAATTACATTACAATTGCACAATCAATCGCTATTACAGTACATTAACTAGTTTAACATGAATGAAATGCTTTGGTTTAGCAGGTGAAATTAGTGTCATTTGGCCACATTTTGATCATGTGGGACCGATGTACACATTAAAATCAAGTAAATTCAAAGGATTTTTTTTTCAGTGTACTGTATATAAGTAAAATGTTAAAGAAAGAATAAAAAATTGTTGTATTTATAAATAAATACAGTTGTCTTAGTAAAGATGATTTCCTTCATCTATACATTTATTTTAATACCACTTATCCTGTGTAAGGTCATAAGGGTCCCAGGGCACAAGGTAGAGTACAGACTGGATGAGGAGACAGTGAGCTGCACACACACGGTTTATTTAAGAAATAATTTTTTAATTATTTTAACAAAGTAAGTTAGGTTTTGCTCTTTATAGCAGCTGTTTATAGATTTTGATCTACACTATGTGGTAATACCGATGTGGTCAATCTAATGTACAACATGCACCAAAAACAAACAAACAAAAAAAACTATTCACGTACATCTACAGTACTGTACATTGTAATAAACCGCTTGTAAATTCATGATTTTACAACAGTATCATAATGTATTTTTATTATCATTTTAGAATATTGCAAAATATTTTTGCCTCACACATAAATTATCAGTAACTGTGGTCAATTAAGTAACTCGTAAAAGTAGACTTTCATCTACAGCTGGAGCCAGACATTTTGAGATTGACGCAAATATTAATTTTCACAAAGTCTGCTGCTTCAATGCTTTAAGAACCATTTGTCAGATGGTACTCTGGTATACTGAATTACAAGTAGTTCATAAGTGTCAAAGACCTTTATTGACAATTATATTAAGTTTGCAATTCGCCCTGACATGCTGTCAATCAACTTCTGGGGCCGTATCCTGACTGATGGCGCAGCCCATTCTTAAATTATTAAGCATCCTGATAACATTATAGTGTGGGGTTGCTTTATTAGCCAAGGGAGTGCCCTCATTTACAATTTTGCCTATAGGAACACAGACATGAATAAAGAACGATACAAAAACATTCTCAGGGAGAAACTTTTCCCTGAACAGTTTGGTGCTGAACATTGACTTTTCTAGCATGATGAAGCTCCTCTCCTCTCCTCACTACTGTAAGTGGCTCGGGGAACAAAACATGGAAATTTTGGGTCTATGGCCAGGAAACTCCCCAGACTTTAATCCCATTGAGAACTTGTGGTCGATCCTCAAGAAGCTGCTGGACGAACAAAAATCCCACAAAATCTGACAAACTCCAAGCATTGATTATGCAAGAACAGGCTGCACCATCAGTCAGGATGTGACCCAGAATATGATTGACGGCATGTCAGGGTGATTTGCAAAGGAAGAGTCAGCACTGCAAATATTGATTCTTTGTATAAACTTAATGCAATTGTCAATAAAAGCCCTTAACACTTATGAAATGTGTGTGATTATACTTTAGTATACCAGAGTAACATCTGACAAAAAGATTTAAAAACACTGAAGCAGCAGACTTTGTGAAAATATATATTTGTATAATTCGAAAAAACTTGGTTCCCGGCTGTAATTGCATAAAACATGATTTTATCAAGTGTAGTTTAACAGTGCACTTCCATCCATTACAGGTCCAGTCACTATTCATCAACATCTTACTGAGGATTGCAGGTGACTATTTCTCTTTTTTTATTGCAACAGCTTCTGTAATAATAATCAGAGTGCTCATACTCGACTCATTCCTGAGGAACCAGACGTGACCGTTTCTTTTTGGAGAGCAGCTCCACTCCTGCTTCACTGCTTCAGTCCACGCAGTGTTCAACCAAAAGACAAAGTTACGCTAATAATCCCCCGGAATTAACAGTGTCCAGTATTGTTGTGTCTGCATAATAATCAAACGGTTGACATCATAGGTAACGTTTCATTAGAGCAGGTTGCTTAAATTGGAGGAACTACAGTATATAGTGTTCCTCCAATACTGTTATCTACTGTAATCTAATATACAGTGAATTATTGTTAGAAAACATTACAGTAGATGTGTCTGGGCTGCCAGTATTATGCTGTTATCTTACATATTATGTTTACGGCGACTTGTTTAAATATTTAAACATTGCATTAAATGTAATTCATGAATTATTCATGTTCATCTCACGCATCTTCTGTACAACCTTATACGGTATTCAGAGTCACGGGGACCTGGAGCCTATCCCAGGAGGCTTAGAGCACACCCTGGACAGGGTGCCAATCCATCGCAGGGCACACACACATATATACACACTCCAGGCAATTTGGGAACGCCAATCAACATGTCTTTGGACTGTGGGAGGAAACCTACCAAGAATGAGGAGAACATGCAAACCCTGTGCACACACAGACGGGAATCGAGGCTAGCCGGGAATCGAACCCAGACCCTGTAGGCGCAAGGCGACAGTGCTAACCACTACACCACCGTACCGCCCTAACTCATGCATTAAAACATATTGAAATGTATGCTGAATTATGTCATCATTTCTGTTCCTTTAATAACGTCCTGAATTATTTATTCAATTTAAACAATTAACTTGCTTATTGCTTTTAATCTTATGTACTGTACTGTGTGTGCATGGTTTCTAAGAATCTAAGAAATTAACAAATCCCCAAACTGGTGTGCTTCTTTGTATTTTTCTAAACCATTTAATGAGTAGAATTCAGCTCTGGTCTGTGTTTTATTTCAACAGAAATAATTACGTAAATGGTTCAGGTTTAATTGTTGATATCCGTAAGCACATGAAATGATGCTGCTGAATATGATTCCAGTTATAGCAATAAGAAATCAGTGTAATAATGTGCACTGGTAATTCACTTTGCCCCAAAATCTCAATTTCATCATGAAATATTGTCAGTGCAAGACGATTGTTTATCAAGACGATGGACTGTAAAGAACTGTTTATTGGTCGCAAATTTAACCCGCATGTGGATTTCATGAACGAATAAAAGGCAGAATGGAGGATAACTATTGTCTAAGTAGCAGTGAACTGACTGGGTGGGATATTTTAAGTATTACCTGAATATGACTGATAAACCATATTAAATATTGGATTGTTACACTTGCTTTGGTGCATTATTAAGATAATCAATTAAGTAGAAAAATTAATTAGATACTTATGGGTGATTTAGAATATTTTTCAATAATAACTTTAATAAAAAAAAAAATACTCAGTACATATCAGTACTCAAGTGTTCACACTGATAATCAATCCTGTTCTGATATCCTGATTATTATTATTAATAATATATATATATATATATTATTAATAATAATAAATATATATATATATATATATATTTAAAAATCACTTACATCAGTGCAAAATGCCGGAAGCCATTGTCACATGAGGCTTTATTAATTGTTCATGCACACATTTCTGCACTTTGGCAAAATGAATTCACTTGCCAAATAAAACAAACAAAAAAAAATCTAAATCAAATATTGGCACCTCTCACACAGGCTATGTAAGCAGCAGTTTGCACAAATCCTGTGCTCGGTGGTTACGTTGTATCACACTGCGCTAATATTATTCTAGCGGAATACCCCATAGTGATTTGATGAACGAAGGAGCATGAATAAATAAAAACGCACAAAGCGGCAAGAAACTTCAAAGGCATTGGGACAGTCGGAGCAAACAAGATTTACGGAGGCCAATGAATGTGTGTGTGTGTGTGTGTGTGTGTGTGTGTGTGTGTGTGTGTGTTTTCATGGCAGTGACTCAGGAGTGTAAACACAGGAATTAGCTCACACCTCCAGAGACTGAGCGCATCTCCTTATAATTGAATTAAGCCTGTCACATCTCCTGAGCTGCATATGCTAGTCAGTGGTAAGCATCAGTCAAAGCTTTTGAGATAATACCGCATATTCCTTTCCATGTGCATCAAAGGCTGTAGTTGATTACGTCCCACCAGCCTAAAACCTTCACATACAGTATGTTGTGAATGTCAAATGTCATGTGTCAGAGGCGTAGCGGGAGGTCGGATTTGTTAGTTTCGGCACCCCTTGGAGGAGCCGCAAAAACCAGAGGAGGTAAATGTCAGGTCACGGGGAGACGTGGTGCAAACAAACCGTCTGTCCTTGCTTCATGGTCACAGCATGTCGAACTTCATGTCTAAGCTGTAGGAGCTCTAGTGTCTGGAGACTAAATCCAGAAAATCGTAAGGAATGAGAAAAAAAATAAAATAAAACTGGGATGTTGGTGATCTACTTACGACTGGAGTAGTTATTTCTATCCTGATGCGTTTAATGAAGCTGTAAAGGAACCAGTGTTCTTCCTTGTGTGGAATGTAACTAAGAGTTAGGAGTCCTTTAAAATCCCAAATCGTTTCGGCTTACCATTTGGAAATAACTGAAGAAAACTTGAAGCAATCCATCCACTTCCATGCAACTTCAATTTCTTTCAAAGAGTCTTGCTGTTGACAGCAGAAGGCGAGAAAATCTCGAATACAGTCAGTTTTTTCTTTTTTCTTGTTTCGCTCGAAGGACGCAAAAAGCCGAGGAAGAAGCTGCGCATTAAAGCCCGCGTCTGTGTACCGATGTCATTTTTTATGTCAGCAAATTAAATTGGCAAATTCGATTCTTCGCTTAAGTGAATTAAACTTGTGGAACTGAATGATGATCATCGCTTTTGAATCTTGGTAGCAGGATGAGTCTCAGCAGGAAGCGAAAGATGAATGGAGGATATGGTGAGAAGGAAGCAAGTAAGGGCATAATTGTGTAAAGAATTTAAAAAAATAATAATAATCTGCCTGGATATTTTTTTTCCCTCTTTTCAGCCATCAAGGATACAGTGTTGTGACTCCGACTATAATTCTGGTGTCAGAAAAGAAATAGACTCGAATAACCCTGGCGGCTGACCCCCTGAGTAAGTGGCACGATATGAACTCGCTTTCTACCTCGACTCTGGAGGCCACAGAAAACCTTTTTTCAGACTCCCCGGCCCTCTGTGAATGCTTACGCCTAAAGGCGCCGGGGCTTTAAATCTGAGATGTAATTGAACTGTCAAGATACTGTCTGGGATTGTTTCCTAAGGTCCAAGTAAAATGTGCAAGCAATAAGATGCAGATTCAGGGATGTGTCTAGATGCCACCTGCGTAAGGTCATTCCAAAAGGGCAATTACTTTCTAGATTTTTTCTCCTCAGTCCACCTTCCCAAACCTTGTAGCAAAGAAAACAAAAAGGAAAAAAAAAAACGGCCTGGGAAGGAGAAAAAGCACGAGTACAGTTATGTTTCCCATCCCAATATCTGAGAAATGGAGAATGAACCAGGTGGTACAAACACATGCTCACACCTTGTCAGAAGATGACAGACAGAGATAAACATGTGAGGTGCCTGTTGAGGGAGCGGAAAAGAGGAGGTTTCTGCTGCACAGCTGAATTTAATCAAGTGATACAGAAAACACTGAGACACAACAGCTTGCCAAAGTCCAGGCTCTTGACGTGCGCCAGACTCTGCTGCTAATTAAAAAAGTTAAATTCTGAAACTACGCCACCGCTATCCAAGGACCCAGAAGTGCGTCTTTGTAGGTTTTGGCGAGGGCTTATCGTCGGCCGCCAGACCGGGTCATCTCAGCGAAGAAGCAAACACCACAGTGTGTAAACTTGGAAGATGCAACCAAGTGTGCGCTTTGGGACAAAGCCCAAACTTCTCCGTTTGCCTTCTTTCCCAGTCAGGGAGGCAAGGAGTCACACGCTGGAGGGTGGAACAGACACTGTGGATGGGCCCCGTTCCTCTCTGAGGTACATCTGTTTTGGCTACCGATTCGGACGCGTCTCATTCCCTCACGCCAATCTAGCAAACGCGTAATCCGCGGCATGCGGTCAGACGCAGGACTTTAATCCTGGTGAAGAAGCGAGCGAGCGCGAGCTGCTCGAGCGGCAGAGGCTTAGCATGTATCGGAGAAACAAAAGTGCTGCAGTGGTTAAATAGATAATGGAATAAGAGTACTTCACTGTGTAACCTTGGACAGGGTCAAGGCACTGCGTGGGCTACAGTACATTCGTACACTTCTCGCATTCATCAGAACGCGTTTTTCTTGGCGAGAAAAAAAGACCTCGGTTCTGGCAGTGCTGATTTTCAATTGAAGTTGCTAAGAGGCCGCATCCTTTACTCACACATGACCTAACATGAAAATTCTCCTGAGGTGATGCAGCCTCGAGTCTCAAGATCTTCAGATGAAGACACTACAGGCTAATGAGTGATAAGAAACGCTGGTGCATCATATTAGCTTTTATTTTCTGTTCGTGTATAACCACCAGGGATACAATGGATAAAATAACTCCATTTCAACTCCAACTCCTTATACTGAAAAAAAATCCAAATAGTACAAATGTATGAGATATTATACAGTATGTAGCATGGAATAAATATTCAAATCTAAATATATATATATATATATATTAAAAAAAAACAACCCAACCACATCAAGCCAACTGATTTAGCTGAACTCAATAACTCCAGGTAAGTTCTCTATTGCAAATGAAGCTTTCATTTCTCCTCCTGTTCTTTAAAACCGTGGTGAACCCCAGTGATTGTAGGACTCTCCTAATGATGGTGCAGCTATTATCGCCTGACAAAGAGAACGCACTTCTTACTCGCTCAATAAAAAAAAAAAAAGAATAAACCCGGAACTTCATTTCGAAACAGTACGCTCTTGCTCTCCGTACACCCGATAACTGAGGTGTCAGGTGGTGAGATGTATGTCACCGAGACCTAGCATCAGACTAGACTCCAAAGCCTTAGATGCAGACCTGCTGAATGAAGTGTAAACACCTTTCTTTCACACATCATATTCCATGGTTGAAATCAAGACACCAGGGTGCGGTACCGCTGTCCTGTGAGACGCGTGGCTTGCCTCGACTCGTAGGAAATGTGAGCAAATTATTAACAGGTGTGACATTTCTCTGGTAAGCTCAAACCGCTAGACATGCCAGCATTCCTAGTGCTAATTGAGTGGTATGTTTAATGGGATTTTTTTTTTCCTTCTGACTGCAAAAAAGCAAATGAAATCAGTCAAATGTTTGAACAAACCAGATTGAATTTAAAATGTCATATATGTAGGATTTACAGGGTTATAATTGGATTTTTTTTTTTTTGGTTTGTTTCTTAGAACAAGAATAATGATGATTATGCATTGAGAATCATGAACTCACTGAAACAATTAATTAAATAAATAATATTATATCAGTATGATATTTTCTATTTATTTACTTTTTCATAATTGGCATTCCATATGTTTCATTAGATCACATTAATGGCATCATTAATCATTATTCTGAATGATGGAAAATGCACATATATAATCAACTTTACAGCATTATTTAATAACGATAATAAGTTTTGCGACAAATCATATAAAATGCTCCTATATATCCTTTTATATATATTTTATATATATATATCCTATAGTATAAAAGCATAAAAGCTGTCTTTCCTTGTCTGTAAACAAATTTGTGTCCAGACACTTGCCTGGTCCAAGAAGATATATATATATATATATATATATATATATATATATATATATATATATAAACACTTACTGGTGCTATTGGGTGTTATTTATGTAAGCTTGTCATCCTTCTGTCTAATGAGCCCCAAACTACGAGCATAATGAAACGGCTTGTGTTAACACGCAGTAAATGAACAGCCCAGGGTTAAGCTGCCCTCTGAAGTAAAATGCAGCAGATGCTCCTGCGTCCCTGCAGCCCCGAGTGGCAGTCCGGAGGAAAGTAAACCTTTCGCACGAGTCATGTGTTAACACCTTTCTCTCTCCCCACGGAAATCGCTTTGACTGATGGGTTTGATTAGACCTTTTATTTTTTATTTTTTAATGCAATGAGAACGGTACTTTTTGTAAGTATAGTGTAGAGTTATCGTAATAGCACCTTTCTATTAAAAAACCCATGAACCAGCAAGCCAGATGCCAGATGCCAGGTGTGTGTGTGCATGTGCGTGGAGTTTGTAAAGTACAAACTGTGGGATGTAGGAGGGTTTCGTGTGAACAGCGATGACCTGAGTAAGCACTTCATGATTCAGTTTCGCCTGGGAATAGGTCGGCGCAGGGCACCAGAGCGTGCGCTGCACCTGACTCACCTACGCACACACTGTATCCAGTGGCCTGGGCACACAATCCGCTACTCATTAAATACAGCAAACACTGTTTGTAATACGCAAACGCTAGCAACGAAAGCTCACAGGAACAGGTACTGCTGTAAAGATTTTTGGATAGTGTTGGATTCCTGAATGAATCTACAGTACATTCTCCTAAATTACAAACAGGTTTTGAGGAGCAGACTATCCAGAGCTGGTCAATCAGATCTTTGACTGCTAAGTGTGAATGTTTGTATGTTTTAGCAATAAAATGCATCCAGTGCTGATGCTTTTTGTGGTTTTGGAGCTGAAATTCGACAATACGCTACCTTGCGTATTTTATTACATATGTCCTTTATATTGTTCTTTACTATTCATGACAGTATGTAGTTAGTAGAGCTATCTAGAGGAGGCAAATAACAAGTGCCCGAGAGACGTCTGCAACTGAGTGCTCTTGAAACAATTAGACTAACATGTAATCATTTGATAAAATGCCGCTCTAATACAGTAACTCCGGTTACTGTATTATTTCAACAGGTGTCCTGTAGCAAAATGCGCCCCTTGTGTTGCTTTCATTACAGATTTACACGCACAGATAAATGCAAACAGCTCACCTGCAGTGATCCACTGGTCTCTACTTATCTATAGTGTGCAGAAATACTAATCTCCAGCATGCACTATTACTGCTCTTTTTTTTTTAACTGCCTAGAGCAAGGGCTGGCTGAGAAAATAATACATATAATAAATAATCATAAGGATAATAATAAAAGGACATATAGTTTAGTTTGGGCAAAGAGGTTAATTTTGTAATGTTGACCAGCATATCCAGAGGTGCTGCTTTGGATGATATTATTATTATTATTATTATTATTATATTAAATATATACCGGGCACATTTGTGTCCACTTCAGGCCCTTGCCTGGTCCAATGATATAAAAGAAAAAAAACCTCATTGGTGCTATTTGGTGTTATTTATGTAGGCCTGTCATCATATACAGGTATGTGTGTATATACAGTATGGGGAATACACCCATGGGTGTCCTGTCACCACTTTACTGGCATCAATATTATTCAATTCACCTCTCAATGTTATGGCTGATCGCTGGACATTTATTCATATCTGTATTCAACATGCAGTCATCATCAGCTTTGTGTATTGCCTCATTAACACCATTGTACAAAGAGTGGTGTGCAGTGTATGAGCAGTTTGCAGTTTGTGTGTCTATACGTATGCTGTGCGTGTATATATATATATATATATATATTCTGTTTAATTATGTTAAATATCTCCATGAATAAATGTACACTGATCAGCTGTGATATGGTGCTATGGAGAATATCAGACAACCCAGAGCAAATATAGGGAGCTGTGTGTGTGTGTTTAAAATGAGGAGGAAACTGCAAGAATAAATAAAAAATATAAAGAAATATTATTTAAAACTAAAAACAATACACGGTTATAAATATGAATAGTTTTATGGGCTGATGCACTCTTTCTGCGGATGGATGAAGCAATAATATTTTTACAAGACAAAACATTGTTTTAGATGAATGAAGGATTGTCGATCCGTGAGATGTGTATGTATATATATATATATATATATATATATATATATATATATATATATATATATATATATATATATATATATATAAAAATAAAAATCAATAAATCACAGATAACTATATTTTTGCATGGATATGAAGCATGCACTGGGGATGATGGAGCGAGCGCGCACACCTGTACCAGTCCAGTCCTTTCTCGTAGTTCCTGTCGAAGAAGTGCGGCTCGTTTCCGACGGCGCGCACGTCCGGGTGAACTCGGAGCGCCTCCAGCAGAGCCCTCGTGCCCCCTTTCTTCACGCCTATAATAATAGCCTGGGGTAACTTCTTCTCCCCGTAATCCGAGGTGCAGTTCGGGGCTCTCCCCAGCCCTGCGTCCATGGTGGTGGTGCTGGTCTCCGGGTGCTCCAGGTTCAGCGCGGCGCTCTGGCTAACAGGCGTCTCCGGCCGAGCTCGCACCCATCCCGGAGTGATCTCCTCGGCGTCGGCTTTCTCCGCCGCGACGGGCGTCGTGGCCGCGGGTTTGTCGTGCGCCGCGCGGGAAGGAGGGCTGGAGTAAAGTTTCTCCCGCAGCGTGGCCAAAGTTGTGACCTCCGGCGGCGCCTGGTACGCGTAGCTCTCCAGCAGCACGGGGACGCGCAGCGAGTCGTAGCAGCTCATCAAACTGTAGAACAGGTAGGTGACGGACAGCGAGAGCGTGAACATGAACAGGATTTTGCGAGGCACTTTAGAAGCGAGCAGCGCCGTGCCGGGCAAAAATGCCATCTCTGATAGCAGGGATCCTCTCAGAGAAGTGGCCAGACATGTTTCCTCTGCTCTCTCACCCTCTCCGAGTCTTGCATGGACACTCAATAGCGGTGATCTGTCACTATCAGCCCCCTCGAGTTGCAGCAGCGAGTCCAGATGAGACACTTCTTCGCATGGTTATAAAAAAAAAAAAAAAAAAAAAGCACACACTCACACAGGGATCGTTAAAATTCCAGGAGAGCCGCCGCGTCGCTTCCTCGAGCATCGATTTCTTTCTTATTCGGGCGCTGACAGCCCTTTGTCACAATTCATCGGAGTGAACTTGCAGATGAGAGAGCCTGCGGTCGGGCGTCCTTCCAAACGTGCGGCCCGGCTTGACACGCGCGCTCGGTGACGGGCCAAACACTTGGCATTTTACACGCACACGCACGCACGCACACAAATAAGGTATAAAGAGAGGGTGGGAAATAATAAATAATACCAGGATGTGCACCAAAGTCACCGAAGTGACGCACCGCGTGCGCACTCATACGCGTGTAAACGCGCGCAGTTGCGTGCGCCTTTTTTTTTTTTTTTTTTAAATCCTTTGCCGCTCCTGTGTAAACTGCATTAACGCGAGAGCGCAGTCCTTCCCAGCCAACTTTGAGCGCGCTGTAAAGTGAGCAGCCTGCGCATAAATAAGCGTCCCTGTCTCTCAGTGGCTGAGAGCGGAGGCGCCCCGGTGCGCACGGAGAGCGCTCATTGGAGGACGCGCCATCAGCCGTGTGAGCTCAGCAAACCGGCGGAGTAACACTAATGGGGATGAAATAAAGAATAATAATAAAATCACGTACCTTTAATATGTCATTCTCAGCTTTTTCCACGCTCCAAGCTATTAAATATATTATAAATAAAAGAAAAGTTTTGTCCGTACATTGTTCCGAACTCGCTCTTTCATTGATATCTTTACATTTCAGACACTGAAGGAGCAGTCTCAAAAGAAAAAAAGATTCTGTCTGTATGTCTGTCCAGACAGATTTTGTCACAACATTACACAAAACTGTCTGGACAGAATTTCATGAAACTCCTTGAAAAGTCCTGACTGCCTGAAGTTAAACCTTCACCATGAATGAAATCAAAATGTTGAGTAAAAATGAAATTATAAGCAGTTCTGTACCAGATTGTAAATCACAAGTTTTTGCCAGTGTATTGCGCATGTGACAAACTCTGGGCGAATTTAATGAAATCTTTTACAGTACTTAGACATCTGCCTGAAGTTTAACCTGCACCATAAGTGAAATCGAAATGTTGTGACCAGTTATTCGATTTAATAATCTACTTTAAAATAGATACGAATGCGCAACTTGCTCAATGATAGATATTTATTAGAAAAGCTAAACTGAATATTTTTATTAGTTCATATTCTCACCTCTGAAATAACACTGCTTTTGATTTAAGACAAAACGTAATCTTTGTCCGATCTACTTTTACAAACTGGGAGTGTTTTTGGTACAACAAGCGTAAACAAGGCATAAATATAAACTTTTCACTTTCCTCTCTTTCCCATTGATTGTAATAAAATGAAATGACAGCAGAGTCAAAATCTTGCCATGAAATACAGGTAGGTAAATTTTGCATAATGTTATAATATTTAACCACTAATACAGCGGAAACCATTGCCATATATATAGCTGTCACACTAAGCTATATTTTAAGGGGTTCAGCTTTGTTGAGGCAGACATGTGCATGGGCTTCAACCTGGAATAATAATAATATCACTGATTACATTAAAGATCAGATTATTTTTTGGCTTTAACCTTTTAACTGTTTCTGCAAACTGTTTTACAGTCAGTGACAGGTACTAATACTAGTTTTATGTAAAACAATATAGTGTAGCCTAACTTGAAGCATCTGCACACTGCAATCTGTGCTCATGTGACTTGGAAAAAATAAAAATAAAAATAACTCAAACTGCACACATCTGTCCTAAATTGTATATCAAACCTTGTTTCAGTTTAAACCAGTTCAAAGGATGCATACTGAGTCATTCATCATGATATGACATGATTACACCCCAACATTGCTCAACAGGATGGCAAAACATGATGGTCTCTAGTTTGGCGACATGGTGGCTCAGTGGTTTGCACTGTGGCCTTGCACCTTCAGGTTGCCTGTTTGATTCCTGCCTCTGGTCTGTTTGCATGCTCTTCCCGTGCTTGGTGGGTTTCCTCCAGTTTCCTCCTACAGTCCAAAGACATGTAGATTAGTGCTAATTAGCTAACTGTCGTTTCCAAATTCCCCATAGTCAACATCTTAGTTGCAGTGAAGGGAAACTGTAACGCTATGGCATGCAAATTCTATGAAACAGTTTGGTGAAGAACCACATATGAGGGTGATGGTGTGATAATCAGGGGTGTGCATACTTTTGGACATGGGCTAGAGTAACCCGTATGTGTACAGTATGTAGTATTTCCTATCATAATAAGAATATTCACCCTATTTCTAAGAATTTTTACTAATGCAATCATGAAATCCGATTGGCAGATAGTTTAAAAAGAAAACTTAATACAGCACATTGATCTGCATGTCTGGAAAGGGGTTTAAGAATCCTGTATTTGGTTCATTGTAATTTATAATCCTAGAAATATTCGACTACTTTATATTCAAAGTTGTTGTACTCAATAAGCTGTCAGGTTTTTACGGCTCTAAAGTTACACACAAATATTAAATATGCATTTCCGTTAGATTACAGTTTAAATTACTTGAATTAAATGATATAAAATCATTTTGTGGCCTGGTATACTATATATCACACAGTGCAATGTCTTACTACACCAGTCAGTATACAGTAGGCATTAAACTTGGCAGTTAAATCTGTTTGAAAAGGTTAATGTTAATGATGTAGTGCTTCTAATTCATTTCCTCTAATTAGCATAAGCACAGTTCAGATGGATTGCTGTTCCATGACCACTTTTCAGCCCACATTTCTGAAGCTCACATCTGCCCTCTACTGTTTATGAATGTGCTCAAATACAAAGCTTGACAAAGTGCAGAAAGGTTTGATGAGGAAACCGACGGGTGGGCCTAAGCTAATGAGTCCATGTGCAAAAAATAATAATAATAATAACATTGCTTTAAATGTGCGGATGACAGATGAACCCTGGAATCGCTTGGACCCAGCAAGAGCTCTGCCATGTGCATGATATATTACTGTGTGAACGTTAAAATGCCATGCCCTGTGTGGGTGAAACCGAGGCCAATTCAAGGTGAAAAAGCTGTGTGACAGACCTTATTATTCACCGGATTGACTGCGTTCCCCAGATTACACTTAGGCTCTTTAGGGAAATACAAAGCAGCGCTCTGAGGCTGGGGGGCACTGAGCGTGGTGTCCCCTTTTATTAGAAACACCTCATTCGTGGGTTCTTCCATGCTCTAGACCTACAACCTATTTAGCCTTACATCCCGAGTGTCAATTAAAAATATGAACACCCCGGTGACATTTTGAAGATGGACCAGAAGCAGACTGTAAAAAAATCACACTATTTCTGAAAATACTGTGTCTGGCAGTGATTCCTTCCCGCTCAGGTAAATGGGATGTTAATAGGATGTAAGATGCTGAAGGAAAGATGAATAAATGAAGCAGCATTGGCTTAGAACCAGCGGAGCAACATTAATAACAACATATTGTACCCTCAAAAAAAATGAAGCCAAGAGGCTATCACACTTGACTTATGCTATAGGCTAATATCTAATGAATTTTAATTCAAAGTAATAGGAAGTTGAGAATCCTCAACAGTAAGAATACAGAACAGTCCAGAAGCTTACATCGGGGAGGTTTTAGATGTACTTTTTGTTTGACTGTGTTCCAGGTAATTCCATTAACCAAGGGGTTCTGGGTTCCATCGAAATTTCTGCCACAAATACACCCCAAGAAAACACACAAATGTTTGCCCACTGGATAGACAGAGAGTCAAGTCATGCAGCTACTAATGTCATTTCAACCCTAAGACCATGGAGCTACATTAAACAAGTTAGGTGATAACACAGTAGTACATAAAGTGCACATGTGCAAACAGTACACCTATTTGCAAGGGGTGTTCAAGTCAAATTGGGACTAATTGTTCAAAATGAAACAACACAGTTCTGAAAGTGAAAAAAAATCCATTATTCCTCTATACAGTATAATCTCCTACTACACTAATGCATTTATCTTTATCTCAGCGTTTCACTAGAGCCTGGATACCATCAAAATAGAAAGTTTTCTCAGCAATGATTGGACTGCCTGCTTCACATCTGAAACACCGGCCTCCCAGGAACTCCTTCAATGGCCCAAACATGTGGAAATGACTTGGAGCGAGGTCAGAACTGTATGAGGGATTTGGCAATATCTCCGTTCTGAGTTCCTGAAACATGCAACATTCACGGATGTACAGTACAGCTTTCTGTAAAACCTTTGCAATATTCAGATGTTTTACTGCGGTTAAGAATCTCATCAACATACAGTGATTGAAGTCTTCTATAAATGTCAATCAGTTTTATGCCTTCAATCACAAGAAATTTCATCACAAGTCCAGGTTTGACCTGAACACCCCTAATAAAAAAAACTCAGTTCTGGTGGGAATAAATGTGTGTGTGTGTGTGTGTGTGTGTGTGCGCGCATGTTACCACATGGGACCGGGTGATTCAATACCTTGTTCCAGACAGCAGGAGGGTGAAGAGGATGTGAGGAGTGTGTGGGTTCATCCACAATGCTGCTGGCTTTGCAGATGGAGGGAAGAAGGACCCTGATGATCTTCTCAGCTGTCCTCACTCTCTGCTATCTGCAGGGTTTTGTGTTTTGACACAATTTTCAACCCAGGTAGTGAGACAGCTGCTTAGGATGCTTTGGATAGTCCTGCTGTAGAATGTGGTGAGCATGCGGGTGGGAAATAGCCTTGTTTTCATGGGTTAACAAGTATTTCATAGGTTTATGGTTCTTGGAGATAATCCACTGCATTGTACTTCATAGACACAAAAGTTAAAACTTTCCATTTCGGGAATATTTAGGGAAAAGCTTGCTTACATTGCTTGTTGTTAGCAATTGCTGCAGTTCCAGTTGTTGGCCACTAGATGCACTGAGGACCCTATAGAGCAGAGATGTCAAAGTAGTGCCACGCCTGTTTAATCAGTTATTCTTGGCTTTCAATAGACTATCAGGTGAAGCTTCTGCTTGGTTGGAATGGAAGCCTGCACCCGTATAGCCCCTTCTGGATCTAGTTCAACACTCCTGCTATAGAGCTATAGTATGTGTGCTGCCCTGTGATTGTGCAATATCTAGGAAAACAAGTAAAAATCTTTTATTCAACAAAATATTGTCACTCAAAAGTAAAAATTAGTATTTCATTAGGACTTTATGTAGATTATCATGTGTTAAATGGCTGATGTAGAGAAAATGGTGGGGTCAACTCAACCTGCTCTCCCTGGACAAGCCACCACTTAAACAAACTGTGTTATATATTTTGGCGTCTGTATAGGCATAGGCACGGGCAAAGGCGAGATGCAGATGTGGAATCGTCCTTATTAAGCATCAGGAAAGACAACAAACAGAGATGCGACTAAGGGCTGTGAACATTAACTAGAGCAAAACACACACACACACGGGTCACAAGACACACAACATACACTAGACTAAACTAATACAAACTAAACATTCAGAACTAAACAGAGATTCATGTGAATCTCAGCCATGAGAGCATCAGGTTCAACTGGACGAATTGTAGATAATATTCCTTGATTAAAATAAAAGATTAAGGTACTGTACAGTATATCATGGTAAAAAAAAAAAAAAAAGGATTTTTTTCCACTACTCAGCCCTTTTGAGATGCACCGAAGTCTACGTAGTGCTAAAACAGTCTCATGAAGTGAGTCCCAGCACAAGAATAATACATCGCCTAAGGTCACCAGTGTCTGCCTGCTCCGTGGACCTCGGCTGCTTAATTGAGCACTGTGCCGGGTTCTGCTACCTCCACAGAAGTATTATAATGAACATGATAAAAGAGCATGTAGCTGTAAGTAGCTCAGAGGAACTTAATTGGTGTGCAAATTAAAACAATTATCACCTCTGTTAATGGATAGCTCACTCATTCTTAAAGCCCTAATCAGCACTTGTGGAAAGAGTACCACAACCACCCCAAGATCAGCACTGGCAGACGGCACAGTAAACAGACAGTCTGGATTTTTTCCCCCCTTCATTTTACTGTTTAGGATCTCCGTTAATATTTTAAAAGCCTGTGCCGTGGCTGAGCCGACACCTGGTCTGCCAGTTGCTGTAACTCTCAGTCGGGCCGTTAAACCATCATTATCACTGCTAACCTCACTGCTTTCAGTACTTCAGTACCTTCAGTACCTTTCCTCTACTTTCTTTCTAGCGAAGCTAGTGTTTGACGCTGTGTGTGACCTGAGGAGAGTGGGTGGCAGGCTTACCGCAGTAAATCAATTCTGATTTCACTCCTGGAACCACTTATAATGAACAATCCAATCTCTCATAATTAATATTTTATCTTTTATAACACCTACCCCTCTCAGTACAAATATGGATTCATTAACTTTAAAAATAGATTTGTCCCCAGCGTGCTGTTTCATGCGGCCATAACCTCAACACCTCAAATTGTCAGTTTATTGATTTAAGGCTTAAAGCGCTCGCAGAACCTTTTGAAAAATATATATTTATAAATCTTGTCAGTAGGAATAAAAAACGAGTAGGCACTGCCTACTTAAGACAGATTGAATCACAAGGTACTGTCATGCATATTTAAAGATGTGCATAATTACCTGCATTCCTGTATAAAACAAATTAGGACCAACATTAGCATAACATGATGGAATAAATTGTAGCAATTTTTGAACTTTGAATTAACTTTTGCCGTAATGTAATTACAAACTTGTTGTGTATGAGTAATTTAAAAACAAATCCCACTTCAAGTGTTTTTTTTTTTTTTTTTCAAATAGACTTAACACACTATAGACTTCATATAGTGTTAACTCAACACCATCGATCACCAACATCAGGAAACATCAGCACATCAGGACACCACAACACCCAGGGCTCCACAGCTCACAGTGCACAGGGCCCAGCAGGCAAAGAGCCCAAGACCAAACTCCCCAGATCCCAATTAAAATCGAGCCCCCATGAAATACCCTGGGCAAACAAATCCAATAATGGAGGCCCACAGCACTCAAAGGATCTGCTGCCAATGTCCTGGTGCCAGACACCACAGCACAGCCCCAGAAGCCCTGCAGAGCCACGCCTGCCAGAGCTGCCCCAGTGGCACAAGGGGAACCCAACACCTATGTTTTTTTTTAACCTTAATGGTTTTAATGATATATCTCATTAGGTGTACAATTAAAGCCATAAAGTCACATACACCCGGTAAAGATATTTAATCTAGACTTTTCTCACATCAGAAGGTATTTTAAAACAATCAGTTAGAGACAGATTCATTTCAGAGTTAAGCCCTTATATCGGAATTCCAGTGGATCTGGTGGTTACAAACAGCCTGGACAATTCTGCAAATTGGTGTAATAACTTTTGTAAGAAGGGCCAGTTTATTGGGAGTGCAACTACTGTATGAGAGCCTACCTTCCATATTAAATATGATTGCTTCATACCTCAACCAGCCCCCACACATCCAATCATACACTACAACCAATTTGGAAATGCTACCTGCACAAAAGTACAAAAGTGGAAAGGGTGACTGGAGTACCCAGAAGACCCTTAAGGAAAAAAAAAAAAAAGGCAATATATTGTATAGCAAAATTTTTATGCAATATATTAAATAATACTTTTCCATATATAGGAAACTAGTGCTTATATTTATTAACATATTGCAATATATAAATGGACCATATATATATATATATATTGCAATGAAGACAAAAACATTATATTAAAACTTACTGTAATTATTATATTGAAACATTATTGAAATTTTTATGCTTTTATGTTTTAGAATATATTTTTAGAAGAAAAAGAAATAAATATATTCAATACAATTCTGTATATTACGAAGCATATTGTTGAATATAAAATTACATACATTAAAATATACATTTGAATATATTTTAATATATTTCTCAATATACTGTATGCAAAATGCATTCCTTATTATTCCTTATTAATATAATATATTATTCTGTATATTGTGAATTTATTTTTAAATATTATTTTTTTCAGTTAATTATTAGTTAGTATCAGTTATTGTAGCAACAAGGAATATTAACATTTCAAATACACATGCTGTCACATTCTAAGTAGCAGACCTACAGTTTTCACACCTGATGTGACTCAAGGCTTCAAGTTCATGCTAATCAAATTAATTGGACTGGTCCCTAATATGAAAATCTCCTTAGAGACAGACAGAGAGCCTTTTTCTCCTAATACCATAGGAAAATCCAAGCTATTCAGTCAAGATCTCAAAACACTTAATTCATGAAGTCAATTATATCATGTCCTTCCTTAAGAGCAATTTACGAATACTAGATGATACCATCAGCAGGACTACAGTATACTGTATGCAAATCTAAAAATATTTGGCACAGCATCATTCAGGAGAAATTGTCTTCCAGGGATTAGCAAACTGGTCCAAAAGGTGTGAACCTGAAGACCACAGCAAAGCAAATGGTGAGGGAGTTGGAGGCATCAGGTACCAGGTATATAGGCTTATGCCCCATTAAGAGAGTTGGGTATTTCATCAAATAAGAATGAAGCCCATACTTCAAACTAGGGTTGTTCCGATTCCCATACTGGTATCGGAAATGCTACCGATACCACAAAAAAATCTGGCATCGGAATCGGAGAGTATTTGAGTCCACGTACCGATCCGATACCATTTTCCTAAACATAACCTATTTATGCCCGCTAGCTTTGCTTACTTACAGAGTGTCACTGCATGCGCCTGTGATGGGCGTGCGCCCAAATTGATATCGCTCCTCGCTCACTAGTTAGACGACCTCCCTCCTCTTTAGGTATGTGAAGGAGCAGGGCCGCAGAATCAGGCAACGGCCCATGAGCTATCGCCGCTAATGATCCCGGCGCTATAAAACACAGCGGGGAGTGTAGCTCGGGGTCTGACTGTTGGGAAGCTGGACTTTGCGACGCGGTGGATTTTATGAGAGACGGTGGCACAAGAGCGGGGCGATGTGATGCGCCCCAGAGACTATAAAAAGGGGGGCGCCTTTGATCTCCGCGAGAGGAGCGCGTGAACGAGCTGCGCGAGCTCCCGCAGCACCTTCACTTCCACGTCGAGCCCGCCTTCGCATCCCTGCCGCCGAAGTGGAAAAGGCCGCAGAGAGCCTTTAACCCTTTCCTTCCCCATTTTTCTAAATAAATGACCCTTTTCCCTGTAAGACCTCGCCTCGTGTCCGTGTTTCATGGTGTCGCCCGTGCACTTATGGTCGAACCCGTTACACAGGGCTAGTAGTATTTTACTTAAAAAAAGAAATGCTCTGTACAAACACACACCCAGGTATCGGATCAGTACTCGGTATCGGCCGATACCCTGAGCCCAAGTATCAGAATCGGTATCGGGAGGGAAAAATGGTATCGGAACATCTCTACTTCAAACATTATGTATAGAGGAAAGGCTTGAAGATGTAATCCAATGAACAGCAAAGATTTTATGAAAAATAAAATGGTGGAAGAAAGATTATGTAGATATACTAAAGCAAAATCTTAAATATTTTAAAACTTGGGTCTTCTAGCAGGACAATGTTCTGAAGTGAACCACTGAAGTTATGAAAAAAAATCTTTTCAACAAAACAAAATGAAAGTATTGGAGACAATTTGCAGACCAAAATGAAAACGCATGCCTGAGCAAGGACATGTGTAAGCTGAGTTCCATCAGTATAGTATAAGTATTGGGAAGCTGATGGTAAGCTAGAATAACATCTAGGTCAAAGTTGGCCTCAAACTCCAATTCCCAAGATACAGCGTGGCCTACAAACATGGCAGCCACAACACTCCATTCCAAACGTTCTCACTTTTACATTTACTTTCTCCTGATTCTCCAGTGGATTACCTGGTTCCAATCACACACACACACACACACACACACACACACACACACCTCCATGCCTACAGTGTAAAAGAACATTTAGTTCCACATTGACGATGTGAAGTACACGTTCAGTGTCATGTACCTGTCAATAGCAAACCTTGTTAGTGTTCTGGTTTTCACGGTTATTGATCCTGTTCTGGTATTTTTTATTTATTTTTATTGTCGTGCCTAGCTCAGGTTAAAAGCTGACTGTCTGACATTCTGTCTGCATTCTGTTCATAATTCAGCCTTCAATTCAGTTTTATATGTATTGTGCATTTAGTGGTGGATATTTTTGCAAAACAGCTTTACAGTAAAAGAAATTCTGGATATCATTTAGAAATTGTAAAAAAAAAAAAAAAAAAATCATAAATCAGTTTATAGCTTCTCAAATAGATTTTAATGAGCAAGCCGGAGGTGGTGGTTGAAAGGAAAATCTCCCTCAAATGACATGAGGAAGAAACCTTGAGAGGACTGTCCTGGCTTTCACTGCAAAGATTAATTATTATTATTATTTTTTTTTAAAGCAGTCAACTTTTGTTAGACGTAATTTCTCTTTTATAGCATGGAAGTAAATAACGCAATGTTTTTATCCTATCCAAATAAAATAAGCGCAACATTTTTGTCAAAATTTGTATCAGTTTTGATACGATCTATGGGTCGATCTTCGTTCCTGCCCTCACCTATGTTCACCAGCGTTGGGTCATGGTCGAAAGATGGTGGATACAAGCAGTCAAAATGGGTTTTCTCAAGAGGGTAGCTGGCTCTAGGTTGGATGAGAAGCTCATGCATCCTGTCAAAGCTCGGAGTAGAACTGCTGCTCATTTGTGTGGAAATGAGTCAGTTGAGGTGGTTCAGGCATTTGGTGAGGATGCCACCATGAAGCCTCTTGACAATATTCTTGGCACATCCAACTGGGAGGAGGCCGAGGACTAGGTGGACAGATTATATCTCTACACTGGCCTGGGAATGCCTCAGGATCCCCCAGGCAGAGTTGGTCGATGTAGCCGGGAAAAGGGAATTTTAGGATTCCCTGCTGGAAATGCTACACCTGCGACATGATTTCGGATAAACGGTTGAAGATGGATGGATGGAGAAATTGTCAAATCGTCCTATCATCCATGGAACGCTTGTTCGATTCCCGGGTGACGCAGCCGAGGACCTAGAGAGAACAACATTGGCCGAGCTCTCTCAGCGGTGTGGGATGGGAGGCACTTCATGCTCTTACATTAATTACAGGTCTACGGCCAGTCAGGGGCATCTGTGAGCTCGCGCAAGTGGAAGGAGCAGATAGCGCTGATTGCCAGGTGTAGCTCAGTGGTTAAGGCATTGGACTACGGTTGAAACCCCACAACTACAGTACCAAGTTGCCACTGTTGGGCCCTTGAGCAAGGCCGTTAACCCTCAACTGCTCAGTTGTGTAATAAGATAAAAATGTAAGTCGCTCTGGATAAGAGCGTCTGCCAAATGCCTAAATGTAGATGTAAATGTTATGCCGCCCCCGACAGTGTGTGAGCGAGCAGTTTGAAAAGATGCGGTCGGTGACGTCACATGGTTCGAAGGAAACACATGATAGTCTGCGGCTAACCTGACTGAGTGGTCGTAGTAGCCTTAATGTGGGAGCCCCCTAGTGATGGGGAGGAATTGGACACGACTAAATCAGGGGAAAAAATCCAAGAAAAACATAATAAATAAATAAATTATCAAATTTATTTTGCATTATTAACCAAATTCAATCTTCACCTGGACAGAACACAAGGAAATGACAGCAACTGTGATCATATTTATATAAAAAATTATGACATTTAATGACTGAATATAGAATACTGAATTTAATGACTGAATAAGGAATCTCGGTGTATATTCCACACACACACACACACACACACACACACACACACACACACACACACACACACACACACACACACTGTTAATCTTACAGTTCTCTCTTTATGAATCATCTGCACAATGCAGGACATGATGTTCTCAGGGCATAATCGCATGTGAACATGTCTACCCCATATACGGAACAAGGGAGTGGAACAGAACAGAAAAAAACCCAAAACAAATGATGTACTCAACAGGCCAGTAGCTCAGGGCAACAGCAGTGATGCATTCATTGTCCAGCCGAGATAGAATACGAGAACCTTTGGACACCTCAGAGGCGAAAACATCCACAAACATGGAAGCAGATAACACAGACCGTCTTAAGACATAACGTCTCTGTCGGAAAAGGGATCTAAAGGATAATCAGCTGATAGGAGTAGCGTATTTCAATATCACCTTTACTCTCATATTTCAGGCCGTGCTGAAAAAAACAACACTATAATAACATTATTATGTGTTTCAAATTTGCAGGAAGAAAGAAAAAAAAATGAAGATTGCCTTTAAGCTATGGAATCATAATGCATGTATTTTTGCAGAACAAATTTCTCACTAAGTGGCACCATGTCACGTAAGGATACTGCAGGCACAGCATGAACACAGATGTTTAGACTTTAATAACAGTAGACTAAACAGTACAGCAACAGGAAATAAATAGTATAGTGAACAGCTTAACTCCCAGCTGGTGCTGTTACTTGTCGAAGACATTGTGCACAGTATGGAGAAAGTGTTTGGATATCTGCAAACAAAATGTGGAGAGATACTCCGAGGAAGGTGAAAGTTTCCTAAAGAGAATCATTACTGGTGACGGGACATGGATTCATCACTACGAGTCTGAGAGTAAACACTAGAGGAACGGAAACATCTTCAATCACCAACCAAGAAAAAGTTCAAAAGTCAATCATCCGCTGGAAAATTCATCAGTGCTTATAGTTTTCTGGGATTCTCGAGGGCCAGTATTGGGAGTCCTGCCCACATTGTCGGCACTCTGCAAAAACCTTTGTTTTGAGGTGTTAAAGTATCCTCCATATACTGTAGTCCTGATCCTGCTCCATCAACTTTCATCTTTCTGGACTAATGAAAGCACTATAAGCTCAGCCTAAAACATATTTTAATGTGGAAATATTAAACTCTTGTTGACAGATGGACAAAGTGTATTGAAAAGCAAGGAGATCTGGTTAAAAAAATATATGTTTTTGTCTTTTTTCATAGTCAATCAAAATAAATTCTCCAGCCAGAGTGCGGATCATTTTTGACTCACCCTCATATTATCACCATTGATGTGGTGCAGATTCCATTTTAAGTGTCATTATCATAATCGTTATTCAGTGCGTTATATCTTGCAGATTGTCAGAGACGTTTTGCTGCTGGTGCCATTGTACACATCTGCTAGTTCAAGATGTGCGTTTATTCAGAATGATGGACAGCCACAGCTTGGCACAGAGGACGCCTCACACAGGAAACTCATTCATGATATCAGACAGACGAAGACGACTAGGACCACCATGAAAGAAGCGGAGAAACACTTCGCTCATGTTAAGAAGCAGGGAAGTCAGACAACGGCCAGGATTTTGTCAATGGAAGAGTAAAATGATGAATACCAGACCTTTATCTAATCAATAGCACTGTTTTCTTGCCATGTTGAACAGCCTGCCATTGTGTGGACTAATCAGACGATCAAAAGTGATGAATTCAGCTGGCCCTTAAAACGGTCCTTGGGGGCTTTTTTGCTGACCTTATAGATCCTAACTTTACTGTACTATATGTGAATGCAATTAAATCAATTTATTCAGAAACACAAGGCTCTGCTTAATGCTCAGGGCACTCGTTAAGCAGGTTAAATTAACCAGGAAGACAAAATATGCACAATAAACAAGGAAGGGTTCTTAAGGTGGTTATGGAATACTGTCCGGAAAGATTGATGTTCAGGACAGACAAGCTGCTACGGCTGGGCCATGGAGCAAAGCTCATCTGTCAAATGCTGACAAATGAGAAAATGCAAAGAAACAGATTCATGCTCTATATGCTGTGAGAGATTTGCACCAAAGTATAAACCCACAAAATAAGGCAGGGTGCAAATACAGTACAAGAGCAAAATCTAGCCATTGTAAGGGAAGTCGAGCGGGCGGATCGGAATTACCTCAAGCAGGGAACAGAAAACCGGAGAGAGAGTCTCGGAGAGTGGGAGAGTATGACTGTTGGATACCTCGGGGAGGATCAGATCACCCTGGCAGGAACCAGAGGTCGGAGGAATCCCCCTGTGGACAGACTGCCAGACCAAATAGTGCCCCAAAGGGATCAGGCTTCATACAAAGCCTCTTTTTCTAAAGCTGGATTCTTCAGCTCACTGGGCTGTGTTCTGTATTCTAGGTCCAAATTCAGGATGTAAGATGTGTGTATTATAGCTCAGACCACAGTGCAGTTGAATTCCCTAATCTGATGGGTCGGAAAGTGACCATATTTTTGTATAATCTCACGCTTTGGATGGTAGTTCTGCTTGTACGGCAGGTTTATATTAATGTGCTCGTTTGTTTGACTTTAAATAATCGAAAACCAACAGGTATAATAATAAATGAATGTGTTGTTGGTCTTAACATAATATGAATAATTGTTAATGTGGTGTTAGGAGAAATGTGTTTAACATTTGTGGAAGAAGACTTATACTTGTGAGCAGTTTTAGCAATTAAAGTTTACCAGCTCAGGAGAGAAAGTTTACAATTTTTTTTCCAGTTTCTTGGTAAAATGATAGGTGGAGAGAGAGAGAGAGAGAGAGAGATGCTAGTGAGCAAATGAATATTTATCAGTTATTACACAAGTGAGAACAGGAGCTAATTTGTCTCTTGGACAGTACACAACAATAAACATTGCCCTACAATAAACAATGTAATCATTGGCAAATCGGGCATTAGTGACTCAGTGATAGGCTTCTCGTCTGGCTTGCGAAAGGTCCGGTTTTAATTCTGAGCCAATGCCCCAAATCCTGCCACTTAAGTACTGGTCCCAAGCTCAGACAAAAATGGGAGGGTTGCATCAGGAACAGCATCTGGCATAAAACCTGTGCCAAGTTAAATGTGCAGATCGGATGGTCTGCTTTGGTCTGCCAAAAGAACAACAACAATCATTGGCAAATTGGTGTAGTATAAGTAGACTATCATAATACAGATCACATCATTATATGAAAATATTGTACTTCTGGGTGTTAGAGACACTCAGCTTGCATGTTGTGCTGAATCACACCAGCATGCGTTCTTTTCATTTAACAGTACTGTTAATGCACCTAGTGATGGATGGATGGATGGATGGATGGATGGATGGATGGAACTACTTTATTAATTTCAAAGAAAAAAATTGTAACCAATGGGAAATTGATGGCTCTGGGTTTCTGATGAAATGGTTAAGGGTTCATGCCCGAGCACCAACAAGCTGCCCCTGTAGTCTCGAGGAAAGTGTTCCGTACAGTCTTCAACCTGTTCCAGGTGTTTACCCTGCACTCCTTGCTGGGATCTGCAAAGAAAAGAATTTCAATGTGTTTTAATGCAGATGTGATTAATAAAGAGATCTTCTTATATTATTGTTAGCTACCTCTCATAGAAGAAAGGGGGCGTTCAAGTCAAACCGAGACTTGTGGTGAAATTTCTCCTGAATGAACATGTAAAACCAATTGATATTTACAATTCAATTTCAATTTTATTTGTATAGCGCTTTTAACAATTGACATTGTCTCCAAAGAGCTTTACACAATCAAAAGAATTATTTAAGTTTGTATGGAATGTGAATCAAAATGTTCAGATAGTCCCTGGTGAGCAAGCCGAGGGCGACAGTGGCAAGGAAAAACTCCCTGAGATGGTAATAGGAAGAAACCTTGAGAGGAACCAGACTCAACAGGGAACCCATCCTCATCTGGGTGAAACAGAAAGCAGGAAATGATCTGCATTTATACAGTGTGTTACATGGCAGGCAGTTCAGATATAACAGTTGATGTTAATTGATGTTAAAATGGAGTCCAGGTATTTATTGGAGACTCAGATAGACTTGTAGAAAGTTACCTTTATGGTATCCAAGCACTGGTGAAAGGCTTGGATGAGTGCATTAGTACAGCAGATGATTACTGTATATACAGAAATAAAGAGGATGGAGGAGTTTATAGAGGTGTTTTTACTCTCAGTTCTGGGATTCTGCATAATCAAAAGTCTTGATTATTTGACTTGAACACTTCTCATAAAAAATTAACTAGTGTATTTAAAAATAAATAAAGGAGCCCGTTGTGGGTCAATATGAGAATTCTTATGATGTAACAAAAAGAAAGCCATGGTTACATGTTGGTTTGGGGCAGTTTCAATTTAATATTTGTAAAATCTCGATTTCTTGACAAGGGTTGAAATGTCGGCATGTCTAACCCTTTTTAAATTCTGACTTATCATTTATTTTGAAATCTTGCTTACAGGCAAATAAATCTAACTTGCAGTTAAACAATAACTCCGTGCCTTACAACAACACTGAGAACACTGAACAGATTTGGCAGAACTCAAGAAGAGTTAAGAATATGATGTTTGTATATACTTTCGGATTTTTTTATTTTTTTTTTGGCGGTGGTGCAGTAGAAGTTTACACCATCAATTTCAGGCTCATGGAACAAACTTCTCCTCCTTACCTTGCCGGTCGAAGTATATTATTTATATACTCAGAGACCTTCAGCCAATGCAATACCCTACTGAGCACTCAATTTCCAGCATTACTCTCAGCTGCTGAGAGAGATAATCAGGTAGAACTTGAGATGGCCAAAACAACTCTGAAAGCAGTCCAGCAGACACAGATCTCTCAAAGCATTTAAGAAAGAATCAAGACATGTCTAAATGGATTTAATGAACCTTCCCCAGAACACCGCTCAGATTGATTACTCATAACGTGAACACACACACACTGCCTGTGTGTGTTCCTCATAAGAGAAACAGTTTGCAGAAATCATCTCCTTATAAAACAGTGATGTAACCAATCCCGGGGGAAATTTCCAGTGGAGCAATGCATAAAGCCACCTGTAGGGCGGCGACGTAGTCTTGAGTCTGCTGAACTCTGCCTGTATGCTCCCCGACTTGTTGCCCTTTCAGCACAATTAAAAGGTGCTTCTGCTCCATTCATCAACCGAATCGCCGGTAAGATTAATAAGCCTGGGTGCAGTGCAAAAATAGATTGCTGCCACTTGCTAAGATCATTAGTGCCAACATCGCACTTCACAGAAGGGGCACTGCACAGTGGAAAGTGAGGATTTTGCAGCTTTGCATGCTAAAAGAATAGTCTATCATCACCTAATTAAGGGATTACTGGAGACACTCGTGTCCAGTCCCCTGGACAGTTAGCCACTTCTGAAGGCAAAAGAGATTCACTTCTCTTGCACAGTGGCAAAGTAACAAAACCGCTGACAATGTTGCCCACAGATATACTGTACGCAAATAGCAAGTTATTATTAACGCACTAAAAAGAGTCAAAGGTGCTTATTAATTTTTGAACTGAAAGGAGCTGAAGAGTTCCTTCTGACCAATCAAGCAAGGCCTACCTGCAGGCTGGAGCTACAGTAACAACTCCCAAGCTCTTTGTCTTTGTAAGCTTTGCATCATCGTAAAGGTACCGGTGAGTATTTTATATACTTACCTGTAGTAGTGGAGTGCAGTTGAGTGAAGCCAGCTAATTAGAATTCATGAACGCTGGAACAAACAGCGTTTCCTTTCCCAGTTCATGGCACTAAGAATTCTGCTGTGTCACCTGCACATCCGATCAGTATTTGATGGATGGTTTAAAGACCTAGTTTGTCCTGAATAATGCAAGAATTCAAACAGGGCTGGATAAAATTTCAAGCCAGGCATCCACTTGAGTAGAAATTCAGACACTATAGCTGCACATTCTGAGAGAGAGCAAATGAAGGGAGGTGCGCGGGAGGGAGTAAAGCTCTACCGGCTGTAAGCCTACCAATGTATAAGACTTGTTTTTCATTGAGTATGTCAGGAATCAAGAGGGCTAATCCCTCTGAGACTTCAGATGAAAGTTTCAAAAGAAATAATGAAAGGCACAGTGCCTGAGGGTGCATATCAGGGTGAACATACAGAGAGCAGAAAGAGAACCGCAACGGCGCACGACAAAGCATGCAGCAGGAAAGAACACAAGCATATTTCTTGCTTGCCTCCACCTCCTCCAGTCCTAAACTAAAAATACATAAAAATTTACAATCCTCCCTCTAGACAGAAACAAGAAGAAACGTAAATGGGGGGGGGGGGGGGGGGCAATATTAGCGTGTTAAGGAACCAACCAAATCCGTTCTTCAATTGGGATGTTATTATGGGATGTGACAATTTAGTGACTATTAAGAAACTCAAAGGTATGTGGACGCCTAACCATCAAACCCATATCTGGTTCTTTGCTTTACTCTTGTCTGTGTGCATTACAGATTTCCATCAAGAGGTGCAAACCTGTTCCTGCATGACAACGCATCTGTGCACAAAGCAAGCTCAATGAGGACATGATGAGTTATGGTTAGAGTGGAAAAAAAATAAAATGAACCCTGACTGATCTCAACTCCACTGAACACCACTGGGAGTATCTTAATGTCCTCACTCTCACTTACATGCTCATCGTCTATAGCACTTTATGCTGTATACAGTGGGGCAGCCTAGAAAATTTAGGGCATGAGGGAGCGTACACCCTGGATGGGGTGCAAATCCATCACAAGCCACACACTTTCACATGGTCATTCACAAACTACGGGCAATTTGTAAATGCCAATTAGTCTAATCTGCATGTCTTTGGACTATGGGAGGAAACCAGAGTACATAGGGAGAAGACACACATGCACACAGAGACGGGACTCGAGTCTGGCCGGGAACCGAGCCAAAAAGCATTTAAGCTGCTAGCTAACCCTAAATACATCTAAATACAAAATACAAAAAAAGAAAAAGCCAATTATCCACCAGAATGGCCCGCGAGTGGCACAGTGGTAAAGTGCTTGCCCTATCATTCGCTGATTGCTGCTTCGTTTCCCGGGTGATGCTGTAGTCTCTTGCAGCCAAGAGAGAGTTTATTGCACAAGCTCTCTCAGCGGGGTGGGATGGGAGGCACTTAGTGCTCCCGCATTAATTACAGCTGTACAGCCAATCAGGGGCATCTGTGAGCTCACACAAGCAGAAGAAGAAGATAGTGCTGTCCTGAGTGTGTTACGCCGCTCCCAATAGTACGGCAAGCAGTTCGAAAAGATGCAGTCGTTGTTGTCATGTGGATTGGATGAAACACGTGATAGTCTTTGGCCTTCCTTACTGAATGGTCGTAGTAGACTTAATGTGGAGCGCCCAAGTGACGGGGAGGAATTGGATGCAATTAAATTAGGGAAATATGAATAAATAAATAAATTATCCAACAGAATGTAAACCTACAATTTGTGTAAAGAATTCATAATTTGCAAAGATAACATACCAATAATAAGGGATGTCTGTGATGTTCATTAGAATTTCAGTGACTGGTTTTGAAGATCAGCTCCTTTAAAAGATCTGAAAATCATCATTTACTATATACTGTATCTAAGCGGGATAACAGTTCATTAATAAACAGTGCACTGTCCAATGAATGTTAATATGTTTTTTTTGCATTGGTAAATGTTGAACGGTAATATTTGCACCACTGAGCAAGGTGTATTCTTAATGACATTCCAAAATATGTTGGCTCTTGTTGACAAGACCACATCAAGCAGTTCTTTCATGTGCACTTCATGCTGTGAATCTCCTGTTCTGCCACGTCCCAAAGGTGTTCTATTGGATTCAGATCCAGTGACCGGGAAGGTCAGTGAGAAAATTACTCATGTCATGTTCATGCCAGATTGAGACATATTTTGCTTTTGTGACATGTTGCATTATCATTCTGGAAGTAGCTATTAAAAGATGGGTAAATTGTGTGCATGAAGGGATGCACATGTTCAGCAATAATACTCAAACAGGCTGTGGCTTTCAAGCAATGATTGGCTGGTATCATCCCAAAGGGTGCCAAGGAAACATTTCCCACACCATTACACCACCTGAACCAGCGTGGACTGTTGACACAAGCCAGGTTGGTCCATGCATTCATGCTGTTGGCAACAAATTCTAACCCTGCCATCTGTGTGCCTCAGCAAAAATTAAAATTCACACCAGGCTCAGTTTTTCCTATCTTCAACTGTCATGAGTCCTCAGCTGACAGAAGTGGAACCCGATGTGGTTTCCTGCTGTTTTAGCTGATCTGCCTCAAGGATCAACAGGCTGTGCTTTCTGATATGCTTTTCTGCTCACCCTCCCAGTTCCAAGCTTTTTCATCAGCTTGGAACTGTCTGGAACTGGAACTGATTTTCACTGGATATTTTTTTATCTTCATTGCACCATTCTGATTAAAAGTTTGAGCAATTGATCAGCAGTTTTAGAAATACTCAAATCAGCCCACCTGGGACCAACAATCACGCTACAGTAAAAAAAAAAAAAAAAAGATCCCTGAGAGCACATTCATCTCTACTCTAATTGTTGATGTAAACCAGTGGTTCTCACTAGTGGGGAATACAGACATGACAGGTGGGGCGCAATGAACGAGAGGAAATTAGTGGAAAATAATAGGAAAAAACTAAACAATCACACACAAATAAATGGATCATTAATACAAGTAAATTTAAAATAATATCAGTTGTGGGCCGGGAGAAAAAGTGGAACCATAGTGCAACAATAACAGTTTAACGTCGGACCAACTTGAGCAGCGCTGCTCGAATCACAAACCTGCGCGACTCTGACAGAAATAAACCGCGCCGACCATCAAATTACATTTTACCCCGCTGGGATGCGCACGTACAAACCAGGCATGACAAGGCGGAAACAATATTAAACAGTCCTGACATTTTAAATTGTTTTTAAATAAAACACAGTGAGTCGCGCAGGTTTGTGATTCGAGCAGCGCTGCGCGATCCACCGGGCTGCGCGAATAAACCAGATCATCACTGCGCTATACAGATAGTCGCGCTGCGCTGTATTTGCGCAGATATTTGGTTCAATCGGGTGCTGCGGTTTCGTCCCACTTTTGATGTGTTTGGCTTCACATACACTTCAACGATGGAAGAAGACGCTGCAGCAGCAGTGAGTTTACTTACATGTGACAAAACCAACAACGAGGAGATTGTAAAGAAAAAAGGTGCCTCGTCTGTGGTGTGGAATTGGTTTGTGTATAAGAAAAGTGATACGAATGAGATGAACATGATTTAGAAGGTACACAAGTGCACTGTTTTAACAAGTGGTGGAAACACGTCGAACCTTTTCTATCATCTGAAATCCAAGCATCCAAACGAATATGGCCAAAGTAAAAAAATGCAGCAAACCTCAGCAATTCACAGTTTAAATAAAATTACATTATGTAAAACAGTTTCTTTGTGTTTGAATTTTTATTTATACATTTTCAGATACAAATTGCTATATTGTGATGTATATCGTTATCGAGGTAGAAATTTGCTTCTACCGTGATAGAAGATTTTGGTTATATCACCCACCACTAATGAAGTCTATCTTGAGCTTGGATTCATGGTGGTGATGGTGGGGGCAGAAGAGAGATCCGTGTGTGTTTTGTGTCTTATACCACTGGCAGCAGACCGCATGAGACCCAACAAACTAGGAAGACACTTACTGTAGAGACAACACACTCCAGTCACGTTAATAAGCCACTCGACTTCTTTCAAAGAAAGCTGGCAGAATACAGACAGCAGGATAATCGCATGGTAAAATCTGAATCAGTGGACAGCAAAGCACAAATGGCTTCATTCAAAGTTGCATACAGAATTGGCCAGTGCAAAAAAACTACAAACCATTGCTGAGCAGCTAATAAACATGGTGTCAATTATGCAAAGATATGTGACAACGTAAGCCTTTTATAACAATTGCACGTGTATTTTATCTGTTTTTAACTTGGTGTTGTTTGATCTTATTGGTTTAGAAATTGATATTTCAATAAACAGTAAACTTGGCCGATTTCGTTATTATTTTGTTAACAAGTGGGGCTTGAAAATTCGCTCACCTCCTTAAGTGGGGAATGACAGAAAAAGTTTGAGAACCACTGATGTAAACTACTAGAAGATTTGATGTACAGTCTGAAACAATTGGCAAATTAGATAAATGCATGAATTGATTGGTGTACAACTGTTAAGTGAATGTATGATCTAGTCTAATACATTATATTGACTACAATTTAAACAAATAGCATATTAGTGCTACTAGAACATAATTGCATTTAAAGCATTTGGCAGACACCCAATTTACATTACCAGTAGTGGGTTTGAACCCAGGCCCTTCTGATCAGTAGTCCGACATCCAACCTCTGAGCTACCCCTGGCCCTGCGTTGGTGTTAATAATTGAATTTAAAACACATTAAATTAACCATAATCACATGATGTCCATTGTTTTAAAAATAATTAAGACTTGTCCCATTTGTGAAGGTTAAAAAAAAGGTAGGGGGGGGGCTACATTTTCCCAAAAATTGCACAATAATTTTCCATTCATACAACGGATTACCAATTTTACCAATATAACTTAAGCATAAAATATTTTTTATGTATCACCCGAATATCTATTCACCCAATGAAGTGTGGAACGTCTGCCAGTACATGTTTCACTGGCACCTTAATAGTATCTCATACTGTAACAACACTTTAGAATCAGTGGTCTTTGATCCAAAACTTTGATTTCTTTTATCATCTTTGAGCCCTAGTTTCATCAGAAGCACTTGACTGTGGCATATCAATGGTGCTTCTCTTTTGTTACTGTGAAGGAAACCTTATCTGCCTGCTTTGTGTTGTCTGACTCTATGACCCTGATGTCTATCCTTGGCCTTGCGAAACCATAAGAAGCAAGTCAGCTGAAATATGAGTGTATATGATCCTTTGAGACTTTCTGGCTGTTCAGAACTACAATGTTTAAAACAGGTATGTGATTACCAGTGGGTCTACAGATTTTTGAAAAATATCGACCTCTGAGACAAATGGTGCTAATTCTTCATGTTCTAATTCTATTTGGTTTAGATGAATCAGAAAACATGTAAGAAAGGTGCAGGTTGATCACGGTGAAGATTTATACACAGGGGAGTATATTTGTCTAAAAGGGAAAGGGGATTATTACTTTACTATACAATATCATCACCTTACTGTAATTTATTGGTCATTTATTGCAGAGAACATTTGTCGGCCAGGGGTAGCTCAGTGGTTAAGGCATTGGACTACGGTTCGGAAGATCCCAGGTTCAAACCCCACAACCACCAAGTTGCCACTGTTGGGCCCTTGAGCAAGGCCCTTAGCCCTCAACTGCTCAGATGTGTAATGAGATAAAAATGTAAGTCGCTCTGGATAAGAGCATCTGCCAAATGCCTAAATGTAAATGTAAATGTCTTGGCCAGATCTACAGTATGTACCATACAGTTACATCTGGAGGCTTGTGAAAGTGTAAAACTGCCCAACATTTCCAAGGAACAGTAGAATGTCCAAACATTCCAACCAGTTGATCTGGGGCCATCAATGTCAGACGTTATAACACAGTATGCTCCTCCTCAATCACATCTAATTTCACAGAGTGATCTTAATCACCTGGTCAGGGATTTGGAATTGCCCAAGTGTAAGGCAGAGCTATGGGGCTTCAGATTACAACAGTGGAACATCTTGCAGTGTAATGTCAGGATCTCCATTTTCCGTGATCAACAAAATGATCGTTTAAAAATTTAATATATGAATTTAAAAATATAATTTTGAGGTTGTATCTTAATACTCTGGTAAGCTACACAGCAATGGGACCAACTCATGAAAAAAGCAGGAAAATGTTACACATAAAAAAAAACATTAATGGAAATCTGTGTTATTGGTATTAAAAATATATACATTTATATTGATTGGTGTGGCACCATTCTCATTGCAGGAGGTGAGATTCGAACCAACAACCTTGGAGCCTCTATACCACCAGGTTTAAACCAATATGTATATGTACTAGCTGGTTTTACAAAAATATTGCTTACTAATTATAGGTCACTATTTGGTGAATAAACCATGGGCTATGTCCACCCTCATGAACAAATGCAGTAATAAGAAAGATTCACATCTCATGACAAGACGGAGCAACATGTGATGAGGTGGACACATAAAGCTGTCAAACAAAACATACAAAGCAAATAAAAATGTGGAACATTTATGTGTTTCATTGTCTGCGTGGTTGGAATATCTTGGGGGGGGGGAGGTTGTCTTTGTTAAAAAGCATCTGAAGATTAACATCAACAATAAGGGATTCTTATTTCCTGGCTCAACTCAGCTGCTTCTATAAATACCTACAATTATATATTCTTTTCAAGATAATCTGACTAGGGAAGTATATAAAGGTATAGTAAATGTAATTACAGATATGCTGAACTAAAAGCAGAGAAATAGCTTTCCAAAAATCTGATTTATAAAATTTATGTTTCATAATTTATAGCAATGAGTTTCTTCGAGTAATGACAGAGAATGTCACTTCCTGCACCACTTCTCCATCAAAATATTACTGTATAAGTTTATTTCTCTTTCTCAAGGTTACGTGTGTACCATTGCTCTACCCTCGGACTGGACATTCATTGAGCTGGTCACTCGGCTGCCCCATTACACGGAATTGAAGTGGTGCTTTTTAACTTTATCCCCTATCAACCAGAAAAAATAGGACTGATTCCCTGGAGGGTGTCCTCTCCATCCTCTCCATCACCTGACACTGGGAGTGCTGCTGGACCAGAAACCATCCTTGCTCATGCTCCAGTGCCTGAATCTCTTGTTCCAAATGTGAAGCTAGGCATAGGCTAACTCAACTAGAGTGACTGCCAGTCCTGCATCTTGCTGATCTACGGTATACACAAAAGCTTAAAATAAAAAAATATATAAAAAACCTAGAGGACCACTCTGAGTTTGTGGAGATCATGAGCAAATCACGTTGCTGATGTTGGAGCTGAAGCCTCACAGGACCTGCCAACCTGTTTCTACCTAGAATCAATTAGTACAGACAGGTCATGCAGCCAGTTTGTTCAGGAGCTCCATGTACCACTGTGCTGTCAGTAAACACATAGCCTGAGTCAGACAAGACTTCCCTTGTCTCAAGAACCTGTAGATAACACCAACAGACTATTTCAAAGTGAAATGTAGCTATGTGCCTACAACCTGTTTATTGACCAAACCAGTTACAGATGGTTACCTTGTTATCTACTGTACTGTACAGATGCCTACAGAAGGTCAAAAGGCCATTCTGTTCTGTGTGCAAATAGGCTTTGGTAGTTTTCCCGTGTTTTATGAAACTCACTATCTATACCGCTTTATCATGTACTGTATACAGGGTCATGTGGGGTCTGGAGGTTATGCCAGATGGCAGGGTTCAGCCTGGACAGGGTGCCAATCAATTGCAGGGCACACACATACAGTACACACTCCTTCACACACTATGGACAATTTGGAAACACTAATTAACCTCATCTGCACGTATTTCGATTGTGGGAGGAAACCGGAGCACCCCGAGGGAACCCACCATGCACACAAACCTGAGGAGGGAATCGAACCTAGACCCTGGTGGTGCAAGGCGCCAGTGCTAATCATCATTCCACCCAGCTGCCACAGTTACATTCATATGTGTTCAAATCCATGTAAGTGAATTTAATCAACTTAATTAAGGGCTAAAAATTTTGCAAGTAAGAGTCTCTCACCAAAAGAGAACCTGTTGCTATGAGTGGAGTTATGCTTATCAACTCAACTGGAATAAATCATCAACCAGAATGCTGAGAACACTCCCTTAAACAGACATTTTTTTTTAAATGTCCAAAGTACAAATGAAATGTAGTTTATGTAATGCTGGAGACTTTAAGTTAGTCTTAGTTGAGCTAAGAAGTTACACTTTTTATGTCAATGCATCAATCTTAGTATTCCACACACAATTTTGTCCCCAGGACTGCTGGCATTTGACAAGAGCATTTAATTAATAGCATTACTTGAAGTTCAGGTAATAGGCTAATGCTTTAGATCATAATGTAAGATTTATTGCAGTTTTAAAGGGAGGTTATGTTTTAAATGAGCTCATATTTTGTATAAGGGTGGGTATTATTGAAAGACAGACAGTTACAAGATAGGAACAAGGACACAAGTTGACCTTTCTCCTATGAGAGTGAGACAGAAGCTCAAGTAATTTTGATTAGATTTCATGTTTATTGCCATCCTACTGTGGAGGTCTTGTCTAAGCCCCAAAGAAACTTAAATGTTGAACTGCAAATTTAAAGATAAACCCTGACCTGTTATTGCAGAGAAAAATTAATATGCTATCAGACTGTTTTGTCATACACGGTACATGATATGTAAACTACCAAATACATAAGAAATCAATTCGATTTAAACTACCAAAAGGTACACAAGGGTAATATAATAGTCTATAATAAATTTGGTAACAAACACAAGAGTAATGAAGGATTTTTAGAGGTGCAAGTGCAGATGGGAAAAAGCAACAACACCCAATGGGCTTTGATCACATGCAAAAGTCTAAGTACAAATTGTAAAGCAACCGTGCATTGCTCAGGAAAGGGTAGGTCACAAAAATGAGATCCAAGGCTGAATCAAAAACCACAGACTGACCCCAGATGTCACTGACCCCAAGATGCAAGCCCAGTAGCACCCCCAAGCCACCCAAGAGGGAAGTCAAGCAAAAGAGTCAGAGGCCTAAAGGCTTTAGTGTAGTGGCAGGTATCTGGAGGCATCTAGAATAAAGCTCTGAAAGAAATGGAAGAGATAGAGGAATCACAAAAAAGGGTCTAACCCACAGAGTGCAGAGTACCATCTGATGACACACAAAGACAAAACCCTTCCCAACAGAGTTGACTGATGGCACTTATAGTTAGTAACTGAGAAACCCAGTGTAAGAATCTATCCAACGACGAAAGCATTAAAGCGCTTTTGTATCGCTGTGGATAAGAGTGTTTGCCAAATGCCTCAACTTAAATGGAAACCAATAAGGAAAGAGAAGGACAAAGCAAATTTCTTCACGAATCCTCACCATTACTGACATAGTGACATACTTTCTCTCTTTGAGGAGAAAGCCAGAGGAACATTGGAGGTCTCCAAAAAGAAGTAGAAGAATACATCCACTCTCAATACACCAACCCATCAAAGAATGCCCCCATAGGCCCACCAGCCCTGTGTTATCTCCCCTAAACTCAGTGAGGTCAGGCAGGTGATCCTGAAAGCAAGATCACCGCCAGCCCCGGGACAGAATATCATACTCAAACGGAATACTGTGTAAGTTGGATATGAACTGTCCGAGAGTTTTTCTGCTTTACTTTTCCGTTGTCCCTAAAGAGTCCATATACAGTATGTGAGTAAAAAGTGATATTACTTGATATTACTTTGTCTATGTACTATGTTATGCCAATTGCTAGCTAAAATGTTAACTGCTGGTGAATTTTAAATGCAATTGATGGCTTATATTTTTCAGCTACAACTGAAATATTTATGTGGTTTCTGACCATATCTTACACAGATCAGCCATAGAATTAAAACACAAAGCAGTATGTCCAGTATTGTGTAGGTTCACCTTGTGCCAGCTTTGGCCCCTTGGTTCTGACTCTACAACACCTGTGTGCTGTTGTGTCTAGCCCCAAGGCATCAGGATCGGATCCGTTGGCTGCTGTGGGTTGTGTGGTGGGGCATTTGTGGATCAGACTTGGTCTGGTGCAGTTTGGAGGCCAGGACAGCGACCTTGGCTTCTTTGCCTGCCTGGGCCCATGTGTGGCATGCTTTGGAACAGAAGGTGTTCTGGTACATATCTATCTTTTTATAGTTTTCCTTTTTTTCATTGAGCTTTGTTGCATTGGCTTTTCTTTCGGACTGGATCACACAGGCTAGCCTTTGCTCTCCACAGGCATTGGTGAGCCTTGGGTACGCAATCCTGCCACCAGTTTACTGGTATATGACTGATAAGCAATTATTTTAATGTTATCTTTGGTGTATGTTGATAAAAAAAGGGGAACAGTTACACACTTTTATTTCAGTTTTACAGTGCTTTCTTCCGCAAACCTCCAAAACTAAAAAAAACTTGCTTCTTGAGTTACTGGACCTGTTAGCTATCGGTCAGGCTAGGATCAGTCTACCTCACTCACTAGCAAGATTAGATTATAATGGAATAATGGAATTATAGAATAAATTATTTAAAAAAACAAAATACTGACTTTAAATTGTTTTTATATAATTGTAGTCCTAAGTAAACATTTATTTAAGTGATGCAATGTTGTGTATCATTCATTATTAAACTGTTACATTTTATAAGATGTAGGGGAAAAAGTAAACCGGCCAAACAACTTGTCCAAAAAAATCTACAATACATCTGGTAAATCTAGTTGACCTTAACTCAGTACCACGTTAGTTGATAGCCTTTGCCATAGACTTATTTTACATGCCAGATAACATCAAACCCATTGTAATTGGAGCTGCTTTCAGTGCTTCTGCTTCATGATATAGAATATCATCATTGGCTGGCAGCAGTTGGAAGTAGGCACTGCAATGGGATGTTCCATCTCCCTTATCTGTGTGGCAGCATTTGAAGTCAACCTAATTGGAGCAAGGCAGGTAGTGGGTGGAGTCCAGATGCCTGCAGGCAAAGGCCCCCCAAACAGAAGCTACATGGATTACATCACTGGTCTGTTGCAAACTGCCACATGCACATCCAGGCTCCTGAATAGGTTTCACTGTGGTCTATTTAATGTCACGTTAAATAAGCTGATTTATTGTGTGTCTTTCATATAAAAACTGGAGACAATATGAGCAGGCTGTAGCTGTAAACAATTCCAGAGTGACCTTATGGCTGAACCCTGGGATTTTGTCCAAGATTACATCACACAGGTTTGTGAAGCAGGCCGTTGCCCTCATAATGTTTTATAGAGGTCTACCCTCAGAAGATCCCTTCTGTGTCCAAATAGTGCTTAACCTTGGGTATTTATACCAAATACTCCATCTCTGTCATTACATGAGTTAGTGGGAGGTGTGGTCATAGTGGACACATGCATGAGAACTGACCCAGGTGTTAAGCACCACCCTCTGGTGAGAATCTGGTGTTCACAGAACCACATTTACAACTAGTGCTTAAATCTATTGAAGTGTATCATAACCATTTCGTATCAGTTTTAGGCTAAATATGGACAGGGTACAGTATATAGTTTAGGGCTACAGTATATATATACAATATCACCACCTCCAAATCAGTTGAGCATTATTATAAATCTTTCAAAATAATTTATTTGACAAAATTATAGTAAAAAGTGTTATTCTGCCAGTCTCTATATTTATAGGACTTCTCATGCACCAGTCCTAAACTTTGTAAATGTTTTATGTTCAGAACTTTTTTTTTTTAATATAAAAAAATAATATTTTTTATGACATTGTAGATGTAAATGTTGTAATGTTTAATGTTTTAAATATTAAATTCACGACCTCTGAGTGGCGCAGTGGTAAAGTGCTCGCCCCATCATCCGAAGATCGCTGCTTCGATTCCCGGGTGATGCTGTAACCTCTGGCAGCTGGAGGTCTAGTGAGAGCTGATTGGCCGAGGTCCCGCAGAGGGGAGGGATGAGAGGTACTTTGTGCTCCCACATTAATCACAGCTCTACAGCCAATCAAGGGTGTCTGTGAGCTCATGCAAGTGGAAGGAGCGGATAGCGCTGTCCTCCGAGTGTGTTACACCGTCCCCAACGGTGCGTGAGCGAGCAGTTTGAAAAGATGTTTATATATATATATAATTCACTAAAATTAGTAAATCTTGCAATAAAAAAGACTTATGTGATGTGAATAGCAAATGTTCATGCATGAAAGGGTTCATAACGTAATCCTTTTGAATAATAAGTTGAAGGTAACACTTTTCCCCAAATTGTTTCACAGCAATTTCTCTAGTGCCTGAGAAAGTGCATGTTTATGAGCTTTGTCTTCTCCAATATTTTAAAGAATGCCAAACTACTACAAGCACAAGCAACAAAATATTTCATAAAGTTGTTGTCTGGTGTACATCAGGTCACACAAGGTTAACAAGACCGTCGCATGATATGAACCCCTGACGAACATCAGATTATTGAGTATTCTGCTATATTCATCATAAAAGAAGTAAAGGAATAATACAAGCTGTACCCTGTCAGGCTGCTTGTTGTTTTTTTTACTGCACACTGAATTACAGATTCTACCCTCTTCATTCTGGTAGCAACAGTCAGAAGAGATAGCGCATAGTGCACAGGCAGGAATCCTCGATTGCTTCTCGGAGTGAGAGGGCTGCTTTAGACTTGTATCTCTGTAGTGTAACATGATAAGTATAAACTACATAAATAAAACAATACGTGCCTGCCTTGCTCTTTCCTGAGCTGAATATATTGGAAAAACTGTGTCCGATAGGACTGAGCCGGTTCCTATCAAATATATCAAACCCAGTATTCCACTTGCAAGGTGTAATAAGGTTTGAAAATATGCCACTGCAAGTTAATGCTGTCTGAGTCCGTTCAAGCAAGAAGGTCTTCACAGGGTCTTCCATGCCGCTTACATGATGGCTAATCTCGCGTCAGAGAGCTTGACAAGTACGGCTTGATCGACAAGCGAATGTGATTCATAATGCGTTGTGTTCCCATGCACACATCTGCTACGTCGCTCCCCGTGTCACGGTGTGTATGTGTATTTCCCGATCTCATTTTTCATCGGGGAATGGATGCATAACAAGAATGAAGGAGTGTGCTAGACAAAGTGGAAGAAATATCCTGCAAGGTCACACTGTCGAATTTTAACAAGCCTGAAAGGAACAGGCCTTACGTATGTATTCCGACCACGTCCTGAATGGAAAGCAACACAAGCAATATCTTCTTTTCATGAGCCTCTAGACTGTCCAATTAGCCTTATCTATTCTTTGCAAGAACAAAAATGTGTCATTAAAAAAAAAAAAAAAATGAGAAAAGACGCAACCGTCCCCTGGGCTGGGAATGTATTACCTACTTAATATACCTAATTATGTAATGATTTCAATGCACTGCTTATGTCACCCCAGTTTTATAGTGCAGAAGAAGTCCTCAAGTTGATAAATGAAGATTTCAATTAAAGACGCTTTTTATGAATAAGAACGACCGCACCGTGTCACCATGATTCACTTCAAAGGCGCGTCCCAAATTTCACCTCGATTAAACTCTGTTCTCTGCGTGCATATCCTTCGCCTGCTGTTCTCTCCAGTCTCCTCATCTCTGAACCGACGTCTATGTATCTCATTGTCTTGCCTGTGCATGTCTTTTCCTTTCCGACATGAAGAATAGCAATTCTGCTCATAACGCAGCAGTCATATTTAAACTTCCTCTCTTTTTTTCCTTCCACTCTCCTTCATGCATCCTTAGATATTACATATTCTGACACATAAAAGATAATAGTGTTGTGCCACAAAGCCAGTCTCCCTAAGGCGACTATACAGAGTGTAAATCATGGAGCCTGAGTCACCCATACGGGCGCCTTCCATAAACACTCCTGACCACTGGCCATAGCTGTCCATTTCTCCATCACCATGCTGCACTATAGGGAGATGGTTACACTTGTTGTACCAGATATGCGGACATGATTAATTTATCTAGCTACAAAGCCTCGCAGAAGCAGTGGATGTTATAAAATGTAGTAATAATAAAATAAATAAATAAATCACTGGTCATAGGAAAAAGTATAGAAACGGCACACTAAGAGCTCTATTTTGTGTGTTTTAATTGTACAATTATTCAAATATGTACAATTGTCCTGAAATTATTCACAATCTATTCATATATTTGCCTTGCAATCACATAATTAACATGGTGTAAATGCAAAAAAAAACTGGCCAAACAAAAAGCAAATACCTAAGAGCCTTTGATTGGATAATAACTTCAGTGATTAATACTGAATGTTACAGCCACAACAATCCTTTTAACCCTAACTGATGCAGTGAGTATACAGTCAGTTATTGTTTCTTATTTTAAACAATCATGCTGAAAAATACGTTACTACATGATGTTTCACAAGGGTCACATGATGGCCTGCGTCAAGCAAAGAAAACAACTAAGGAGATTATGGCTGAAACGACTGAACCTGCGTTAAGACGTGTAAAGAAAAAAAAAGGTCATGCATGTTTGTGATTAGAGCTCACAGGTCTGGGACTAAACAACTGTGTGTCCATTGAGTTTCCTAGGGAGCATTAAGATTGGACTTCGGAGCAATGGAAAAAGGTCATGTGACCTGATGAAGTCCAGACTGCGCCTATTCCAGAGTGATGGGCGTGTAAGAAGGGAAGCGCATGAAGCGATGCATAGTGTCCAGTTATACAAGCCTCTGGAGACAGTGTGATGATCTGGTGTTGCTTCAGTTGCTCAGGTCTAGACTCAGCAACGTTATGTGGCAATAAAAAGAAGTCACATTTGACGAATTTGACCACCACAGTCCTGATTGTCCTTAATCCCATTGAAATTCTTTGTTTTCAATGTACTCAGGGTAAATTACAAGAGCAGAAAATTACCACTAATGTAAAGTTTTTACCTTTGTATACCCATGACTATGGCATGACTCTTATGATCCTTCATCCTTCTGCCAAACAGGTTAACAGTTTTTACATAAACTTCATCATTTCTCCTCCCGCACCAATCGGTGCATAGGGCTACGAGTGCTTCTCGTTGTTTCTGTAGCGGTTTTTTTTTTTTTATTTTTTTTACGAGGTGGGGTTGCTAGCCCGCCGCCCAAACCTTCTCCTTTCTCATCCGGCACTTGGGAACCGGCAACAGCGGAGTTAGACGTCTGGCTGCGGGAAGTTACAGCATCACCCGGGAATCGAACCAGCGATCTCCGGATGATAGAACGGACAGTTTACTACTGCACCACTCAGAGGCCCATTTACATAAACTTACTCTGATTTAATTATCCATTGGTAATATAAATCTGGTTAGTAAAAGATATCAATTATACAATAATACATTGGATAATACAACATAGAAGATAAGAGACAACTCTGCAACAATCCTACGTGCATCCCTTTATGCCATTAGATTTGTTTTGAAGGATTTATGGCAGCAGATATGAAGGTTTAAGGAGCATTTTGTGTGGCTTGAGGTGATGTACTTCACCCACCCACAGTCAGCCATTTGCAGCACAATATGGTGTGTGGGATTTAATACATCCTCCCGAGGTGAATTCATAGCAGGCAGAATGGCCAGCTTGAGCCTCTGTTAGCTGTCATCTATAACCCTATGGCTGTTTAGTGAAATTGCTAAATGCTGCATCAGTTGTCAAAACAATGGCACTTGTTTCGAAATGGTATCGAAAAATAAATAAATAAATAAATAATAAATCATAGTTTAGCTCAAAATACAACTTGCGACATGACAATGCAACAATAACTCCTAACATAGTGACTCAGTTCCTGCTTCTCAAAGTCTGTTCCAGAAGTACTAAAGAAGAAATCCTCCCGCGCAACTGAACAGTCTGATCATTTAACTTGGTATTTTTAAGTGGCATACTATAAGTGCTTATGTCCAGGTCATGATCTTCCAGATTCCTCTTGAACCGCCATTTGTCTCAAGTACATAGTTTAATAACTTTTACACAAAAATAAATGAGATTGGGATTGTGTTCGCAGCAGGCCTTTTTTTTTCCCCTTTCAAGCATTTGGGACCCAAACCGCTTACGATTAATAATTCATACTTCATATTTGATCCTCATCGTTATAGAAACGGTTTCCTCTAGCCTCATCCTCCCTTGATCTTAAAACGATGGTCTCCGAAACCCAGGACACGAATGCTCTCCTGTAAATTAACACATTAATAAGGTCCTGTTCTCTGCGGGAATGAAGACTGTATCTCTTTCCTGTGTGTTGAGAACGAGAGAACGACGGTAATAAGTATCACAGTGCAGAGTCTGGAGGTTAGATCTGCTGGAGCCCCCTATATGATGAAGTACACTTAAAAGGAGTGAAGATTTCCGAATATGTAGGAGACGTGGAAGTGGAGCTCGGCAGGTGTGCATCTCTTCAGAGACTTAGAGACGAGCGAGCGGGCGTTCTTCACTTCATTCGCAATAAAAAAGTAGCCGTGATCCATCCAAGATACAGTAGATGAGATACAGATATGAAAAGCAGAGATATATAAAGACTTAAGTGTGAAGAGCATTAAAAACTTCAGCGGCTCTTTGATAAACGGATGATTAGCGAGTATGGATGTGGGTGACCAAATTCTTAAATAAAATCTGGACCACTTGGGAAACTCCGCTTTGCATATAAATGACTCAATTTTCAAAAGCAACTCAATATGAAAACTCAATATGCATCACAACCAGTTACACACATTCAGTTTTACAGTATACTGAGTACGTCTACATCTACTGAGCTGAGGATGTGCTTCTTCACCGAAACACCAAAAAGTTCAAAAAGCACACACGCTTCTACATTGTATACTTGTATGCCATAGTGTGACATTTTTCCGTCACAGGAACTCACACGGGTGCAAACCTGCTCCGGCGTGACAATGTCCCTGTGCACAAAACAAGTTTCATGAAGACATTTTGCCAAGTTTAGAGTAAAAGAACTGGACATACAGTATAGTATATTTTCCACACTTTCTGCCTTTCCAGTTCATTCACTACAGTCATAATTGTGGCATTTTACAGTCACGGTCTGCAAGAGTTCCGGAAGATAAATGTCGGTGACATTTATTGTAAAAAAAAAAAAAAAAAAAGCCTCTTCTAGCAAACTGGAGACTTTAAACTGTGAGCTTCATCATAAATATGCAGTAAACTATAAAGATAATATAATTTCAATGAACAGAAACACACTCCAATATCAGTTCAGAGTATTACTTCAGAGTATTACTTATTATTTAAATAAAATTCTACTTCTTAATTACTTCAGATATTCAAACAGATTTATCTAGACTAACACCAACTAAATGGACAAATTATCTCATTAAGAGGATGTTTGCCAAGATTCATTCAACTCCAAATACAGTACATACAAAAAATGTATTGCCAAATTTCAGTTCCGACTAGACGCATATTATCTGTAACAAACTGCAGCATTTTGGAATTAAATTATTTCACAGGTATATATATATATATATATATATATATATATATATATATATATATATACACTGTATATATATATATATACACTGTATATATATATATATACACTGTATATATACTCTAGTTATATATTAATAACTAGCTAATACCTAGTTTAATGTTATTTATTGCAAAGTACCTTGTGATGTTCAAACTGGACCTATTATACAGTGGTGTGAAAAACTATTTGCCCCCCTCCTGATTTCTTATTCTTTTGCATGTTTGTCACACTTAAATGTTTCTGCTCATCAAAAACCGTTAACTATTAGTCAAAGATAACATAATTGAGCACAAAATGCAGTTTTTAAATGAAGGTTTACGTTATTCAGGGAGAAAAAAACATCCAAGTCTACAGTGGTGTGAAAAACTATTTGCCCCCTTCCTGATTTCTTATTCTTTTGCATGTTTGTCACACTTAAATGTTTCTGCTCATCAAAAACCGTTAACTATTAGTCAAAGATAACATAATTGAACATAAAATGCAGTTTTTAAATGAAGGTTTACGTTATTAAGGGGAAAAAAACTCAAAATCTACATGGCCCTGTGTGAAAAAGTGATTGCCCCCCTTGTTAAAAAATAACTTAACTGTGGTTTATCACACCTGAGTTCAATTTCTGTAGTCACCCCCAGGCCTGATTACTGCCACACCTGTTTCAATCAAGAAATCACTTAAATAGGAGCTACCTGACACAGAGAAGTAGACCAAAAGCACCTCAGAAGCTAGACATCATGGAACAAATGAGAACAAAAGTAATTGAGATCTATCAGTCTGGTAAAGGTTATAAAGCCATTTCTAAAGCTTTGGGACTCCAGCGAACCACAGTGAGAGCCATTATCCACAAATGGCAAAAACATGGAACAGTGGTGAACCTTCCCAGGAGTGGCCGGCCGACCAAAATTACCCCAAGAGCGCAGAGACAACTCATCCGAGAGGCCACAAAAGACCCCAGGACGACATCTAAAGAACTGCAGTCCTCACTTGCCTCAATTAAGGTCAGTGTTCACGACTCCACCATAAGAAAGAGACTGGGCAAAAACGACCTGCATGGCAGATTTCCAAGGGGCAAACCACTTTTAAGCAAAAAGAACATTAAGGCTCGTCTCAATTTTGCTAAAAAACATCTCAATGATTGCCAAGACTTTTGGGAAAATACCTTGTGGACCGACGAGACAAAAGTTGAACTTTTTGGAAGGTGCGTGTCCCGTTACTTCTGGCGTAAAAGTAACACAGCATTTCAGAAAAAGAACATCATAGCAACAGTAAAATATGGTGGTGGTAGTGTGATGGTCTGGGGTTGTTTTGCTGCTTCAGGACCTGGAAGGCTTGCTGTGATAGATGGAACCATGAATTCTACTGTCTACCAAAAAATCCTGAAGGAGAATGTCCGGCCATCTGTTCGTCAACTCAAGCTGAAGCGATCTTGGGTGCTGCAGCAGGACAATGACCCAAAACACACCAGCAAATCCACCTCTGAATGGCTGAAGAAAAACAAAATGAAGACTTTGGAGTGGCCTAGTCAAAGTCCTGACCTGAATCCTATTGAGATGCTGTGGCATGACCTTAAAAAGGCGGTTCATGCTAGAAAACCCTCAAATAAAGCTGAATTACAACAATTCTGCCAAGATGAGTGGGCCAAAATTCCTCCAGAGCGCTGTAAAAGACTCGTTGCAAGTTATCGCAAATGCTTGATTGCAGTTATTGCTGCTAAGGGTGGCCCAACCAGTTATTAGGTTCAGGGGCAATTACTTTTTCACACAGGGCCCTGTAGTTTTGGATTTTTTTCTCCCTAAATAATAAAACCCCTCATTTAAAAACTGCATTTTGTGTTTACTTGTGTTATCTTTGACTAATAGGTAAATGTGTTTGATGATCAGAAACATTTTGTGTGACAAACATGCAAAAGAACAAGAAATCAGGAGGGGGGCAAATAGTTTTTCACACCACTGTACATGGCCCTGTGTGAAAAAGTGATTGCTTAAATAACTTAACTGTGGTTTATCACACCTGAGTTCAGTTTCTGTAGTCACCCCCAGGCCTGATTACTGCCACACCTGTTTCAATCAAGAAATCACTTAAATAGGAGCTACCTGACACAGAGAAGTAGACCAAAAGCACCTCAAAAGCTAGACATCATGCCAAGATCCAAAGAAATTCAGGAACAAATGAGAACAAAAGTAATTGAGATCTATCAGTCTGGCAAAGGTTATAAAGCCATTTCTAAAGCTTTGGGACTCCAGCGAACCACAGTGAGAGCCATTATCCACAAATGGCAAAAACATGGAACAGTGGTGAACCTTCCCAGGAGTGGCCGGCTGACCAAAATTACCCCAAGAGCGCAGAGACAACTCATCCGAGAGGCCACAAAAGACCCCAGGACAACATCTAAAGAACTGCAGGCCTCACTTGCCTCAATTAAGGTCAGTGTTCACGACTCCACCATAAGAAAGAGACTGGGCAAAAATGGCCTGCATGGCAGATTTCCAAGGCGCAAACCACTTTTAAGCAAAAAGAACATTAAGGCTCGTCTCAATTTTGCTAAAAAACAAACAAGACTTTTGGGAAAATACCTTGTGGACCGATGAGACAAAAGTTGACCTTTTTGGAAGGTGCGTGTCCCGTTACATCTGGCGTAAAAGTAACACAGCATTTCAGAAAAAGAACATCATACCAACAGTAAAATATGGTGGTGGTAGTGTGATGGTCTGGGGTTGTTTTGCTGCTTCAGGACCTGGAAGGCTTGCTGTGATAGATGGAACCATGAATTCTACTGTCTACCAAAAAATCCTGAAGGAGAATGTCCGGCCATCTGTTTGTCAACTCAAGCTGAAGCGATCTTGGGTGTTGCAGCAGGACAATGACCCAAAACACACCAGCAAATCCACCTCTGAATGGCTGAAGAAAAACAAGAAAACTCTCAAATAAAGCTGAATTACAACAATTCTGCAAAGATGAGTGGGCCAAAATTCCTCCAGAGCGCTGTAAAAGACTCGTTGCAAGTTTTCGCAAACGCTTGATTGCAGTTATTGCTGCTAAGGGTGGCCCAACCAGTTAATAGGTTCAGGGGGCAATTACTTTTTCACACAGGGCCATGTAGGTTTGGATTTTTTTTTCTCCCTAAATAATAAAACCCCTCATTTAAAAACTGCATTTTGTGTTTACTTGTGTTATCTTTGACTAATAGTTAAATGTGTTTGATGATCAGAAACATTTTGTGTGACAAACATGCAAAAGAATAAGAAATCAGGAGGGGGGCAAATAGTTTTTCACACCACTGTATCTGTTTCTAGACACAGTTGAAATTATTATAATTTTCTTTGACAGTTTATTGTATCATGTCTTTTTAAACCTCATACTTTATATAGTAAAGTAGAAATATTATAATATAAAAATATAAAAACAATAAATAAAAAAAATTATTATTATTATTATTATTATTATTATAAGGCGGCGCGGTGGTGTAGTGGTTAGCACTGTCGCCTTGCACCTCTAGGGTCTGGGTTTGATTCCCTGGCCAGGCTCGATTCCCATCTCTGTGTGCATGGAGTTTGCATGTTCTCCCCGTGCTTGGTGGGTTTCCTCTGGGTACTCCGGTTTCCTCCCACAGTCCAAAGATATGCAGGATAGGCTAATTGGCGTTTCCAAATTGACCGTAGTGTGCGTATGAGTGTGTGCCCTGCGATGGATTGGCACCCTGTCCAGGGTGTACCCTGCCTTGTGCCCTAAGCCTCCTGGGATAGGCTCCAGGTCCCCGCGACACTGAATAGAAGGATAAAGCGGTACAGAAGATGAATGAATGAATGAATTATTATTATTAGAAGGATTGTGGCTTAGTGGTTAGCATTAACACATCACACCTTCAGGGTTGCTTTGTGGGTTTCCTTTAAGTACTCCTTCTACTGTCCAAATATATGTGGTGTAAGCTGACTACCATTCACAAATTGTCCACTGTTAGTGAGTGGGTGTTTCCATGTGATGGGATGGCACACCTTTCAGGAGGTTCCCCTTGTTGGGTCAGCAGTTTTCTGGGATAGGCAGGATGGATGGATGGATGGATGGATGAATGGATGGATGGATGGATGGATATATGGATGGATGGATGGATGGATGGATATATGGATGGATGGATGGATGGATGGATGGATTTCATGCTCTTGGAGGTTGTGGTTTAATTATCCAATAAGGGGTGAAAGGTTTACTACAGACCATCACATTGGTGTCTCCTGATGGGAAAATGTTGCCATTCCTCTACAATCCTGCAGATGGCTCTAGACTATTCACACAGCACAGGAGGAAGGAAAATATTCGCTAAGTTTGTTTAGAATTGTAATAAAATCTAAAATGTTATAATATTGGGATATTTATAAAATTATGATACTTATAGAATCACAATGCAAATCTAATCGGCACCTGGGTATCGTGATAACATCGCATCAGGAGGTACTTGATGATTTCAATCCCTATTATATAGAATCTTTTCGTTTGTCAAGTATTTGTTCTCGAATAATGTACATACAGTAAGAGTCAACACTCATTTTGATAACTGACTAAGCACCAACACTACTGATAGACGTAATAAATGCTAGCAGAATCTTCTGCAGATGTGCAGAGCTAAAAAATTTAATAAAAAGTTTCTTCTGAACTTCTGATAACAGAGCTGTTTGATGGTAATAACTTGATACCCTATCTCTCTAGTTTCAGATGATCAAAGGGTGAAATGTATTACACAATATATATATATATATATATATATATATATATATATATATATATATATATATATATATGGATTCCAATGCCAAAGGTGTCGAGAAATCAAACTGTAAAACTCCACAGTGTCAAGCTGAATGAAGGACCGGATTTTTTTCTATTATTATATTTTTAAACGTTTCCATTTTTTGGGGTCCCATGTAGTCTCATGTATTCTTGATTCTCTGATCTACTTCTTTGAACCTTCCTGTTTTAACCGTGCAGTAGACAAAATGGCTTAGGTCAAAGCATATTTGTATTCTGGGTATGAAGACGGCACTTTCAAACGAGTCAGGGCTGGAATTCTGAAAAAGAATTTCGAGCACGAGTCGGATAGTCTGAGGTTTTGGGGGCATGAGAGCGAGTGGAGAAGAGGATTATGTTTAGTGATTTTTTTTTTTTCACCATCCTTGAAAGTGGACACAGTCATGCCTAAACTACAATCAGATTATCTATTAATCAGTATCTACTAATTAAATATTGTTGGACTGGGATAATGAAATTTACTGAAGCTCAAATCTAAATCTGTTATTGTAATTTCTTTGAAAGCCAGCCACAAATATACAACTAACTTCTGCCTAACCTAATTGGGGGGGGGGGTCATTTTAGTAGGTGTCGTTTCAATTTAAATCCACTGAGGCCAAGAGGTACATAACTAGAATTAGTTTTCCACACATGGTAGTCATATTACTGTATTAGCGTGAGGTGGAAAAAAAAAAAAAAGGAGGAGGTTGGGTGGGGTTCATCCTTTCAGACTGGATTAATTCGACATCCCCCCTGAGCGAGCAAGCCGATCAGGGATTTGCCACACAATAAGCTCAGCCTTAAATAATTGCCTTCTGCAACCCAGAGAAGATCATGTCAGAGCAGAAGCGCAAAAAAAAAAAAGATTTTTCCAGCAACTAGGGCTCAAAAGAAGAAACAGGGGAGATAGAGAAGTCGAGCTTACACGCGTGGTGGACTCCTGTGGTGTGCAAACTTGGCTGCAGGTGAAGCTGAACACACAGACAGAGAGAGAGAGAGAAAGTACACGCAGTGGCCGGGGCCTCCGGGTGGATTTCAGCAGGGATTGGACTCAGTTGAGCAGTAGAGGGGAGCTGACATGCACCTTTATCACAGGGCTTAGCCAGCCTAAGGCTGTGTATAGACACAGACCCAGTGATGAATAGTCTGCAGGACTTGCCCCCCTCCCCAAACTCACTCACTCACTCTCTCTTCCTCTCTCCCGCTCTCGCTCTCTTTCGCTTTTCTCCATCTGTGAAAAGGAGCTGTTGTAATCTGTTACACTGGAGCCTTCCCGGCCTCCACATTTGCTCCTGGTGCAAAGTGGCACCACTGCTGCCTTTCCTTTGACCTTTGAACTCCATATTTGCACCTTCTGCTCCATTGAGCACCAGGTCACGGTAGCTGAAAAGCGGTATGCCGGATGAATTCTAATAAACAGCACACATCTCTCAGGACGTGGCATAGGATAGCATGAGTGCAAGCTCTTTCATAGCCTCCATATTAAACACAGCGCTGTTTTAAGCACAGAGCTCCTGATGAGGTTATAGTTTGCTAGAGCTGTGTGTTCTCTTAGACAGACAGTGAAAATACCTTTGAAGTGGTGTGATTTCCCAAACCTAGAGTCATTAAAATTAGTTTCTCTATTGGAATTTTAGAGGTCTGGATACAGTGCCTTGCAGAAGTATTCATACTTCTAAAACATTTATGCATTTTGTCATATTACAACGACAAATTTAACCATATTTTATTGGGATTTTACCGACACATAATTGTGAAGTGGGAGGAAAATGATGAATGGTTTTCAATGTTTTTCTTGTTTTTTTTTTTTTACAAAAAAATTAAGCAATAAATAAAGATTTGACAAAAAAAAAAGAAAAATTTTCAGCCTAGACTTCCATTTCGCAAGTGGAGGCTGAAACATGGACTATAGTCTATTGTGATTCAAATCTACAAATCCCTACAATCCTGCCTTGCTGCAAATGAACACTTCTACCACTGCCATAATTATTCTGAAATAAGAGACAGATTTGTGAGAGAAATATCAATATAATAACCATTTTTACTCCATTATATATTTTTTTACATTCTATATGTTGATCGCTAATGAGTAAGCCAGATGTAACTACTGTATGGCAAAGGAAAGCTGTTTAAGATTCCCTATTAAAGAAACTTTCTTTAATTGAGTTACTAGATTCAATAAAATCTCTATCATTATATAGAAAATAGTACTAAATGAGGCATCATGGTGGAACAGTAGTTAGGTGACCTTGCAGCTCCAGGGTGAAAAGTTAAAATCCCGCCTTTGTGTTCGTGTGCATGGAGTTTGTATGCTTTCCCTGTACTTGGGGGGGGGGGGGGGGGGGGGTTCCTCCAGATGTTTTGGTTTCCTCCTACAGTCAAAATACATGCTGAGAAGGCTGACCTGCATTTCTAAATTTCCTGGAGTGTGTTAGGGTGTGCTTGTGCCCTGTAATGGATTGCACACTGTACCCGCTTGGTGACCCCAGTCCCCTGGGACAGGCTCCAGGCCTCCTGCGACCCTGTATAGGATACTGTACAGTAACTGGTACAGAGAGTAAGTAAGTGAGTGCATGACACTTTGGGTAAAAAATATCAGCAAGGCCATGATATCTTCAGTAACTCAAGCCTTTGACTGCATCACACCTGTGCTGATATTCAATACAGCAGCACAACCTCAACATTCCAGATCCTTTTGCCTCATTTAATACCTCCCACCCACCCACCCACTCACCCACTCACTCACTCACTCACTCACTCACCCACCCACTCACCCACTCACTCACTCACCCACCCACTCACTCACTCACCCACCCACTCACTCACCCACCCACTCACCCACTCACCCACTCACTCACTCACTCACCCACTCACTCACTCACTCACCCACTCACCCACTCACTCACCCACTCACTCACTCACTCACTCACTCACTCACCCACCCACTCACTCACTCACTCACTCACCCACCCACCCACCCACCCACTCACTCACCCACCCACTCACCCACTCACTCACTCACTCACCCACCCACCCACTCACTCACCCACTCACTCACTCACTCACTCACTCACCCACTCACCCACTCACTCACTCAAGTGGACCAAAAGCTGATAACAGATAATGTAGGTAAATCCTTTTATCTTTTAATTGCATGAAATAAAGAGTAAAATCAATGATTTTCATTGTATATATATATTGTATATATAATCATTGTATATATAAAAGATCCCATATCTCACAGCTTCCCCAAGTGTTGTGTGTGCACCCTCTTTTTGTGCCCCCCTCCCTTTTTTTCTTCTTCTTGACTCCTCCATCCAAAAAATGCCATTTCTGTGTCCATGTAAATGAGCTACTGCTGAGCTACGCCCCCTAGAGAACAGCAGAGCTGATCAACAACCTAGAGGATGGATGTCTTCTTCCATGTGCTCACATTAGGAGATTAGGAGGGAAAATCGAATCGGTTTGTTTCAACCCCAGCCAATTAAAAAAAAAAAAAAAAAAGAAACACAGGACATTTGGTTTTGTTTGTACACTCACACTGAAGTTTTCTTAAAATGACTAAAAGGTCAACTTTGCATAATAAGTCCCATTTAAATGATCTTTAAGTTTATATAACCAAATGTTCATCATCAGAGCTCAGAGTGTCAGTGTTTATGCTGCAGTTGAATAATGTCCCCTTTTAGCCTTTATTCTCCAGTAGCGGTCCATGCCAAACACATGTCTCACAGCTTCGATGATAAAGGATTGATAACCACTTATTTATGTATGCAAACCGAGACAATTTACTTCCACCCCGGGTCAACGTAATCCTCCGAGCCAATAACCAAAGTCAATCATGGCCGATGATGGCAACAGGCCAGGGTTACACAGGCCACTACCTGCATTTATTTCAAGACACAAACTCGATTAGACTGAATATGAGATTGTTTATGGACTTTGCTCCATATTCTGTCACACGCATGGATGCTTTCAAAACTTTGATTTTCTCTTAGTTTTTGACTAAAAGAGGAAAAAATTACTGAATTTGCAAAAAAAAAAAAAAAAAAAAAAAACTGGGATAAAGTTTTTTTATGCCTTTCTTCTAGGGATGACCTTTTATTAGCTCGTGTTAAGCACTTTTGAATGAAAAGTTCTAGACAATTTGAAAAGGTCACCTGCAGTACTTTGATGCTGCAATGTTTCACAGCACCAACACCATAACACTGTAAAGCTGAGAAAAGCTGGATTTAACCCTTTAACAATACATTTGTTTGGCAGTGAAAATGTGTAACTCCATACCAAAGTAAATTGCTGTTTTATTTCTGATGCAATTGAGTGAAAATGTCTGTCGGGTTGTTTTTATAATTAATGGCATGGTTTATGTGATGCTAGAGAGGAAATAAATTCATTTTGTAAATGTTATCAGGGATGAACTTGAACATGAACTTGAATAAACTTAACACACTAAATTGCACCGCAGGAATATTCAAATCGAAGCTAAACACTGCATGTACAGTACAGAATATGAATAATAAACAAATACTCACACAGTTGACATGGCGCTGCTTTGGAATACAGCAAATATTAGATTTGAATGTTTTTGGATTAGGGAGGTTAATCGATTAATTGCTGTTAGGAAATTAACCAACAAAGTGTTTTGCATCTTAATTTTTTTTAAAGTCTTCCTATCGTGACACTGGATTGTGTTGGCCTCAATCTAACATTGTACCACAGATTGGAAGGTTCCAGGACCAAACTTCATTATCCCCCTCCATGCCACTGTTGGGCCCTTGAGCAAGGCCCTTAACCTTCATCTTCTCACATAATGTAATGTAAGTATAATGAGAGAAAAATGGATAAAGGGGGTCTGACAAATTCGGTAAATGGAAAATGTAAATGTAACTGTTGTTCATACGTGTGAGAGAGAGAGAGAGAGAGAGACAGGTTGAATGAATAAATGCTCTGCACACAATTAAGTATGATTTTACTCACTTTAGGGTTAGGGTTAGAAAAAAATAGAAAATTGTGTAGGGAAATGTTACTACTTTGGTGGTCGGCCACAAATAAATCATTCATTCATTCATTCATCTTCTATACCGCTTTATCCTGTATTTAGGGTCGCGGGGACCTGGAGCCTATCCCAGGAGACTCAGGGCACGAGGCAGGGTACACCCTGGACAGCGTGCCAATCCATCGCAGAGCACACACACACACACACACACTCACACACTATGGTCAATTTAGGAACGCCAATTAGCCTAATCTGCATATCTTTGGACTGTGGGAGGAAACCGGAGTACCCGGAGGAAACCCACCAAGCACGGGGAGAACATGCAAACTCCATGCACACAGAGACGGGAATCGAGCCTGGCCGGGAATCGAACCTGGACCCTGGAGGTGCAAGGCGACAGTGCTAACCACTACACCACCGCGCCGCCCACAAATAAATCAGTGCACGAAAAACACTAAATTGTGCCTTATGAATTGTTACCATTTTTAATTATCAATTAAGAAAAACATGCGCAAAAATTGCAACCGTAGTCTGGATTCATATCAGGTTTAGTTTTATACATACCTACATTTATATATATATATATGTATAATACAACACTACAGTATGTGTTTCTTAATCATAATTTGCAACTTCACAATAAATTGCTGTCACCAATACTGGCATATGTTTCTGTTCCCTTGCACCAGAAGCAGAGGTTCATTGGCCTTAACGAAATGCGCTCAGTGAAACAGAAAGACAAACTCATGGCTTCCTTGCAGATGGATTTTGGCTCTATGCCACGGGCTGCTGCCTTCAGACCAACAAGGTCCCCGTGCTGGCATCGGGTTCCGCTCGGAGACGGCGCAGAGGCAGGCTATCAAGTGCTGCCCACACGATCAAAATATAAACATTGCACACTTTAGAACTGCTGCTTGAATTTCACTGTCAGAGAAATACAAAACATGCCACCAATAATTATAAGCGCGACCAAACATCCCATTGATCTGTGACACGATGAAAGGCATCGTACAGTTAAAGAACAAAAGGAATGTGTAGGACGTTACATCATTAATTTGATTGCAAACTCTCTACTTCACTCCTAATCCATCAGAAAATGGACCGATCAGAAAAGAAAGAGAATATCATATAAATGCTGGAGGCCAGACTAAGACGTGAGACTAATATTCCGCTCAGCCACGTCTCGTGGTTTATCATGCTGCCAGAAATCTTTGCTAAATAAATCTGGTTTGAATATACAGTATGAAGCATATGGTTAAATATGCACACACTGTATATTTCTGATAAAATTCATAGCGTAGCAACATTTAGAAAATGTAATATGCAAATGTACTATGCATGACATGTTATACCTAGTCACTGATAGAATGTTAAGGTGAAACACTGTAGCCGGGTGGTTGCAGCATTAAGTGGCTTTGGGTGCTTAAACAACACTTTGTCCTTAACGCTAGCACACTGTCATCACAGTAATTGAATTAGAAGCCAAATGACCCATCTAAGCTATATGGTGTCTCCAAAAACAATGGACACGCTTCATGTTGTCACGGATACGATTCAATGTCAAACCTGCATCACCTGATTGGCATAATCACAAATCAGCAGTTGTCAAATTCTGATATGCTGTACAGTTTGGGGCCAGACTGGAGCTAAACATAATGACTGTAGAGCAGCCTCTGTCATTTCTAAAGCTCAAAAACGACCTTGAGCTTAAAAAGCTGAAATTCCTTTTAAGGCATATTGTTTATCGTCTGAACTCAGACTCTACACACAACTCGCACAATGACTCATACAAATACAGCAGTGTGCAATTAGTGAAATTTTATCTAATATGAACAGAACAGTGGCTTTCACAGATGTGAATGTACTGCCTCCCCCAGGTGCTTTTGGAGAAACACTGACTTATCCATGCATCTTTATCCATGCGTCTAAATGGATGACACATAACGTAACATAATGCAATTCTGGGAAAAAAATTCAATCTGCATAGATTGTCTTCTTGACGCTGGCGGAATAGAAAATCAGGACTTTTATTAATTAATCTTGACATACTACACAGTGTGCGTGAGATGATGTTCCACTCAGCATCCTGGGGTGTATTTGGTGAGTTACATTCAATAGTCAAGTCACTTGTTTACATATGAGTGGGTTAAGCACAAAAACAGAGACAGAATTGAAGTCAATTTCTCCTGTTAAATGTAATGTAATACAGCAATTTAAAGACATTCGCCACTCCATTAGGTAATTCCACCACATCCCAAGGGTGCTATATTGGATTGTGACCTGGTGGCTGTGAAGGCTGTAGAGTACAGTGAATTAATTACCATGTCCAAGAAAGCCATTTGAGATGATTTTGGCACGTTTAAACCATGCTCAGCTGGTACTCAGGAGTCCCAAGTGCACCAAGAAAATCTCCCCTACACCATTACACCACCACCACCATTGGTGGAACCGTTGAGTAAGGCAGGATGGATCCATGCTTTCATGTTGTTTATACCAAATTCTGACCCTACCATCTGAACCTTGCAGGAGAAATGTAGACTCAAATCAAATCAGGTAACATTCTTTCAACCTTTTGTGTCCTTTTTGGTGAGCCCATGTGAATTGCATCCTCTGTTGCCTGTTCTTAGCTGACAGGATAGCTTCAAGGTTCGATGTGTTGTGCATACAGAGATGCTCTTCGGCATTCCTCGGTATAAAGGAGATGTTATTTAAGTTACTGTTGCCATTCTATCACCACGAACCTTCTCTTCTGACCTCTGGCATTTTCACCCAGAGTCGCTCACTGTAACTGACTGGATATTTGCTATATTTTTAGACCATTATTAGTAAACCCTAGAGACAGTTATGCATGAAAATCAGCCGTTTTAGAAATACTCAGACCAGCACATCTGGCACCAACAACGCTGCCACATTCAGTCATTTAAATCACCTTTCTTCCACATTTTGATGCTCAGTTTGAACTTTTGAGCAATTGCTCTGGACCATGTCTACATGCCTAAATGCATTGCCATGTGTGAAAACCTGATTAGATATTTGCATTAATGAGCAGTTGAACAGGTAATGAAGTGTCCAGTGAGTGTAAACTATTTTATCATGCTTTTAATTTGGCAATTTGATTCAAATAATGATAATGTGTTGATTAATTTAATGTGCTTGTTTATCAGGAAACCTTGCCCATGGTTTAAAAAGCGAAGCTTACCAAGCGCTCAGCTTCTCCAGCTCACTTTAATTTCATCCATAAAAATTTGGCCTTAGGAAGCAGTGTTTCTGATCCTGTCTTTCACAGAGCATGTTATAATTAAGCATTAATTAGTATTATCACTTTTCTATACTGAATATTGGGCTTGAAAGGAATTTTATAGATTTTAGAGTGTATTGAAATGGCAAAAATTGTATGTCCTTCACAGAGCCCAGACCTCGACCCTGAACATGTATCTGCATTTTCCCAGAAAAGCCAATGAGGAACCAGCGCCATACTGTATAAGTCCCTATGGTTTTGGACTTGGATGGCGATCAAGTACATAAGCAGGTGATGTTCAGATGTCTACGCATTTTTGGTCTACATACTTTTTGGTCAGGATCATTTATATCTATATTTCAACTTATCTTAACTCTGAAAAACAAGGTGCACAACTTCGGTATTAACCCCTAAATGTGTGCACACAACTCATTTCTTGCTAGCAATAAGATAAAAGACTGCTCAAACTGATTTTTTTGTCTAGTTTTCTTGAAAAATACTGGGATATAAAGTATCAATAGAGAAATTAAGATCAAACAATAAAACCCACACAATAAAACACACAACTCTGATCTGAGGTCATTTACCTCTTTAACCGGTGCTGGGTCAGGACTAGGATAAAGCCTAGTGCTTGACTAAAGATTTCATGTATGTGATTCCTACGTATAAGCTTAATTGCTGCAATCGTGTCTAGAATCTTGGCTTATAGTTTGTGAGCTGATTGTGTTAGAATTAAGATAAGATTTTATATTTAAATTTCGGGTAATTAAAAAAAAAAAGATTAAACACATTTAAACACATTTATTATTTAGCAGAAGTTTGATTACTTGTTTAAGGAAATCTATAGGTTAAAGGACATAGACTGGTCTCTCTTTAGCTGCATATTGTGGTCCAGAACTCTTTAAAGATGCTTTTTGGCACTAATGCTGCTTCTTCAATCTACTGGCCATCAATGCACGGCCCGCCTGCCAGCAACTACTGCCTTGACTTACTGAAACACTTCTCCGCCCATGAAGAGACAATGTTTTCTCCTTACTTTGACTCTCTCTGTTACCATTTCCCATTCAAGCCCAATATTTTCTAAATAAAGGAGCAGCTTTTTCACCTGCATCTCCATGATGTGTGTATTCTGCCCATTCTGCTGCAAAGCTCTCCATTTATTATCCGGCTGCAGGTTTCATATTTTCCCCTAGTTATTTGCTCCAGTCACCTGATATTTGATTTCCTGATTTCTGGACACATAATCTATAATCGTAAATATTTGCATCACATTTGCTTCTTTCTCAATTTATTAGACAAGGACAGTGTGTTGTGCTGCATCTCACAGAGTTGGCCTGTAAGGATTTCTTGAACTATTATTAGAATCAAAAATGAAATATTCCAGGCGGCACGGTGGTGTAGTGGTTAGCACTGTCGCCTTGCACCTCCAGGGTCTGGGTTCGATTCCCCGGGCAGGTTCGATTCCCGTCTCTGTGTGCATGGAGTTTGCATGTTCTCCCCGTGCTTGGTGGGTTTCCTCCGGGTACTCCGGTTTCCTCCCACAGTCCAAAGATATGCAGGTTAGGCTAATTGGCGTTCCTAAATTGCCCGTAGTGTGTGATTGGGTGTGTGTGTGTATGTGTGTGTGCCCTGTGATGGATTGGCACCCTGTCCAGGTCTGTACCCCGCCTAGTGCCCGAAGTCTCCTGGGATAGGCTCCAGGTTCCCCGCGACCCTGAACACAGGATTAAGCGGTATAGAAAGTGAATGAATGAATGAATGAAATATTCCCTACATAGCCTCATTTAATGCCACTTTCATAAAAGTGTCACGTGGCACTGGTCTATGGGTAATACCATGGTGGCACTAGAATACAGCTCACATCAAGCACTGCATTTATTGTTACTTTCATGTGTTTTATTTTAAGTTGGTTCCTGATTAGATCACACACTTGGCCTAATCTGTTTTTAGGTCTATAATCTATGTTCTGTTATTCTGTTTGTCTTTGTCTAATGACTCCTGTGTGTGTAGATTACTTAGCCGTAGTGATAAGCTACTGTGTCTGTTTCAGTTAATTGTGTTTAGTCATGTGTAATGATTACTAAAGACAACCATGCCCTTGCATTCCTGCTTCCCTAATTTATTTAGGCAGTTATTTCATCAATCACTAATTTCTATTGAAAAAGTACATTAAAACCAAGATATAAGATAACTTAAGCACTAAGTGGTTAGCACTTTCGCCTTGCCCCTCCAGGGTTTGAGTTCGATTTCCGCCTTGGGTCTGTGTGTGTGGAGCTTGCATGTTCTCCCTGTGCTTGGTCGGTTTCCTCCCGGTACTCTGGTTTCCTCCCGCAGTGTATGTGCGTGCATGTGCTGTGGAATGGATTGGCACTCCAGGGTGTACCTAAGTCTCCTGGGAAGGCTCTAAGTTTACTGGGATATGCTCCAGACCCCACATGACCCTGTATACAGGATAAAGTGGTATAGACGATGAGTGAGTGAGTATTTATTCTGGTATTATCTCCTTCTATGTTAATTAGACTCATACCACCAACTTTCTAAAAAAATATAATCAGCATTTTTATATCCAGCCTCAGGAACAGAACCGATCTTAGGGTGCCTGACTGACACCTCAAGACAGCTGTCAGATGTTCGTTGTGGCCTTTTTAGTCCTGGGATTGTCACTGCTTAATTAGTCCTGTCAAAAGACTATAGACTATGTTTCAATAGAGAATTTTTTTTTCATGAGTGAGATGGAGACTATTCCACCTAAAAGCCCAAAACTTGTCCTAAAAAAAGGACCATCTCCTCAGATGCCTCCCTTATAGACTAGCTGCTGGTGTGGTGCCGCAAGGCTATTAGAAAATTGGAGCGTCTAGTGCAGAGGTGTCAAAATGGATCCAGAAAGGGCCATGTGGGTGCAACTAAGAAAAAGCCACACTGTTTAATTAGCAATTTTTGGCATCAGGTGTATCTTCTGGTTGGATGGAATGAATGCATCCAGAAGGTCCAGATAACAATCCAGGTCCTAGTCTAAGGTGATAACATCAGCTGGAGCTTTTGAAGGTCTATCTGTCTATGAACTTCTACATCTTTCTAGTTCTTAGATAACCACATGCCAGTCAACATTAACATGCCCAGCTATATCACTTGGGTGGAATGAGTTTGAGTGGCCCTCTCCACCTTGGATAAACTTTACCAGTGCCAAATAAATGCATTACCAGATGTGGTTTAGCATGTTGAGCTACTCCTCTATGAATGATCCCATACAGGATGCAGGAAATACAGGGAAAACTCCGCTTGTGGTTATAAGACCTGATAACACTTGCCTTTTTTTTAGAGACTGATAAACAGTGGCAAATATACATGTACAGTAGATCACTACATGGCCTTGATGAAAGTTCTCATCATACAGTATTGTGTAAGAGACTTTCTCTCCCCCCTCCCCTATTTTTTTTGCTCCCAAAGCGCCAGATGGTATGGAACATGAATGCTTATTCAGCACAAGCAAGAGATCCCAGTCAAGACCTTAAAGGGAAGCCAACAATGGTGTGCTGTACCATTGTTGGCTTCCCTTTAAGGTCTTGACTGGGATTTCTTGTTTGTGTTTGATAAGCATTCATGTTCCATATGCAATGCTGTTTACCTTAATACTCTAGAAGTTGCATACTGCATGAACAACGTGGCTTAGTGGTTAGCACTGTCGCCCCTCCGGTCTGGGTTCAATTCCTTCCTTGGGGTGTGTGTGTATTGAGTTAGTAGGTTCTCCCTGTGCTTGGTGGGTTTCCTTCCACAGTCCAAAAACGTGCAAATTTTGCTAATCCTAGGAAGGGGTCCAGATCCCCCGCAGAGATAAACCGGTATAGATGATAAGTGAGTCTGCTTGTAACATTAGATATTCCCCATATAACTGCCATGGACAGGACTCGTTTGGAAGAAGGTTCTATGGAATGATTGCTGCCCAGTCGGGGTAACATGTACAGTAGATCACGACTGTACATGGTCTTGATGAAAGTTCTCATCATACAGTATTGTGTAAAAGACTTAAGCTCCTACCCCATTTATTATTATTTTTGGGAATTCCAGATGGGAATAAGTCTCCAGGCTTCTTGAAGGATTTTTTGGCTCTCATTTTTGGCAAGATTTTGCCTATGACTTTCAGTCCAGTTTACCTGAGTAGTTTCAGGGGGATGTTTTTGTTTGTTAAGCCACACAGTGACCTACAGTATGAATAATATTAGACATGAACCAGTGAGAAACAGGTGCAGTTGATGGCACGTGAACACGCCCGTGATTAGTGTACTGATGATGCTGAATGAAGTTGTTGATTAGTTTGTTACAAAAACAACCGTTTTTAAAATCTCACAGAATGTCATAGTAAAATATTTGTTCCCATTTCTTTAATATGACCTTACTTTTATGAATATTAACAATTTATCAGTGTATGTACAGTATACATAGTAAAGTATTTACAGGTCTTTATTTTTATTTTTTGCATGTGGTATTCTCTAAGACTAAAAATCTCTGAGCCTAAAAACACATGTATCACATGGCTGCTCAGTTGAAGTCTGGAGATGTAGTATATGTTGCATTCTTTGTAAAATGAAGGCAGGAGAGTTTTATGTAAATGAGGAAACCTGCCACAGGGGATTTGCAGTGAACAAGGCACTACCTACAGTCAGTATATATTTGCTATAAATCGATTTTTTTGGTCGTTTTTGCTACTAGGTATCGTTTTTCCCCCTGTTATTTCTTTAGCTCCTTTAATGATTTATACCACATCATCAGATTCATTCCTGTCTGGTTAAGTTTGTCCTCCTCCTGCACCTCCTGAAAGACTCCTCTGCAGTGATGATGACTCACTAAGGCACCTTAGTTGTACAACTTTGAAGCACTTTTATATTGCATATAATGTTCAAAAAGCACACTGGCATCATCTAAAATAAAACACAACACCTAATCGTACTTACCTACAGTACATCATAAATCTGAGATGAATTGTAAAGTGTTACGGCGTCTCCAAACCTTTATCCTTCACTTCGATTAGGGTGATGTGGCTTTTCACTTCCTCTACTGAATGAGACCCAGACAGCTGATTTGCCATGTATTTAATCTTGTACTTCCACTGCCATCTGCTGTTCTTCACATATTCCAACACCATGATGGTGAAATGCGAACCTACACCTACAGCGGCACCATGTCACATCCAGGCACTTAGCAATTAGTCCATTAAACTGTCAATAAACCTACATTTGTGTACTGAATATACAGTACAAAAGTCCTTTGTGTAGCACACAAAAACAACCACTTACACACCATTCGATTTGATTAAGTCTTGTGGCATCATTCAGACAATACGAGGCACAATGGACATGAACAAGCTAGTCTTTGTTGTTCTTATTTGTGGTCCAAGGTGACAATTTGTCTGTACACACACATGCACAATAGGGCACACAAACACACATTTATTTATGGCTTTGAAAGGGAAGGGTTCATGGGATGTCTGTTTCATCTGATATGGTTCTTTTGTATGTTCAGTGCTTTATAGTAGGGGTGTTTAAATCCAGGCCTGGAGGACCGGTGTTCAGCACAGTTAGGTGTTTCTTCTGTTAAAGCACAGTCGATTCAACTAAGCTGTTAGTTGTCAGGTTTAGTGGCTCTGCTCAAGTGTTGGTGAATTTTAAATTGTGCTGGACCCTGACCCTCCAGGACTGGATATTGAACAGCCTGCTTTACAGTTTTGTGTTATTGCAGATGGTTCACATGTTACATATTACATGGCAAGTTGGAAATGGCAGTTTCCAAATAAAGAAATTGTGTTTTAAAGTGTGTCAGGTGGCGGCACGGTGGCTTATTAGTTAGCATCCAGTCGCCTCGCACCCTGCCTCAGGTCTGTGTGCATGGATTTGCTGGTTCTCCCTGTGCTTGGTGGACTTGAGCATAAGTGTGTGTGTATGTGTGTGATATATGATAGGACCCCCTGAGACTTTAGTATACATCAGGGGTCTCCAAATCCAGTCCTGGAGGGCCGGTGACCAGCACAGTTTGTAATTCACCAACACCCACTGAACCTAGTAATTAACAGATTAGTTAAATCAGCTGTGTTTGAGAAGAAGAATCACCAAACTGTGTTGGACACTGGCTCTCCAGGACTGGATTTGGAGACCCCTAGTATACACGATAAAATGCTATAGGCAATGAGTGAGTGTGTGTATCTGGTTTCTTGTTTTCTCTCAATGTCATTTAAAGCAATTGGCAAAATAATTATGTATTTGATTGAACTCATAATTAAGAACTATTCCCAAGCTTCTGTTCTTCTCCATGTTATCTTTTATGAACATTCCAGACCAGATTTAACCGCTCCTGCACCCTCCTTTTTGGTGCTACTTGTGTGTGTGTGAACGTCTCACTGAGCACTGACTTATGTGCTTCATTGAGGGGTTCCCTGGATCCAGACAGGACAAGCAGAATACAGGCTGAGCACTGAGGGACCAAAGGGAGTCTCAGAAAAGAAGAAATCCTTAAATCATGGATGGGAAATCCAGCCCTGGAGACCCAAACTACATTTGTACCAGGTTGTAAACGAGTTTGTGTTGTAAAGTTGGCCGTTTGAACACTGGGTTCGGTGGCGATTGACTTACTGACTAATTTGAGGAGCTACATGGACACATTTTTTCAGAACCTTAGTAAAAAACTGTATAAAATAAAATGTTCAGTTGTGGCGACCCCTAATGGAGGTAGCTAGAAGAACACTCACTCAATAAGTCATCATCTATCCTGCTTTATCCTGTATTCAGGGTTGTAAAGGGGCCTGGAGCCTATGCCAAGAGACTTAGGGCAGTGGTAGGTTTCTTGCGTACCATGGAGAAGGCTTGGGTTTGATTTCCAGTCAATGCCCAAACTCCAGCCACTGGATGCAGTGCCGGTCCCAAGTCCGGATAAAATGGAAGGGTTGCGCCAGGAAGGGCATCTGTGCCAAGTTGTTGTGCTGACCAGATGGTCCTCTGTGACGATCCCTCGATGGGAGCAGCTGAAAGATCAACAACAGCTAGTTTAATATAAAGCTTATGAAAATTCCTTGCATGTTACATGTCTTTCAAAAGACTCAACTTTCCCATATACTGTATATGGCAATGATCGCAGTTCTGTAACTGTACCAGGAGCTCAGTTCATGGGTTTTAGTAAGACATTCACTTTTGTGAATTGTGTAGCATCCCAAGTTACTTTAAATGTTCGCTAAGGTCTTGCAGTGAATTGAAATTTGTTATGGAATTTAACGAGTCTTGGTTAACACCATCACTACTGTATGTTCACTCATGTTGGTTTGCTATTTGTTATATAAGTACAAAGAGAGGGCTCAGACATCTGAATGAGCAAGATTGCAGAGAAACATTAAAACAAGCCCCCGTGCAGGTCTGTTACACCCTTTTACAATAAAACAAAACCATGGCTTTGTTTTATTTTTGTTTTTAATTTTGCTTTTTCACACTATTTCTGAAAAATAGAGATAGAAATACGGAAGGTGTTTAATTTCCGAACATGAGAATGGATGAGGTTAAAAATTGTAACACAGCTAGCCAGTAGATGGCCTCAGAGACATTCTGGCATCACTTTTAAACTCCTCATATAACATCCACTCACGGATATACAGTATACAGTATACAGACTGCAAGAAGTAAATGCACCCCCATAGATTGGGATCATAGATTACAGTATGACTACGATTTATTTCCTTCTTTTCAGACTGCCATCAACTCATGAAAAGAAATTTCTGATTCATAAAGAGATCAGATTGTTGGTAAGTCTGTGGGTGGACTGTCCCAGAGACAAATTGCCAGGAAACTTGAAACCGTCCTTTCCTACCATTAACAGAATTTCAGTTCACTTTAAAGAAACACATTAAAAGAAAAAAGAGTAAAACATTATATCCGGTTGACTTGGCCCTTCGGAAAGGAGTGCACCTACTGTTCAGCAAATGTTTCCATAACAGTCCAATGCCTAGGAGAGGTGTCGCCCTTAAAACCACTAAAGGAAAGTCAAAATGTAGCAAAAGTTTTACCTTGTACATTTTGTATAAAAACTAAGCCTGTCTATTCGCTCTATGCACACTACGGGTGTAAATGGAATAAAACCAGGCTGCTGTGGTCAGATTGACCTGGCCTGTGAGGAAAAGCTTGTCTCAGAGCTGGCACGACCTCCAGAATTTCCTCACAGCATTAGTTTCAGGTTGACAGCGCAGACACCTACTACTGTGCCAGTCGGAAAAGCGGAAAGAGCTGGTGGCAGGCTGCAGATTAAATAAAGCTGTCTGCTCTGTGCCACTCTAATGGCTTTTCATACCACAGCTAAATGCGATAATACTGCTGCGTCAGACGTGCTTGGTAAGGTGAGTTTCTTTAATACTTTGGCTAGGTCTTATGATAAACCATCAAATTCATCATCCAGTTATGGTTAGACAATATCAACAAAGTCATGCCTTTCAAAGTTCATAAAGATCATGTCATGTCAACCGGTGTTGTGTGGAAACAGAGAGTGTGATCGGCTTACCGTACACCTAAAACGTTTAAAGCACGGCATGTTTAGAGTTCCAGTGGTAGACTGAGTTACAGTATAAAGATGATTTTGCCAGTCTGGCTGAAAACAAAACCGTTTTATGCATCAGCATCTTTTGATGTTGTGAAACAGTTCAAGGACAGGGACTCAAATATCGATTTCTCTCAAGCAATCTCAACTCCGTGCAATACTCATGTCAACTGCTTTCCTGCTGTTACTGATTGATCGACGATGCAGTTCGATCATTACCGAAGAGTTGAGTAATAGACTTAATAAATTTCTATTTGTTTTACAGGCATGAAACAACAAGCAATAATGCTGAAATCCAATTACTGCAGGAAAGTTTTATTCTAAGGCGGCATGGTGGTGTAGTGGTTAGCACTGTTGCCTTGCACCTCCAGGGTCTGCGTTCAATTCCTGTCCAAGCTCTACTCCCGTCTCTGTGTGGTGGGTTTCCTCCCACAGTCCAAAGATCTGCAGATTAAGTTAATTGTCATTGCCAAATTGCTCAGAGAAAGTGAATGAGTATGTGAGTCAGTGTGTGTGTGCCCTGTGATGGATTGGCATCCTGTCCAGTGTGTACTCTGCCTTATGCCCTAAGCCTCCTGGGATAGGCTCCAGGCCCCCCGCAACTTTTAACAGTACATGATAAAGCGGTGTAGACGATGAGTGAGTGAGTTTTATTCTGGAGCATAAATTCTATTTTGTAACTTCATATTTATTTATTTACCCCTCACATATACATTGACCACAGATGAAAAATAAAAACATTAAACTCACCTAGGTTTTGGGTTCTCCTTGTCCAAATGGAAGGTTCTGGCCCCTCACAGAGTCTCTGGTGTTGTATTGTAGTTTTTGGAAATAGGATGTTGGAAGTCGATCCTTTAAATGCTGTGGGTTGGCGGCGGATTGGGGAGGGGCATCCTGGACTGTGACATGGGGAGTTTGGAAGCTGAGTTAGCATGTGTGGGCTCTTTGCTTGCTGGGCCTCATGGCAGGCTGTGGTGCACTGGGTGTTTGGTCCTGGTCAATTTGTCCTGGTCAGCATTTACAATTTGTGCTGCATTTTCTGCTCTGTGGGATGAGACTGGATCAGCACCAGGCTGATGAAACTGGCTCTCATGAAGACCCTCCCAGAAAAGCAAGACCAAAAGTCACCTCTGCTGCAGAGGAGAAGTTCATATGGAGTTACCAGCCTCAGAAATCAACAATTAACAAACAGCACCTAAGATTAGAGCAGATGAAGATGAAGGCTTTACAGAGCATACAGTAAGTAGCAGATACATCTCAATATGAACTGATCGAAGGAGATTATTGGAAAACATTTGGATGCCTTCAGCATTGTTCTACATTGTCAAAGGAAATAAGAAAAAACAGGAAAGACCATGAAATTGGAAGGTGTGTCCAAACTTTCGACTGGTAGTGTACAGTATACAGTATATTGTGGCTGATCAGTGTAAAGCTTGAATGGTATTATGGATTGAAAGCAAAGTGTAGGTTATTGGGGCAAAAAGGCATATGCTGTCAGTAAGTGTCCTTTTCAATCAAATTCAATTCACATCTCAATTTGTGCCTCTGTATGATCATCCTGGCGAGTCGTGACCTCTTTATCTCTGGGGATGGCATTTTGACCGTGTGCCAGATGGATGCAGTGGATTCACTGAAGGAGACAAATACAGATCATGTAACTAATCCACTTCCTGTAAGATCCTGACTCAGTCTGTATGTATTTCAATTCATTAAATTCTGTGTATATGCCTTGGATGTACAGTAAAACATCTCTGATATAAAAGCATATACAAGGCCAACTTATTCCTTATATTAAATGTCTTTTTTTTCTCTTTTTTTCAGATGCAAGATGGTTTAGATGGAATAGATCTTATTCTCACGTTCACAAGACAGGGTTATTTATTTTAAGGAGTTGTTGCTACATTTAGCATTTTTTGCCTCTATGCCTATGGATCCACCATGGATTGGATGCATTGGGGAGCAAGGAAGCCAACTCGTCCTCCAACATCCCTGCTAGCGTCGAAAAACACTACATTGGTGTCAGAAGTGGGATGGAGAGTCTCGAGTTGGAGCGAACGGCGGAGGACCTGTGGAGGATCCAAGAGGGCCGCCGAGTTGTAGCACACAAGAGACCGTTTTTCTAGGTCACATAATTAGTGCCCAAGGGATTGCTACCGACCCAGTCAAAATCGCTGCGGTACAGAATTGGCCCGAACCGATAAATGTGTCACAGCTACGCACCTTCCTAGGCTTAGCCTCTTACTACCGGCAGTTCGTGAAAAACTTTTTCCATGATCGACAGCCCGCTGCACGGGTTAACGAAAAAGAACCAGCCGTTTTGCTGGGACATTGCACATGCACGTGCTTTCGCTCAGTTGCGTGAAGCTTTGATCACGTGTCCCGTTCTTGATTATCCGGATGCATCGCGAACGTTCATCCTTAACACGGACGCGAGCGATGTACTGTAGGGCTGGGAGCTGTACTGTCTCAGGTTTCCGGTGTCCAAAAGCGGGTTGCCGCGTATTTTAGCCGTGCGTTGTTTCTGGACTGGAGTAGAATTACTGCGTCACGCGGCACGAGTTGTTAGCGGTCGTCGCGGCTCTAAAACATTTCTGGGCATACTTATACGGGCAACCCTTCTTGCTGCGGACTGATCACGGTTCGCTAGTTTGGCTGCTCAGTTTTAAAGAGCCCGAGGGGCAGTTAGCGCGTTGGCTCGAGCGGCTGCAAGACTACAGCTTCACTATCCAAAGTGAAGCTACATGCTAATGCCGACGCTTTGTCCCACCGGCCGTGCAGCGAAGCACACTGTCAGTACTGCGCGCGGGTGGAGGAGCGATTGTGCGGTCGCAACGTGGACCAATCTCCGAAACCGCCGATCCGCAACATTCCCCCCGTTAAATCCTCCGGACCCCCCGGGGGTGATCAGCAGACCGAGCCGGCATGCAGCCGAGTTACTGCCACGTCTAGGGCACCGTCCACAGTAGCGTCGCCTGTGCCACAGCTGGACAGGGAGCAGCTCTTTGCCGAGCAGGAGAATGACCTGGTTCTGCATCAAGTACTCGGTTGGGTTAAAGCGGGCCTTAGACCGGATCTGGGGCTAGAGGTTAAAGCTCTCCACTCGAAGTTCACCCGCCTAGCGTTGCAGGAAGGTTTACTCTATCGCCGCTGGGAACAGCCCTGTAGCGCTGGCGAGTGTTTACAGCTGCTGGTGCCGAGGACTTTGCAGGCATGTGTACTGGGGATGGTTCATGGGCATGCGGGCTCGGGACACTTTGGAGTAGCTAAAACGCTTGCTTCTACTGGCCGGGTTGTCATACTGATAGCGAGCTCTTTGTGCACAGATGTGACTTCTGCACGGCAAAGAAGGGCCCTACCCAGTGCTCGCGAGCACCGCTGCAGGACTTTCGGGTGGGGGCACCTATGGAGAGTATGGGCGTGGACATTCTTGACCCGTTTCCCATTTCCGATCGCGGTAACCGTTATGTGCTGGTAGCCATGGATTATTTCACGAAGTGGCCGGAGGCTTTTGCGGTGCCTGATCAGAGCGCTTCCACCACGGCTCAAGTGCTAGTGGATGAGGTGTTCAGCTGATTTGGCGCCCCGGAGCAGTTACACAGCGATCAGGGGCGAAACTTCGAGGCGGAGGTGTTTGCGGCGGGCTCGTGGAACGATTTAATCGGACGCTCACCACACAGCTCGCTATGCTTATCAACGATCGGCAACGAGACTGGGATGAACATTTGCCCCTCGTGCTCTGGGCATACCGCACAGCGGTGCAGGAGTTATCCCAGCTAACGCCAGCTGCTTTAATGTTTGGCCGCAAGCTGCGCACTCCCGTGGACCACCTCCAGAGTCGGATTTACCCACAAAGCCTGGATTGGATTATTTCCGTTCTTTGCGAGACAAAATGTTCCGCGTGCACGATTTGGCGCATAAACATTTGGCGGACACTGGTGTTAAGCAGCCCCGTGTTTATGACACGCACAGCCGAGGGCAAGACTTTGCCATCGGAGAGCAGGTATGGGTGAATTCCCCCGGAAGGAAAAGAGGGCTTTCACCCAAGCTCATGTCCCACTGGGTGGGCCCCTGCACGGTAACTGCCCAGCTCTCCGATGTCGTCTACCGGGTGCGGCTGGCGGGGCTGAAAGGGAACAGCCAGAAGACAAAGTAAAACAATGGCTACTTACAGTTTTCTGAAAGAAAAACAGGGTGTTTTTTTTTTAAAGCTCAACCTGTCAGCTGCAGATAAAGTAAATTTCTGAGCATTAGCTTACTTAGGCAGTGACTGTTTATCACCGGATCAGTAAGATGTGCTGTTCCTGTATGTAATTTATGAAGCGAGAAGCTCCTACTCCCTTCATCAACAATGTTTTCTGTAACCTCCTATCCCTCCTCTATCTCATCTTTGTTTTAGTTCATTTCCTTTTTCCCCCTCCATCTCTTTAAGCCTGAGCATCCCCTGTGGATGAACTATGTTTTGTGGGGGTTTTTTTGTTTGTTTTTTTAGCTTTCCAGGTTATCATGCCATTCGTCAATGGCATAAGATGCACATCTTTGCTTTCATAATAGCCACTGGGGCAGATTCAACAAAAAAAAAATTATTTTGCATTCTGGGTCTTGCACAATAAAAGCCTGAGCCTCCTGCATGAGATAGGAACTCAAAGGCTTTCTGTAGATTTCCCCATGAGTAATAACCTGAGTACTAAAGAATATGCAGATCAAAGTAATACTGTAATACAATATACACTCACCTAAAGGAATATTAGCAACACCTGTTCAATTTCTCATTAATGCAATTATCTAATCAACCAATCACATGGCAGTTGCTTCAATGCATTTAGGGGTGTGGTCTTGGTCAAGACAATCTCCTGAACTCCAAACTGAATTTCAGAATGGGAAAGAAAGGTGATTTAAGCAATTTTGAGCGTGGCATGGTTGTTAGTGCCAGACGGGCCAGTCTGAGTATTTCACAATCTGCTCAGTTACTGGGATTTTCATGCACAACCATTTCTAGGGTTTACAAAGAATGGTGTGAAAAGGGAAAAACATCCAGTATGCGGCAGTCCTGTGGGCGAAAATGCCTTGTTGATGCTTGAGGTCAGAGGAGAATGGGCCGACTGATTCAAGCTGATAGAAGAGCAACTTTGAGTGAAATAACCAGTCAAATGGTAGAGTCATAATTTGGCATGAACAGAATGAGAACATGGATCCATCATGCCTTGTTACCACTGTGCAGGCTGGTGGTGGTGGTGGTGTAATGGTGTGGGGGATGTTTTCTTGGCACACTTTAGGCCCCTTAGTGCCAATTGGGCATCGTTTAAATGCCACGGGCTACCTGAGCATTGTTTCCGACCATGTACATCCCTTTATGAACACCATGTACCCATCCTCTGATGGCTACTTCTCGCAGGATAATGCACCATGTCACAAAGCTCGAATCATTTCAAATTGGTTTCTTGAACATGACAATGACTTCATTGTACTAAAATGGCCCCCACAGTCACCAGATCTCAACAAAATAGAGCCATCAACCCAAATCTCCATCACCTGCAAGATGCTATCCTATCAATTGGGCCAACATTTCTAAAGAATGCTTTCAGCACCTTGTTGAATCTATGACACGTAGAATTGAGGCAGTTCTGAAGGCGAAAGGGGGTCAAACACCGTATTAGTATGGTGTTCCTAATAATGCTTTAGGTGAGTGTATAATACACTGTATATAATACACTATAAAGTTCAAAGTTCAAAGACTTTTGTCATTTCAACCATATACAGTTAGTACACAGTGAAACGAAACAACGCTCCTCCAGGACCAAGGTCCTACATGTAACATAAATTTCAACATAAATTAACAGAAACACTAAACTAGCTAACTAAAGAGGCCTGGTTAGCTGGCTAGCAGAGACAAGACAGATAGACCTAACATAAATTACAGCATACATTTACAAAAACTAACTAGCTAAGTAAGACTAATATTAATTTCTAATACTTTTAATGTTTCCTTGGATCGCCTTTACCTTTGATTATGGTGCACATATGCAGCTTTATGCAATGACACATTTATTTCCAGCAATCACTTTGGACTCGGATCTTGTATTGATGAATAAAAATGTTCCATAAAGCCTTCTCTAGAACATACTAAAGACTTTCAAATAGGTCAGGTCATGTGTGGAAATAATTCCTCATGCTCTCAGAGCCACTCTATTACTATTGAAGGCTGGAATACGTGTGCCATCAGGGAAGAAAGACTCCATAGATGTGATAATCTGGCCATTCAGTACATTCAGGTCGTCAGCTGACTTCATTTTATTGCCACATAACATTGCTGAGTCTCAACATGAGCAACTGAAGCAACCCCAGATCATAAGACTAACTCCAGAGACTTGTACATTGGACTCTATGCATGATGGGTGCATCGCTTCATGTGCTTCCCTTCTCACCCTGACACGCCCATTGCAATGGAATAGGCTCCATCTGGACTCATCAGACCACATGACCTTTTTCCACTCATATTCTTCATTTGCTTCCTGATCACATTTCTTGTTTGAAGTTGATGTCCTTGTTATCCTTTCAGGGTTTTTAATGCATTGGACAGTCCTTAACCCACTTCCAGTCTTTTTAGCCTTCATTTCCCTAGTTGTTTTCTTTGCTTGATGAAGGCCAATCGGTTTAGCCTTCTGAAACACATGAACATCTTTTTCCACAGGAGCATGGAATAGCTTAGCATTAAGATAGTTGTCAACTGCTAAAACATATTTATTGCAGTAATCATTAAATCAAAAGCTCTTATTTATAAAGTATTTGCTTATTTAAATCAAAGGAGTGCATTTTTAAATGGCCAGGCAGTGTACATGATAATAACTCAGTCCTTTCTTAACTATATTAAATTTTATATCCAGAAATACTATATAGACAATGAACAGTTTGATGAACTTAATGTCAACAGGCAGGCAAATAGATGAGTAAACAAATACTGTACACAGGCAGAAAATGATGTACATTATTAATTCACAAGAGGAGATTTGCATTCTAGAAATAGAATATCATCCCTATTAAGGTTTCAAAGTTTGTTACATGGCTTAAAAGGTTTACTGTATAAAATTCATCTGCAATCATGGTTATCATGCCATGGGGCAAAGACAGATCCTTAAAGTACCTACAGTACAGCACAAGTTTTCAGTTTCATCCTGAAAGAGCCGAAGTGACTGCAGGCATTCGTTCTAACCAAACAAGAGCCACATGTCAGGGGCACCACACCTGACTCCACTTGTTCTTGTTTAATCAGTAAATTTCTAATCAACTATCAAATCTGCCTCCATTTTCATGTTTTTTCTGTTTGATTGAAACAAAAAACTTGCGGCCAGACACGAGTGCCATGGAGGAATTGGGAATAGTAAAAGTTTGCCAGCTGGAAGGGTCTAGGCCACATGGTGAGTATAATTAAATATAGCACTGAATATCACGTAGTTTGGATTCCCAGTATATAATGGCAAGCAACTGGTAGGCGTTAGTTAATCCTGTCTGACCAGTGACTAGACAATTAGAGCAAAGAGCATCATAGAGATTAGAGAGACAGAGAGATATTTGATCACTGGCACTCTATCATGACTGAAGGTTGATATCAAAGTGCTTCCATTATTTCACAGTCAAGGTCACAACTGATGATGACTACGAAACAGGATTAGCGTAGAATCACAGTGTTTTTAGATTCAGGGCTTGATGGCAAATTTGGGCTTCACTTAACAAGTCACAAATTAATTAACAAAAGAATGTAGTTAATTTAGTAAATTGGAAATGTCGAGCACTTTACTTTGAATTGGACTAATTACATACTGTAGTGGTGGCAGAGTGGCTTACTGGTTAGCAGTGTTGCCTTGCACCTCCAGGGTGTGAGTTCGATTCCCAGCTTGGGGTCTGTGTGCGTACAGCAAAGTTTATACATAGTAAAGTTTACATGTTCTCCCCGTGCCTGGTGGGTTTTCTTCAGGTACTCCTATTTCCTCCCACTGTCCAAAGACATGCAAATTAAGCTGATTGGTTTCCAAATTGCCCGATGTGTGTGTGTGCCCTGCGATGTAGTGGCACCCCATCAGGGTGTACCCCGCCTCGTGCCCTATTGTGCCCTAAGTCTCCTGGGATAGGCTCCGCCCCCCTTCCCCCCACGACCCTGTATACAGGATAAAGTGATAGTGAGTGAGTGAGTGAGGTACAAGTCATATGTATAAACTTTTGCACGGATAAAATTACAACTGTAAAGTTTTTTGTCTAATGTAGAAGCATTAAAACTATATAACAAAATATTATATCAATAAAAAAAAGTTAAGACCAGCATGTCTTTAATCCAAAGTCTTTAAATTGAACTTCGATACCTAAACAAGTCACTATCGCTTCAGAAATTTAATGCGATCTTGAAACAGTTATCTGAGTAAGTTTACACTAATAGTGGGTGAGTTTTGTATTTGTGTTTTTACATAAATGGGCTAAAATGACCATGTGTGCATTGACATGTAGAACAGTTACACTGTAACAAATTGCTGTAGTTTTCACAGCAAAATTATACAGAAACTTACTGTTTCGCCATTTTACAATTTATTGCTGTAATTTGCAATGCATTATGGGTTATACAGGGTTTTACAAGTGTTAACTGTATATTTCACTGTTAGCTGGAATTAATTTACAGGTAGGAGGTGCTTTCACTGTATCTTTAATATTTTTACAAGAATTTACTGTGCTGTAAATTTATTTATGGTATTGCGCGGGCTGATATCGTTTGAAATCTGGGGGACTGAAACACAGCGACAACATCTGAAGATAAACGGCAAGTTCAATTAAATTTACTTTCATACGTATTAAATATTTCTTTTAATGTAAGGTAATTCATATATATTTATATAACGTTATATAAGTTTTATCAGGGTATTCTCTCTAAACGTTATGTTTAGGTATTTTGTAAAGGGATGTGTAGTTAACTTTATTTATCTGTTGCTTCAGGTGAGGAGGAGAAATGCGATGCGCGTCGTTTCAGAAAGCAGCTTAAACTAAAAGGTAAATCGTTATCGTCATGTTAATGTTGATATATGCTGCAGTTTGTTAGCTTTATTTGCCTTTGCTTTCTAGAGAGTATTTGTAGTTTGGCAGGCACAGCATTGCTATTGAAGTGTTTTAATTAATTTAAATTTATGTTACATGAAGTGCTCAGTTGTCTTTGCTGTTGAAAAACGTAAATATTAACATCTCTGGATGAGTTTCTCTGAAACCTTAAGTATATTTTGTAAAGGAATGTGTCGTTAACTTCTTTTTTTTTTTTTTATAATTTTTTTTGTCAGGCAAGCCGAAACATCACGGAAGCAAAAGGTAAAAACGTAACGTCACGCCGGTGTTGATGAATGCTGCTTTTTGTTACCGATTTATTCGCCTTACTCTCGATAGAGTATTATTGAAATAATTGCATATAAAGAGACACAACATATAGACTGAAATGCTGACCATTTTTATTTTTAGGCAAACAGTTCCTTTAACTTTTATTCAACTATTTTTATAAGTTTTTCTGTAGTTGAAAGAGTAAAATTATGTTACCAGTGACAGTGCTGAAGTGTTGTCAGGTGTCAGCGTTAATAAACAGTTTTCATACAACAGCTTTGAATTTGAGTGATTATTTTTCAAAATCTTTGTTTTAATGCATTTACATCAGTATAATAGTAAAGTACAGTTACAGTTAAAATAGTTATTTACAGGAATTTCATAGTAAAAATGTTACAGCTAAATCTTGGCTTTTGTTGAATTCACAGGATTTTATTGGCAACTTTTGTTGCAAGGCAAGTACTGCAATTTAGCGGGATTACAAAAAAAAAACCTTTAATGCCTTTTTACAAGTTTAATTTTATAATCATGAAAAAAAATACTGTATTCTGCAAACATCAATTTACTGTAAATTCCTAAGCAGTATTATACTATAATCCATTTTACAGCAATTAACGGCTATTTTACAGGATTTTATTGGCAACTTTTTTGCCAGTAAATTATTGTAAATTTGTTCTTTACAGTGTACAATCAATAATACCAACAGTTTAATGGTACATTGAGTATGTACTGTAGTCCATAACAACTAGAAAAACTAAGTTATGAGGTATAATGATTCAAATGATCAAAAAGACAAATGCATTTGACAAAATGGGGTAAAGGAAAGGGGTTAGGATAAAGTAGGGGGGTGGGGCAATAGAATGGCGTTGAGTGAGGGGCAATGGGGAATGCTGCTGTACATTTTTGCATTGATTGCCAAATGCATCTGTTCTTTCTGTTCACCCAAAGCTGTTGTCCACTAGATGCCACTATAAACCTGATTTACAGTACATTCAGCATACAAACATGTGCATACAAAATTTTAGCTTTTGCAATTTTGTTTACCTTTTGTTTAAATTGCCAATTTATTACATATTTGAGCTTCTGAATCAATCCCAAGACAGTTGTTATAGTCAACATCGAGTTTTTTTTTTGTTACTCATTTCATCATATCAAATCTAAAGTTATTAAATAGGTCACTCAAGTCTGACTTGAGATCAAGTAATGTGACTCGAGTCCACACCTCTGTTGTAAAGTGTACTAAGTTGAAACCATGAAAATAAAACATAATGATGCATCACAATGTCAACATTGTGTGGCGGTCTTTAAACAGAATAGCTTCAACAAAATTAAATCATGTCACCTCTTTTAAATGATTTTGAATGATTTCATCAATATGAATGCATTTTTAATCACGTCCACCAATGCTCATGAGGCTCCACCTCCAAGATGTACAAAATGAGTGATGTGAGGCAAAGCTAAAAAAAATAAACAATCTGGACTCAAAGTTCACTTTCCAAAAGAGGTTTTCTCAGCAACATTTGCTGAAGCCACAGCTTAAAGCCCTTTTTAAAAGGTTTACTGTACCTATTTTCAAGGTTGGCTGGAGCTTTTTGCAAAGGAATACATTCATATGTACAGTATGCAGTAAATAAATACATTGTTAAACCCAGTTAAGTTAAAAAAAATTATGTTATAGTAAACAAATCAATAACCATGATAATAGTCATCGTTCTTCAAGTTCTTCAGATGTTCAACAATGTTGTTCCTGGAATTTCACTAGGCTGGCCTATCATGAGCAGATTTTTTAAAATTTTTCTCTTCAAAAAGACCTCTGGCATAAGTGACAATGAAGGACTGTATTGGACTGCAACAAAGTTTAATAAGGTAGTGCATGTCAGAGTAAATCCACATGAAAATGTACAAGTTGTCCTTCCTTGTAGCACTCTTCGTACAGTAGGTACGAACCAGTGCATACCAGGAACTCAACATGGACCAACGAGCACGAGAACACCATAAAACCATGTTCTTCAGCACCACGGCCAGCTCCACATCTTATTCAAGAGGAGCCCTCAACTCTCCAGGGCAGGCAGCACATTACTTCCAACTATCTTAGTCATTGGCCAGCCATGCAGTACTTGAGTGAGAAGCGAGGCTTACTGTAGGTGTGAAACGCATGCCTGTTGTGTCTTTCTACACTTTAAGAGACTGGCTGTGCTGGAAACTCTCCATAGAGCACACTATCAATGAAGGGCCAAAACCAGGCTTAGATTATCCCTTCTGGTGCCTCATTTTCAGCCTCCATCACTTACTATGGTAGTAAGGAAGTACTTAGTATTGCCCAGCACAGTGGTGTAGTGGTTAGCCCTTTCACCTTGTACCTCCCTGGTTCAAGTTAAAATCCCAGGCAGGCTCAATTCCTGTCTCTGTGTTCATGGAGTTTTCATCTTCTCCCTGTGCTTGGTTGGTTTCCTCTAGGTACTTTGGTATTCTCCCACAGTCCAAAGACATGCAGATTAGGCTAATTGGCATTCCCAAATTCCTATAAAAACATATAGGAAAGAAAACATGGATGGACCTGACTGCATATTGCACTAAAATGTTTCTGAGGAAAATTAGACATTTCACCAGTGAGTGTCTCCCTATACCATATTACCATGGACTCTCTCTCTCTCTCTCTCTCTCTCTCTCTCACTCTCTTGCCATGCTCTGTGTCTTACCTACTGTCATCCAGCTTATTGCAAAATCTCGCCCCTGGAATTCAGTGTGTAGCAGCGTATAAATAATGCTCAAATTCTAATTCTCATTAATCTTACACATAGCCTAATGCGCTGTGCTCGTTTGGTCTTATGAGTACTACAGTATAATGCAAACTTCATTACAGTAGCAAGGACCTTAAGACTGCTGTAGCCAATATAACCCATCCATTTGTTTTAAGAGATGATCCATCAAAAAATTGCAGCTTCTGGAACTGAAAAGATCCTCCCTGGTTTGTGGTTGAAACGAAAACCAAATCTAAATGCAATCAGAGATCTAAGAGCGTGAAGCTAGACAAAACAGCCTTCCTCCACATTCTCTGATTCAATATCTCATTAATAATTCTTTCTGTCAAAACTCTAGGCGGTTCAGAGGGTCCATTGGTAGTCTAAACATCTCCAAGTGCAACCTTAGATTCAAAGTAACAATTAATGTAATATGAGCTTTGTGGTTTAAAATAAGGGAGTCATTCTGAATCGTCTTGTGTAACATGTAGTCTGTTGCGGCTCAGGGAGATCTTGTGTCTTCTTCCAGAATAGATGAAACAGTCTTTTAGGGGCTCCACAGTGTCCCAGAGACTCAGTGAAGTGTGCGAGGCAATACAGACTCAAGGAAGTGTTTAAAAGTAAGAGGACTTGAACGTGCCCCCCAGTGGTTTTTATACAGACGGAGTTTCTCAACCGGAGCACCTCTTGTCAACTGTCGCCAGAATAATAGGCTGCATCAGGAATCTTAACAGAGTGTTCAGCTGGCACAATGCAACCACTATATGTGTGTAGGTGTTGTTCTCTCTCTGCGACAAATGCAATGCATCGTGTGCAGCTGAAATTCTTTCAAAATTTGCTGTCGTTCAGGTTTCAGTTACATCAGGGTGTGTATTATCCCGTATCATGCTTCGTTCTTATCACAATATCTAGCCAGCACACATTGCCCAGCGAGGCAGCACCTCTGTCTGAGACATTTATTAAGAACCAGAGTGAGGAGAATTATCACATCATTGCCTTCCTCTTCTTCCTTTTCCTTTCTCTTCTTCCTCCTCGTGACATGAGGAACTCGCTTTCCTAATTACCGTAAGATTTCAGAATCATGTCCGACCAAATTCGGTGAGATGCTTCTAAATTAAGCCTCCCTGTATTACTCTGACATCGACGTTAGTCTAAAGTTTCTACATCAACGATTTCTGAGGATGAACTCGAAATACCAAGCACTTTTAAATATTGATTAGTGGCCAGAGATCAAGAGCTCTGAAGATCAAGCCATACAATTCACTATGGAAGTTTCATGACAAGGCCATGCAGATGGGGGCCCTTTTATTAAAATGGATCCGAGCAATTGGCAATTAAAGAGGGAAGTAGCCAATTTTAGATTTACCTTTCCATGAGAGCGAGCAAAATGTCAAACTGCACCGCAAATTCGATTTGGTCCAACCCGAGCGCATTTGAATGCACAGCACATTTTATGCAGAAGTACAAACAGCACGTGCACCAAAGTTGTTTTTCTATTGGGCTCACGTTTTACACTGACCTTTCTTGATTGAGTGTAATAGCATACAGAGCAAATGTAAAAAGGTCAACGGTACAGACAGCTTTAATGGTGTAATTGGCATTTTTTTTTCTCCCAGAGTGCTTGTGAAAGAGTATGTGGAACACCCTGTAAAAATTAAATAAAGAAATATGTCATTGTAGGGTTACGATTTGTGTAGGGTTAATGACATGTTTGAAGACAGCTTTTTAAGAAACCCATAGTGGATATTTAATCTTTTAGACTCCCAAAGCATGACAGGAAATAAATGAGAGAGTGAGAGTAGGAGGGTTGTTTGTTTAAGGCTCAAATCTATTCAGAATGGTCCAAAATAGAGCCACCATTATAAACAGATCAGGATCAACATCTTCTTACAGGTTTCTCACAAGGTGGCATTGTTGCTCCTCTAGTGTATGACATGTTCATGTCCCTGTACTATTCCATTTATGTCATATTTCTGACAGATTTTTAACAAATAATAAATTGTCAGTTAGATTTCTACCACAATAACATCCACAATAATAATAATAATAATAATAATAATAATTATTATTATTATTAGTATTATTAGTATTATTATATTTTGTGCCAGGTTGCCACTAATTGGACCCTTGGGCAAGACCCTTTCCTATGCCCATATACCCCAGCCACGTATTGCATGGCATGGCATCCTTAGAGCTATTCCCAGGAAGGAAGAGCATCCAGTGTAAAACCTGTACCAACAATTTCCAATATCAAATAATTCAATGTGGTGACCCAAAGATAAGGAAACAGCCCAAGGACAAAAACGCAATAAGAAGTACTGTAGAAGAAGAAGAAGAAGAAGAAGATGATGATGATGATGATGATGATGATGAAAAAGAAGAGGAACTGAATGTCCATTTGCATTCAAATGGAGATTTTCATATTCAAGATTCATGATGCGCTTTAAAGGTCTCATGTTTTGCACTTTTTGAAAAACTACTTAACACAGGCCTCAGCAGTGCCACAAAGTCTGTCTGTTACTCCTCCAGCTGAAATCCCCCCTCAGATGCATTTATATACACTATATGGACCATCGTATTTGGCCAAAATTGTTGTGTTTCAATCAGGTGTTTCAATCAGGTCCCCTATCCCCAGTGAAGTACAATCTTAATGCTTCAGCATATCAAGACAATCTTGGGCAATGCTATGCTTCAAATTTGTAGTAAAAGTTTAAAGAAGGGCATTTTCTATTCCAACACGACTGTGCCCAAACTAGGGATTGATGAATTCAGTGTGGAAGAACTTAACTGGCCTGCACAGAGCTCTGACCTCAACCCCATCAAGCGCCTTTGGGATGAACTGGAAGGAAGATTATCAGTGACCTCATACTGTAAATGCTCTACAAAACAAATGGGCACATATTCCCACAGAAACACTCCAAAATCTTGTGGTCGGCCTTCCAACCCGTCCAAGAAGAATGGAACCTGTTATAGCTGCAAAAGGAGGAACACATTACATATTGACGTGTATGTACAGTATTTGAATACTGCTTGTCCATATAATGTACCTCAAACTCCCTCTGTTTTACTCCTCTGTTTTACAAATATGCATTTCACAGCCCATCAGAGAACTGCAGAGCTGAGAGGGAAGACTTCTTTCCAAAAACTCATCTTTCCAAAAATGACTACAAAGCAAATTTAGCATGATAGGACCTCTTTAAATTTGCACTGTACTAAAATAAATAAATAAAAAAATGAAACTGACTAGGACTGAACATGTGCCAGGCTTTTGTTGGTACATCACAGATCCAACCAGAATCCAATATGCAAATAGGTTAAAATCACTTCAAGTCTGGTTCTTGATCAGTATATAATCGTTCATATGATTCTGTTTTGAGTGACTTTAACAACTGTAGTGAAATTTTTTAATGCATCTGTATATGTTAATTAGTACATATTAGCAATAATGAAAATACATGATAGAACATGATATATACTGTAAGATGTTTTAGTGTAATCATTATCATTTAATTTATTCGGGGTAGTAGTTTACTTCCTATTTAAGACAGATATTTAACACACATTACCTTATCAATGCAGAAGCATACATAATTCATAGCATAATTCATATTTCAATAGCTCCTGATGCTGTCAGTATGAAAAGTAAAACAAGGTACAGAAGTCTGAGTGATAGTTAAAATGCTTCCACTTTGCATTCTTTTCTAATGTCATACAACATATTTTATTACAAATTATATCATTGTCAACAAACTGAAAAGTAAAAGGTTTGAAATATTTACAGTGGTGTGAAAAACTATTTGCCCCCCTCCTGATTTCTTATTCTTTTGCATGTTTGTCACACAAATGTTTCTGATCATCAAACACATTTAACTATTAGTCAAAGATAACACAAGTAAACACAAAATGCAGTTTTTAAATGAGGGGTTTTATTATTTAGGGAGAAAAAAATCCAAACCTACAAAAACATGTCCCTGTGTGAAAAAGTAATTGCCCCCTGAATCTAATAACTGGTTGGGCCACCCTTAGCAGCAATAACTGCAATCAAGCGTTTGCGATAACTTGCAACGAGTCTTTTACAGCGCTCTGGAGGAATTTTGGCCCACTCATCTTTGCAGAATTGTTGTAATTCAGCTTTATTTGAGGGTTTTCTAGCATGAACAGCCTTTTTAAGGTCATACCACAACATCTCAATAGGATTCAGGTCAGGACTTTGACTAGGCCACTCCAAAGTCTTCATTTTGTTTTTCTTCAGCCATTCAGAGGTAGATTTGCTGGTGTGTTTTGGGTCATTGTCCTGCTGCAGCACCCAAGATCGCTTCAGCTTGAGTTGACGAACAGATGGCCGGACATTCTCCTTCAGGACTTTTTGGTAGACAGTAGAATTCATGGTTCCATCCATCACAGCAAGCCTTCCAGGTCCTGAAGCAGCAAAACAACCCCAGACCATCACACTACCACCACCATATTTTACTGTTGGTATGATGTTCTTTTTCTGAAATGCTGTGTTACTTTTACGCCAGATGTAACGGGACACGCACCTTCCAAAAAGTTCAACTTTTGTCTCGTCGGTCCACAAGGTATTTTCCCAAAAGTCTTGGCAATCATTGAGATGTTTTTTAGCAAAATTGAGACGAGCCTTAATGTTCTTTTTGCTTAAAAGTGGTTTGCGCCTTGGAAATCTGCCATGCAGGCCGTTTTTGCCCAGTCTCTTTCTTATGGTGGAGTCGTGAACACTGACCTTAATTGAGGCAAGTGAGGCCTGCAGTTCTTTAGATGTTGTTCTGGGGTCTTTTGTGGCCTCTCGGATGAGTTGTCTCTGCGCTCTTGGGGTAATTTTGGTCGGCCGGCCACTCCTGGGAAGGTTCACCACAGTTCCATGTTTTTGCCATTTGTGGATAATGGCTCTCACTGTGGTTCGCCGGAGTCCCAAAGGTTTAGAAATGGCTTTATAACCTTTACCAGACTGATAGAGCTCAATTCCTTTTGTTCTCATTTGTTCCTGAATTTCTTTGGATCTTGGCATGATGTCTAGCTTTTGAGGTGCTTTTGGTCTACTTCTCTGTGTCAGGTAGCTCCTATTTAAGTGATTTCTTGATTGAAACAGGTGTGGCAGTAATCAGGCCTGGGGGTGATGACAGAAATTGAACTCAGATGTGATAAACCACAGTTAAGTTATTTTTAACAAGGGAGGCAATCACTTTTTCACACAGGGCCATGTAGATTTGGAGGTTTTTTTCTCCCTTAATAACGTAAACCTTCATTTAAAAACTGCATTTTGTGTTCAATTATGTTATCTTTGACTAATAGTTAACGGTTTTTGATGAGCAGAAACATTTAAGTGTGACAAACATGCAAAAGAATAAGAAATCAGGAAGGGGGCAAATAGTTTTTCACACCACTGTATATCTGATGCAGAAAAGCTAGTTCATACATTCATGACCTCCAGACTGGACTATTGTAATGCATTACATTACACATGCGAGCACATCACACCTACCTTATCTTCACTTCACTGGCTCCCCGTGAAATTTCGCTGTCACGAACTAACCTGGGATGATCAGAAGACGTAGCTTTGTTGCGTGAATGGTAAACCCAAACGCGGAAGAACACGAGTAGGCAGGATAATCACGCTGTTTTTTTTAAGGACTCTCATAAAAGGAGAGCAAGGGAAAGACACAATCTAACCCGCGTCCTATAAACACACACTCAATCAGAAAGTAATACCAAGATAGTGAGTACTCACGGTTTGGTGAACGATTCCGAAACGACATCGGGCGAACTCAATGACTGAGCGTTGTACTATCGTTTGTTTACCTCTTTTATACTTCCTGGTTTGACGCCCGCCTTACTTCCGGGTCCTAGTGCCGGGCGCAGGTTGAGTGTGCATGACATTCGCATTGATTTTAAAGTACTACTCTTGACATATAAAGCATTAAATGGTCTCGCGCCGCAGTATCTGAGCGAACTGCTAGTGTCTTACGATCCACCACGCCTACTTCGATCAAAGGATGCAGCTGGGGGCAGAGCTTTTTCGTACAAAGACCCAAAATTATGGAATAGTCTTCCAAATAATGTTCGGGACTCAGACACAGTCTCAGTTTTTAAGTCCAGGCTAAAAACCTATTTATTTAATCAAGCATTTTTATAAATAGATTTGTCTTGGGTAAAGGGGCAGATCTGGGGGACTCATGGTGAACTGGTGAGTATCATGGTGAACTGGTATGTTTATATGCTGTCTTCCTCACTCTCATTGATCACTCAGGTTTGTTGACAGTGAGGTGATTGTTTGCTTTAAATCTCAGGGAGCCCTCATGTCTGCATTTCCTTCTGGCTCTCCCCTTTTAGTTATGGTTGGTCCTGCTGGAGTCTCTGCTTGCGCTCTACAGTAAATATACATTCACATTATACATTATGTGACTGCGACCATACCTTACTGTTATCTCTACTCTTCTGTTCTCCCCTTTTCTGTTCTCTCTCTCCCCCTCTCTCTCCTCCTTCTCTCCCCCTCTCTCTCTGTCGAGCTACACATGTCGTTCCTGAGCTGCCAGTGATCCAGACTCCCTCTGACCTCCGGAACTGTCTGAACCATCCTGGTTGGAGATCTCGTCGCATGGATGCCCCGTATGTCTCTTTGGCTGCAGTTGCTTGATAGTTCAAGATTGGAATTTCCTACCTGAGTCTCTAATAACTACCTGGACTCCATTCATTCATTCATTTTCTATACTGCTTAATCCTGTGTTCAGGGTCGCAGGGGACCTGGAGTCTATTCCAGGAGACTTCGGGCACTAGGCGGGGTACACCCTGGACAGGGTGCCAATCCATCGCAGGGCACACACACATACACACACTCACACACCCAATCACACACTACGGGCAATTTAGGAACGCCAATTAGCCTAACCTGCATATCTTTGGACTGTGGGAGGAAACCGGAGTACCCGGAGGAAACCCACCAGGCACGGGGAGAACATGCAAACTCCATGCACACAGAGACGGGAATCGAGCCTGGCCGGGGAATCGAAGCCAGACCCTGGAGGTGCAAGGCGACAGTGCTAACCACTACACCACCGCGACTCTGGACTTCATATTAACATCAATTAAAATCAACTGTTCTAGCTGAACTGGCTGCCACCTAACACACAGTATAAATGCAGATAAATTCCTGCTCTCTGTTTCACACAAATAAGGATGGGTTCCCTGTTGAGTCTGGTTCCTCTCAAGGTTTCTTCCTATTACCATCTCAGGGAGTTTTTCCTTGCCACTGTCACCCGCGGCTTGCTTGGTTCATGCACACTCACATTGCATACAGACTTAAATAATTATTTTGATTGTGTAAAGCTGCTTTGCAACAATAACAATTGTTAAAAGCGCTATACAAATAAAATCAAATTGAATTGAATTAATGGCCCTGCTACTGTATTCCCGGTTAATCTGCCAAAGTTAGCAAAGCACATTTTTATGTAATTATGTAGTTTAACAATAAATTTATAATTAAAAATATATATTTTAGGACAAGGAAGTAATCCATTTAGTGGTCCCAAAATAAAATTAAATAGTTAAACAACTGTGAGACAAATCCTTGTGTTTTTTTCTGTGTTCATGTCATGAGCTTCACAGAGGACTTCAATAACCTGACCTTGAATGGGGTATTTCAACTATGTAATTGCCGGATTTAAAACCAGAATATTGTTACACCAGAGGCCATGGGTTTCAGTGACTAAATATATCATGATCTCATCCTTTTAGAAATATAGGGATAAAACAACATTACCATTTTCTAAAACAGACACTTTTAAAATTATGCCAGAGATATTCATAAACAGTTTTATGCTTTCTTTGTAAATTATAAAAGTAATAATTTATTGAACCATGCTTGAGACAGTTGTAGCGCGGTCACATAAAGGGGCGGTTAAACAGCAGGGGAAAGAAGAAGGAGCTAATGTTGCTCACCTGCACCAACAAACTGACCCCTTTCGGTTATTTTCGTCCCCATGGCAACGGTGCTTTGGTTCTGGGGTTAAGCTCACGCGCGCATGCGCAGCTGTGCCGCGAGAGAACCCCGATGACCTATCAGGTCACGTGTGCCGGTATAAATCCGGAACCGGCATGACGTTCGACACGGAGAGATGAGTCAGCGCGCTGCAGTAGTTTTGAGAGAGAGAGAGAGAGCCTGTTTGGTCGTCCTTTGGATTACCTTGCCGGATTGCCATTCAGTACCCTTCTCATACCGTTTCTTCGTTCTCCCAGATTTACCATCATTTCTTGGTGAGAACGAACCATCTCTCCTGTATACCATCCCATTCATTCAATAGCACGGACATTCATACATACGCACTCACAAACTCGCACACACTACTGACATTGTATATATTTGTTTATATTTTGTATATATTATTTTTTCGTTGCACTTCATTTGTTTGTTTGTCTTTTGTAAATAATACACTTTGGTTTGGTTTTGGAAGTTTTGGTTTGGTTCTGTCTTAAATGACGACAACCTGGACCTTCCTTGTTCATTGCTTTCACAAAATTCTTCATTCTGTAAGATCCAGTTTTATGTGAAGAGGAGGTTAAAATATATGTTCAGGGTCTACAAGTGGTTCATGCACCATATTTCTCTGTCCTGGAATTAACTTCTTGCAGAGATATATCTTCAGTAATAAAGCAATGACTTCAGTTCCCTTTCAAAAGCTACACTCGATGCTGAGTGAAACTGCTATGGGAACATCTTTCTGTGTTGCCGGTTGTGAAGCATGTGTGTATCAAACACACCAAATCTTGGCATACATAACCTCGGTCAGGTGACGTCATCTGATGAAGCGCACCAGCAGGTTATAAATAGGAGTGAACTGGAAACATTCCTCAGATCTTTTTGTCTTCATGACCACATTGTGTTTGCATGTGTTGTATGCACAAGCCAAAAACAAAAGTATTAACTCACCGATAAGATGGCTGAGTTTCGTGCTAGGTGTGTTCCTCTGTGTGAGAGTCTTCTCCCGGAGGGCGATCTCCACGAATACTGCTTCCAGTGTTTGGGTGAAAATGACGCTCTCCTTGGGCTTCAAGGAGACTGTGAGCACTGTGACCTCCTCTCCATAAAAGCACTTTGTGCGCACCTCGCTTTCTTTAGAGAAAAACCGCGAGCCGCAGCGCATTCTTGGGGCTCACATGCAGATCTGGAAGAGGCGCACGAGACGGAGTCCTCTCTTTTCTCTTGACCTCTCACTGGATTGGGAAGTTTCTCCGTCCATTTCACAAGCACGCCCCGGCGCTTCTTGTGAATGTACAGGAGAGACTCCCTCCCCTGCTTCTGCAGAAATGGAAATAGCCTCCTCAGAATGCTCCTCTATTCAAGACAGAGAGTTTGAGGAGCTCATTGAAATTTTAACACGTGCAGTCGAGCGGCTGCATATTGACTGGCCGCAGCAGCAAGTTTTTCCAAAGCACTCAAAATTAGATGACAGATTCCTGTCGGGTGGCCGGGGGGTGGAGCCTCAACGGCGCTCTCTCCCCTTCTTTAATGATCTCCATAGTGCGCTCTTGGAGCAAGCCCTTCCCGTGTTTTCGTACCATCGACTTTGATTTATTTGAATATCGTTGATGCGAAAGCACGGGTTATACGATAGAAGAGATAGAGATAGAAGAGATGTTTGCGGGCTATCTCTCTCCTGGGACATCATCCTCCCTGGAAAAAAGCCAACACTTCAACACTTCATGCAGACTCTCATCTGCCCTGGTGGGAAAAGCCTTTCAGGCAGCAGGTCAGACTGGTGCTTCACTGCACACCATGGCAGTCTTGCAGGCATTCTAGGCTGATCTGCTAAATGATTTGAGCACTGGCGGCAATGTGGGTGATACGGCGTTTCTTGAATTACGCCGAGCTACAGACATGTCTCTTCGCGCAACCAAGTAGACGGCCAATGCTATTGGCCATTCTATGGCTGCACTGGTATCCACGGAGAGGCACCTGTGGTTAAACCTTACGAGCACCAAGGATAAGGATTGTGCGTTCCTCCTTGATGGCCCTATCTCGCCCTCTGGCCTGTTCTGCGACGCCGTTAATTCCGTCGCCACCAGGTTTAGGGAGGCGAGATTATATGAACAGGCCTTCGGAAAATTCCTCCCCCACTGTGCTCAAGAATCGGGACTGTCGGCCACCCAGTCTTGACCAGGTCAAACTCTCACCAGGCGAAAGGCACAGAAGGAGAGCGTTAGCAGCAGCACACCCCCTCCTAGAGACTGGGGTATGGCCTGCTGCCCTTCGTGAACCACCTCAAAGAGATTGGACCAGCGCTCTGTAGTATTCATTGAGATGAAGCCCTGAGGCTCACGCGCCCAGGACCGTGGGGGTGGCTCAATTTCCTTTAAGAGTAAAGGGCTCTCCCTAGCACCCTGGTCATGCTCCGCCACCACTGGTGTTTCGGGCAACACCGGTCTCCAACATGAGGTTAGCTCTTTCCTCCCGGAGCTCAGGACGCTGAATTGCTACCCCTCCCGCCCAGCTACCATAAGTGCTAAGACTTATGCCCCTTTTGGAGAAACTGACAGTGTGGAAGCTACTGCCAGGTATATCTCCTGGGTATTAAGGACTGTAGAAAAGGGCTACAGAATCCAGTTCGCACATCGCCCTCTGCGCTTCAACGGCATGGTCTCCACTTCCGTGAAACCGGAAAGGGCGCATCTGCTCACTCTCGAATTGCAGATGTTTCTGGGAAAGGGGCCATAGAACATGTTCCCATACCAGACAGAGAGTCAGGCTACTACAGCTGGAATTTCTTGTTTCCCAAGAGAGACGGGGGGCTGTGCCCAATTTTAGATCTTCACGAGCTGAACCGCTATCTCAAGAAGTACAGTTTCAAAATGTTGACTGTCGAAATCATTGTTTCACAAATCCAACCAAGTGATTGCTTTGTGACAATAGATCTAAAGGACGCATATTTTCACATACAAATTTTGCCACAACACAGGAAGTTCCTGACGTTTGCTTTCGGGGCGAAGGGTTCCAGTATCGTGATCTTCCATTTGGTCTAGCTCTTTCACCCCGCACATATAACTCCGGGGCATCCGCATTGTGAACCACATATGCGACGACTGATGGCTGATTCTGGCCCAATCTCACGAGCTAGCGCTTCGACATCGGGATGTCGTCCTACCTCATCTCCATTCCTTAATATTGAGACTCAAAGCCATGAAAAGCATTCTCTTTCCGGTTCAGAGGACGACGTACTTGGGTGTCCATGGGATTCGATCACTATGCGGGCACAACTGTCTCCCGCTCGTGTCGAGTCTATTCTCAACACCCTAAAGGAAATCAAGCTAGACCAGAGAGTGTCTGTTCATCACTTTCAAAGATCTCTAGGCCTCATGGCAACTGTGTCCACGGTGATACCTTTGGGCCTCCTGCACATGAGAGCATTTTAGTTGTGGCTGAGAGACAGGGGATTTCACTCAAGGGCCAATTCCCAAAGGCAAATAAGGGTTACACGCCAGGGGTTTCGTACTCTTTCTATGTGGTTCAGACCCCGGTTTCTGACTTTCGGTCCCACTGTAGGTCCGTCTTGTCGTTGCAAAATGTTAACGACTGACGCTTCCCTTATGGGCTGGGGCACGGTCTAGGATGGGCGTCCAGCCCAAGGGAGCTGGAGAGGCCATCTTCTCGCATGGCACAAAAATTACCTCGAATTGATGGCTCTATTTTTGGCCCTGAAGCACTTCCTCCAGCAGCTGAGAGACTACCATGTCCTAGTGCGGGTGGACAATACTACGGTGGTCTCATACATAAATCGCCAGGGCGGACTGCGCTTGCGCCGCTTGAACAAGCTAGCGCACCAGGTTCTGCTTTGAGCACAAGACATGTTCCTGTCCCTCAGGGCGATTTACATTCTCAGGCATATGAATGTGGGAGCAGGCTTGCTATCCAGACAAGCTGTCACACACGGGGTATGGAAACTCCACCCCGAAGTAGTCAGCCAAATCTGGGAATGATTTTATGTAGCAGAGGTGTCCCCTCCACTACTCTCTGACTCCCCCAGGTCCCCTGGGTCTGGATGCGATGGCCCATACGTGGCCCAATTTACGACTTTACGAGTTTCCTCCGATAGCTCTGCTCCCAGAAGTTCTGGCGAGGGTCTGTTGACAAGGTTTGCACCTCTGATTGATAGCGCCCTGTTGGCCGACCAGAGTGTTGTTGTCAGACCTAATCTCTCCTCGACGGCTCATCCTGGGTGATTCCAGTGAGGAAGGATGTGCTGTCTCAGGCACAGGGGATAATATTCCATCCCCGACCCGAGCTTTGGAACCTTCACGTCTGGCCCCTGAAGGGGACCAACTAAGAAATGCTGGTCTTCCAGCCAGCGTAATTGAGACTATTCTAAGTGCTAGGGCTCCCTCCACTAGAATAACTTATGCTCTCAAATGGAATGTATTTGAAGATTGGTGCAGGGCAAAACATGTAGACCCAATCCACTGCCAAATTGTTTCAGTGCTGGAGTTTCTGCAAGAAAAGTTGTCCTCAGGCTTATGCCCTAGGACATACGTAGCCGCTATTCCGGCTTGTCATGTTCCAAATGATGGGGATTCCGTGGGTAATCACCCTTTAGTTGCCTGTTTTATTTGTGGAGCTAAACGGTTGAGACCCCCCCACTAGAGCCACTGTCCCTTGCTGGGACTTATCTATTGTACTCGAAGGTCTGATTGACTAGCCCAGCCCTTTCGAACCGCTAGAGTCAGCGCCTGCTAGGTTTCTGACTCTTCGGATGGTTCTTCTCATGGCCGTTAAAGAGAAGTCTCCCCATCCTGCCTAGACTTCACCCCTGGGCATCCTCACCTGAACTATCTTCCAGGGGTAGCTCAGTGGTTAAAGCATTGGACTACGGTTCGGAAGATCCCAGGTTCAAATCCCACAACCACCAAGTTGTCACTGTTGGGCCCTTGAGCAAGGCCCTTAACCCTCAACTGCTCAGATGTGTAATGAGATAAGAATGTAAGTCGCTCTGGATAAGGGCGTCTGCCAAATGCCAAATCTTCCGAAAGTTCCATTCTCAACCATGCATCCAGTTGTTCTTGAAGGCTTCTGTCCTCCGCCTTTTACAGCTACGTTTTTCATATGCTACGGGGGCCACAACCGGGGGGTGGCTGCTACTACACAAATGCTGTCACATTGGGTGAGAGATGCTATTGTCCTAGCCTATGAGGCACGTGGTCTCACTTCGCCTCTAGGAATGAGGGCTCATTCGACCAGAGGGATTGCCTCATCTATGGTGCTGGCAAGAGGCGTTCCTCTGCAGCAAGTGTGTAATGCGGCAGGGTGGTCCTCTCCGCACACATTTGTGAGACTCTATAGTTTGGATGTTCATGCTACCCCGGGCTCACGGGTCCTCGAGTCAGTCTCCCAGAGCTAGGTCTGAAACCTCCTTGACCTTTGTGCGCACACGCTACACAACCTTAGGGGTCCAGACACTTGCAGTGTGGCGGTTGGTATTCTTGTTCCCATAGCGTTTTCACGCAGCATTGTGTGTAGATTTTGAAAGGGAACATCTCGGGTTACTTTGCTGTAACCCTGTTCCCTGAAAATGCGGGAACAAGATGCTGCGCTCCAATGCCGCACTGCTTGCGTGACTGGACGTCCTTTCAGACAAAATTGATCTGAGGAATGTTTCCGGTTCACTCCTATTTATAACCTGCAGGTGCGCTTCATCAGATGACGTCACCTGACCGAGGTTATATATGCCAAGATTTGGCGTGTTTGATACATTCATGCTTCACAACTGGCTACACAGAAAGATGTTTCATAACGTTTTCACGCAGCTTCTCGTTCCTGCTTTTTCAGGGAACAGGGTTACAGCAAAGTAACCCCAGACATTCTCCACAGATATTCCATTTGTACTTGCTATGCTGGATGTGCTTGATCAGCATCTCAATGTTCTCGTAGGTTCCTTTCATGGATGCAGCATAGCCAGCAGGTATTGAAGGGTGAACATTGCCATTGTGCAGCAAAACATCTTTTATTGAAGGCTTAAAACTGATGAATCAATAAGGAGACATCACTCTTACAGGATGCAAAGATCTTATGCAAAGAAGGTGAATGCAAAAACCATACCTTTTTCGTGAATGGGAACTACAAATACCATTCATACAATCTCTAACCCAGCAATTCAGCCTTTACTTTTGATAAACCAAAGTCTCTTTGCGCCTACAGTATTCCTGGTCTTGATCACCGACAGTTGTTAGGCTTTCTGTAAAAGAGCACTCATTGAGCCTCTCTGAGTCATAAGTGAAAATTCTTTGAGACAGTGCTTTATTTTAAAATAATATGTGCACACTATAATGCCCACATTTTCACAAGGAACAGCATTTATGTACGCAAGGCCAGACATGACCAGACTGCAAGCTACCAGTAAATTGCAAGCCAACCAGTTCTCATTCTGTACATTGTTGATAGGATTATTACAGAAACAAAATTAATTAACATAAATAGAAAGAAAAACAGCACAAAACTTTTCAGAAAAATGGTATGTGATGGGCAAATTCGTGTGTGATTTTCATGATCAGCAGCCAAAAATCTATAAGGTACACCAAACAGTCTTCAAGAAGCTAAATATTTGTTGTGCAGTGTAACTTTCACTTCATTGCGGGGGAATTTTAGGCGACTTTTTTTTTTTTTTAACTTAGACTTGTTTTATTTCAACCACACTGGAGGGTTTTTGAGCATTAATCACCTGGTTTTTTTTTTGTTTTGTTTTTTGAGCCATTCAGAGACGTACTTGGTGGTATGTTTTACACAATTGTCCACCTGCATAAACCCCAATGAGCTTGAATTTGAGGTCACAAACTGAAGGCTGCACACACTCCTTCAGGATTTTCAGGTAGAGGGTAGAATTCATGGTTCCATCATTTATGGCAAGTCATCCAGGTCCTGAAGCTACAAAATAGCCCCAGATACACAACACACTACCACCATATCTGTGTATAACTTTTGGCAGGATGTTACACCAAATGCAACAGGACATGTGCCTTCCAAAAAGTTTAACTTTTGTCTCATCAGTGCACAGAATATTTGCCCAAAAGTCTTGGAGATAATCAAGACGTTTTTGTCAAATGTGAGACAAGTCTTTTTTGTCCAGGGTGGATTATTGTAATGGTCTCCTCCCCGGCCTTCCCAAGAAGACCATTAGACAACTGCAGCTCATCCAGAACGCTGCTACCAGAATTCTAACTAGAACCAGAAAATCAGATCACATCACACCAGTCCTCAGGTCCTTACACTGGCTTCCTGTAACATTTAGGATAGACTTTAAAGTACTTTTACTTGTTTATAAATCACTTAATGGCCTAGGACCTAAATACATTACAGATATGCTCACTGAATATAAACCTAACAGACCACTCAGATTGTTAGGATCGAGTCAGTTAGAAATACCAAGAGTTCACACAAAACAAGGGGAGTCGCCTTTAGCCATTATGCTGCCTGCAGTTGGAACCAGATCCAGAAGAGATCAGATGTGCTAAAACATTAATCACATTTAAATCTAGACTCAAAACTCATCTGTTTAGCTGTGCATTTATTCAATGACCACTGTGCTACGTCCAAACCGACTGCATTATTTTATGTTTTTTCTAATATCTTAAACTGCTTTATTTTTTAAATTATGTTTTAATTAACTTAAATTAGTTTATAGTTTTACTGCAAACTGTTTTTATTTTTATTTTCAATAAAATTTTAAAAGTTTTTTAAAATTATATATTTTCTTTTCTTCTATGTAAAGCACTTTGAATTACCACTGTGTATGAAATGTGCTATACAAATAAACTTGCCTTGCATTTACACACACACACACACACACACACACACACACACACACACACACACACACACACACACACACACACACACAATGTATTAATCAATTGAAAGAAATGAAATGTGGGAGGTGGATTTAGAGAAATTTGCAAAATCATTCAAATATCACACTGATGCAGTATAAGCAAAACGCTTTTGACATAATAGTTTGGTGTTTGTGCTTACTAAGACTTTGTGATGCAAAGAAAACATGCTTCAGTCTATCTTAATATGTAGCTCAAGGATATGAATGTTTTTCCAATTTGCTATCTGAAAGGGAAACGTGCACACTTTCATTGAGGGCATAGGTGACTTGGTGTGCCCACAGATAATAACGAGAGCGCTAATGCACTAAATGGACTAGCGGCTAGCTTTTATCAGGGTGCCAGCGGTTTCAGGAGACATGAATTTTTAATCACGACATGATGGTTATAGCAAATACTGATGGAGGTGTTTTCCATTTTCCTGCATGATTTGTCTTCTCACAGAGGACTGAGCCCATATTCAAGCTTGTGTGTGGCCGATGTTCAGATGACTGGTGGCTGCGGGTTGAGATGTCCGGAACCTTCCATTATAAAGGGAAAAAAGAAAAGAAAAAGATGATGAACAGAATGGACTCTCTGAATAAGTGAAAAATAGGGTATGAAATAATAATAATGTCCACCACATTCCGTGCTCTTTATGTTCACTAGGGATGGAAGGGAAAGCGAGATAATCTCCTGGTGTGACAGACGGACATTTTCTCGAGAACAACTTAAAGAAGTTCCAGCCCTGAGTTTGCTGAACCCAGTAAACAGAATCATGAAATTTCTGCCTTATACTGTATGTTTCTCTCAGCAGTGCTGCATTTCCATGATCATGCACTCTTGGGTGGGAATGGAAAATCAATACACAGACGATTTTTTTTTTTTTTTTAGTCCTTGCAATTTCTATGGGAACAAATTATTTTTCACGAAGAAAAGAAGGTAAAATGTTAAAAAGATCATGGTGTTTCAAACAAGAAATATTGCCCCTATTTATCATTTTTCTGTGAGTTTTGTTCCTGCAAACAAATTCAGCAAAAGCAGTAATAAATCATACAGTATTGAGCAGGAAATCTGAAATTATTCTACAATTGATTAGACGCACCAGCTCTTGAGGTCAGGGCAAGTGATGAGATCCCTGTTCCTCCTCTGGTGGACTTTCCTATTGGTTCACAGTTGAAACTGCTTGGGAAGGGAAGCGCAAGCCATTTTAGCAAATCAAAAAAAGTGAAAACACAGGGTCACAGCTCAGACTGTTTAGAAAAGGGAGTGTAAAATATTCTAACAACCCTAAAACATAACATCAAATGTGAAAACACAACAACAACAACAACAACAACAACAATAATAATAATAATAATAATAATAATAATAATAATAATAATAATAATAATATTAATAATAATAATAATAATTTGATGTATGCTGTGTTCATGAATTTGCTGTTGTTTTGTTTTGTTTGTTTTGGTTTGTGTTTTCTTTTGCCTGTTGTGTTTTTTATTTAGGTATGTTGTTGTTTTTTGTGCTTGTTGTTGTTTTTTTGTGTTTTTACTTGTTACCTGTTGGTGATTTCACTATTGCTGTTGTTGTTGGTCAAGAGTTCCTCACAGCAGACCATCCAGTCCGCACACAACTAGGCACAGGTGTTTACGTTGGATACTCTTCCTTATGCAACACTGACTGGGAATCGAACCTGAGTCTTCCGCATGACAGTCATCTATTAGCTTTTTCTCTCGTGTATACACTGTTATTGTTGTTGTATTTTTAAATTTGCTGTTGTTGTACTTTGGCATGTTTACGCCTGTCCATTGCAACATACTGTACACAACACACCTAAAGGACGTCCACACTGGTGCTTCATGCTTTGACTTGCAATTTTGGAGTTTCTCATGCTCAGAATCAGCTCTACAGCATCTGTCTAATAAGGCCTTAAGGGCTCTCCTGGTGCTTCATTCGAAGGACATAATGTCCTTCTGCCTGTCTCCATGGTGCATTATAGCCATACTAATCATAACAACATCTCCCCCTGTCTTAGTTAAAATCTGATAGAATTGAAGGGAATGCTCAGTGGGATTTCGCAGATCAAGTTAAATTCTGTAATCTTTTTGACAGAATACAGAAGATCTTATGAGAAAGGTTTGTATTGTAATTGTATTCCAACGGTCTGTAACTTAGGGGTGTTACTATTGCACTTATTACCACACTAATGGCAATAATACTCTCAGCATTTGTGTATCTTTAGTTCTCCAAATAGCTGTAACATTAAGGCCAGCATGATCAGCATGACCTTTTTAAAAAAATAAAATTAATCCTACCACTATACCCACTGGAACTGGGAAATTTTTTCATAATCCTCCTTAAACTATACTCACAGTGCAACTCCTGCTTATATCTGTATTTCTATCTGTTTATGTACAGTATTCTCACTCGCTTCTATACTGCTTTATCCTGTATTCAGTGTTGTGGGGGGCCTGGAGCCTATCCCAGGAGACTTAGGGCACAAGGCGGGGTACACCCTGGACAGGGTGCCCATCCTTCGCAGGGCACACACACATACAGTACTACAGGCAATTTGGGAATGGGAGTAGGTCAAATCTGCATGTCTTTGAACTGGGGGAGGAAACCGAATCACCCGGAGGAAACCCACCAAGCACGGGAAGAACATGCAAACTCTTTGCACACAGAGACAGGAATCGAGCCTGGTCGGCAATCAAACCCGGATCATGGAGGTGCAAGACGACAGTGCTAACCACTACACCACCGTGCCGCCTGTTTTTGCATTCTGAATAACAATATCATATTTGCCAAAAAACACCCCAAAGACATTTTTTAATAGATATTGTCCCATTGAAGGGTTCCAATATTTTTTAAGTTATTGTATAACATTAAAACATCCAAAATGATCAGTCATATTTAAGATGGTAACAACCACACAAACAATCATATTCATGTATTAATACATATTTGATCGTGATGTAAATGTGGCGAATGACTTTAAGCAGGACTTAAGGAAACTAAAACAGCACTGCCATGAAGGGTGTAATTATCAACATCCCCAACACTGATGCACTCAGGATTGCAAGCTAGTTTGGAGTCTAACATCACCTGGGTGAAGCATTTCCCTGTTCAAGCTCCAGTGCTATTTTCATGATTAGCTTATTACTATGTGCTGAATATTATCTCCAGTTGCAAAATAAAGAGTAATGATCAGCCTTCTTCACCGAATGATTTCTTGTGGCTGATTGCAGTAGGGCAGGACTGTATTTGATAAATGTGATGTTAGGTCTAACAAAGTACAAATCGATATTAGCACCTGCTTACATCAGCCTCCACAGCTACCCTGACTACAGAAACCTTGCGCATTTAGTCTCTATGCCTGAGTGACCATGAGGAAAAACTGCATCTAGCATCATGTTAGATACACCATTTTTTGTAATAGAGTTTATGTTGTGATGGCAAACTGCTTTCTTTAAAGTTATGAACAGATTGAGATTCAGCAGAGTGGCCCACACTGGAGTTCAGATACTATATACGTATATAAAATAAAGCAAGCAGCTGTACGGTGGCACAGCAGGTAGTGCTGCTCTGTGTTAACACGTTCACTTCTTGCGAGCACTGGTTTCCACTCCTGTGTTCATTCATTTTCTAAAAACACACTGGAAGGTGATGTGGCTGATCAAAGATTTTTATTAATTTCCAGTTTTAGGTCGAGCTGGTCCAAGCTCTTTAACTTTTTTTCTTTCTTCGTCCGATCACCTTGCAAAGGGGTATTTTAGCAAAGAAATTACAGAATGTTCTCTCATATTTATCTGCTTCCACGTCAATCACTATTCAATACATTAACTAAAAATCTGCTGACCGTTAATAAGACTCGTTGAGAATGGTCAAATTACATGAGCCCAAATATTTAAAAACAATATTGATTTGCTACAGTAAGAACAAACGTGGGAGGGTTCGGGGTGCACAGTGCTGTACCCCAAGCATGATTTGAAAAAATCCAATTAGAGCTCAGCCTCAAATCATATGCCTACATATAGTAGACACTTGTTTGTCCGGCGTACCGTAGCATGCTTACTTTAAGGGGGCACCCCTGCTCCCCTTATTGACCGGCCGCCACTGAACAGGAGTGTTGGCGATTAATTCTGTACTGAAATATACTTATACGTATATTCATCAACTGTTAAAGTCACATTATATGTACAATTAAAGTTAACATATAATCACACAAACATGAAAAAAGCATTCTATACTCACCACAAGATTGTACACTAACTGCAAAATCCCATTAGTAGGGGCATGGATTTATGGGCGTTCCGCGAAATAAAAAAAGATGCAGAAACTTTTGTTTGCATATGCACAAGTGAGTGTATGTAGGATGGATTCACGAGTAGGATAAATGTATAGAACACCATCTGGGGATTTTTTTTCCCCACTATGCCGCCTGACCTGATTGGTCAAACGGCGTCATGTGATTATTGTTGTGCATCTGATTGGTGAAACAGTCATGTGGTAGATCTACCAGCTGCATGTTTACAATAAATGGTTATAAAAGTAATGAGTCGAGTGTAAGCCGAATGTAGCGGAGTAAGAGTAGCGTTTCTTCTTCACAAATCTACTCAAGTAAAAGTAAAAAGTATGGTGCAGTTAAACTGAAGTAAATTTTTTCCAAAAAGTCACTCAAGTAAATGTAACGGAGTAAATGTAACTCATTACTACCCATCTCTGTTTGTAACACATATCCTTCTGCGACTGATGGAACTAACTAACCGTGACTGGTAGAGTTAACAGTGAACAGGGGTGAATCTGTAGGATGCAGCCAAAAGGTGAGGAGATTAAACCATGGAGGTTGAGGACGGTCTTGTAAATCTCATAAATTTCTCTGTACACTTCTATATAGTCTGCCTTAGGATATCATTTACATTATCTTCTGGGTTCTGGGGTTAAATCCAGAATAGAGTTAAATAGAGTGCACTGGGGTGTACAATCCACTGTCACACATTCACCAAGCAGTTCGTAAGCTTTGTCACCAAAAATAAAAGAACATGGATGGTTCAGATGCGATTTAGAATAACTTAAAAGAAATTAATTGAAGAGTCAAAGATGCCATAACATTATCAGTTTTGTTTTCTTGCTGAAAGTGCTTCTGTGACCGGTTTCGAATTTGAGTTTTGGTAGACAGCTGCTCTCCCCTCAGTATGATTGATTGTGAACAGACTTGCGTACCCCAGGAAGACATATTTACATTTACATTTACATTTAGGCATTTGGCAGACGCTCTTATCCAGAGCGACTTACATTTTTTTTTTATCTCATTATACATCTGAGCAGTTGAGGGTTAAGGGCCTTGCTCAAGGGCCCAACAGTGGCAACTTGGTGGTTGTGGGGTTTGAACCTGGGATCTTCCGAACCGTAGTCCAATGCCTTAACCACTGAGCTACCCCTGGCCCGTGAGAATGTGCGTGAGAATGTGCGTTCTTCCACGCCAACTTCCTGTCTGGCGTACGTGTATTTCTTCTTGTGTGTGTTTGTTTTATTTCCTTTGGCGACTCCTAGAGGCAATTATGTTAAATTGCACACTACAGAGTATCGCACCAACACATGTGAAAAACATTGCTATTCATTTATAATTGATAAAATGGGTTAATTGACACAATATTTGTCTACCAATTATGTGATTTAGAACATATAAAAGCATTTTCAAATGTATACAACCCTTAGTCTATGGTAATGGCAGTGTTGGCCTTATTAGAGGACATTGTCAATGGCAGAATCCGAAGGGAACACATTGTTAGGGATCACAGTGATTTTCTGGCTCACAATGATGACTGGCTTATTAGCCGTTTCAGATTTCCAAGAGCTCTGTGCTGAGTTGGGTCCAAATTTGGAAAGAGAGACAGCGAGGAGCCACGCATTACCCGTTCCCCTACAGGTGCTGACAACGCTTGGTTTCCTGGCAACTGGTTCTTTCCAAAGGGAACCGGCAGACCGCTCGGGGTTAAGCCAGTCGTCTTTGAGCCGTGCAGTGCCAGCTGTATGGGACGGGATCATCCGCATGTCTAGCAGTTATATATTAAAGCGCATTAAAGCGCAATTTGCAGCGATCGCCGGTTTTCCTAATGTAATCGGAACCATCGACTGCGCGCACATTGCTATAAAGGCGCCATCTGAAGACGAATTTGCATACGTGAATCGGAAACATTTCCATTGAATAAATGTGCAAATAATATGTGATGCTCAAACAGGTTGCATGATCTGACCGCGCGCCCCCGCCCCGTTGCATGATCTGACTGCGCGCCCCGTTGCATGATCTGGGGAAAAAACAATGCTAGACCAGGATGCCCCCTTCAAATTTCTCACTGCCCTTCCATATGGTCTGGTCTAGAACCGTCCCTGCTCAAATGCGACTAACAAATATTGTGGCAAGGTGGCCTGGGTCAACCCATGATTCATTCATCCTCACAGCATGGTTGGGATGAGGCTCCAAGGTGGCAGGGTGCGCGATAGGAGGCTTCTTGGTGAGTGATGTATTTAAAGATATTATTCCAGCTAAGTTTTTTTTATTTTGTTATTAATTCTGGAGGACAAACTTGCAAATAACACCGTTTTTCTCCGGTCTACCTCCGATAGGAGCACTTCCAATTCACATTCTGTGAAGTTTCTTTTCTTGCTTGCTTTTGCCATTGCTTTCTCGTCTGGTTATTACTATATTTATACGGGGGAGGAGGCAGGGAGGGGTTTTGCGCTCGTGCACGTGCGCTCAATTTCACGTTAATTCGGATGTACAAAGAGAATATGCGTGGGATTCCGCGTACGCAGTGTTTCATACATCAGACTTTTTTAGTGCGTACGCACATTTACAGCTTTGTCCGTACGCAATGTTTTAGTATGAATTCAACGCAAGTCTTTGTACATGAGGCCCCGGGATACTATTCCAGGGACACACCATAAAGCACACACACATTCATTCATTCATTCATTAATTTTCTATACCGCTTAATCCTGTGTTCAGGGTCGCGGGGGACCTGGAGCCTATCCCAGGAGACTTCGGGCACTAGGCGGGGTACACCCTGGACAAGGTGCCAATCCATCGTAAGGCACACACACACATACACACACTCACACACCCAATCACACACTACGGGCAATTTAGGAACGCCAATTAGCCTAACCTGCATATCTTTGGACTGTGGGAGGAAACCGGAGTACCCGGAGGAAACCCACCAAGCATGGGGAGAACATGCAAACTCCATGCACACAGAGACGGGAATCGAGCCTGGCCGGGGTCACTCACAAATATCACATATATTTCTAAAGTATTTTAGGCAGCATGGTGGCTTAGTGGTTAGTACTGTTACCTTGCACTTCCATTGTCAGGGTTCGATTCGTGCCTCGGGGTCTGTGTGCATGGAGTTTGCATGTTCTTCTTGTGCTTGGTGGGTTTCCTCCAAGTACTCTGGTTTCCTCCAACAGTCCAAAGACCTGCAGATTAGGCTAAATGACATTCCCAAATTGCCCATAGTGTGTGAATGTTGACCAGAGGTCCTACCATGGTTGTACAAATGGGAATAAAAGAGAATGGTCAGAATTGGCCTTCACAGTCTCTGGTTGGACTACAGTGGTTCCTAGATGGAGATGGATGGATATCGCAAAATGAATCAGTTTTACTTCAGTGCATTTCAAATGATGCGTGACAGTTCTTTGCATTATCTTCTCTCGCTGATCTAACTGGTGTAATGGTGTACTTTACTCTTGCATGCTGTAGTAGAACACTTTTTGTGTTAAATAATCAAGTACTTTGTTGTTAGAGACGGGTGGCAGTTTGCCAGGGAGGAAATGGATTGTTTAAATGGATGTCACTGGACTGTGCTCTTGTTAACCAGTCAGTAACCTTACAGTGTGTTTTGTAAAAGCTCTGTTGATCATCTACGCCAACTAGCAGTCCAATGGGAAATCCCTGATATTCTCAACAGTTATTCATGGCCTGGTTATGAAAGTACTTTCAAGTTTTCCACCACATTTTGTATTCATAGACATATGAAAATAGCTTCAACTCCTATTTTTCCACCATTGTACACACACTAATCCAAAATGACAAGGCAAAAACAGATGTTTGTAGTGGCTTAATAATTTAAGTCAACTTGGTAACTGGAAGATACCAGTCACATATGTAAGTATTCAGACCCTTTATTATGACACTTGCAAAAGAGCTCTGGTGCTTTCTGAGATTCTTCTATAACTTGATTGAAGTCCAACTCTGCCACATTAGCCTAGCTAAGTTTATTGGACCATATATGGTCTGACAGTAGATGGTATGTGTAGAATGAAAACAAAGCCATGAGTTTCAGAGAATTTTCTGTAGACCTGCGAGACAGGATTGTGTCAAGACAAAGGTCTGGGGAAGGATAGAAGAAACTTTCTGCAACACTGAAAATGCACAATAGCACAATAGCCTCAATCATTGGCAAATGAAAGAGATTTGGAAAAAAACAGTCTCATCAGATCTACCGTACATGGGGACAAAATCGGACAGGTAATCAAGAAGAAGAATCAAGGGTCACTATAAATGAGATCCTGAGTTCACTTATGGAGATGGGAGAATCTTACAGTAGGACAGCCATCAATGCAGCACTCCACCAATCAGGCATTTATGGTAAAGTGTATAGACAGAAGCCATTGCTCACTAAAAGGTACATGACATCATGCTGGGAGTTTGCCAAAAAGCCCCTGAAGCACTCTCAGACCATAAGAAGCAAAATTCTCTGGTCTGTTAAAACAAAGATTGAACTATTTAAATACGATTCCCTATCCCATGTATGGAGGAAATCAGGCACTGTGAATCTTTTCATGAATACCATCACTATAGTCAAACACGGTGGTGGATGCATCATGCTGCGGGAATGTGGAACACTTGAAAGTGTCTGAAAACGATCTGTTGGCATAACATTCACTCACTCACTCATCTTCTTCTATACCGCTTTATCCTGTATTCAGGGTCATGGAGACCTGGAGCCTATCCCAGGAAGCTTAGGGCATGAGGCAGGGTACAGTACACCCTGGACAGGGTGCCAATCCATCGCAGGGCACACACACATACAGTACACACTCATTCACACACTACAGGCAATTTGCGAACACCAATTAGCCTAACCTGCATATGGACTTTGGGAGGTAACCGGAATACCCGGAGGAAACCCACCAAACACGCGGACAACATGCAAACTCCATGCACACAGAAATGGGAATCGAGCCACGCCGGGAATCGAACCCGGACCCTGGAGGTGCAAGGCAAGGCTAACCACTACACCGCCCCTGGCATAATATTATTATATTATATTATTAATATGTATTATTATATTATTAATTTCATTTTCTGTGTTAATGATGTCACATTTGAGTGGCTTATATATTGGATTTTTGTATTTAAATATAAATTGTATCAAAAAACCTTGTTCTGTTGACGTTGCTCAAAGTGGGGCTGCTGTGTCTGGCAGCCGACGTGGAATTGAACAATGTTTGCTCAGGCAACTCTGTTAATTGAATGAATCTAAATAGGCTTTGCTTTCACAACCTGTATAATGAAGGCAACAAAAGATCTTCTACCAAATTGAAACAAATTTACATCTATTTTAGGAGAATATTTGAGCAAAAGTGCTCTTGACATTAAAATCCTGACATGGCTGACAATGAACAATAGCTGATGCCATTTGCATAATGATAATGTCTGCCCCTGCTTGCGTTCTGCTATTTAAAATGTTGTTATTACTTACTGTATAATACAGAATGCGGTATACCGCATAATAATGCATATGTCCATAATTTCACCTTATTTTGCAGGCTATTTGTAATTGTATTTTAATCCTTAATTTTGTTTACCGACCAATTTTGATAATTATAAAAAAAAAAAAAAAAAACACACAAAACACAAATTTTGTTATATAACACTTTCGTGGTTATAGCTGTCGGATGGATTATTTTAGATTATTTGTCCACAGATGTGGAGGAGGCTGCTGTCCAAGGTGCTGAATCTCTGGCTCACTCTTGAAAGGTTACTGAATGGACAGCAAGCTATTAAACTCAAGCTATGTGCCTCATTTCTACCCACTATCACAACATGATTCACAATCCTGTACCGGGTGAAATCCCAGATTGCTAAGATTAGCATCCAAGCTGGGTATCTTGGAATGCAGAAAAGTCGTATTGGTGCACAATCATGAAGTCATATCTATGGGCGAAATAGATTGTACCAAAAAAGCATATGCAGTTTAAGTAGTGAAAGGGGAAAACTTTGGCTTGTTTTGATGAATGCCCTTTCACCATAGTTATATTTATCTCTATTGACAGTGTAGCCACATACAGACCACAAACAGACTGAAACCTGGCTAATGGAGACACTAGGGAAAAACACTCAAGCCTCCTCCCTCTGGCCCTTCCAGCCAATGTAATATGTTACATGACTCATAGGTTTCAATATACAAAAAAAATTACCTTAATGTAGATTTGAAAAACCCTCAAACTATGGCAACATCTAATGTGCCGCTCCTAAGTCTTTATATCCACCATTATTCACACTTTTGTAACTCAAAGAACAAGCAGCAGTTGAACCATAAAATATTTCATCATGCTAAAAATTGCAAAGCGTCTTGAGTAACAGGTTTTGTGGGGCCCTAAAATGCCTCCAGCCAAATAGGAAGCAGGGCACTGGGAGAAGAAAAATAAAGACCGAAGCATCTGGAGAGCAGTAATGCAGACACTATTGAGTCAGAGGTCCTCCGGTGGGCACACTGTGGCTTGGCACACACTCCATGACTCTGATTAAAGAATGATTTATAGGTCTTGTGGAGAGCCTTTCAGCGATCTGTCCCCTGAATGAGAATCATTTTCTTCTTCGACTCCCTTTGAGGAGTTTGCTAAATCAAGCCTTTGTGGCAAACATCCAGGAAGGACAATGTATTACTGATAGTAAGTTATTAAAGGCTATAATCATTGCACTGCTGGTGGGAGGTCAGCTGTATGTGTGCACTGCCTGTTATTTTGCTTGTGTTGGTGAAATAAAATCAGTTTGTTGAAGCCTCCGTGATCACTTTCCAATTACGCTCGGCACGCATTCACAGTTTTACAAGGTGACGTGTCTGCTCTGAACGCAGGCAGATGTAAAAATATAGAAGGGCAGCTTTGGTGTTGGTTTAGCCAGGCATTGTTATGAGATAATAGGAATAGATGTTTTTTATAAAATGAAGCAATGTTAAGATGGGGTAGAATGACAGAGTAGGGCTTCTCCTACATACTATGTATAGGTGTGATGGTTAGGTGTCCTCATATTTATGACCATATAGTGTTCTATTGCTATGATTCTTTTTTGTGTTCATATATGATAAGAAAATGAGCTGCTGCATTATTGAAAAAAAAAAAAAGCTCTCTTGTGCTAATTCGGATTGGGTATTATTAAAAACTAATTGCCCAAGGCTTTTCCCTCAAGAGGCTCACAATAATGGCACAGTTGGAAATGGTGGCTGTGCAGTCTATAAATTTGCCTTAGTGGGTTACACTGCCCTTTTGTCAGACCTTATTTTCTAAGGGCATGGGTTTAAATATCTGAGAAAGCAATGTCCTAGGGCAATCTGAGTGGCCTTCAGAGTCTGGAATTGACCAAAACAACATTCATAAAAATATTTTTGCCTCATGTAGTACTTACCTATTGATATTACTGTATGTCAATGATATTTTATGTCTTGCATGACGGCAGCATGATGGTGTAGTGATTCGCACTGTGGCCTCACACCTCAAGGATTGTGAGTTCGGGTCAATATCATTTTTAAATTTACCCTTAATCTTTCTTCATAAAATAGTTCTACAACTTACAGTAAGACAAAATACAGTACAACAATAGGCCTGATATTCAGTACATGAATAAATAATAGATTTTCATCACCTTGCCTCAGATATTATACATTAATTGAGGAGCAGCCTTGTGGTGGAAAAAAAAATCTGTCTCAGTAATATTTTGGCCTGGGCCAGTTGTAAAAATGCATGTTTAGTTTTTCTGAATAAATTTGACACATTTTCTTTATAGGTGAAGTCCAAAAAGGAATAAGGAATGCTGAGTGGTGGACTTGATACAGTATGTGTGTGTGCGAGTGTGCATATGTGTATGTCAGAGAGTCTGAAGGAATAAGAGCAAATGAAGGAATTCCTGAGACCGAACAAGAAACTAGAGAGAAAGTGAAAGGTGAGGAGTGAATAACAAGTTAATCCCAGTGCTTATAGAAAAGCCATGACCCCAAAAACCCAAAGAGTGGCTCTATACTATCCAGGCATGTCTATATCAATATTAGTCAAGGATAGTGCAAACCTAAGAAGAAAACTGCATTACACCCTGAAACTCACACACCTTTCTACTAAAAGACACGTTAAAATTACTGATCAGCCACAACATTCGATCCATTAAAATTAAAACTAATTAGGTTTTTGGTTTCCCACGTGCCATTGGGGTGGTTCTGGCCCCTCAGGGCATGGCTCCACAGGGTTTCTGGGAGATGCTGTCATGTCTGGTGCATGAATGTAAGCAGCAGCTCCTTTGGGTGCTGTGGGTTGTAGGGTGAGGCCACCATGGATTTGATTAGTTTGTCATCTGCATTCCATGGATGCTTTATTGGATTGGGATCTTGGGAGTATATAGGTCACGGCCCGTATTCACAAAGCTTCTTAAGCCTAAAAGTTGCTCCTAGTGACCAAATTCTAAGAAGATTCTTAGAATTATGACATTTTCTTAGAATTTCACCTTAAATTTAGGACTAAATCTTAGTAAAGATTAAAATGATGCATGAAACATCTTAGCCCTAAAAACAGCTCCTAAGGTAAAAATTAGTAGAGAGGAGGCCTTTTTGTTTTTATTTATTATTTTTTGGGTTTTTATTTTTCACATTTTCTCCCCAATACTAGTCGTAGACAATTCCTTCCAGTCACTAGGGGGCTCCCCTATTAAGGATACCACTACCACTCAGTCGGGAGGGTGAAGACTATCCAGTGTTTCCTCCGAACCGCGTGACATCAGCCGACCGCATCTTTTTGAACTGCTTGCTCACGCACCATTAGAGGCAGAGTAACACACTCGGAGGAAAACACTGCTCTTCTGTCCAATTTGGTTTTCTTATTCTTTTACTTCCTTCCATCTGTCTTGGATTGTTGACTACATACCATCCAAATGTGCAACTTAAATAGACTGTCCTCTTAAATAGACTTAAATAGACAATCATGTAAATTGGTGAAAGGTCAGCCATTTTGCTCCCATCAATCTAAAATGAATTACAAGTAATAAAATCAGTTTGCTAAATAAATGTAAGAACTTAAATATAGTAACTGCTGTGTGGAAATTGGTTGCTTCAAAAGTAGACACATTTTCAAGATTTGGCTGTTTAATTTACTGTAAGGTATTTTGCCTATAACAGAAAGTTTGCATAAAGTAGCCTGTAGTCATGATTATACAATTTCTTTATATACAAACATTATGATTTCACTGTCTATTCTATTATCACAAAGAGTTCTTTTTAAGACCTTCACAGAGGTCAGAGGTCATTTTTTATCAACCAATCACGGTCCTTGAATTGCTGCATCATTTCTAGCAATGGGGTCAACCACACCTCCTCACTAAGATAAAGGTTTTTGGACTTTCCTTTCTCAGAGTTGCTCTGAGAAGTTTCCTAAATCACTTTTAGTCTTGGACTCCCAGCCAGGACTTTTTAAGCTAAGATACGAGCTCTCTGAGAGAATTCTAGGAAGCTTTGTGAATACGGGCCCAGATCAACTACCTTGGACTCTTTCTGTATGCAGTGGACTGTGGAGCACTGGGTACTTTCTATCTTAGCCAGCATTTACTTGATTTGGGCTGCATTGGCTTTTCCCGTGGGATCAGATCAAACAGGCTAGCCTTTGGACCTTGTGGGTATGGGTGAACCTTGGGTGCTGATGGGTGTCCTGTCACCAGGTAATCCATCTGATTCAATTCACCTTTCAGTGGTCATAATATTGTGGCTGATTGGTGTAATCAAACATCAGAACAATCATCAAAAACTTGTGCATTGCCTTGCCTCATTAACATTGTGTATACACAGAGTCTATGAGCAGTGTGTAGTTGTTACAAAGCTTCTGGGTGATTGTAGTTTTCAAGATGGTATTCAATAAGTACAAAAAAAGCTTTTCACCAAATATACACTATGCATGCACAATTTTCCTACTGCAGCACTCTGTCTGCTTCAGCATCTTCCTTTAATTTCATTTACTCCCCTTACTCTCAGCAACAAAATAAATCGTTGACGTGTTTGCTGACTCTCAGAAGTTTATTTGCGAAAATGACTGAATCTCCTCATCTATGTTGCCAAACAATGCTTTTGATCTAAAATTGTATTCTGGAGCAATAATGCAAACTGTCACATAAGTGCTGGTTTAGGCTGGGATTTGGATTTTGTTCCATATCAGACTCCGACGGATCATGTGTGATGTTGTCACAGTCCCACCTGAATGGACTCACAAAGTCCCTATGAGTTTTCTTTAAGCAGTTCATAAGCATCTTTTGTGAGTAACACAGGCAAGTCCTTCTCACTGCGTATTCCAAAGTCTGCATTCGCATTTGTCTGCATCATTTTGTTACACTTACATTACAGGGCCCGTATTCACAAAGCATCTTAGAATTCTCTCAGAAAGCTTCTATCTTAGCTTAAAAGGTCCTAGCTGCGAGTCCTAGACTAGAAGTGATTTAGGAAAATTCTCAGAGCTACTCTGAGTAAGGAAAGCACAAAAAAAATTATCTTAGTGAGAAGGTGTAGTTGACCCCGTTGCTAGGGATGATGCAGCAATTGAAGGACTGTGATTCATTGATAAAAATAACCTCTGACCTCTGTAAAGGTCTTGAAATGCGCTTTTTGTGAAAATAGAATATATGATAATAGAACAGTGAAATCAAAATGTTTGTACATAAAGAAATTGTATAATCATGACTACAGGCTACTTTGTGCAAAGTTTCTGTTATAGGCTAAATATCCTAAAGATAATTAAACAGTTAAATGTATACTACATTTAAGTTCTTACATGTATTTATCATAATGATTTTATTACTTTTAATCTATTTCAGATTGATGGGAGAAAAATGGCTCAGCTTTTACCAATTTACATGATTACAGGACAGTCTATTTAAGTTGCACATTTGGATGGTATGTAGCCAACAATCCAAGAGAGATGGAAGGAAGTAAAACAAGAAAATCAAATTGGACAGTAGAGCAGTGTTTACTTTTAGCTATATGTTCAGTGTTTGGAGAATATTTCTTCTTTCCGCCATTTTGTCCTCTGTTATAGAAACTCTTAAGCCTCTTAAAAGTCCTCCTCTCTACTCTTAACCATTTTTACCTTAGGAGCTGTTTTTAGGGTTAATATATTTCGTGAATCATTTTTATCTTTACTAGGATTTAGTCCTAAATTTAAGGGGAAATTCTAAGAAAATGTCATAATTCTAAGACTTTTCTTAGAATTTCATCACTAGGAGCAACTTTTATGCTTAAGAAGCTTTGTGAATACGGGCCCTGATCTATTTAACATTGATGGGAGCAAAATGGCACAGCTCTTACATGATTGCAGAACGGTCTATTTAAGTTGCACTTTTGGATGGTATGTAGCCAACAGTGTTGGGTGTAACGCATTACAAAGTACTTGGATTACTTTTTTGATGCAACGAGTAATCTAACATGTTAGGTCCACCATTTAAGTACTCAAGTATTTAGTTATTTTTTCAAAAATGTAATCCGTTATCCAGACAATTTATGTAATCCTTGAGGCAGTGTGTGTGTGTGTGTGTGTGTGTGTGTGTGTGTGTGTGTGTGTGTGTGTTGTTATACCCCTATCTCACATATGTTGTTTGACTATGCGAAAAGATGGAAACCTAATCAGAGCGTCAAACTCGCGGTGAATCATGATGAACCGTACCATACCACGTAGGTGAGATCGGGGCATTAGTAGTTAACAGATTATGGGCCAAACTTCGCTGAGTGATGATGGTAGAATAATTATAAAGGCCTTGACTAAAACAACATGCATGAGGAATCAAAAAGTAGTTTTTATTTTCTGCAATGGAAAAGCACTCGAACTAGTTACAGTTATAAGTAATGCTGTAATGAAACTGATTACTTTTTAAAGTCATTTTGTAATGTAATTAGTTACTTTAAAAGTAACGTCCACCAACACTGATAGCCAACAGCCCATGAGAGATGTAAGGAAGTGAAGGAACAAGAAAACCAAATTGCACAGAAGAGCAGTGTTTGTCCTCTGCTAAAGAAACTCTTAAGCCTCTTAAAAGTCCTCCTCTCTGCTCTGAGCAATTTTTACCTTAGGAGCTGTTTTTAGGGCTAAGATGTTTTGTGAATCTTTATCTTTACTAAGATTTAGTGATAAATTTAAGGGGAAATTCTAAGAAATGTTACACTTCTGTATTGTTGTTCTGTTCTGAGGAACTGGAGCTGAATGAAAAAAATGTGAAGGAATAGTTTTTCATGCTCCACTTTGTCCCTTGCTTTAAATCCTGTTTTTATGTTTTATACAGTAGTCTGTTCATGAATCTGACAGAAAATCTTCTTTTTTTTTTTTTTTTTTTTTTTTACAAAGAATTAACATAATATTTATCAGACATTTAATTAAAAATACAATTCGGAGTAACCTCAATTTCTGTCTCTAATAATAATAATAATTATATATACAATGACTTGCAAAAGTATTCGGGCCCCTTGAACTTTTCCACATTTTGTCATATTACAGCCGCAAACATGAATCAATTTTATTGGAATTCCACGTGAAAGATCAATACAAAGTGGTGTACACGTGAGAAGTGGAATGAAAATCATACATGATTCCAAACAGTTTTTACAAATAAATAACTGCAAAGTGGGGTTTGCATAATTATTCAGCCCCCTTTGGTCTGAGTGCACTCAGTTGCCCATAGACATTGCCTGATGAGTGCTAATGACTAAATAGAGTGCACCTGTGTGTAATCTAATGTCAGTACAAATACAGCTGCTCTGTGACGGCCTCAGAGGTTGTCTAAGAGTGTAACAGACTCGCTATAGTTACTAAAACAATAACTTGCCGTTAACAGAAATCAGGGAGTAAATAAGGACCACCAGAGGCTACAAATATGCCTTTAAGTGTATTTACATTTAATGTTTGTGTTGTGCCTCACACCATCCATGTACACCGGCCACTCGTACCACACACTCACTCAGTCAGTAATGATATATACAGAGTCCTTTCTCTTAATCCAAAAAGTCTCTCTCTCTCTCTCTCTCTCTCTCATATATATATATATATATATATATATATATATATATATATATATATATATATATATATATATATATACACAAAAGGTGGAATAAAGTAACCAGGGGATATCCTCGCTCCGTGTCCGATGTCCCTCCTGTGAGCAACGTCCCTTTGGTGGTGGCGCGGGAGTAGCCGAGCCCTCGGCACTGCGCGCCCCCTCCTGCTGACGTGTTTGATCCCGGAAAACAGCCCACAAGCAGCAGCTCCCTTAAACCACACCAACATGAACAACAGCGAAAACAGAAACAAAAACCCTCCAACATAACCACAGCAGGAGAGACGCCGTGAGTATCTCAAAGCACAAACAATACAATATATACGCCTCGGCGGGCTTTATACAATTAAAAATAAACAAACACAACAAACTCAAACATACTCACATGCGTGTCGGATATGCCTATCCCGCACTCGGGTTTACAAAGTCTTTAGCTTTAGCTATCTTAGCATATAGCATTTAGCATCGGCAATTTTAGCTTTGGCAGAGAAAATGGCTGCTGTTACCTGGCCTCTTCCTCTTCTATTGAAAACATAATTAGCGGCTGCAGCGCCCCCCGCTGGCCGGGAGCCCGTAACTAAGCAACCGCCTGTTACACCCTCTCCCCCTCGGAAGAAGGCGTGACGTCGCCGTAAAAGGGTTTTATATTGGCCACATGGACCGTGAACGTCTCGGTCTCGTTAACCATTTGTACCTGACAGTTCACCTTACTGAGAACTTTGGTGACTTTGGCAGGCCCCTTCCACCTCGGAGCTAACTTGGCCATGTAAGAATCCTCTGCTCGGGACTGAGGAAAAGTACGAACCCAGACAAGGTCGCCCTCATGGTACGGGACAGCCCGTCGTCTGAGGTTATAGTACTTCGCCTGCCTTTCCTGGGCGCGGGCCACGTTGTTCCGGACTGCCTGGAACAGAGCTTCTTGCCGCTCCACAGTGGAATAGGCTGGATGGTCAGGTGAAATGTTTTCATGTAGCATTCTTTCCAGTGGTCCCTTCAGTTCCCTTAATTAGAATGTTGGCTATGTTGTGAGCCTTCGCTGTTCTCATACATCTTGGCTTCCAAGATGGCGCCGGGGCTTCCAAGATGGCGCCGGTGAGGTCGGCTGCCGTCACGACTGCTCCGACCACCTTTTCTTTGTTTTTGTTCTTTAAGTTAGTTTTCAGTGTTTTAAAATCGGCAAAATCACCACCATTGAGTACATTAGGTATGATAGAGACACTCTTGTTTCTATTGGTATACAATGTACTCACAATTCGACGTTTTTAACTCCGGATCCGAGCTGGCCGAGTGAGATCCTGAGGGAGAACAATGGACACGACGCGAAGCGACGGCCTCGAGGGAAACGAGCCGGCGTGAGGAATAGGCTCAGAGCCCGTGCACACCGCACACCTCTGCCTAGCATCCTGCTCGCCAACGTCCAGTCACTGGAAAACAAACTCGATGACCTCAGGGCCAGGATAGAGTTCCAGAGAGACATTCGGGACTGCAATCTCCTCTGCTTCACCAAGACATGGCTGAACCCAGCGGTGCCAGACCACGCCATACAACCAGCCGAGTTCTTCTCGGTTCACCGCATGGACAGGACGCGGGACTCGGGGAGGTCAAGGGGAGGCGGCATGTGCTTAATGGTGAACAACAGCTGATGCAACAGCGCGAGCGTTGTTCCTCTTACATGCTCCTGCACACCAAACCTGGAAATACTGTCCATGTGTCGTCCTTTTTATCTTCCACGGGAGTTCACATCGGTCATAATCAGTGCCATTTACATCCCACCACAAGCGGACACGGACACTGCCTTATGCGAGCTGCATGAGGTGCTCACACAGCACCAGACACAACACCGGGACGCTGCACTCATTGTGGCGGGGGACTTTAATAGTGGCAACCTCAAACGTGCAGCGCCGAACTTTTATCAGCACATCACCTGCCCCACCAGGGGCGAAAGAACACTAGATCATTGTTATACAACGGTCAAGGACGGCTACAAGGCGCAATCTCATCCAGCGTTTGGTAAATCCGACCACGCCGCCATCTTCCTCATGCCAAAATATAAACAAAGGCTGAAACAGGAAGTTCCGGTTCAGAGGGAGGTCGCACGCTGGATGGACCAATCGGTGGCCGCGTTACAGGACGCACTCGATGACGCAGGCTGGGACATGTTCAGAAACAGCTCCGATGATGACGTCAGCGTGTTTACGGAAGCGGTTGTGGGATTTATTGGGAAGCTAGTAGACGATACGGTGGAGAAAAAGACTATCAGAACGTTTCCCAACCAGAAGCCGTGGGTGGATAAAACCATCCGTGACGCTCTGAGATCTCGCACAGCTGCCTACAACACGGGACTTGCGTCGGGGGACATGGAACCATACAAGGCTGCGTCATACAACGTCCGGAAGGCGGTGAAAGAGGCGAAGCAGCGTTACGGGAGAAAACTAGAGTCACAGCTTCAACAGAGGGACTCTAGGAGCCTGTGTCAGGGACTAAGGACAATAACGGACTATAAAGCACCAACATCCGGTATGACGAACGCGACTCTGGCAGACGAGCTCAACACATTCTATGCTTGCTTCGAGGCTGCAGCTAAAGACGCTAGCGATGCTAATGCTAACGGCGCTAATGCTAACGGCGCTAACGGCTGCAGACAGGAAGACACTGCCAGCACCGGGAACGCGCTCATCATCACCGAGCACGACGTGAGGAGAGCCTTCAAGAGAGTGAACACCAGGAAAGCAGCAGGACCAGACGGCATCTCAGGCCGTATCCTCAGAACCTGCGCAGACCAGCTAGCACCTGTGTTCAGAGATATTCAACATCTCCTTATCTCAGTCGGTGATCCCCACGTGCTTCAAAGAGTCCATCATTGTTCCTGTCCCGAAGAAACCACATCCTGCTTCTCTCAATGACTATCGCCCTGTAGCCCTCACCTCAGTAGTGATGAAGTGCTTTGAACGCCTTATCAGAGACTTCATCATTTCTTCGCTACCCGACACACTGGACCCACTACAGTTTGCATACCGTCAGAACCACTCCACAGACGATGCAATCTCTCATCTCCTCCACATATCACTCACTCACCTGGACACTAGGAAAGGGAATTATGTTAAAATGCTCTTCATCGACTACAGCTCTGCTTTTAATACCATAATTCCCTCCACACTCACCACCAAGCTGGAGCACCTGGGACTCATCTATATGTCATCTATATGTCAGTGGATCTCCAATTTTCTGACTGGCAGACCACAGGCAGTAAGAATGGGCGGACATGTCTCAGCTACACTCACTCTCAGCACTGGAGCCCCCCAGGGTTGTGTTCTGAACCCCCTGCTGTACTCTTTGTACACCCACGACTGCATGGCCACTACCAACTCCACCTCCATCATCAAGTTTGCTGACGACACCGTCGTGGTCGGACTGATCAACAATGATGAGTCGGACTTCCTAGAGGAGATTGGAAATCTGTTGAACTGGTGCCAGAGGAACAATCTCCTCCTGAACGTCAGTAAGACAAAGGAGCTGATAGTGGACTTTAGTACAAAGCAGGAGAGGAACTACCAGACCCCCGTCATCAACAGGAGCCCAGTGGAGAGAGATTGACAGCTTCAGATACCTCGGTGTTCACATCACGCAGGACCTGTCATGGTCCTGTCACATCAACACCGTGGTGAAAAAAGCCCGGCAGCGTCTGTACCACCTCAGACGCTTGAGAGACTTTAGACTGCCCTCCAAGGTGCTCAGGAATTTCTACTCCTGCACCATAGAGAGCATCCTGATGGGAAACATCACTACCTGTTTCGGGAACAGCACCATGCAGGACAGACGAGCTCTACAGAGGGTGGTGCGATCAGCCGAGCGCATCATCCACACTGAGCTCCCTGACCTGAACTCGATCTACAGCAAGCGGTGCTGGACTAAGGCCAGGAAGATCATGAAGGACCTCAGTCACCCCAGTAATGGACTGTTCTCTTTGTTGCGGTCTGGGAAGCGATTCCGCTCCCTAAAGGCCAACACAGAGAGGCTGAGGAGGAGCTTCTTCCCGCAGGCGATAAGGTCTCTCAATCGCACCTCCACACAGGACTAATAACATCTTTTAAGCTCACAACACTGACTGGACAATCATGGTTACATTCATACACACTTGCACTAAATATTTATACATCTGGACAATTGCACATGTCACTTTCATTAGTCACTTTTCATGCATATTTGCACAACCACTGACACTTAAATTCTATATACATATATACTGCCCCCCCTATATTTCTATATTTCTATATTTTGCAATATTTTATTCTGCCCTTATTGTACAATAAATTTAACTAGTAAAATTTATTTCTTTAGTATTTCCTTTTTATTGATTATTTATTTTACGTACAAGCTTTTATTTTATTTTCAAGGTCACTGGCGGTCGTGTAAGCGTTTCACTGCATGTTATACTGTGTATGACTGTGTATGTGACAAATAAAATTTGAATTTGATTTGAATTTGAATCATACGGAACATCTCGACCCATTTGCTGCCGTAATCTACGACCACCAGCAGATGTTCATTGAGCCGGGATGACCGCGGAAAAGGACCCATGAGATCCACTCCCAACATAAAACCAGGTTCCACCACGGGTGTGCTTTGTAGTAGACCTGCCAGCTTACTTATGCGGGGTTTATACTTCTGACAGGTGGTGCAGTTCCTACAATGTTCCCAGATATCTCGGGTTATCTCAGGCCAGTAGGCGACCTCCAGCAGCCTCCGCAGGGTCTTCATCCGCCCTAGATGACCACTGAGAGGGTTGTCTGTGGGCGTACTGTGATACTGAGGACGCAGAGATGTTGGGATGACCAGCTGAAGGAGACCATGCCCAGCCTGTTTGGGGATCTGACGATACAGGAACTGGTTTATTATACAATAATGTATTTTTCCCACGTCAGGATCTAACCTTGCCTCTTTCCACAGTGTCTGAAGCATCTCGTCCGCCTTTTGGGCCTTCTCCAGTTCCTCCCAATCACCGGGCAAACCCCACTATAGATCATTGCCTTTATATACGGCCAGAGGGGCGTCCGTGATTTCTCCCTCCCAGCGTCGTGACAGGGAATCTGGAACGATATTGCATTGCCCCTTCCAGTATTGGACTACAAATTCGAATGTTTGTAGTCTAAGCACCCACCGTGTAAGGCGCGAGGAGGGGTTTGGATGGTTGAAAACCTAGGTCAAAGCAGCATGGTCCATAATAATAGTAAAAGTCTTTCCCTCCATGTACTGACGCCATTTCTCCACCGCCCACACTACTGCAAAACATTCCTTTTCTGATGCCGAATACCTGGTTTCAGCCCCGTGCAGCAGCCGGGAGGCGTAGACGATCACATGCTCTCCATCTTCGTGATCTTGTGTGAGTACCGCACCCAGGCCAACGTTGCTGGCATCTGTCTGCACCTTGAAGGGGCGGTCGAAGTCTGGAGCCTTTAAAATCGGCGTATGTTGCAGAGCAGTCTTCAGATCTTCAAAGGCCGACTGGCATTCGGGGGTCCATACCCACCTGGCTCCTTTCTTCTTTAGGGCATGCAAAGGAGCAGCACGCTCTGAGAAGCGGGGTATGAATCGGTGGTACCAGCCAGCCAGCCCTAGGAAGCGCTGTAGCTCCTTCAGGTTGCAGGGGATGGGGTAAGTTTGGATCGCCGTTACTTTAGCTTCTTCTGTCTTTATGCCTTCTGCTGATATCACGTGTCCCAGAAAGGAGAGAGATGACTGATAGAATTAGCATTTTTTCAGATTGAGTGTGAGACCGGCTGCTTCGAGTAGAGAAAACATCTGTTGGAGATGGTCAAGGTGAGAACTGGCATCTTTTGAGTAGATGACGATGTCGTCTATGTAGACGAAACAGTACTTCCCAATTGCCTCAGCTAAAATGGAGGTCATGAGTCTTTGGAAGGTTGCCCCTGCATTCTTTAGGCCAAAGGGAAGACGGAGGAACTCATACTGATTGTTCTTGGTCACGAAGGCGGTCTTAGGGATGCTATCCGAGTGCATTTCCACTTGCCAATACCCGCTGCGCAGATCCAAAGAGCTGAATATAGTAGCTCCGTAGAGCGCTTCCAGGAATTCGTGGACCTGGGGCATGGGGAAGCCGTCCAGCGGTGTTTTGCTGTTAAGGACCCTAAAGTCCACACAGAAACAGGTCCCACCCCCCTTTTTACTCACCAGCACGACCGGAGTGGCCCATGGCGAGGTAGATGACCTGATGATACCAGCCTCTAGCATCTTGGCGACTTCATCCTCTACAATCTGTTGTTTATGGACAGGTACAGGGTAAGCCTTTTTTCTGACTGGTCTCTCATCGGTAGTGTATATATGATGAGTTAAAACCTTGGTATGGCCAATTTGGTCAGTGCATACAGTTGGCCATTCTAATAGTAATTCTTGCACTTGATATTTGTATTCTCCTGACAGGGTGGCGTTGCTGACCAGGTCCGAGATGATGGCCTCGGAGGCATCCGACACTTGAGGTAACGGATTGGCTACGTAAAGGGAAACTTGGCCATGTGTGGACGCACATAGCGGTTTTCACCGTCTCTATCCGGGATGGTGTAGGAGCGTTGGCTAAAATTAATCTGTAGACCCACGTCCGTTAAAAAGTCCAACCCTAATACGCAGGGGAAGGTAAGATCACGATCTTTCATAATAAAAAGACAAATCTCTATTTCTACCCCTTGTAATAAGCACCGGGCATGCAGCTTGCCTATTGCAACCTGCACTAAGCCATTGCCTAATGAAAACGATTGTCCCTTTGCCGACTGCCACCTTTCGGCTGGTTCCTTTATCCTTCTCCATAGCGTCTCGATGATGAGGGAGAAGGTGCTGCCTGTGTTGATGATGGCCGTACAGGGTACCTGATTTAAGGCGAGCTGCACCATTAACAGAGAAGGACTGGCCTGGGCTATGCCAAGGCTGGAAGGTCCTTTGCCCTCCCTCGTCTGTTTGGGAGCTAGAATGGAATTTTGCCTTTGTCTAAAAGCTTTAGCGGCATTAAAATCTCTTTCCACCAGCATCCCGATTCGTACCAGCTCGCTTATGGTGATGACTGTACTCCGCAACAGGCTGGTGATGTGGGGGTTGCAATTCCTCAATGTTGCTTGTATAATTTCTCTTTCAGTCATCCTTGGTTTCCATCTCAGGCAGAGAGCTCGATACTGGAAGGCGAAGTCCCTTATGCTCTCATCAGGGTGCTGGACTCGCTCTCTCAGATGCTTCTCAGCCTCGACCTCATGATCCTCGGTGAGGAACGCCTTCAGCAACGCAGCTTTGAATGATCTCCAGCTCCTGACACCATGTCTTTCTGCGGTCCACCCGTCTTTAGCAGTGTGGGTGAGTATAGAAGGGAGTGTAGCTAATATGTGACTATCGGAAAGTGGGTGTAAAGCTAAGTATTCCTCACACCTTTCCACAAAACTAATGGGGTCTTCTCCTTCAGTACCGCTAAACCTGGGGAACTCCAGTTTTATAGGGGCCTTGAAGGTAGGAGCATGCGTGCAGCTACTGGGAAATGGAGGATGAGAACTGGACTCTGGTCAACGGAATGGAGTGGAGGTAACGACCGGCTGTGCATCCATCATGGCTTTTAGCTGTAAGTCCCGTCTCTTCATACATTCCATCATGGCATGGCCTACGTCATTCAATTGGCCTTCACATAGTTTTTTTATCGCCTGGCACATTTGTTGCATTTCTTCTTGCACACTCTCTAGCTTGTGTTGGCTCACCAAGATATCTGTATCTCGACCGCGTTGCAGTTCCCCCACCTGATCAGACAGCTCGTCCATTCGCTGGGAGAGTCTACCTTCCAGATCCTGCAGAGCTGTCTCCAGCTGGTTGAGGCGGTTTGCCAACACCATAGAGATGAGACTTCGGTCATCCTGGTCATCGGGGAGTGGTTGCTCTACCCCTCTAGCCGCGTGTGTCCTCATCATCCACCCCAGAACATCCTTCATTTTACATTTACATTTAGGCATTTGGCAGACGCTCTTATCCAGAGCGACTTACATTTATATCTCATTACACATCTGAGCAGTTGAGGGTTAAGGGCCTTGCTCAAGGGACCAACAGTGGCAACTTGGTAGTTGTGGGGTTTGAACCTGGGATCTTCCGAACCGTAGTCCAATGCCTTAACCACAGAGCTACCCCTGTCCATCTTCGGTGTCCAGGTAGAGATGGCTAAGAGTTTTAATTAACTCCTGGACGGGCTCATGACGCGTCACAAAAAGGCCTGCAGTGAAGTCTTGGGCTAACGACCCTTCCTCAGCTTGTACGTCGGAGTCGGCCATCATTGCCCCTATTTGCCTTCAATAAATAACACGATTAATCAAAGGCTTGAGTGAGAGTATTTACAAAATGTAAAACGGTACGAGAGAAGGCTGGCTAGGTAACAGCTAGGTGTAACAGGCGGTTGCCTGGTTACGGGCTCCCGGCCATTGGGGGCACTGTGGGAGCTAATTAAGCAACTCCCATAAAAGAGGAAGAGAGGCTGGGCCAGGTAACAGCAGCCATAACACAGCCTATGCTAAATGCTTAATGCTAAAGTTTAATGCTTAAAGCTAATATATTAGAAACCTGAATGCGGGATATGTCTGTCCAACACGCATGTGAGTACTGTACATGGATTTTAATATGTTTGTTGTGCAAGGCCCGTTGTGGCCATTATATGTGCTTACTGTGCACTGATTGCATCCCTCTTGCTGTGCTTATGCAGGAGGGTTTTTTGTTCTATGTTTGGGGTGTGTTCTCCTGGGTGTTGAGGTGTGTTACTGCTGTCCCCCCCCCCCCCCCGGGAAACCACGCTAGGGCTGTTGCACGCTACATCATCGGCTACACCCGCGTCACCCTCAGAGGGACGTCGCTCACAGTAAGGACGTCGGGCTTGGAGCAGGACGGCGCCTGGCTTTGATTATTGACTTATGGACTTGGGTTGAGAGAGAAAGGGCTCTGTATGAGCGCGAACATGGACTGTATGAATGTGGTATGAGTGGCCGGCGAGTGAGTGGTAATTGGTAGAGCACTTCATTAAATGTATATACACTTTGAATATATATCCTTGATATCTCTGGTGGTCCTTATCCTACCCTGATTTCAGCTAATGGCAAGTTACTGTTTTCAACAATACTAGCGAGTTTGTTACAGTGGCGCCCAACGTGGGGCCATCAGAGTTATATATACATTTGTGTGTATTTACGTTGTGTTATCGTTGCTGTCAGCTGTTACCTAGCCAGCTTTCTCTTACTCCATATTACTTTGCAAAACATCACTCACGGTTGATGCCTCCACCTCCTCCTCCCGTCGCCGCTGAAGACGACCAAAGCCCCATTTCCATGATGTTAGCCCGCCTCGATCAGATGGAGGTGACTCTGCGCGCACTGGAAGACAGACTCACCCGGCGAATGGATGAGCTGTCGGATCGGGTGGGTGAGCTGCAGCACATCCACAACACTGGGGTATTGGCTTATCAACGTAAACTGGAGGATGCCCGGGTCGAGATGCAACAACTGTGTCAGACGGTGAGACAGCAATGTGAGGAGCAGTTGAACGACGTAGGCCGTTCCATGGTGGATTGTATGAAGAGGCGAGACTCACAACTAAAGGCCATGATGGGCGCACAACCGGTTACTACCTCCACTCCGTCCCCTCGACCAGGGTCCAGCTCTCATCCTCCTTCTCCTAATAGCTGCTCCCACCCTCCCATCTCCAAACCACCTGTGAAGCAAGTCTCCCTTCACGTAGCCAATCCGTTACCCCAATTGTCTGACGTCTCTGAATCCGCCATCTCCAGCCTGGTCATCCCGACATCACTCCGGCCTCAATATTTGCAGCATGCCCACGTCAACCCTCTCGGTGGTCATCTGGGGCAGATGAAGACCTTGCGGAGATTGCGGGAGGTCACCTACTGGCCGGAGATATGCCATGACGTCTGGAAGTATTGCAGGAACTGCACCACCTGTCAGAAGGACAAACCCCGCATAAGTAAGCTTGCAGGTCTACTACAAAGCACACCCAGGGTGGAACCTGGTTTTATGTTGGGAGTGGATCTCCTGGGTCCTTTCCCACTGTCATCCCGGCTCAATGAACATCTGCTGGTAGTTGTAGATTACTGCAGCAAATGGGTCGAGATGTTTCCCATGAGAACAGCGAAGGCTCACAGCATAGCCAACATTTTAACCAAGGAGATTTTCACACGCTGGGGCACGCCAGCTTACCTGGTTTCTGATAGGGGTCCGCAGTTCACTTCCCAGCTGCTCAACACCATCTGCCGGCAGTGGGGCATCACCCAGAAGCTCACCACCGCATACCATCCCCAAACCAACATCACGGAATGTACTAACCGGACATTAAAACTCATGATAGCGGCGTTCATCAAAGTTAACCACAAACAGTGGGACCAATGGGTTCCGGAGTTTCGGTTTGCTATTAACACAGCCTGGCAGGAAGGCACTGACCAAACCCCAGCTGAGATAGCACTCGGACGCAAACTAAAGGGACCATTGGAAAGAATGCTACGTCGAAACATCTCACCTGACCATCCAGTCTATTCCATGGTGGAGCGGCAAGAAGCTCTGTTCCAGGTTGTCCGGAGCAATATGGCCAGTCCCCAGGAAAGGCAGGCGAAGTGCTACAACCTCAGACGACGGGCTGTCACATACCATTAGGGCGACCTTGTCTGGGTTCATGCTTTTCCTCAGTCTCGGGCAGAGAATTCTCACATGGCCAAGATAGCTTCAAAATGGAAGGGGCCTGCCGAAATCATCAAAGTCCTTAACAATGGAAATTATCAGGTGCAAATGACTACTCAAGCCGGACCATTCACGGTCCACTCGGCGAAGCTCAAACCCTTTTATGGCGCAGTCACGCCTTTTTCCGAGGAGGAGGGGGTGTAACAGGCGGTTGCCTGGTTACGGGCTCCCGGCCATTGGGGGCACTGTGGGAGCTAATTAAGCAACTCCCATAAAAGAGGAAGAGAGGCTGGGCCAGGTAACAGCAGCCATAACACAGCCTATGCTAAATGCTTAATGCTAAAGTTTAATGCTTATAGGTAATATATTAGAAACCTGAATGCGGGATATGTCTGTCCAACACGCATGTGAGTACTGTACATGGATTTTAATATGTTTGTTGTGCAAGGCCCGTTGTGGCCATTATATGTGCTTACTGCGCACTGATTGCATCCCTCTTGCTGTGCTTATGCAGGAGGGTTTTTTGTTCTATGTTTGGTGTGTGTTCTCCTGGGTGTTGAGGTGTGTTACTGCTGTCCCCATCCCCCCCCCCGGGAAAGCACGCTAGCGGTTGTTGCACGCGGGGCTGAACCATCGGCTACACCCGCGTCACCCTCAGAGGGACGTCGCTCACAGTAAGGACGTCGGGGCTTGGAGCAGGACGGCGCCTGGCTTTGATTATTGACTTATGGACTTGGGTTGAGGGAGAAAGGGCTCTGTATGAGCGCGAACATGGACTGTATGAATGTGGTATGAGTGGCCGGCGAGTGAGTGGTAATTGGTAGAGCACTTCATTAAATGTATATACACTTTGAATATATATCCTTGATATCTCTGGTGATCCTTATCCTACCCTGATTTCTGCTAACGGCAAGTTACTGTCTTCAACAATACTAGCGAGTTTGTTACAAACAGCACCGTTAACCATGCAAGAATGAACAGCAACAATAACACATAATTGTCAAATATACACAATATATATATATAGCTCTGATGGCCCCACATTGGGCGCCACTGTAACAGACTCGCTATAGTTACTAAAACAATAACTTGCCGTTAACAGAAATCAGGGAGTAAATAAGGACCACCAGAGGCTACAAATATGCCTTTAAGTGTATTTACATTTAATGTTTGTGTTGTGCCTCACACCATCCATACACACCGGCCACTCGTACTGTACCACACACTCACTCAGTCCATGCACGTAATGATATATACAGAGTCCTTTCTCTTAATCCAAAAAGTCCATATATATATATATATATATATTACACAAAAGGTGGAATAAAGTAACCAGGGGATATCCTCGCTCCAAGTCCGATGTCCCCCCTGTGAGCAACGTCCCTTTGGTGGCGGCGCGGGAGTGGCCGAGCCCTCGGCACCGCGCGCCCCCTGCTGCTGACGTGTTTGATCCCGGAAAACAGCCCACAAGCAGCAGCTCCCGGAAACCGTACCAACACGAACAACAGCGAAAACAGAAGCAAAAACCCTCCTGCATAACCACAGCAGGAGAGACGCCGTGAGTATCTTAAAGCACATATACGTAAAACGTAAAGTAAGTACATATACATAAAACGGATAAGTATCTTATAATATATTTACTCGAAACGCGTGTTATATCGTTAAGTTTTAATTGTTTTGCAGCACACCGCTTTTAGCCGGCATTAGCATCGCTAATTAGCATTAGCATCGCTAGCCCGGATATCACGTTTGTTTGTTTGTTTGTAAAGTTTGTTTTCGCTTCCTCACACCGATTATTTTCCGTGTTTAGACACCATGTCGGTTGCGATTCTGCCTCTGAGTGCAGGTGAGGAGACATTGGAGCTGCACTCGGTGGATTTGGAGGTGGAGGCCGTGGAGAAGCTGATCCGTGAGCTACAGGTGAAGCTGGTCCGGTTACAGCAGCGGAAAGCCACGCTGGAATCGACGCGGACCGACACTCACCTGTCCCAGGTAAATTCTCGGCGTGAGAATTCTCCTACAACCTCAACCCCGCGTGTTTCTCTGCCCAGGTCCAACACACCAAGGACGCATCCCGCCCAGTGTTCCTACACCCCGGCGCCGGGACATCACGGACCCTGGATACAGCAGCAGCGGAAGAAGCACGCCAAGCCCCGGGCGAGGACCTCTCCACCACCACCACCCGTCTTCGACATCTCGACCCAAAACCGCTTCGCTCCTCTCCGCGAGACGGCACATGACGTCCTGGTCATCGGAGACTCCATCGTTCGTCACGAGCGTGCTACCACGGCTAAAGGTAAGGTGCACACACGCTGTTTACCTGGTGCACGTGTTCTTGATGTTGCTGCACAGGTGCCTGCTGCCCTGAGGAGGAACATTGGAGCTGTGGTTCTTCATGCCGGCACGAACGACACCAGGCTGAGGCAGACGGAGATCCTAAAGAAGGACTTCAGGAGCCTGGTCGAGAAGGTCCGCAGCACATCACCCACGACAAGGATCATCGTATCTGGACCGCTTCCCACATTTCAGCGAGGAATCGAGAAGTTCAGTAGATTATTTGCCTTTAATGAATGGTTACAATCTTGGTGTCAACAACAGAAATTACGCTTTGTTGATAACTGGAATGTTTTCTGGGAGCGTCCTAGGCTCTATCACACCGATGGCCTACACCCTAGCAGAGCTGGAGCAGCGGTCCTCTCTGACAACATCTCCAGAACACTACGAACCATCTGACTGGCGGTAAGTCATACTGTAGATTCCAAACATATTAGACACATCACAACTCACCGTAGTGATAGACATTTACATTTACATTTAAGCATTTGGCAGACGCTCTTATCCAGAGCGACTTACATTTTTTTTTTTTATCTCATTATACATCTGAGCAGTTGAGGGTTAAGGGCCTTGCTCAAGGGCCCAACAGTGGCAACTTGGTTGTTGTGGGGTTTGAACCTGGGATCTTCCGAACCGTAGTCCAATGCCTTAACCACTGAGCTACCCCTGGCCCAGACGAACACACATAGCTTGTCCTATAGAAACTGTGTCTGTTCCCCGAATACTGAGAAAAAAGAATAAATTTGTTAAATTTGCCCGAAACAATCTGATAACCATAAAACCAGAAAAAGGCAAAATAAGTAGTCAAAATCCACCTCTAAAGTTTGGACTACTCAACATTAGATCCCTTGCGCCTAAAGCACTTATTGTTAATGAAATTATCTCAGATTATTGCCTTGACGCACTCTGTCTCACTGAAACCTGGCTTAAACCAAATGAATATTTTGGTCTGAATGAGTCTACTCCGTCAGGATATTTCTATAAGCACGAGCCCCGTCTAATTGGTCGCGTGGTGGTGTCGCCACTATCTACAATGATGTACTCACTGTTACCCAGAAAATAAAGCCCAGGTTTAATTCATTTGAAGTGCTTATCATTAATGTTGCACTAAATGAAATACGTAATAAACCCTTGCTATATTTTACCTTGGCCACCGTGTACAGACCCCCGGGGCCATATGGCGATTTTCTTAAAGAATTTGGACATCTGCTATCAGACCTATTGGTTAACTCTGACAAAGTGTTGATAGTAGGAGACTTTAACATTCATGTAGATGATGCTAACGACGCTTTAGCACTCACATTTATGGATTTACTAAATTCCTTTGGGGTTAAGCAAAATATAATTGGAGCAACTCACCGCTTTAATCATACGCTAGATTTAATTATATCCCATGGTATAGATGTCTCTAATATAGAGATCATACCTCAAAGTGATGATATCACAGATCATCACCTCCTGACATATACTCTACCCGTAGAACAGATTAGCTGTGTCTCCCCACGCTATCAATCTGTTAGAAATATGAATCCCACCACTAAAGACAGATTCACAAGTAATCTGCCGGATCTGTCCCAATTTCTTATTAGACCCCTAAATGCAGATGATCTAGATGAAGTGACTAGCAGCATGGGCACTATTTTTACCAGTACATTAGACACTGTTGCTCCCATCAGATTAAAAAAAGTCAGAGATAAAACATTGGCACCGTGGTACAACAGTCATACTCGCGCCCTAAAGAGAGCAACCCGTAACCTCGAGCGAAAATGGAGGAAAACTAAATTAGAAGTTTTTCGAATTGCGTATAAAGACAGTATGTGCAGCTATAGACAGGCTCTAAAAACTGCTAGGACCGAGCATCTTAGCCAACTGATAGCAAGAAACCAAAACAATCCCAGGTTCTTATTTAGTACAGTGGCTCGCCTAACAAAACCTAAGATGCCCGCAGAGAGTATCCCATCACAGTTTAGAAGTGAAGACTTTATGGACTTCTTTAATGAAAAAATCAATAATATCAGGAAGAAAATAATGGAGGTTCAACCTCTAATAGTATCTCACGATCCAGTTCAGCCTATAGCTTCACATTTAGATTTTCACTGCTTTACAGGTATAGGACAGGAAGAGCTGTATAAACTTATCACCTCGGCTAAATCAACAACGTGCCTGTTAGACCCAATCCCAACCAGATTTTTAAAAGAAGTGATGCTTACGGTTGGAGAGCCACTCCTAAACATTATTAATTCTTCATTACATCTAGGTCACGTCCCTAAACCTTTCAAGTTAGCAGTTATTAAGCCGCTTCTTAAAAAATCTAATTTGGACGCGAATGAAATAAAAAATTACAGACCGATCTCAAACCTCCCGTTCATATCAAAAATACTAGAAAAAGTAGTATCAGCTCAAATTTGCACATTCTTGCAGGATAACAACATCCTTGAAGAATTTCAGTCAGGTTTCAGGCCCCATCATAGCACAGAAACTGCACTAGTTAAGATTACAAATGACTTGTTTTTAGCTTCAGACCAAGGCTGCATCTCATTGCTAGTCCTGCTCGATCTTAGTGCTGCATTCGACACTATAGATCATAATATTCTCATAGATCGCTTACAAAATTATATAGGTATTCAGGGACAGGCACTAAAATGGTTTAGATCTTATCTGTCTGATCGCTACCATTTTGTAGATCTAAATGGAGAACCGTCTGGTATAATGCCAGTGAAATATGGGGTCCCACAAGGGTCAGTTTTAGGACCTCTGTTGTTCTCAATATACATGCTTCCCTTGGGTAACATCATTAGAAGACATGGGATTAGTTTTCATTGTTATGCTGATGATACCCAATTATATATCTCAACTAAACCAGACGAAATACCTAAGTTGTCTAGATTAACTGAGTGTGTCCAGGACATAAAAGATTGGATGACCAATAACTTTCTTTTATTAAATTCAGATAAGACAGAGATATTACTTATTGGCCCAAAAACCAGCACACAACAGCTTTCACAATTCAGCTTGCGCTTAGAAGGATGTACTGTTATTACCAGCTCAGCAGTAAAAGATCTGGGAGTAATATTAGACAGTAACTTGTCTTTTGAAAATCACATTTCAAATATCACAAAAACAGCCTTTTTCCATCTTCGAAATATTGCTAAACTTAGGAACATCTTATCCGTATCTGATGCAGAAAAACTAGTTCATGCATTCATGACCTCCAGACTGGACTATTGTAATGCATTACTAGGTGGTTGTCCTGCATCCTCAATAAACAAGCTTCAGTTAATCCAAAATGCAGCTGCCAGGGTTCTCACTAGATCCAGAAAATATGATCATATAACCCCAATATTATAATCCCTGCACTGGCTACCTGTTCAGTTTAGAATAAATTACAAAATAGTATTACTTACATACAAGGCCTTAAATGGTTTAGCTCCCACATACCTAACCAGTCTTCTGATACGCTACAATCCACCACGCGCCTTAAGATCACAAAGCTCCGGACTTCTGGTAGTTCCCAGAATTTCAAAATCTACAAAAGGGGGTAGGGCTTTTTCATATTTAGCTCCAAAGCTTTGGAATAGCCTTCCAGACAGTGTTCGGGGAGCAGACACGGTTTCTCAGTTCAAAAGTAGACTCAAGACGCATCTTTTTAATCTGGCATACACATAACTCATCCCAGTACTCATACTCCAGTACACCTATACCGAATGGCAACTACGCTAATTCTCCCCATCTGTTCTGTATTTCTCTACCCATCCCGAGGCATCGGGAGATTTTGCCAGCTTCAGTAGACAAAGGCCGACCCTGCGAGGTTCCTGAGGCATCCAGAGAAGGACCACCTCCAACTGGATTCAGCTTTATGATGGTTGGAGCTACACATGCTGCTCCTGTGCTTCCAGTGATCCAGACCTCATCTGCCCTCTGCACCTACTGACTCGTCCCTATGCTGAACTGTTCTTCATGACAAATTTAAATAATTTCTGTCATATTGAATTTTCACCTGCATAACACACAAGATGTTATATCATTTCTATCTGTTATCGGCCAAATGAGGATGGGTTCCCTGTTGAGTCTGGTTCCTCTCAAGGTTTCTTCCTAATGCCATCTCAGGGAGTTTTTCCTTGCCACCGTCGCCGTCACCCTTGGCTTGCTCATCAGAGAAATTTCATTCATTCGTCTCATTATTATCTGCACATTTTTCTCACACATCCACACTTCCAATTATTTTCTTTTCTATAATTATTATTATTTGTTTTTATTTATTTATTTTCTATTATAATTTTATTTATTATTTTATATATAATTATTCTATATATATATATATATATATATATATATATATATATAAATTTTTTTTTTTATTTTTTTTATTTCTTTAATTTTTGTGAAGCTGCTTTGAGACAATGACCATTGTTAAAAGCGCTATATAAATAAAATTGAATTGAATTGAATTGAATATACGCCTCGGCGGGCTTTATACAATTAAAAATAAACAAACACAACAAACTCAAACATACTCACATGCATGTCGGATATGCCTATCCCGCACTCGGGTTTACAAAGTCTTTAGCTTTAGCTCTTAGCATATAGCATTTAGCATCGGCAAATTTTAGCTTTTGCAGAGAAAATGGCTGCTGTTACCTGGCCCAGCCTCTCTTCCTCTTTTATTGAAAACATATAATTAGCGGCCGCAGCACCCCCGGCTGGCCGGGAGCCCGTAACTAAGCCACCGCCTGTTACAAGAGAATATTGGGAGCAACAACACCATAAAGTCCAAAGAACACACCAGACAGGTCAGGGATAAGGTTATTGAGAAATTTAAAGTAGGCTTAGGCTACAAAAAGATTTCCAAAGCCTTGAACATCCCACAGAGCACTGTTCTAGCGATCATTCAGAAATGGAAGGAGTATGGCAAAACTGTAACCCTACCAAGATAAGGCCGTCCACCTAAACTCACTGGCCGAACAAGGAGAGCGCTGATCAGAAATGAAGCCAAGAGGCCCATGGTGACTCTGGACGAGCTGCAGAGATCTACAGCTCAGGTGGGGTAATCTGTCCATAGGACAACTATTAGTCATGCACTGCACAAAGTTGGCCTTTATGGAAGAGTGGCAAGAAGAAAGCCATTGTTACCAGAAAACCATAAGAAGTCCCGTTTGCACAGCAAACATGTGGAAGAAGTTGCTCTGGTCAGATGAGACCAAAATGTAAAACGCTATGTGTGGCGGAAAACTAACACTGCACATCACTCTGAACACACCATCCCCACTGTCAAATATGGTGGTGGCAGCATCATGCTCTGGGGGTGCTTCTCTTCAGCAGGGACAGGGAAGCTGGTCAGAGTTGTTGGGAAGATGGATGGAGCCAAATACTTGGAAGAAAACTTCTTGGATTCTGCAAAAGACTTGAGACTGGGGTGGAGGTTCACCTTCCAGCAGGGCAACAACCCTAAACATAAAGCCAGGGCAACAATGGAATGGTTTAAAACAAAGCATATCCATGTGTTAGAATGGCCCAGTCAAAGTCCAGATCTAAATCCAATGGAGAATCTGTGGCAAGATCTGAAAACTGCTGTTCACAAACGCTGTCCATCTAATCTGACTGAGCTGGAACTGTTTTGCAAAGAAGAATGGGCAAGGATTTCAGTCTCTAGATGTGCAAAGCTGGTAGAGACATACCCTAAAAGACTGGCAGCTGTAATTGCAGCAAAAGGTGGTTCTACAAAGTATTGACTCAGGGGGCTGAATAATTATGCACACCCCACTTTTCAATTATTTATTTGTAAAAAAAAAAATGTTTGGAATCATGTATGATTTTCGTTCCACTTCTCACGTGTACACTACTTTGTATTGGTCTTTCACATGGAATTCCAATAAATTGATTCATGTTTGTGGCTGTAATGTGACAAAATGTGGAAAAGTTCAAGGGGGCCGAATACTTTTGTAAGCCACTGCAAGTCAACCATCGACCAGATTTCACAAGTGAAATCTGGTCGATGGTTGACTTTTGCTCAAACTCATCAAGATAGATCAGAGCAGGAGCTTTCATGGCATCTGTTTCATTGAATGAACTAATTTGACTGAAATTCATTCCCCGTTTAAAATCAATGTGGTATAAAATCCTTATGGTGCTGTTGGTGCTGAATATTGCAGGTTTTGTAAATCCCGTGGATTTACAGCATAGGTACAATGGATTGATTTGCACATTAAGATTAAAGTAGATTTCCTCTATTTAACCACTACCCTGCAGTAAGTTTCATGATACAAGTTAAGATGGAGCATTTGTAAGTATTTTTCTTCTATTCTTCATTCTGTTTCCTACCAAAAAATTCTCTAAAATTGATTTAATCAATTTAAAAAGAAACTGAATAAAAAAGAAAAAAATTATTAGATTTTTAAAAATAGGAATACATGTAAATATTTGTATATATAACAATTCTCCAGAACTGTATTAGTATAAAAAAAATTATAGAATAATTTTTTTATCAATATTTCTATAGCTTATTTATTTATTCATTATTTATTTTATTATGTAAAATGTATAATTCTATAGAACAAGCATACTCACTGGCCACTACAGTACGTACACCTGCTTGTTGATGCAAATGTCCAATCAATTAATCACATGAAAGCATTTCAATTAACCCAGTGGTGAAGTTTAAACTGAGCATCAGAATGGGGAAGAAAAGTGATTTAAGTGACTTGAACATGGTATGGTCGGTGGTGCCAGACCTGCTGTTACTGGGATACAAAAGTACTGCTGGGATTTTCATGCACAACGTTCTCTAGGGTTTACAGAGAATGGTCTGAAAAAGAGAATATCCAGTGAAGGTAGTTCACTGGATATGAAAATGATGGCAAAGGTCAGAGGAGAACGGCCAGACTGGTTCGAGCTGATAGAATGGTAACAGTAACTCAAATAACATCTAGGTACAGCGTAGGTATGCCAAAGAGCTTCTTTGAACACACAACACATTGAACTTTCAAGCAGATGGGCTACAACAGCAGAAGACCACACCTGGTGTCTCTCCAGAATGTTTCCAGCACCTTGTTGAATCTGCGCTGAAGTTCTGAAGACTAAAGTGGGTCCAACCAAATACTAGCAAGACATTCTGATGATTTGATCCAAATGTGTAATGCGGATTTAAAACAAATGTGTCCATGCCAGATCAAGTGCATGATGTCATGAAAACAAAAGGAGGGCGGGGCAAATACTATGAAACGTTGAGCTTCATATACAGTGGTGTGAAAAACTATTTGCCCCTTCCTGATTTCTTATTCTTTTGCATGTTTGTCACACTTAAATGTTTCTGCTCATCAAAAACCGTTAACTATTAGTCAAAGATAACATAATTGAACACAAAATGCAGTTTTTAAATGAAGGTTTACGTTATTAAGGGAGAAAAAAACCTCCAAATCTACATGGCCCTGTGTGAAAAAGTGATTGCCCCCCTTGCTAAAAATAACTTAACTGTGGTTTATCACATCTGAGGTCAATTTCTGTCGTCACCCCCAGGCCTGATTACTGCCACACCTGTTTCAATCAAGAAATCACTTAAATAGGAGCTACCTGACACAGAGAAGTAAACCAAAAGCACCTCAAAAGCTAGACATCATGCCAAGATCCAAAGAAATTCAGGAACAAATGAGAACAAAAGTAATTGAGATCTATCAGTCTGGTAAAGGTTATAAAGCCATTTCTAAAGCTTTGGGACTCCAGCGAACCACAGTGAGAGCCATTATCCACAAATGGCAAAAACATGGAACAGTGGTGAACCTTCCCAGGAGTGGCCGGCTGACCAAAATTACCCCAAGAGCGCAGAGACGACTCATCCGAGAGGCCACAAAAGACCCCAGGACAACATCTAAAGAACTGCAGGCCTCACTTGCCTCAATTAAGGTCAGTGTTCACGACTCCACCATAAGAAAGAGACTGGGCAAAAACGGCCTGCATGGCAGATTTCCAAGGCGCAAACCACTTTTAAGCAAAAAGAACATTAAGGCTCGTCTCAATTTTGCTAAAAAACATCTCAATGATTGCCAAGACTTTTGGGAAAATACCTTGTGGACCGACGAGACAAAAGTTGTGGCATGACCTTAAAAAGGCGGTTCATGCTAGAAAACCCTCAAATAAAGCTGAATTACAACAATTCTGCAAAGATGAGTGGGCCAAAATTCCTCCAGAGCGCTGTAAAAGACTCGTTGCAAGTTATCGCAAACGCTTGATTGCAGTTATTGCTGCTAAGGGTGGCCCAACCAGTTATTAGGTTCAGGGGGCAATTACTTTTTCACACAGGGACATGTAGGTTTGGATTTTTTTCTCCCTAAATAATAAAACCTCTCATTTAAAAACTGCATTTTGTGTTTACTTGTGTTATCTTTGACTAATAGTTAAATGTGTTTGATGATCAGAAACATTTGTGTGACAAACATGCAAAAGAATAAGAAATCAGGAGGGGGGCAAATAGTTTTTCACACCACTGTAGATAAGATGCTCCTTTTGGCAATATTTCTAAGATGGAAAAAGGCTGTTTTTGTGATATTTGAAATTTGATTTTCAAAGGACAAGCTACTGTCTAATATTACACCCAGGTCTTTTACTGTTGAGCTGGTAGTAACAGTACATCCTTCTAAATGCAGGCTGAATTGTGAAAGCTGTTGTGTGCTGGTTTTTGGGCTGATAAGTAATATCTCCGTCTTATCTGAATTTAGTAGAAGAAAGTTATTGGTCATCCAATCTTTTATGTCCTGGACACACTCAGTTAATCTAGACAACTTAGGTATTTCGTCTGCTTTTGTTGAGATATATAATTGGGTATCATCAGCATAACAATGGAAACTAATCCCATGTCTTCTAATGATGTTACCCAAGGGAAGCATGTATATTGAGAACAACATAGGTCCTAAAACTGACCCTTGTGGGACCCCATATTTCACTGGCATTACACCAGATGGTTCTCCATTCAGATCTACAAAATGGTATCGATCAGACAGGTATGATCTAAACCAATTTAATGCCTGTCCCTGAATACCTATATTTTTTTGTAAGCGATCTATGATCATATTATGATCTACAGTGTCGAATGTAGCCCGTGAGGGAAGCATCTGTCGTTAGCGTCTCGCGTCGACAAAAACGAACATAGAGTGGGACCCAAAGTAAAAAACAAGGGTCTGAACCATATAGAAAGGGTACGAAGCCACCTGGCACATAACCCGTATTTGTTGGCTTTTAGCTAGAATGTACATCGCCTTGCAGGACAGGAACTCGTCCTGTGCCCCAAGCAGACCCTGGTGCACTAGTTTATTCAAGCAGCGTGAGCACAGTCCACCCTGACGATTATATACGAGACTACCGTTGTATTGTCCACCTGCACCAGGAAAGGGTAACCACAACTGCTGGAGGAGGTGTTTCAGGGCATATACAGTGGGAGCCACACCAAATAGCCGCGACAGTGTGGCTGAAGTGTGAATGGCGTGTGAATGGCCTTTGCACGCCGTAATCCCCCCTCCCTTTTCTGGCCGAAAGGCGTGTCAAGATTTCACAGTAAACACGCCCATTCAAGCCCTATTTATTCATTTACCTGGTGCCACCACTAGATGGCGCTTCGTTCTCAAGAACACATTAAAACAAGCCAGCTGCGCTGAGTTGCAATCACGTGATTTTAACAACCCGCCTCCACCCCCGCCGAACTGACGCTGCCAAACTACAGAGATGAAGATGGCGGCTTAACGGACTATTCGTGGTAAGTGATATTTTATTTTATATAATGTGTTTGGGGTAGTTTACAGTTTATTTCCCAGTTTAGTTTTTTATTGGCCGTTTTAAATATCACTGGCAGCACCAGCAGCGGTCAGATGTGACTTTAGAGAACTTAATGTTCTGTTTACCAAGTCTGGAGTTAATATTACAGCTTACTGTCAGTGTCACACACTCACAATGTCACTCCACTTTAACTCAAAAACATGCTCAAGCTTCAACAATACTATTAATGTCCCTATTACAAGAGCTGCACTACCCGCTGAAGAGTGTTTGTGTTCTCTGTAAATACTGAGAGAATCTCACCGCGTGTTGTCTGGATAAATTCAGCGCTTATTTATTCTCTGGTTAAGAGTTAATCTGCAGGTTATTTCTGTGACTGTAATATAATGTGATGCAGTTGATGAGGGACACAGACTGAGGGGAGCTGTACAGGAGCTAGTAACGCTCATAACCCGGTTTATATTTTATACACTTTCCGCGGTAGCGCGAGCGCTTAGTTAACGAGCTGACTAACAACACAGAAGTGTTTATCAGTTAAGGAGGAGGAGGAGGGGGAGGTGTGTGTGTGTGTGTGAGGGGCTTCAGTAAGTTATAGTTTGGCTTCAGGGATGAACTAATGCTCATATACGAGTGTTATATCGCTTAACTTATTTGTATGAGAAGCGCATTAAGTAAAGTCTGGGTTAATTTAATGCAGACGATAATACAGACAGTCACTGGTTAACACTAACACTGTTCACTGGTTAACACTGTTCACTGGTTAACATTAGCACAGGCAGATTATTTACATTACAGAATCCCCAAAACAGTACTTTACACACTCTGTGGTAAATAGGTTTATTAATATATTTTATTTTTATTAGAACTATATGTTCTGTAAAGTTTATTTGTCTTTGTCTTGACTAAATTCTCCTGTTGTCTTTAAGCAGAGCTCCGCTGTGGAGGATTGGGGGGTCAGACGGCTGACGGCTGGACTTTTGGAGCTACAGGACTGGAGGAGCCTGAACAAGCTGTTGAGGGAGCTGTAGGAGGGATGACGTCACAGTCCGACAGCTTTAGAATGATGTTTGATCAGGTCTACTGTATATTCTGAACATAGTACTGCAAAATGTCTGATACAGTACTTTGGGGGAAACAAAGACTTCAACTGTTCCATGTTTAATAGTTTTGATATTTGAAAAATTAATATTTTAATGTAAAAGGACTATAGATAGAGACTTATAAGCAGCTGGTGTATCCGGGTAGTTTAATGAACTTTAAGCAAAAAGACAACATGTATTCATCTGTTTTATATAAATTACTGTTTTAACTTTGACTAGTTTTGGAAGAATAAATTGAATTGTTAAAGTCATGTTTTGCGTGTTTTAATTTTGGGGGATTGTTTGGGTATTTAAAAATTGTTTAGTTGAACCAACAACTTCAATGGGCAAAAAATGGGACACAACTTTGTTTTAAATAGTCAAAGAGTTGGGCTGAAAATAATAATAATAATTATTGATCATAGAAACAAATGAAACCAGTTAAACACTTGATTATATGTATTTGTGTTTGTGATTGTGACCCATAATAATTTTTTCTCAGTATAAATAAATGTTTTGGGTTTTAAGAACTCCAAAAGAGCAACGACAAACTTGGTATTCTCCATTGAGGTTTCTCACCTTCCACTCCTGAGTATGACATGGTGTTAATTGCTCTGTGTGTGTGTGTTTTTGGCGGGGGGATGGGTGTGTGTGTGTTTTCGGCTGTTCAGCAGTTCTAAACACAAGCACAGTTTTTGTCCTTAACTAAAATACTTCAATACGTTAATAATGAATTTATTTTGCTGAATAAGGTAATAAGCGATGTTTAAACCAAACCAGTAAGTTAAGTAAGTGTTCCATACATTAAAGTACTGTGTATAACCAAGTGCCCTAGCAAACACAGTTACAGTACAGTTTACAGTACAAACAGAGTGTGTGCGCTGGGGGGATTGGAAGGTGAGTGAGAATACTCATTTACAAGACAAAAGACGGTCAGAGGCAGGGCTGTTCTAGACCAGACAACACGGGGTGGGGGGAGGGGGGCATCATGTTCGAGCACTGTTTTTACCTGGCCTTACTGTATAGTAACAGTATTGTATTTGCTGAATTGTGTTGAGGCACGCAAACCCCCTGACCACAATAAGGTGGCAATCCCTCAGGGGGAAACTAAAAAAAAAAAATATATATATATATATATATATATATATATATATATAATTATATAATAAAATATCCTTAATCCAGATTTTATCAATCAATGACATAACATTTATCTAAGCTGGATGGTAAAATTCTCAAAAACGTTTAACCTAAAGTAAGACTTAACACACTATAACTAAAATATTTACAAAACTGAAAGGTTGTCTTATGAATAATAAAAATTACAAACTAAATTAAAACAGATGGGCTATTGAACAGATCATAATATGTTTTATGTTTTCTGATTATAAATGATAGATGGGTTGATTTTAGAAAGGCTAAATGAAATAGCTAGTTTTGGTCATGTCAGTCCAGTAACTATACTATGTAAAAGTAATTATAATATGAATTAATTAAGGGCAGGACCTAACCTAATGTTAATAATTTACACCATGATAACATTAGTATTCGTGTTTTTGTATATATTTTTAAATGTTCAAATGAACGTTTCAGAGTATATAATTTGTCGTGTCATCTGTGATTGAGACCCATGAGTTAAATTGAAATATTTTTTATAGGTAGTAAGCCAGGTTTTAATAACCTTGGATAAATCAGCATGAAAGCCCTCTCTCGCGCACGCGCTCTCACGCTATCTCTCGCACTCACACACACACACTGTGCACACACAGACACACACAAATAATACATGAAATCGCATAAAACCAAATGAAACTAGGGTAAAAAATATGAGCAGTAAAATACAGTAGTATCCTGTAGGTGATTCCTGTCCTGTGATAACAGGCACTAACACTCTAGAACTGTTTACTTCTGTTAGTTTTGTTTTCAAGTGTGAATGTTTATGGGGATTAAATCTGTCTCTGCTGCTGCATCTATACACAGTTGTGATAAGTGATTGATGCCCCATCAGATCTTTGATGTGGGACGTTATGCTGGTTAAATGACTAAAGACACACTGATCCGTATGGACAGAGATTTGTTCCAGATATTATGCGCCATTAATCAATTTGTTATGCCAATTTGACTTTCAGCGAAAACATCAAAAATATAACGAAAACAAACCAAAGCAGAAGTTACATTTTAAGCTTTACTTTCAAATTCAAATTTTATTTGTCACATACACAGCGCGATATGCAGTAAAAAGCTTTGGGTGCTTTAGGCGAGGCTCGAACTGGGCACTGCTTCACCTGGACCGCTTTATAAGTGTCACGCACTAACCGATTGCGCCACGGGAGCCACACGGAAGATGGTCTTGTCAGAGTATCCTCTCTCTCGTGCGCACACACAACACATGAAATTGCGTAAAAACCAACGAAATCTAAGCAGTAAAAAAAAATCAGTAAAAATACATTAGTATAACAGGCGCTAACCCTCTGGAACTTTTTTTTACTATTGTTTCCAAGTGTTTATGGGGATTTAATCTGTCTCTGCATCCATTCACAGTTGTGATAAGTGATTAATGCCCCATCAGATCTTTTGACGGGGGAGCATTATGCATGATTAAATGACTAAAGAAATACTGATCCATATGGGCAGATATTTATTCCAGGTTGCATGCGCCATTAATTGCCTTTCTTATGCCACTTGTTGACCATCAGTGAAAAAAAAAAATCAGCGAAAACATCATCAAAAATATAACAAAAACAAACCCAAGCAGACGTTACATTTTGAGCTTTACTTTGCAGCAAAATATTATCTACCAGTATATTAAATGGAACTAGGTAAAATACACCGTAATATAAAATACTGTACATAGCCCGCGTGTGTATTCCGTACGTACAATGATCGGTATAGACAAATTACAGCCGCTACCTTGTCTTTAAGGATCATTTCAGGATGTCTTAAAAATATTTCACTAACTAATTTTATTAATTCATTATTAAATAATAAATAGCATAATCATCATGGGTTGTGTATTGAGTGATTTAACAAATCTGTTTTATTAATCGGTTTGTTGTTGTTGTTTTTTCATCTATTTATGAAACTATGTTGACAATACAAGAACTGTCTGTATATTAAAGATACGGTATTGGGCTTCCTGGACACTGCAGTTAACTGTGCCAGTCAATGCTCCATCTGGCGGAATTATACGGCATTGCAACCATCTTTTTAGAAAGCGCATGGGGGCGTTTATGGGGCGGGGCATCGTTAACTGCGTCATCGCGGGGGATCACATTCCATGCACGAAGCCTGCATTAACCCTTCACGGAACTGCCACGGAGCAGTCATGCTCCAGGCGGCTGTTTGACGTGGCTCCCACTGTATAAAGCCATCAGTTTGGGGAAATTGATGTGCCATGCGAGAAGATGGCCTCTCCAGTTCACTTGGGCTGGATGGCCATCTAAGACCGTACCCCAGCCCGTGAGGGAAGCGTCTGTCGTTAGCGTCTCGCGATGACAAAAACGCACATAGCGTGGGACCCAAAGTCAGAAACCGGGGTCTGAACGACATAGAAAAGGCTAACCCTTATTGTCTCCGGGGATTGGCCATGAGATAAATCCCTTTGCCTTTAACCACAACTGAAACGATCTCAGGTATTAGCGTGGATGCAGCTGCCATGAGACCTAAAAATCCCTGAAAGTGATGAACAGTCACTTTCTGGCCTAGCTTGGTTTCCTTCAGGGTGTTGGAAATAGATTCGACACGCGCAGGAGACACCTGTGCCCACATTTCGATCAAATCCTACGTGACACCCAAATATATTGTATTCTGAGCAGGAAAGAAAACGGTTTTATGGCGTTGAGTCTCAATCCTAAATAATCAAGATGAGCTAGGACGACATGCCTGTGTCAGAGCGCTAGCTTCTGCGACTGAGCCAGAATCAGCCAGTTGCCTATGTCATACAAAATACGGATGCATTTTGTATATGTGCGAGTGACAGAGCTAGGCCAAATGGAAGGACCCGATAATGGTAAGCTACGGCCCCGAAGCGAACCTCAGGAACTTCCTGTGTTGTGGCAATATTTCCATATGAAAATATAGGTCCTTCTCAAAAAATTAGCATATTGTGATAAAGTTCATTATTTTCTGTAATGTACTGATAAACATTAAGCTTTCATATATTTTATATTCATTACACACAAACTGAAGTAGTTCAAGCCTTTTATTGTTTTAATATTGATGATTGTGGCATACAGCTCATGAAAACCCAAAATCCCTATCTCAAAAAATTTGCATATTTCATCCGACCAATAAAAGAAAAGTGTTTTTAATACAAAAAAGTCAACCTTCAAATAATTATGTTCAGTTATGCACTCAATAGTTGGTCGGGAATCCTTTTGCAGAAATGACTGCTTCAATGCGGCGGGGCATGGAGGCAATCAGCCTGTGGCACTGCTGAGGTGTTATGGAGGCCCAGGATGCTTCGATAGTGGCCTTAAGCTCATCCAGAGTGTTGGGTCTTGTGTCTCTCAACTTTCTCTTCACAATATCCCACAGATTCTCTATGGAGTTCAGGTCAGGAGAGTTGGCAGGCCAATTGAGCACAGTAATACCATGGTCAGTAAACCATTTACCAGTGGTTTTGGCACTGTGAGCAGGTGCCAGGTCGTGCTGAAAAATGAAATCTTCATCTCCATAAAGCTTTTCAGCAGATGGAAGCATGAAGTGCTCCAAAATCTCCTGATAGCTAGCTGCATTGACCCTGCCCTTGATAAAACACAGTGGACCAACACCAGCAGCTGACATGGCACCCCAGACCATCACTGACTGTGGGTACTTGACACTGGACTTCAGGCATTTTGGCATTTCCCTCTCCCCAGTCTTCCTCCAGACTCTGGCACCTTGATTTCCGAATGACATGCAAAATTTGCAACCTGTAGCCCATTTCCTGCACACGCCTGTACACGGTGGCTCTGGATGTTTCTACTCCAGACTCAGTCCACTGCTTCCGCAGGTCCCCCAAGGTCTCGAATCCGTCCTTCTCCACAATCTTCCTCAGGGCCCGGTCACCTCTTCTCGTTGTGCAGCGTTTTCTGCCACACTTTTTCCTTCCCACAGACTTCCCACTGAGGTGCCTTGATACAGCACTCTGGCAACAGCCTATTCATTCAGAAATTTCTTTCTGTGTCTTACCCTCTTGCTTGAGGGTGTCAATGATGGCCTTCTGGACAGCAGTCAGGTCGGCAGTCTTACCCATGATTGCGGTTTTGAGTAATTAGTTGATTCAGATGATTAGGTTAATAGCTCGTTTAGAGAACCTTTTCATGATATGCTAATTTTTTGAGATTTTGGGTTTTCATGAGCTGTATGCCACAATCATCAATATTAAAACAATAAAAGGCTTGAACTACTTCAGTTTGTTTGTAATGAATCTAAAATATATGAAAGTCTAATGTTTATCAGTACATTACAGAAAATAATGAACTTTATCACAATATGCTAATTTTTTGAGAAGGACCTGTATGTGTCCTTCAGGTCGATTGTCGCAAACCAATCTTCTGGGTGGATTTGAGAGCAATCGTTTTGACAGTCAACATTTTGAAGCACTACTTTTTCAGATAGCGGTTAAGCCCGTGAAGATCTAAAATTGAATGCAGCACCCCCGTGTTTTTTTGGAACCAAGAACCAAGAACAATCTGTCTGGTAAGGGAACATGTTCTATGGCCCCTTTCCCAGCAACATTGCAATTCCAGAGTCGGAAGGTGCGCCTTTTCCGGTTTCATGGAAGTGGAGACCACGCCGTTGAAACGCGGAGGGCGATTTGCGAACTGAATCCTGTAGCCTCTTTCTACAGTCCTTAATACCCAGGGAGATATACCTGGCAGTAGCTTCCACCCTGTCAGTTTCTCCGAAAATGGCAAGAATTCTAAAACTTCGGATAGACGCCTACATTGGCCAGTTTTTTTTTTTTTTAGATGGGGCATCAGGGAGGAATGCATGATCCTTATACTTGATGCCCGTGAGGTTTAGCCAGTGCTCAGATCGTTTGGCAGATCAGCTTGGTACATCTGCAAGACCGCCATAGTGTGCAGAGAAGCACCAGCCTGAGCTGCTGCCTAAAATGCTTTTCCCAACAAGGCAGATGAAAGGCAGTTTTTTTTTTGTTTAGGGAAGAAGTCTGTCGTCCAATTTAGAGCGTTTGGCAAAAACTTACTCCTGCGGACAGTTTTTATGTAGACGCTTGACTGCGCGTTTGTTACTTCAAGCAGCTCCTCAAACTCTCTGTCATCAATAGAGGAGGGTTCTGAGGGAACTACTTCCATTTCTGCAGAAGCAAGGGAGGAGTTCTCTCCTCCGCAATCACGAGAAGCGCCAAGGCGCACTCGCAAGGCGGGCGGAGAAACTTCCCGATTGGGACAAAACGCGAGAGAAAGGGGGGGGAGACTCGCGCGCCACTTCCAGAACCGCACGTGAACCCCAGAAATGCGCCACGGGTCGTGGTTTCTTTTTATAGAAAGTGAGCCACGCGTGAAGCACTTTGATCGGGAGAGGTCACAGTGCTCACACTATCCTTGGAGAGTGTGATCTTCACCCCAACACTGGAAACAAAAAGTATGGAGATCGTCCTCCGATAGGATTATATCATAAGGAGGCACACATCTCGTTTGAAACTCAGCCATCTTATCGGTGAGTCAAGCACTCTTTGTTTGCTTGCACACACACACGCGAATCAAAATACTGTACAGTACGTGCTGAAGACAAAAACATCTGAGGAATGTTTCCGGTTCACTCCTATTTATAAACTGCAGGTGCACTTCATCAGATGATGTCACCTGACCGAGATTATACTGTATACAGTATGCTAAAATTTGGCATGTTTCATACACACATGCTTCACAACCGGCAACACAGAAAGATGTTCCCATAGCGTTTTCATGCAGCATCGAGTGTAGCTTTTGAAAGGGAACTAGGGCTGCACGATATATCGAAAAAATCTCGTTATCGCGATAATGGCATACGCGATAACCATATCGCAAAGAGTTGCAATAAATAATTTTTTTCCAAGCATTTGTGTGTCCAAATTTGACCAATCAGATGGGCCCTTACTATGTTTATACCCGCTTCTATCTATCTATCATTCTATCTATATATATATACTGTATATATATATATATATATATATATATATATATATATATATATATATATATATATATATATATATAATCTTTATACTTCATTCTGTCGCGAACTAACCCGGGATGATCAGAAGACTTAGCGGTAAACCCAAACGCGGAAGCAAGCGAGTAGGCAGGATAACCACTCTCACAGAAGGGGAGCAAGGGAAAAACACAAATTTAACCCACGTCCTATAAACACACACTTGAATCAGAAAGTAAACAATCTGAACCGACATGCGCGAACTCAGTGACTAAGCATGTGGTGGTTTTACTCCTCTTCCGGGATCGCGACCGCATTACTTCCGGGTCCTAGTATCGGTCACGGAGCGAGTGTGTGTGTGTGTGTGTGTGGGTGTGTGTGTGTGTGTGTGTGTGTGAGACAAATAGTATTTTTTTAAATAAAATTTTTGTTAAATAATTTTTTTAATTAAAAAAAACAACAAAAAAACAGGCAAGCCAAAGAGAATATTTTGTTTAAAAGATGCTCTTGTTTTAAGACACTATTGATGAGTGTATGGTTACACGTAAATAAAAAGTAATGTTTGAAAGTAATTCATATTGTGTTGGCAGGTCTATAGTAACAGCAAACCAGAAATCAGAATATCTGCTGAGGGTTTTAAGTCATTCATAGTGTTTTGAAGTCTAAATATTTGCAACTTCCTTGACATATAGTTTCTTTTTAGCCTGAATTAGATTTAATACCATCAGACGAATATCTATTACCTGTTTATTTTAATATGATCATTACATATAAATAAATAATAATAAAAAAAAATAGGCAATAATAATAAAAAATGCATTTCTCTAGGGAAATGTTATATCGCAAGAAATATCGTTATCGCAATATTCAACAACAATATCGCATATCGCATATTTTCCTAATATCATGCAGCCCTAAAGGGAACACAGTATTGGTGCTGATTTTTTTAATATTATACATATAATACCAAAAATGTTTGTGCCAAATAATCTACTTCTGAAGTTTATGCAGCATGGAAGTGACCGAGCTTAAAGGACTTTAAGTACTCCAGAACAACGGAGAGTGTGGAAAGGAAGTGAAGAGGTGGGTAGGTTGGAATGGGTGGAGAAAAGTTTCAGGTGTGTTGTGCGATAAAAGAGTATCACCAAGAATGGAAGGAAAGGTGTACAGGACAGTGGTGAGACCAGCGATGCTCTACGGCTTAGAGAAAGTGGCACTGAAGAAAAGACAGGAGGCAGAGCTAGAGGTAGCAGAGCTGAAGATGTTGAGGTTCTCTTTGGGAGTGACTAGGATGGATAGGATCAAGAATGAGTTCATCAGAGGGACAACCCATGTGAGATGTTTTGGAGATAAAGTCAGAGAGGCCAGATTGAGGTGGTTTGGACATGTTCAGAGGAGAGATGGTGGTAGAAGGATGCTGAGGTTGGAACTGCCAGGCAGGAGGTCTAGAGGAAGACCAAAGAGGAGATTTATGGATGCAGTGAGTTAGGACATGAAGTTAGTTGGGGTGAGAGAAGAGGATGCAGAGGATAGGGTTAGATGGAGGCAGATAATTCGCTGTGGCAACCCCTGAAAGGGAACAGCGAAAGACAAAGAAGAAGAACAAGTAAGCTTCCCTTAAGATTTTAAATTGCTAACTTCAAATTTGGAAAGATGATTTTATACGTGTCCAGTTTTCAGCGTTATACTGTCTCGCTTCAAACAATAATCATATAAAAAGCATATTATTCATATTTCATTATAATCATTCCAATTAAGGATTTTTACCAAAACATATGTAGTGTCTGTAACCATGTCAAATTCATGTTGCAATATCTTAACAATCTTACATTTTGGAATAACACACTTTTCAGGTTTTTGTCTTTTCATGTGAAATCTATGTTGGCCAAGTTTAATCTGAATGACAGTTAAAAGTACTGAAAGATTTGAATGCAAAGAAGTTATGGACATTACAGTGGGAGCCACGTCAAACAGCCGCCTGGAGCATGACGGCTCCATGGCAGGTTCATGAAGGGTTAATGCAGGCTTCGTGCATGGAATGTGATCCGCCGCGATGACGCAGTTAACGATGCCCCGCCCCATAAACGCCCCCATGCCAAAAAGATGGTTGCAATGCCGTATAATTCCGCCAGATGGAGCATTGACTGGCACAGTTAACTGCAGTGTCCAGGAAGCCCAATACCGTATCTTTAATATACAGACAGTTCTTGTATTGTCAACATAGTTTCATAAATAGATGACGTGGTAAAAAAACAACAACAACAAACCGATTAATAAAACAGATTTGTTAAATCACTCAATACACAACCCATGATGATTATGCTATTTATTATTTAATAATGACTTAATAAAATTAGTTAGTGAAATATTTTTAAGACATCCTGAAATGATCCTTAAAGACACGGTAGCGTCTGTAATTTGTCTATACCGATCATTGTACGTACGGAATACACACGCGGGCTATGTACAGTATTTTATATTACGGTGTATTTTACCTAGTTCCATTTAATATACTGGTAGATAATATTTTGCTGCAAAGTAAAGCTCAAAATGTAACGTCTGCTTGGGTTTGTTTTTGTTATATTTTTGATGATGTTTTCGCTGATTTTTTTTTTTCACTGATGGTCAACAAGTGGCATAAGAAAGGCAATTAATGGCGCATGCAACCTGGAATAAATATCTGCCCATATGGATCAGTATTTCTTTAGTCATTTAATCATGCATAATGCTCCCCCGTCAAAAAATCACTAATTAATCACTTATCACAACTGTGAATGGATGCGGCAGCAGAGACACATTAAATCCCCATAAACACTTGGAAAGAATAGTAAAAAAGTTCTAGAGGGTTAGCGCCTGTTATACTAATGTATTTTTACTGCTTATATTTCGTTTGGTTTTACGCAATTTCATGTGTGTCTGTGTGTGTGTGTGTGTGTGTGCACGAGAGAGAGGATACTCTGACAAGAGCAACTTCCGTGTGGCTCCAGTGGCGCAATCGGTTAGCGCGTGATGCTTATAAAGCAGTTCAGGTGAAGCAATGTTCGAGCCTCGCCTAAAGCACCCAAACCTTTTTACTGCATGTCGCGCTGTGTATGTGACAAATCAAATTTTTATTTGAAAGTAAATCTTAAAATTTTACTTCTACTTGGGTTTATTTTCGTTATATTTTTGATGTTTTCGCTGATAGTCAAATTGGCATAACAAATTGATTAATGGCCATTAATATCTGGAACAAATATCTGTGCATACGGATCAGTGTGTCTTTAGTCATTTAACCAGCATAACGTCCCACATCAAAGATCTGATGGGGCATAAATCACTTATCACAACTGTGTATAGATGCAGCAGCAGAGACAGATTTAATCCCCAGAAACATTCACACTTTAAAACAAAATTAACAGAAGTAAACAGTTCTAGAGTGTTAGTGTCTGTTATCACAGGACAGGAATCACCTACAGGACACTACTGTATTTTTACTGCTTATATTTTTTACCCTAGTTTCATTTGGTTTTACGCGATTTCATGTGTTATTTGTGTGTGTCTGTGTGTGTACAGTGTGTGTGTGTGTGTGTGTGTGTGTGTGAGTGTGAGAGATAGCGTGAGAGCGCGTGCGCGAGAGAGGGCTTACATGGTGATTTGTCCAAGGTTACTAAAACCTGGCTTACTACCTATAAAAAATATTTCAATTTAACTCATGGGTCTCAATCACAGATGACACGACAAATTATATACTCTGAAACGTTCATTTGAACATTTAAAAATATATACAAAAACATTAATACTAATGTTATCATGGTGTAAATTATTAACATTAGATTAGGTCCTGCCCTTAATTAATTCATATTATAATTACTTTTACATAGTATAGTTACTGGACTGACATGACCAAAACTAGCTATTTCATTTAGCCTTTCTAAAATCAACCCATCTATCATTTATAATCAGGAAACATAAAACATATTATGATCTGTTCAATAGCCCATCTGTTTTCATGTATTTTTTATTATTCATAAGACAACCTTTCAGTTTTGTAAATATTTTAGTTATAGTGTGTTAAGTCTTACTTTAGGTTAAACGTTTTTGAGAATTTGACCATCCAGCTTAGATAAATGTTATGTCATTGATTGATAAAATCTGGATTAAGGATATTTTATTTTATTTCTTTAATTTTTTAGTTTCCCCCTGAGGGTTTGCCACCTTATTGTGGTCAGGGGGTTTGCGTGCCTCAACACAATTCAGCAAATACAATACTGTTACTATACAGTAAGCCCAGGGAAAAACAGTGCTCGAACATGATGCCCCCTTCACATTTCTGACTGCCCCCTCCCCCATATGGTCTAGAACGGCCCTGCCTCTGACCGTCTTTTGTCTTGTAAATGAGTATTCTCACTCACCTTCCAATCCCCCCAGCGCACACACTTTGTTTGTCCTGTAAACTGTAACTGTGTTTGCTAGGGCACTTGGTTATACACAGTACTTTAATGTATGGAACACTTACTTAACTTACTGGTTTGATTTAAATATCGCTTATTACCTTATTCAGCTAAATAAATTAATTATTAACGTATTGAAGTATTTTAGTTAAGGACAAAAACAGACCCTGCGCTTGTGTTTAGAAATGCTGAACAGCCGTGTTCATAGGTTTAATCAATGATGGATGAATGGAGAGGTGTGTGTGTGTGTATATACGCGCGCTCTGCAGCATTTCTCTGTTGGCTTTAACTCGCACACCCATCCCCCCGCCAAAAACACACACACACACCCATCCCCCCGCCAAAAAAACACACACACACAGAGCAATTAACACCATGTCCTACTCAGGAGTGGAAGGTGAGAAACCTCAATGGAGAATACCAAGTTTGTCGTTGCTCTTTTGGAGTTCTTAAAACCCAAAACATTTATTTATACTGAGAAAAAATTATTATGGGTCACATAATCACAAATACATATGATCAAGTGTTTAACTGGTTTCATTTGTTTCTATGCCCAATAATTATTATGATTTTCAGCCCAACTCTTTGACTATTTAAAACAAAGTTGTGTCCCATTTTTTGCCCATTGAAGTTGTTGGTTCAACTAAACGTTTTTTAAATACCCAAACAATCCCCCAACAATTAAAACATGCAAACATGACTTTACCAATGCAATTTATTCTTCCAAAACTACCCAAGTAAAAAAAAGTATGCTAAGTATATTAAATCCTAGCGTGCCAAAGCATACTTAAATGTACTTGCTCCAGACTAATGACTAGTATACTTGAAGTTTGCTATTTTGGAACAACTAATTTTGTACTAAGTGTATTTAAGTTGTAATTAAATTGTAGAAAAGCACAATTTTAAGTGTATTAAGTATACTTTTGTGTGCTAAAGTGGAACAACTTTAAGTATACTTTAGTACACTTAAAGTATATGACTGTGTGTGTACTAACGTACATACCTGACAGTATTATTAATACAATTTAAGTATATATTTAATGTATTATAAGTACATTACAGCTATTTTTACTGTATTACAAATACATGATTAATGTACTATGAGTATATTCTTATTGCAGCAGTAGCGTGCTGTTATACTTCTGGCCAATTACAAATACTCATAAAGTACACTTTGTGGTTAATACAAATATACTTTATTGTATCATACAGTACACACAACCTTCTATAATACTGTAGCGTTTTTCGACGCTAGCAGGGAACTTGGAGGACGAGTGAGTTTTCTGGCTACACAATGTAATGACACACCTATTCAGCTATTAGCTGGAAGTGGAGAGCGGTCGCAGAATGCAGCACATACACACATAGAGATAACACACATGTACAGATACTCAAACGTGGCCGAAGCCACTAACCTAAACACACGTCCCAAACAGGGTGAACACAAAAAGAACACCTCCCGCAAGGCACGACGGTCGCAAGCCGCCGCCCCGCCCACAATACTGTACTGCAAATGTGTTACCAGTACATTAAGTGTTTAGGATAATTTACAAATGCTAAATGTATTTTCTACACTATAACATGTTTTTGAAACACATTACATCAGTAATTATGAGGCAGATTTTATTCATGAGTTCAACAGATTTAATTTGCACAAGGTTACAAAAAAGCACTACTATAGTTTATTTGTGCTCAACAAAACATCAGGTTGTCTTACAAACACACAAACTAAAATATAACCTGGTGTGTGAACACAGACAGACATTAGTATTAGAATCTACAGGTACAGTATTAGTTTAAACCTGGTGTGTGAACACAGACAGACATTAGTATTAGAATCTACAGGTACAGTATTAGTTTAAACCTGGTGTGTTGATTCTGTTACACAGAGACTGAAAACAGGCCGAGAGATACAGAGCCATTATACCACAAGCAAAGTACAGAACACATTAACAACAACACATTACACAATACACACTATAGATTAAAGTATGTACTTAATTTAAAACCGTTAAATTTACCTTATGCCGATGAAAATAAAATAATAACGATACGAACTAACGCACGCAATGATGCAGCTTCAGCCGTTAATTCAAACTAGAAGTGGAGAACTGGGGAGCCAATCAGAGAACGGACAGTCCGAATCTTCCCGCCTCTAGCTCTGATTGGCTGGTGGGGCGCCGTCTAGTCTCTGGTTGGCTGGAATAGTCGCAAAGTTTATACACTGCTGCAGTTTGTGTGTCGTTTTATGACAGTGAGCGGACAGAAGAGTGAGGAGTAAAAACAAATTATCTTGAATGGCAAAAGTGATTTTGAGCGCGCAGGAACGAGTTTGAGATCGCGCGCGCGAGGGAGAGATTCAGCGTGCAAAAACGAGTCTAAAACCAAGCGCACAAGAGAGTAGTGCACTCAATATAAGTACATATTAATAAGTACATTTACATTTAACTGATAATATACTGAGACTACCGTATATTAAAATTTGTATTCTAATATATACAGTACTTTCTGTACATTTGTATAATGATTATTTCGAGCATATTAAAAAAAAATATACCAAAAATATATTGAAAAACAAGTTAAAATAAGTATACTTTGGAAATTAGACCAACCTTTCACTTAAAGTATTATAATACAATAATTTTTTAAGTATATTTAAAGTTTAATTCCAAAATTTGGTAAAAGCATGATGTTAGTATACTTTTTATATATTAACTGATGGTACAACTTTTTGTTAGTATATTTGCAGTGTATTATCGAGGATTTCAATATATTTGTAATACACTAAAGTGTATTTTTTTTTCACTGGGGTAGTCAAAGTTAAAACTGTAATTTATATAAAACAGGTGAATACATGTTGTCTTTTTTGTTTAAAGTTCATTAAACTACCCGGGTACACCAGCTGCTTATAAGTCTCTATCTATAGTCCTTTTATATTAAAATATTAATTTTTCAAATATCAAAACTATTAAACATGGAACAGTTTAAGTCCTTGTTTCCCCCAAAGTACTGTATCAGACATTTTGCAGTTCTATGTTCAGAATATACAGTAGACCCGAACAAACATCATTCTAAAGCTGTCGGACTGTGACGTCATCCCTCCTACAGCTCCCTCAACAGCTTGTTCAGGCTCCTCCAGTACTGTAGCTCCAAAAGTCCAGCCGTCAGCCGTCTGACCCCCCAATCCTCCACAGCGGAGCTCTGCTTAAAGACAACAGGAGAATTTAGTCAAGGCAAAGATAAATAAACTTTACAGAACATATAGTTCTAATAAAAATAAAATATATTAATAAACCTATTTACCACAGAGTGTGTAAAATACTGTTTTGGGGATTCTGTAATGTAAATAAACTGCCTGTGCTAATGTTAACCAGTGAACAGTGTTAGTGTTAACCAGTGAACAGTGTTAGTGTTAACCAGTGAACAGTGTTAGTGTTAACCAGTGAACAGTGTTAGTGTTAACCAGTGACTGTCTGTATTATCGTCTGTATTAAATTAACCGGGAATTTACTTAATGCGCTTCTCATACAAATAAGTTAAGCGATATAACACTCGTATATGAGCATTAGTTCATCCCTGAAGCCAAACTATAACTTACTGAAGCCCCTCACACGCAACCACCCCCCCCCCCCCCCCACCACACGCACACACATACACCTCCCCCCCACACACCTCCCCCCTCCTCCTCCTACCTGATAAACACTTCAGTGTTGTTATTCAGCTCGTTAACTAAGCGCTCACGCTACCGCGGAAAGTCCCGGCCAAAGTGTATAAAATACAGTGGTGTGAAAAACTATTTGCCCCCTTCCTGATTTCTTATTCTTTTGCATGTTTGTCACACTTGTTTGTCACAAATGTTTCTGCTCATCAAAAACCGTTAACTATTAGTCAAAGATAACATAATTGAACACAAAATGCAGTTTTTAAAGGAAGGTTTACGTTATTAAGGGAGAAAAAAACCTCCAAATCTACATGGCCCTGTGTGAAAAAGTGATTGCCCCCCTTGTTAAAAAATAACTTAACTGTGGTTTATCACACCTGAGTTGAATTTCTGTAGTCACCCCCAGGCCTGATTACTGCCACACCTGTTTCAATCAAGAAATCACTTAAATAGGAGCTACCTGACACAGAGAAGTAGACCAAAAGCACCTCAAAAGCTAGACATCATGCCAAGATCCAAAGAAATTCAGGAACAAATGAGAACAAAAGTAATTGAGATCTATCAGTCTGGTAAAGGTTATAAAGCCATTTCTAAAGCTTTGGGACTCCAGCGAACCACAGTGAGAACCATTATCCACAAATGGCAAAAACATGGAACAGTGGTGAACCTTCCCAGGAGTGGCCGGCTGACCAAAATTACCCCAAGAGCGCAGAGACAACTCATCCGAGAGGCTACAAAAGACCCCAGGACAACATCTAATGAACTACAGGCCTCACTTGCCTCAATTAAGGTCAGTGTTCACGACTCCACCATAAGAAAGAGACTGGGCAAAAACGGCCTGCATGGCAGATTTCCAAGGCGCAAACCACTTTTAAGCAAAAAGAACATTAAGGCTCGTCTCAATTTTGCTAAAAAACATCTCAATGATTGCCAAGACTTTTGGGAAAATACCTTGTGGACCGACGAGACAAAAGTTGAACTTTTTGGAAGGTGCGTGTCCCGTTACATCTGGCGTAAAAGTAACACAGCATTTCAGAAAAAGAACATCATACCAAAAGTAAAATATGGTGGTGGTAGTGTGATGGTCTGGGGTTGTTTTGCTGCTTCAGGACCTGGAAGGCTTGCTGTGATAGATGGAACCATGAATTCTACTGTCTACCAAAAAGTCCTGAAGGAGAATGTCCGGCCATCTGTTCGTCAACTCAAGCTCAAGCGATCTTGGGTGCTGCAGCAGGACAATGACCCAAAACACACCAGCAAATCCACCTCTGAATGGCTGAAGAAAAACAAAATGAAGACTTTGGAGTGGCCTAGTCAAAGTCCTGACCTGAATCCTATTGAGATGTTGTGGCATGACCTTAAAAAGGCGGTTCATGCTAGAAAACCCTCAAATAAAGCTGAATTACAACAATTCTGCAAAGATGAGTGGGCCAAAATTCCTCCAGAGCGCTGTAAAAGACTCGTTGCAAGTTATCGCAAACGCTTGATTGCAGTTATTGCTGCTAAGGGTGGCCCAACCAGTTATTAGGTTCAGGGGGCAATTACTTTTTCACACAGGGACATGTAGGTTTGGATTTTTTTTCTAACTAAATAATAAAACTCCTCATTTAAAAACTGCATTTTGTGTTTACTTGTGTTATCTTTGACTAATAGTTAAATGTGTTTGATGATCAGAAACATTTTTGTGTGACAAACATGCAAAAGAATAAGAAATCAGGAAGGGGGCAAATAGTTTTTCACACCACTGTATAAACCCGGTTATGAGCGTTACTAGTTCCTGTACAGCTCCCCTCAGTCTGTGTCCCTCATCAACTGCATCACATTATATTACAGTCACAGAAATAACCTGCAGATTAACTCTTAACCAGAGAATAAATAACCGCTGAATTTATCCAGACAACACGCGGTGAGATTCTCTCAGTATTTACAGAGAACACAAACACTCTTCATCGGGTAGTGCAGCTCTTGTAATAGGGACATTAATAGTATTGTCGAAGCTTGAGCATGTTTTTGAGTTAAAGTGGAGTGACATTGTGAGTGTGTGACACTGACAGTAAGCTGTAATATTAACTCCAGACTTGGTAAACAGATCATTAAGTTCTCTAAAGTCACATCTGACCGCTGCTGGTGCTGCCAGTGATATTTAAAACGGCCAATAAAAAAAATACACTGGGAAATAAACTGTAAACTACCCCAAACACATTTTATAAAATAAAACATCACTTACCACGAATAGTCCGTTAAGCCGCCATCTTCATCTCTGTAGTTTGGCAGCATCAATTCGGCGGGGGTGGAGGCGGGTTGTTAAAATCACGTGATTGCAACTCAGCGCAGCTGGCTTGTTTTAACGTGTTATTGAGAATGAAGCGCCATCTAGTGGTGGCACCAGGTAAATGAATAAATAGGGCTTGAATGGGCGTGTTTACTGTGAAATCTTGACACGCCTTTCTGGCAGAAAAGGGAGGGGGGATTACGGCGTGCAAAGGCCATTCACACTTCAGCCACACGGTCGCGGCTATTTGGCGTGGCTCCCACTGTACATAAAAGAACATCCCGGGTTACTTTGCTCATGATATAACCCCACGCCTTCGCGTCAACGATATTCGAATAAATCGAAGTTGATGGCACGAAAAACATGTGATGAATAAGGCTTATTCCATGAAAAAGATAACTCGTCATGGAGGTCGCCAAAGAAAGGCAGAGAAAGAGAGCATCGTTGAGGCTCCGCCCCCTGGCCACCTGACAGAAACCTGTGACCTAATTTTGAGCGCTTGGGAGAATCCCGCTTCTGCTGCCAGACGATATGCAATCGCTCGATCGCACACATTACTTTCCTGCAGTAACTCCTCCATATTCACGGGAGGGAGAGAGAGGAAGTCTCTCCTGCCCATTCACAAGAAGCGCCGAGGTACGCTTGAGAAGTGGACGGAAAAACTTCCTGACCTGGCGAGAGTGCGAGACAAAGGGGGAATTCCATCTCATGCGCGTCTGCCAGATCTGCAGATCAGGAATGCGGCACGCGAAGCACTCGAAACAAGAAGTGTGGAGATAGCTCTCCGAAAGAGATCTATCACATGGAGGCACGCATCTCCTAACAAACTCCACCAGATCAGTGAGTTAACACTCTTAAACTCGCTTGCACACACACGCAAACACAATGCAGTCTTGAAGACAAAAAGATCTGAGGAATGTTTCCGGTTCACTCCTATTTATAACTTGCAGGTGCACTTCATCAGATGACGTCATCTGACCGAGGTTATTTATATATAGCCAATATTTGGCGTGTTTGATACACACATGGTTGTATACACAACTGGTAACACAAAAAGATGTTCTCATAGCGTTTTCACGCAGCATCGAGTGTAGCTTTTGAAAGGGAACATGAAATTGTATTTAGGAAATGTTTCTTTTTATCTTATAAAAATAGAAATGTCTATGCATAGTTACAAAACTCAAAGCATGGATTAAATTGGTGAGGCCAACTCGTTTCACCTGCACCCAGAAGTAGAATTGGGATCTGTTCATTTCTGCAGAAGTTCATCGGGGACTACCTGTATTATGTAAATGGTGTTATATAGTCTTATTTAAAAATTAACTTTTTCACCTACAGTAGGTGAGACACTTTTTAGCACCAATATCATATTTTGGCAGAATGGAAATTATGACACTATCATAATTAAAAGAGACCTGACCATCCAGAGGATTAGCTAGTTTAGACCCACCAGGGCAGAAAACAGAAATAGCTATACTGAGAACATATTTTTCATAATGTTGGTGTTGAATTCGAATTAATAACACTGTTGCACCCTGGAAAGGAGCTGAGCACATTCACCTCATATATCCCAATTTAACCTCTGGTGATAATGGATATTATTGCTGTTTCTGGTAGAGGTGTGTTTGCAGTTTATTTTAGAAATCCACATACCTCTCCTCTGGTGCTGTTCCAGGATCAAGCCTTAGCTAGGGTTTCTGTCTGTGAGGAGCTTTACATGTTCTCTCCTCCTCATGTCTGCAAGGGCTGTCTCTCATTTCCTGGGTGTAAATGAATGTGCCAGTGAGGATACATATACAGGCATCCCAGGCAGGGTGTATTCTCACCTGATACACAGTGTTTCCTGGATAGGTTATACTGTATTGTAGATCCATCATGATCTTGACATGGAATAAATGGTAAATGAACATGAATGAATGAATGAATGAACGATTGAATGCCATATAAGACAAAAACTAGACGATGCAAACACAATTCATAATGTCTAGGAAATTTACCTGTCTAGGAAAATAAGGATTGAAAATTATAAAAAAAAAAAATAAATAGTGGCCAAAGCATGGTATTGGTTCTCAAAAGGTTTTCACCTGGTTGAAAAAGTGATTTTGAGATAGGATCATAAAAAATTATATTTTTATTGCACTTAATGCTTCTAATCTCCCAATCCATGCTATGATTTTTTGGTGAATATGCATACGCATTTACACATTTGAAACACATTTGCTAAATACAGTTTCATGCCCTTTTATGTTTTTGTGTCCCTAACCTTGAATTTAAATCTTTCAATTATATTAATTGTCATTTAGATGAAACTTGGCCAATTTAGATTGCACATGAAAAGACATAAACCTGAAAAAGTGTATTATTCTAAAATGCTAAATTGTTAAGATATTGCAACATGTATTTGATATGGTTATGGACACTACTGATTTTTTTTGGGGGGGAAATCCTTAATTCTGCACAGAATTCTTTTATTTATGCTTATAAAGTCATATGTTTAAAAGTCATAGAAGCTTACACCAATTTTAATATCAATACACATAAAGAATAAGATACTTATGAATAATTTGTGTCTTACATTATTATTTATTGAAGCGAGACATTATAAGGCTGAAAAATCACCACTGTTTGGGGACACATATAAAATCATCTTTCCAAAACTGAAGTTAGCAACTCGAAATTGTTAGGGAAGCAAGATGAGTCACATTCATGTTGCATAAACTTCAGAAGTAGCTTCTTCAGCGCAGCCATTATCTGTATTATATTCATTCATTCATTAATTTTCTATACCGCTTTATCCTGTGTTCAGGGTCTCGGGGGACCTGGAGCCTATCCCAGGAGACTTCGGGCACTAGGCAGGGTACACTCTGGAGAATGTGCCAATCCATCGCAGGGCACACACACACTCACACACCCAATCACACACTACAGGCAATTTAGGAACACCAATTAGCCTAACCTGCATATCTTTGGACTGTGGGAGGAAACCGGAGTACCCGGAGGAAACCCACCAAGCACGGGGAGAACATGCAAACTCCATGCACACAGAGACGGGAATCGAACCCAGACCCTGGAGGTGCAAGGCGACAGTGCTAACCACTACACCACTGCGCCGCCTATCTGTATTATATGTACTGTAAAACATATATATATTTTTAAATCTGCACCAATACTGTGTTTTGGCCGTAAGCATGTTCATTTGGATCCAATCCCAAAATCCCAGCATTCACATTAATTAGCAGTTGATATGAGTCAGATGAAGGTGTTGCTGTTGCTTGAGTGAAAGTAAATGAGTAGTGAATACACAAAGAGTGGCTCGAGCAGGATCCTCACATCAATAATAAATACAGCCAGCCTCTGTGGGCTCTTAAATTTCTCCCTTACATATGAATTATGGATGCGCTTTAGTGTTCGGCCGGTCCATTTTAGACTTCAGCATTGGTGCTTGTGACAGGAAAGAGCCAAACAGTCTGTGTTCTATTTGCTTGAGAAGAATGAAATAATACAGAGCAAACAGAAAAGTGCACGATGCAGAAATGAATGACACTCGGTAGGAACACAGCGGATAGCTTTGCTGTAGACATGTTCCCATACATACCATTTTACTTGTGTACACATCGAGATCACCTTTTTATACAGCCGAAAGTGAAATAATTGGGTCTATTTTGAGCACAAGACTAAAGACGGCTCACTAAAGTGATAACTAGGGGCTGTATCACAACCTGTTCCCTTACAGTACTCCTCAGGTCTCATGGGAAAACAATTCTCTCTCTGTGATGGGATTTCTATAAGGGACATGTGACGCACTCAGTAGCAGCAGCAGCAGAAGAAGAAGAAGAAGAAGATTTTATGACTTTATGACTGTAAAGTTTCCTGGAACGGTTTTGCCGTCTCTCTCAGGGCTCGGCTTACTACTGCTTTAAACTTGGCTGAATTTCTTCTCATTATCACTTCTACAGTCCATAGGGGTTTGGGCCTTGTTAATTACCTCAGGATACAATATGGATTCTAGTGCTGCTTATTTCAGTGCAGCATTCTGACCAAGGTCTGGAGCACATCACCTGCTATAATTGTGATCAATGGCCTGTGTCAACCTATTTCACAGACAAGTGCTTCTCCCTGTGGCCAGGGTCAATGGCATGAATACTGCTGATTTACATAGCCAATGCTGAAAATTGCAGAATCACTTAGAGCTAGATGCCTAATATATTAGATTAAATCTAAAAGAAAAAGGCTACAGGATTGGCCACAGGATTAGGGTACTTAGCTTTTAAAATTCCGAATCACAGGTTCCCTATAAACCCTTTGTGTGTGTGTGTGTGTGTGTGTGTGTGTGTGTGTGTGTGTGTGTGTGTGTGTGTGTGTGTGTGTGTGTGCGCGCTCGCTCTTTCTGACAGTACAATACAGGCCATTTGCCTCTAACCGTATACTGTAGCTTTATACATGAAATATGTTGTGGTTTATTATTGTTGTTTGATGAAAACCCCTAACTATTATCACTGCACATATTTATTCACTCTCTCTCTCTCTCTCTCGTTCTTCCTGGCTGTATTTTTAAATATATTTTTGACTTGAATATATTTTATTACAGATGGAAGGATTGGGCCCTGAACCTGTTGTTCACATGTTTTTGGAAAGATCAAAAAACTAAACAAATCACATTAAACAGCTGTGCAATGCCTGTCTTTGAAAAAAATTGCACGGTCCAAACCTGGTTCAAGCTTGTTCCATGTACTGCCCTGACTTCTGAAGTATACAGAATGTACAGACGGTCATTCAGCAAAAAACTTTCTCTATTACCTATACTCACACTGTTTTATACACAACTCACAAATCTTAGATCAAACCAGATGGCCGAATCTTACAGTACAACTAAAATTAAAATGGCTAAACTCTAGCAATAACAGCAACTCTGGAATACAGGAATGGGATGGGCATTGAGGGTGCCCTTGGAGAAGCCTACCACCGATGCACGCTGTATGTGTGAAATATCTAGGATGATAAATTTGCATTATGTAAAATAATAATAATTTAAAAAAAAGGTGGCACAGTAGCTTAGTGGCACAGTAGCTTTCAGGAGTTGGGTTTTGGACCTTGTCTCTGGTCTTTGTGAATGTGTGTGCTTTCTATGGGCTTAGTGAGTTTCCTTTGGGAACTCCCGCAACTTTTCTCCCACAGTCCAAAGCTATGCAGGTTAGGTTAATTGGCGTTCCCAGAGTGTTTGTAGAGTGTAGTGTTTTCCTTCCACAGTCATAAAATGGGAATAAATACAATTGTAATCATCACTGGCCTCCGTGGTCACTACTTGGACTACAGATGTACCTAGATGGATGGATGGATGGATGGATGGATGGATGGAAAAAATAATCAAGGTGGCACAGTAGCTTAGTGGTTTGCACCGTCACCTCACATCTTCAGGGTTTGGAGTTTGAACCTTGTCTATGTGCCTGGCTAAACATAACATCAAGTTTTTACAGATTTTCCAGAAAGCAACAAAATTTAACCTACAACTCTCTACATTTTAAAGGCATACTGTATTCCAGTGGTTCTCAAAGTGTGGGGGGCGCCCCACTAGTGGGGAATACAGACATGACAGGTGGGGCGCAATGAACGGGAGGGAATTAGTGGAAAAATAACAGGAAAGTACCTATTCTAATTCATGGTTTTCTTTATTGATAAGGAAGGGTGTACTGTACTCTCAAAACTAAACAACCACACACAAATAAATGGATCATTAATACAAGTAAATTTAAAATAATATCAGTTGTGGGCCGGGAGAAAAAGTGGAACCATAGTGCAACAATAACGGTTTAACGTCGGACCAACTTGAGCAGCGCTGCTCGAATCACAAACATGCGCAACTCTGACAGAAATAGACCGTGCCGACCATCAAATTACATTTTACCCTGCTGGGATGCGCACGTACAAACCAGGCACGGCAAGGCGGAAACAATATTAAACAGTCCTGACATTTTAAATGAATTGTTTTTAAATAAAACAAAGTAGGTTGCGCAGGTTTGTAATTCGAGCGGCGCTGCGCGATCCACCACCGGGCTGCGCAAATAAACCAGATCATCACTGCGCTGTCCAGATAGTCGCGCTGCGCTGTATTTGCGCAGATATTCGGTTCAATCGGGTGCCGCGGTTTCGTCCCACTTTTGATGTGTTTGGCTTCACATACACTTCGACAATGGAAGAAGACGGTGCAGCAGCAGTGAGTTTACTTACATGTGACAAAACCAACAACGAGGAGATTGTAAAGAAAACAGCTGCCTCGTCTGTGGTGTGGAATCGGTTTGGATATAAGAAAAGTGATACGAATGAGATGAACGTGATTTGCAAGGTACGCAAGTGCACTGTTTTAACAAGTGGTGGAAACACGTCAAACCTTTTCTATCATCTGAAATCCAAACATCCAAACGAATATGGCCAAAGTAAAAAATGCGGCAAACTTCAGCAATTCCCAGTTTAAATAAAATTACATTATGTAAAACAGTTTCTTTGTGTTTGAATTTTTATTTATGCATTTTCAGATACAAATTGCTATATTGTGATATATATCGTTATCGAGGTAGAAATTAGCTTCTACCGTGATAGAAGATTTTGGTTATATCACCCACCCCTAATGAAGCCTATGTTGAGCTTGGATTCATGGTGGGGATGGTGGGGGCAGAAGAGAGACACGTGTGTGTTTTGTGTCTTATACCGCTGGCAGCAGACAGCATGAGACCCAACAAATTAGGAAGACAACACACTCCAGTCACGTTAATAAGCCACTCGACTTCTTTCAAAGAAAGCTGGCAGAATACAGACAGCAGGGGAATCACATGGTAACATTTGAATCAGTGGACAGCAAAGCACAAATGGCTTCATTCAAAGTTGCATACAGAATTGGTCAGCTCAAAAAAACCTACAAACGATTGCTGAGCAGCTAATAAACATGGGGTCAATTATGCAAAGATAAGTGACAACATAAGCCTTTTATAACAATTGCACGTGTATTTTATCTGTTTTTAACTGGGTGTTGTTTGATCTTATTGGTTTAGAAATTGATATTTCAGTATAACAGTAAACTTGGCCGATTTCGTTATTATTTTGTTGACAAGTGGTGCTTGAAAATTCGCTCACCCCCTTAAGTGGGGAATGCCAGAAAATGTTTGAGAACCACTGCTGTATTCCAAGGTTTTTTACTAGAAGTTAGATCTTCCAACTGTACCACAATGTTTCCTGGGGGTCTGTATGGGATCATATTATAGGGTCATTCTGTACATCCATAGAAAGAATACTTTGATGAAGGCCATCTCTCATTAGTATTTTAGTCATGGTTCATATGGAAAATATATATTTTAATAGTATGAAAAATACTGTTTAAAAAAACAAGGTATGGTCTGGCAATCTAACTTCAAATAGACGGAGAGTTCACACCACTTGAGAACATAATACTGCTGAATTATCCTTATGTTTTGAACATTACTGTCTGCTTTTGGACACAAACTACTTCTGGGTGCACTAACAGCCCAGAGCAATCTAAAACTTGTGCAATATAGCTTCTTCTAAAGCTTTGATCCTGCACAAAAATAATAATAAACATCAGGACCGTTTGAACACAGTGAGAAGGAAGATAAAAGTATGTAACTTAATGCAAATATACTAACCTTATAGTTGAAAAATAAAAAGTTTATTTGCTTTAAATTTCACCTGCCTATAATTTTACTATTCCTAATGGCAGCTCTTACTGACTTTCACTTACAATACAACCATATCCCATTTCTGCGGAACTGCCACGACTTGTCCCTCACTCACAAGCGAACACTTCCACTTACATGTATTCACGACTGCACTCGTCTCCTATCTGGCGCCCTACCGAGCTCATCAATAACCTCCGTCTGTGCCGTTTCTGTCTGCACCCACATCAAAGTTAGTGATCAATGCAACTTTTTTTCCCTCTAACTTATCCACTGCCTGGTGGTCAACTACAGAATTTACTACAACTGTCTTCTCCTTATGTCTATAGTCTTGTGATTGCCACCCCCTACCCACATCACAGATCTGTTCTAGTGCGGCACGCTGTGCTTTTCACCACATCCCTCACACAGGCTCCCTTACTGCTGCTGGAGTCACTTCAGTTAATGTTTCTTGGGTCATCGAGCATCGCTATCTTCCAATTTCCTTTATTTCTGTCTCTTTTTCATTTACACTTCTGTTCTTTTATTAGTTTTTATTCTATTCTATCCCATTTTTTTCTCATTTCCCATCTCTTGAGTATTTCGAACAGTGTAATTTCAAATGACAAAAAAGGTTACATTTTCTCCATCCTATCAAAAGCACTATTAAGACGAAACAGCTAAGTCTCATTATGTCTTTTTCTCGCATTCTGCACAAAACAGGAACCCGATAACTGCTAATCTTTCTGTATAAACACTGATCGTTCCCACATCTGGAAGAATAGAAATCAACAAGTACCATCTGCGAAGCAGGCATGAACGGCTTTCTAATCGTCGACCCGAGATCCGAAAGCTGCCCTCCGGATCTATTTGCACAAGGCCACAGTCAGCATATATCACGGCAGGAATCATTTCCAGACTTGCCAGTGGAGGCTGGGTGATAGATGGCACCAATGAGGGGCAACTCTCATCTCTCCTCCATTTTGTTTGGATTCAATTTTGCCGAGCGCACCGAGCGGGTGACACTTCAGTGGGGGAGCTTCTTGTTAGCATGCTTTTCACAGAAGTGTCAGAGAGGCAGATGCTAAAACGAATATGTTAGATTGCAATCTAAAAAAGATAGGCCGAAGGGAGGGGTTGAGAACGTGTTGAAATATCATCGCATCCATGGAGCCACTTTTATTTTTTATGGAGCATGTGAGAGGGTTGTGGTGGGTGGTAAACAGTGCAGAATCTACAGTAGGTGCATTAAAAAAAAAAAAATATATATATATATATATATATATATATATATATAATTAGCACACCTGCTATTCTAATAACACATACGTATTCATCTGAGACTCAAAAAAGAAGAGTTTTACCCACGTAAAAAATTAAGTTGCGATACACAATTGTTTAAACCTCTGTTATGTTAAGCACACGTATGACTAACTGAATAAAGTTATGTGAACTCGAAAACAAAATATTGTTTATAAATCTAATAGATTTTACATAAATGTTGATGACTCAAGTTTTAATTTGTTAGTAGGAGTGTTCTACTACTATTGCACTTTTTTACAGCAAAAACACCTTACACTGAAAAAAGTGATACTTAAAAAAATTGCTTCAATTTGTTACAAGCAATTTTTTTACTTTCTCTCAAATCAAATGTTATAATTTTATCTAAGGTTTCATTTTTATTAAATATAAATATATTTTTTTATTTCCTCAAAGCAAAAATAAATTAATCCATCCAAATCAAAAACAAAAGTTGTTACAATGTACTGAAAAGGGAGTTTATTTTAGGATATTTAGATTACACTGACATTTACTAAATTAACAGCAATTCTATTGTATGATTTCCATTTCAAAATGTATCCACATAATGTTTTTATTTGTGCATTCTGGGACTGATTTTCTGCAGTATGGGTAAAATAATGCCCTTTCAAAAAAAGCTAACAGACCTGTAAACACAAAAGTGAATAAAGATTTCATGTTTACTTTTAAACTTCACTCATGACCTTAAATCAACGTGTCAAATTGCTGCCAGTGTTGGGGATTATATACTGATAACGTTAAAAACGTGTCATAAAGTGTCACCAGTATGTCAGGAACATGTGTTAATGACCCGTTTCATACGAGGGAATATAGTTTTAGTGATATTACATTACTTACACATTAGCAAATCCAGAAGGTTTTAAACATAACTATAAATACACTACAAACAGCACTCACTCTAAACTGGCTTGTTTTATGTTTACGTCATTTTCCTATTAATTTTTACGGTACTTAAATATAATTAATTTCATGTTATTCGGCACAGCCGACTTAGTGTAGAAACTTAGTTACTGTAGGTAATATAGTTGTTTTTAGCTACAGTAACAAACACGGACACAAAAGTCAATCTACAAAGCAGTTGTTCCTGACATAAATCATAAATTTGCTCATGGAAGAGATACATTTAACATAGAAATGACATGAGTTTTCTTTCTTACCTGTTGTTTTCTTTGAGAAACTATCCGCCAGCAGAATGCGATCCAGTCCGCGACAATACTGCGTCATGAGGTCACGTGACATGGCGAACCTTTGGTTTGAAGTAGAAATGTCCTTTGAGTGAACGGATTACAATTAAGTTTAATCAGGGGCTGCGATGTTTGCTTTTAAGCAACGTAAAAATATCAGTTTCTTATAGGAAATCAAAAATTTCCATCAGATCAATGTAGAAACATACTTTGTATCAACGACAAGGCAGTTTCACTTTTTTCAGTGTATGAATGTAGTACCAGTTTGATTGGCAGGATCCCTCTGTTTTGAAAGGAATCTAACTTACATTCCTCCCCAAATTTCTATTTTACTGATTTAGGACTAGGTGGTCATGTCTTATTTTTATCTCATTACACATCTGGAGATAATGGGGTCCGAACCTGGGACCTCCTAAACCACAGTCCAAGGCCTTAACCACCGAGCCACCCCTAACCGCTTGGACTTGGCGACTTTCTCACTAAATCCGGCGACTGTCCAAACCCTCTTGGCGACTTTTTTGTCAAAGAGACTACCGACAAATCTAGCAACATTTTTTGGTGTTATTTGAGACTTTTCAGAAAAGAGACTCCGACGTGAAAGCAGTTATCGTTCTGCAGTTACTTTCCTCAACAAGCAGCGGGTGTTACCGTGAGCCCCTCCCCCATCCCGAAGCACTCACAGGAGGTTGGTCTCACCGTAGCCTCCCGCGGCAGTCCCAGCTGCAGTCAGAGCAGAGAGGAGACCCACACCACTGTGTGTCCACACTGCAAATGGATCATGTCGCCACCGAGCTCGACTTGGTTTACAGATCAGGATTTAAATGTAAACGTTTCTTTAGTGCCACTCTAAAATAAATAAGTGTCAACATTTGACTCGCAGCCTCATCTCCTAAGCCCGGAGGAGGGTTAGATGTATAACTGGGAATTCAGACCCACATAGCAATCTTTTGATATTCTAACAATATACCTTTAACAATACAGGACAAAATTTTATATATTAATATATAATGTGGGCCTACACAAAGCATTGAAGTCATGAAGTTATTTTGAAAAGATATGTCAGTGTCTTCTACTCCCACAATGTTATTCCTTATTCCTACAGTGTCCATTACAAAAAGTAAACTGACAATTATGACAATTAAGCAACTTCTAGTGACTTTTAGGACAGCCAGTAGCTACTTTCCTTATGGAGGAGTTGGCAACACTGCCCTCACCGACAAACTTCTATCAAAATGCTTAGCCGGGTCTCCCGAGCACAATGGAACAAACCTTGGCACAAAATACACTGATTTTTTTTTTTAATCATAAGGATTTTTTGGAACCTGTGCTGAACGCCTTTGGGTCCATAACTCTTAGCGCACTCGTTTTTGGTCCAATTGGAAAACGAGACATGTCACGCAGAATAGCTCGAAAATCTCTACTAGATTGGGGGAAAAATCACATCCATCAAAAATATGTAGCCCCTTTAAAATTGGCCCTGAACTTGCTCCAAACTGCCATCTAGAGTGTACAGGGAGTGAATCATCCAAAAAAAATACTACCTCTATTTCTCTCTCTCTCTCTGATTCTCACTCAGAGACGCCCAAAAAACTTAAATCAAAACATTCAGCCAGGTCTCATGAGTGCTCTAAAAGAAAAGAAGATTGGACCAAACACAAAATGGATTTTCTCATAGACAACCGTTCATTTTTCACTGTTAAGAATTTGCCTAAAGTCCATCTACCAAACCACTCCAGATAAACTGCCATTTCGCCCCCAATTTTTGGAATATATACACCAAACTTGACATCCTACAAGCTTGAAGCCTCCTCTGTGACACACACTAGCCTCAAAAGTTATAGCCGCCTCAGGTACTGTATCCCCGAGATATCCGCCTGAGAATCAGACCTGTCCATGTTAATATACTGTAATCACAGGGGAAAGTGGAGGTGCTTAATTATGTGCCTGTGTCTGCGTGGCAGAGACGCATCATGTTATGTTGTGTGTGTGTGTGTGTGTGTGTGTGTGTGTGTGTGTGTGTGTGTGTGTGTGTGTGTGAGAGAGTGAGCCATGAATAGAGGGCCATTGCTAGAACAACTCGGCTAAACCATGCCACCTCTACTCACACACACACGGCCATGAGCCAGCATTTAGCTCCATATCTAAGGGACAGTATGAGGGATTAGTGAGCCGTTCTCACCGTTTTGTTCAGGAAAGGCGGTGCAGCATTGCACTACTACTTCACAGCTTCTCTAGGAATTGTCTCCAGTTACTTTAATATTATTATTCTTAATCAGAGGTTACATCTAATTCTTATAATACAGTCCAGGGATCATAATTCAGTGGGGATATTTTGGTGATGCTGTGGACAGGGGCTCGACCCTGGCATCAGGTATCTGTTTGTGTGAAAGTGTAAACTAGTGAACCATGTACTTCAGATCCAGGCCTTTTTTCCAAACCATTTAATCCCCCACTGCAGATTACTAATGCACCACCGCCATAAAATAAGCAAAGGACATCGGCTTTCAGCACGCAGCCATACGCAGCCACCAACAAAAATAATTATCAAAGAAAAGGTAGACCTCCAGCGAGCCAGATGGCTGTTAAATCAGGTTAATTAAAAACCATGTTGAGCGAGAAAACCTGTGATCTGTAACATGAGGATGTGTAAAAATAGTAATTTACCTGCGAGAAAATTCTACACCGCTTATCAAGTGAAACTATCTTGGATATAATCTGTGGATGTATTTAAAATTTATTTTATATTACAATATCAAATAATTTTAAAGCTTGTTCTATTGACAGATAACTTTGCTATTTTAAGCACTGACTTCAAAAAAGAAGGTAAATAATTTTATAACATGAAAATGTAAAGTTTGACATGACTAGAAATTTTGAACAAATATATGTTTGATTTTTTTTTTTTATTGGTCTTGCGAAATACTTTCACTTTTTTATTTTATTTAATGAATGTATGAAAGTGAAATCAATAAGTATCCCTTCCTTATTTCTAATTTCATCACTCCTGAACTTTTATAGATGGAATTTTCATAACCATAGACACTTTAAGACACTACTGTATACTGTATGTAAAAAATGTGCCACTGTGTAATTCAAGGCCAACTAAAGTTTTGGATGTGCTCATGTGTTGAAATCAGTGATGTATCTTCATCCTGCAGAAACCCTGGTGTGCAGTTTTTCCCCAATGATTGTACAGTGGTGGCAAAATGTATTAAGACAAGATACGCCATGTATCATAGTTCTTCCTGTACACGAAACAGGTGATGTTAATAAATTAGCTCTCGACTGTCTGGCTGAGGAGTTGAGCTAATTAGAATCGCCTGGTTTATTTAATGGATGGAACAAATACTGAATGTGGCAGGACTTTCACTTTCTGAAGCCGGGTGTCCACCTCTGCACAAAAAAATTCTACAACTCAGGACTTTTCAAGTTATTTGTGAACTTCTGTAGTAAATTTCTGTACATGATCTTCAGGAAGCGATGAAGCAGACACGGACTGAGCGAGTGACACCAGAGTACTGCAGACGTCTTTTATGACTCCATGCTCAGCCAGATCCAGCAGGTTTAAAAAAAAATAACAGACTTCATACTAAATATAGATTTTTGTCTCAATACTTTTGGCCACCACTGTATGTAAGGCTAAAGGGCATAACATTGATTAAAGCGAAGGCCAAAGGCCCCTAGTGGCTCGCTGTACAATTTTTAGCCCTGCCCAATTCCTCCTTTATTTTTTTTTATATATTTTTCTTTGTTCCTAATTCTCACACGTCATTAGTACACTGTTCCATCAAAGCCTCAACCACCAATCATGGAGGTCGAAGGCTATAACCTATTTCCTCCGAGACACATGGTGCCATCTTATTAAACTGCTTGCTCCCACACCAAAGTGAGTGGAGTAACACACCTCCGCCTGCATGAGCACACAAACGTCCATGATTGACTAGCAATGCAATTAATGTTTGAGTGCTAGAGTGCTACCAATCCGCTCTCTCTAGGCTTTCCAGCTGCAAGAGGCAACACTCGATGATCAATCATACTGTACAGTAGCAATGCTAGCCAATAATGGGCATCTGTGGTATCACACAGGTGCTTTTCCTCTGTGTTATGGCCTCCCCAGAGTTCCCACAGTGTAGTGATTATCACGTTTGCATAACTTGCTAAATGTCTTCGGTTCAAACCCAGTTGGGAAGAGGGTTCTTTGTTGACAGGTTATTGCTCAGTGTGTTAAGGCCCTAAGTTACTTATCAGAAGGCCGGCGGTTCAAGCCTCAGCTATGCCAGGCTGCTGCTATTGGACCATTGATCAAGGCCCTTAACTCTGTCTGCTTCGTATAATGATCCCAGCCTACTAACTAGCTGGGATATGTGAAACATAAAGATTTTGACTGTGCAATAATGTATATGTGATAAATAAAGGATGAACTTAACTATCATGAAAGGATGCGATTGGCTGGCATCAAGAGGCTCAGAGGAAGTCCTCACTGGTTGGTGAAGACAGAGATGGATAAGAACTGACTACAACTAAACTAGCGGGCAAGAAAATACAGTTAATTGTGCTTAACACAATAGATGCTCTTTAAAGAGTCTTGCAATCATGTCTTGCACTATTGCTACAGACCTTAAGATTAGAGTTCTTTTTCTAGGATGTTGCTTATTTTCATGTCTTCTTGCAAGCCAAGTAATTGATGGCATAAACCAAGCAGCTACTGCGAAAAAACTTTTTTAATGCTTCAATATTGATTGTATGACCTTAGTCAGGTACTCAGGTTTCTCCTACAGACCAAAGACATGCAGTGTACGCTGAGTGGCGTTTCCAAATTGCCCATAGTTTATGACTAGGTGTGTGAATGTGCTTGTCCTCTGCAATGGTTGAAATAGTTTCCCACAGATACAAGTGTCCCGAGTGTTCCCTGGAATAGTCTTCAGGTTCTTCGTGAAAACGGTATTGAAAATTGATGGATGGCTGTATATTGTCTTGAGTGTTCATGTGGACTGATCCTTAGCAGTATAGTTTATGTTGGTACATTACATTAGCTACTTTCATCGATTATGTCAGCTAGCAAATGTTAACTTATAATTAGTGCTGTCAGCAGATTAAAATATTCAATTCAATTGCAATTCAATTCAATTTTATTTGTATAACGCTTTTAACAATTGTCATTGTCTCAAAGCAGCTGTCAAAAATTCAATCAAAATAATTATTTAAGTTTGTATGGAATGTGAATGTGTATGAATCAAAATGTTCAGATAGTCCCTGGTGAGCAAGCCGCGGGCGACAGTGGCAAGGAAAAACTCCTTGAGATGGTAATAGGAAGAAACCTTGAGAGGAACCAGACTCAACAGGGAACCCATCCTCATCTGGGTGAAACAGAAAGCAGGAATTGATCTGCATTTATACAGTGTGTTAGATGGCAGCCAGTTCAGCTATAATAGTTGATGTTAATATGGAGTCCAGGTAGTTATTGGAGACCCAGGTAGAAGCGGGTAGGAAGTTGTAGGAAGTTCTAGTCCTGAACTATCGAACTGTCAAGTCCCCAGAGAAACAGTTGCCAATACCAGAACGATCTTCTACTGTAGGTAGAGAGAATCGTCCTCAGACACCTGTAACGCTTGGATTTAGAAAACCGCTTGGTTACAAAAGAACAACGGATTCGGGAATCTAAACTGGGGCTTGAAAACAATACTTCCGGTATTGCGCAACCGGAGCTGGACAAAACACGATGCGACACAAAACAATTATAATAAATTAAACCAAGTGTATTAAACAAGACAGACAGATAAATAAACAAACACGGTGCACCACAAACCAATATATACAAAATATATACAAATAGCAAAAGTGTGTGCGCGATGTATGCGGGTGTGCGTGTGTGTGTATGATTGTCCAGTGTCTGATATATGGCAAAAGGTAGGAATGGGTGGAGTTGGAGAGATGGATCGATCTCACCAGATGAAGATGGAAGTTTTGGGAGATCGAGAAACGGAATGAGCTGGGTACTGAATGAAATTAATCCACAATAATCCACAAACAGGCTCTCAGTCTCAAACAAAATGCAGCGCGCTGTCCTCATCTCTCCGTGTCGGCTACCTCGCCGGTTCCGGCTTTATGCCCGATCATGTGACCCACGTCACTTCCGGGTTCCCTTGCGCCGCGATCGCGCATGCACGGGAACTTGCCCGGTGACCAAACCACTGTCAATGGGGAACCAGAAACCGCTAGGGCACGCCTTAGGCCACAGGTGAGCAGCATTAGCTCCACAACCAATTCCCTGTGTATGAAGGAGTCCCTTTTGTGTGGCTGCGCTACACACCAGACGCATCCCAAGGAGACACACGGGGCATCCATGCGACAAGATCTCCAAGTAGCAGCGGGGCACCAGGATGGATCAGACAGGTCCGGAGGGCAGAGGGAGTCTGGATCACTGGCAGCTCAGGAATGGCATGTGTAGCTCGACAGAGAGAGAGAGAAAGAGTGAAAGTGGGAGACAGGGAGAGAGAGGGAAGAGAAAGAGGGGGAGAAAGAGCAGAAGAGGAGAGATGGCAGTTAGGTATGGTCACAGTCACATAATGTATAATTTGAATGTATATTTACGCAAAATATTTACTAAATAAATAAATGCTGGAGGAATTGCTTTAGGGCCAGAAATAGAGCCATAATTTCGAGACAATTGATGTGCCACGCGAGAAGATGACCTCTCCAGCTCCTTTGGGCTGGACGGCCATATAAGACCGTACCCTAGCCCGTGAGTGACGCATCTGTCATTAACATCTTGCGACGACAAGACGGACTTAGAGGTCTGAACCACATAGAAAGGGTACAAAGCACCTGGCGCGTAACCCTTTTTTGCCTCTGGGGATTGGCCCTCGAGTGAAATCGCCAGGTTCTTAGCCACAACTGAAATGCTCTCATGTGCAGAAGGCCAAAGGTATCTCCGTGGATGGAGCTGCCATGAGAGCTAAAGATCTCTGAAAGTGATGAACAGTCACTTTCTGGTCTAGCTTGATTCCCTTGCGGGTGTTGAGAATGGATTCGACACAAGCGGGAGACAGCTGTGCCTGCCCTTACGATCAAATCCCATGTGACACCCAAATATTTTGTCCTCCGAACAGGAAAGAGCGCGCTTTTCGTGGCATTGGGTTTCAATCCTAAGGAGCAAAGATGAGCTAGGACGACATCCCGATGTCGAAGCGCTAGCTCCTGAGACTGGGCCAGCCAGTCGTCTATGTAATTCAAAATACAGATGCCCTGAAGTCGTAAAGGACCAAGAACTGCATCCATGCATTTTGTGTATGTGCAGGGTGAGAGAGCATCAATTATATTTAAATAAATAAATGAGTCGATGGCAGGAAACACGGGATGAATATGGCCGCAGCTCGCGGCTTCTCTTTAAAGAATGTGAGCCGCGCGCGTAGCACTTTAATCGAAATAGTAAGAGTGGAGATCGCCCTCCCAAAATGGATTTATCACACGGAGGGACACATCTCGCTTGAAACTCAGCCATATGGGTGAGTTAAACACTTTCTTATTTTGCTGGTTTACACACATACACCCAAACACAAAACAGTCCTGAAGACAAAAAGATCTGAGGAATGTTTCCGGTTCACTCCTATTTATAACCTGCAGGTGCGCTTCATCAGATGACGTCACCTGACTGAGGTTATATATGCCAAAATTTGGCGTGTTTGATACACACATGCTTCACAACCAGCAACACAGAAAGATGTTCCCATAGCGTTTTCACGTAGCATCGAGTGAAGCTTTTTGAAAGGGAACTTGTTAAAGCAAACAGATTACACAGTTTTATAATACAGGTATGTCAAACGTTAACATTTTAAAAAATGTTATATTAAAGTCTCTCAAATGGGATCAGCACTGCATGCAGTGGCTGGGTAGGACGTGGTGTGGCATTTCCGTCAATGTCAGGGCTCGAACCCAGATCCTTAGACTTGAATTCAACAACCTAGAGCCTTGCTCACCTGAGCCACCACTCCCACAGCTTATAGTTAATGTATTCTGGTAAAAATAATTCGAACACACAACTTTGATTTTCCAAACTCCCATCTAGAAGCTTTTTATAATCAAACTTGCCACTAACACACACACCTGGGCAACCGTGTTGCGATTATGGGAGGCCATTAGGGTCAAACTTGGTCATATGATTAATTTGCACAAAAAAATTGCATTTTAGATTACTTACATGCATTAATATTAATATTGACAACCTTAGTTTTAATAGAGTACAAAGCTCTAAAATCATTAGCGGCAACATCAAGGCTATTTGCGAATATTTTATGACCACAATTTAGAACAGTATGAGTTAATAAATAAAGCTGTATGTGCGCTATATACAGTAATTTGTATTTACATGCTCCCAATATAAAAACTACAGTACAAATATAGGAATAGAGAAATAGACCCACTGTCTAACCAGCCTACGATTATATCTATTGCAGATGCTCTGGTTCCAATTTGCACAAGATGGAAACACCCATTGTGAGTGAAAACTATTAAAAACCACACAATGGGAATAAATGGTGCTGTGTTCTACATTTATAAATACAGTCACTGTTTCTCCCCTTCATGACTCATTTGAAAATCCAGGTACGACTGGTTTATTCTAGAGTCACTTCATAATATCTGGGTTAATCAGAGGTGTTAAGCTCTTCGTCGAGTAGAAGAACTAAGTACAGTATGTGCTCTCAAATGTACTTTAAGTACAAAAATGCGAGTTTTTTTCTGGATATCTTCCTGATTTAATGATAAATGTTAATGTAAAGTATTTTCGAGACATCAACAAGTCGATGCTGCGAATGTGCGAGTCTAGTAGAGATTTGTTTTCTGCAGAAATCTAAATCTAAAATGTTCAGAATGAGAGTATACAGTACATTAATAATGAATAAATAAACAATTCATTGGCTGTGTTCTGATGCTTTACACGTTCCTGAAACCTTGCTATGCATTACAAGAGATAAAATGTTTTATTTAAACATTTTAACACAAGTTGCAGTTAATGATTTGCCTGGTTGGTTTAGACATGGCTGGATAGAGAGCAATGAATACGACACGAATGACAAGAATGTGGAAAAACTTTTAGCACCTCTGAGTTTTATGCATAAAAAGGAGACGATATTACAACAGTGCAAGTGGTTGCTTGTGGTTTTATTTCAGGGAAGCTGCGGCTTTTCAGATGCTAAAAATAAACAGTTGATTATTATAACATTGTAAGGTTTCATCTTCTCATAGCCAGTGCAATATGTAGTGGTTGGCAGTAGATTTTTAAATAAATAAATAAACCCAGGGGAATGTGCATTTTGCAGAGATTATGAAGTTACTGAACCTAAAGGAAAAGAGGCCCTGGACATGATGTCATGAATTGTTGATAGAAACATGATTTGATTATAATTAAATGAATAGTGAACATCGTTAGCGTCTTTAATTAATTCGGTAGCTAATCTAGTTAGTTACAACCACTGCTACCTTGTATAATGCAAGTAGTCTATACAATTAAACACAGGCAAACTGTAAGCATACACAATACTATAAAAAAGACATTGTTTTTGGCATGAAACACAAACCAAACATGTTAGCAACTCTTTTGCACAGTATATTAACTATTTACCTGGAGGATTTCCAATGCTACCTTAATAGATGCACTCAATTGAGGCATTGAAATTTTGAGAACCAGGTATAGTATGCAACATCTGTAAGTACTGTATGCAAATACTGTATGTACTATCTGAGTATCTACTGTAATGTAATGTAGCCCATTTACTACAGATCCAGGGTCAGTTTTTTGTGACATATATGAAATGAACATCCAGACTGGTTCCAATTCAGACCCACAGTGTTAAGTTAAAAAACAAGTAAACAAACAAACATGGAATTTTCATACATTTATAGATTGTTCCAGTTGTTGATTAGACATCATACAGAGGCCCAAGTTATGGTAAAAATATGGTAATTATTGTACATCTGGCAACACTGATCCCGAGACTTACTGTAGGACCGAGTGGGTGGGATCCATTGCGCTGTCAATCACTTTGCTACACTAACCAATCTGTGCTCTCACAACGATCTGCCAGTTATTTGTATGAACTAGGATTGCTAAAAAGGTTTTGTTTTTGGAAAGGGGAGTTTAGGTCATAGTATGAACACTTGTGTTTTGATTCGAAATTCAATGCGCTTTTGTGTCATCGTCGTCTGAAAAGTAACGTGTGTCTATTTATAATCTGCTGGCTAAAAGTACAGGTTTTTCATCAAAAATGTAGCAAGTAGAAGTAAAAAGTTTAATTAAAACAAGCATTAGAAATCTTCAACGCTGTCTGAACATCCTTTCTCGCTCATGCAAAGAACAAATCTAGAGCTGTGCACGCACTTTACTCTGGATACATACAGTAGCTAAACATGCTCAGATTTTAGCTTCACACCTCGAAGCTGCTGCAACCAAGTGAAAGTGTTTTTGCTTCACTGCAAAGTGTAAGTACGACTGCAGCCTCTGGGAACGCACGCTCCAGGAAGCTCATCTGATTAACTGATTTTACTTTTGATGTTTCAAGACTAGAACCCAGCCCATTTGTAGCTTAAAAAAATAGCAACAGAGTGTAAGCATAAAAGTTCTATGAAATAGAAACAAACAAACAAACAACAAAAAAAAAATCAGTCAAGTAACCTTTTTTTTTTTGCATTCCCAGAAATTCATGAAAGGGCTCCGAATGCCCCGAGGGTTCCCCTCTGGTAAGTTTCAGTGGAATTGGAAAGTTGTTTTTCTTTTTTTAAACATGAATCCACTCTGAGCTCCACAATGTCTCCATAAGGTATATTTTATAAATATTAGGTATATTTATATCTTATTTAGTCAAGCAATCACGTCCCTCTTCATTCATCTAAAGCCTGAGGGTTAAATACATGAACGGTTCAAAATGACACAATAGAATGATTTATTTCATATGAAGAGGATTTCAATTTCCTGCTTCTGTAGCTAACTCTTTTAATTATGTATGATACAAAACAAATTAAGATGCTTTCCATCACAGGCTTCAGCTTTATGAATATATTTGCAAATGTTTGCATATATGTGTATATGCATTTATATGCGGTAATGCATCGTTCATTTAAAAAGGCAGCAAGAATATGAAGTTACAGTATGTGTAGGACTGTATCCTAAGGTAGGTTCTGGTTTAAAGCTGCTTTGCGACAATATCAATTGTTAAAAGCACTGTACAAATGAAATTGAATTGAATTATGGTAGCATCAGTAGTATCGTGGAGCCACAAAGGTTACAGGTGTAGACTACAGCAGGTGTAACGAACGAAGTGGATCCTGAGAGTAATAGCATGTTTGAATAAGTCATCACCGGATACGCAAGCGGCTTTAGAAATACACAAGAGGCATTGTGAAATATTACTCGTATTAGCGTGTGCTGCACTTCAGAGGAATCCAACACACGGCTGACACATTCGTGATGTATGGAGAAATCTTTACAGCCTTGTAATAATATTTTATAGCAAACTGCTCAGTCGTCTGGCAGAGACGCGGCCCGGTAGAGATAAATTACATGTAATTTTCGACTTGACGTTTTTAGATAAAAGATCTTGTGTGCTGTTGTTAGTGTCACTAAAGCATCAATCAAAAAGCATAATTCTTCCATCACTGGCGTTCACAATTGTTCAGTCATCTTAGGGTGAATTGTTGAGTCTGTGTTTGATATTTGTTCTGTCCGATTACAAAAAAAAAAAAGCTACAGAGCTCTGTCTGAAATCTCAAGCTCACACACACACACACACATTTACACATACAGTATATATAATCGGAGCAGATTTCCCTCTGGTTTCTTCACTGAGAGCTCAGGACATAAGTATCGGGAGGAAATACCCCTCCCCCTGCTGAGCGCCCCACTGACTCCTGCCAATATGGACTGTAGGACAATTACCAGGTTCCAAACAACAGCTCCGGTGAGACAGCCAGCTGACGACCAAAAGGGTGACATTTCTAGCTCATGTCCCCTTCTTGTGTACAACGTTAGGGATCGATGCATCAAAAAAGTTCGGATTTGAACAACACAGGCGAAATGTCAGTTACAATTAGCCCAGTGGCTTGTTGGCAGGGGAAGAAATGACCTGCTGTTCAATGGCCTTTGCTTGGAGTCTGGCCTCAGCAATATTAATTCTGTCACAGAAGAAGAGGCTGTAAAAGAGGTAGGCCATAAGCGACCACGCAATAAGCGTCCACGAAGGAGCAAGAGGAAATATCAACAGTTCTACTGTAAAATGAATGGTTTTGACCTTGTGCATTTTAGACTTAATTTAAAGTCTTAAATCTTTGAGGAAAAAAAAAGTAGTGATGCATTCAGGTGACGTCAGTGATCAAATTACCGCTGAATGATAGCGTGACAAGCAAATTCGGAGTAACAAACGGGCATGCTACTGCGACTAAAGCCTGAAGGTAGAATCTCAACCCAGGCTGAAAAAAGTAACACAAAGAGCATCTATCTTGATAACATGGTTGCTGTGATGAAGTCTGAGTGATGAGGCTCAGGAAAGCAGGTGTTAATGAAATAACACTGAGAGAGGAAGCTCTGGTTGGTATACCTTGACAATACTGAAAGAGAGAGAGAGAAAAAAAAGCTACACTCACTCCTGAACATTGAGGAAAGAATGATGTTACTGCAATGCTCTTACTTTATAACTCAACTGTGCAACATGTGCAGTTACCAAAATACAGCCGCATATATTACACAGCTACATACATCCATATTCACAACTATGGCCAATTCCAAGCAGCCGGTATACTGTATATACACCTGTCAGCATCATTTTTTGGGGGGAGGAAACTCACACGGACGCAAGGAAGACAAGCAAAAGTCCAAACAATTATCCGACACCTCCGAGTAAACAAAAACACTCAGCAGATACACGCTTTTGTAATAACACAGATCCGGTTTTGTCGTGTGCTTTGCCTGATATGAGCTAATCAGTATTATTGGTATGCATTAGGAGACATTATATTTGTTTGCTGTCTTGTTTATTTTCTGATAAAAAGAGCTCGAGATCCCTGCAGTGTAAGCATTTCACATTTCTGCATTAGTTGTCAGCACTCGTCTACAAAAGGGATTAAATAGAATTTAGACAACAGTCAGTCATTCGCTGGAACTTGAGTGCATATCAGGTTATTCTGACCAGGCCAGGTAGGAAAACTGTGGCAAGACTATATCACTCAGTAAGTACACAGATTTATAGGTCCCATATTTTTATTTCCTAACCAATAAACACTGTTAACAAATATCCAAGTGCTCCATTTTCAGCCCTTAGATAAGGCATTTATTTCACACCTCAGTTCTCCATTTGTTTCACTCCTATTCCGAACTCATCATTTCAGTGTCTGTGTAAATGAGGTACTAATGAGCCACGCCCCTTCCAGGGAACAGTAACGCAACAAGCCAGGAGAGATTTTTTTTCCTTAAACATTATGAGGTCACAAAAAATAGGAAACTCCTTTTTTCTCTTTTAAAGTCATGTTTGTTTTTTGTTTGTAGAGCAATGTCTACAAATTACGAAAAAAGTAATAGGTGCCCTTTAAATGAGGAAATGAAGCATCAACCTGGTATCCCGTTATGAAACGGAGGAAGCTCTTTGCAAACTGTGCTGAAACCATATACCTCTAAATAAAGCAACACCTGTTCAGTGGACAGCTTCAGAGTTTACGTCACGTCATTACCTCCCATTTTTATAAGTCCCACACTGTGTGATAAGCTGTAGAACTTGTAACCTTTGTGCGTACCCTAGAGGGCGGCACCAGGAGCATTTGGAGTCATTGTGCAGAAGGCTTTCCAGTCGTTCCAGGATGAAAAGGTTAATGAACCTCCATTAATTGTATTAGTATTATCTTGATGGCAATTGTTATCCCAATTGATCTCACGTCTGATTACATTTCACTAATAGCAAAGTCACAGTAAGGTTCTGTTGATTAGAGATTCAGACTGTAAGGGGCCTGCCTAATTGAGGAAAAAATTATGCCCCCCCCCCCCACTCTCTCTTTCACTCACAATATTTGGGCTTTGCATACTGTGTCAGATATCAGTCAGCTATAAATACCTGACGTTTGAAACAACAGTGTTTGTTGAACCAAAGAGGAGCCTGGAATAAATTACACAATCTATCAAAACAAATGTGCCGACTAAATCCAGCCAGAATCATTCACAGTGTCAGGATTTCACTGTCATCATATATAGTATATAAATATAATCTGAACATTCAGTGCTTTTTTTTCCCCATCAAATGCAACCTAGTGAGAAATGACTTAGGCAGAAACGCTGATGCGAAATCTCGAGTGCTTGCTCAACAAGTCACCTGAGGTGGCATAAATTTGACATCAAGGTGAAGAATCCTCTGGCGATGGTGGCGATTAAAGAAACGACATGCTGAAGTGTAGGATGTCTGCTCGCAGATTCCAACCCAGAGGCTTCACTGTAAGACCTCCCAGTGTGAACATCTTGTTAGGAGGATGTTACTCGTGCAAGCTTAAGCCTCATCTGATACACAGGGGATGTGACCTGTCGACTTTAAAGCTTCTCTAACACAAATACAGTCCAGTGGAAGAAAAGCAGCAGATTAGATCAAGAGGATTAAAGGGTCTTCGGGCTTATTTGCCTTGATGTCTTGATGATTGAGTGAGAGAGAGAGAGAGAGAGAGAGAGCACTTTATCTTTGACTGTAGAATTATTACTTTTTTTTTTTTTACACTATTCTGTTTTTATTTTACCTCCAGGTTTGATTCCCGCCTGAGGGTTTGTGTGCATGGAGTTTTCACATTCTCCCCATGTTTGGTGGGTTTCCCCTGGGTACTCCGGTTTCCTCCCACAGTCCAAAGACATGCAGATTAGGCTAATTGGTGTTCCCAAATTGCCTGTAGTGTGTGAATGAGTGTGTGACTCTTTCAAAGCTTTGGCAATACAAAAGTAAATTACATACTGTACATTCTATAAAGATGAATGAGATAGATAGATAGATAGATAGATAGATAGATAGATAGATAGATGTTAATAATGATGGTTTTGTTGTTGTTTTCATATTGTTTACCTACTGCTTTACTTTCCTATTTCTAATATGTTTATCATGGTTATGTATGTCATATAAACTTAGATTGATATTATTTATAATGTAATCAATGTTTTATAATTGCTTTAGAAACAGTGTAATTTTGGGTTAACATTAATTCGAATACAGCCCTACTGAACAGAACAGAGAGAGAGAGAGAGAGAGAGAGAGAGAGAGCACTTTCCTTTCTTGTTTTTTTTTCACTATCTTTCACCTTAAATGTCCTTTTCAATATTTTCTTATTTCTTACTTTCAATGCTGTCATAAATTGCAACGAGAGAGACAGAGTTTAATACTCTCTCTTTCACTCACACACACACACACTCTCTCTCTCTCTCTCTCTCTCTCTCTCTCTCTCTCTCTCTTCCTCTCACCCTACTGAGGATGTAAATCCAAAATAAAATAAAAAATAATAATAATAAAATAATGAAGGCACCTCATCTCGTCATTTCTACAGGATCTCAGTGGCACACCTGATACAGAGGTACTTTTTGGGTGGATCGGATGTGAGACACGTGTACATCGACAAACGCGCAGGGAATGCGAGAGCACGACGTGACGTCAGGTGGCGTCTTTAAGCTCGTGTCAGGCGGTGGACGCGTGCCGGAGCCGCTGCAGAGAACTTTGGAGGAGACACCAGGCACCACCGGAGGACATGTTTTGGGAAACTTCGCGGCAGAATGTTTGTTTATCGCAGTGCGGGACGGCCGGTCTCCAGCGCGGATCGTCGTGTGGATTATTATTATTACGCGTAACGGAACGACGTGTGTGGTCGTCGTGCGCAGGGAGTATCGCGCGCATCTTAGCGCACATCACTACTACTACCACTAGCGCGGCTCGTGTTCACAAAGCCGGGAGCAGAACTGGGTTCTCTGGTTTCTCCTAGACGCGAGTAAGACTTGGACAGGCGCTCGCCCTTTGGAAAGCTCGGATTGCGTGCAGCATGAGGTTGGAGTTGAGGCGTCAGCTCTGCGGTTCCTCGGCCGGGGAGACGTGGTGCGGGAGAATCCAGGAGCGACTCGAAGGCTGAGAGCATGCTGCGCGGTACCCCATGGAGAAATGGCCTGTAGGGTTGTGTCCAGCCGCGCCGCGCCGTCCTCCAGCTCCAGGTTCAGCAGCAGCAGGTTCATGTTCATCTTCACGCTCTCGCTGTCGTTCACGTACGTCTGCTACAGCGTGCTGTTCTGCTCCGCTCCGGTCATGCCGAGCAGCCGGTTCGAGGAGCGCCGGTGCGCGCGCGGAGAGCGCGCCGGCGCCAAGGGTGCGTGCGCGGAGCCGAACTCGAGCCGGAGCGAGCTCAGAGGCACGGCGTCTCCGCAGCGCGCGGCGCTCAACCGGAGCGAGCAGGCGGGCGCGCGGGGCCCGCGCGCGCGCGGCGAAAAATCCAAGCCGGGCAACGCGTCCAGTCTCAGCGCGAGCGCGCAGCGCTTCGGCAACAAGAAGCTTCCCAACGCGCTGATCGTCGGCGTGAAGAAGGGCGGCACGCGCGCCGTGCTCGAGTTCATCCGCATACACCCGGACGTGCGCGCGCTCGGCACCGAGCCGCACTTCTTCGACCGGAACTACGACAAAGGCATGGACTGGTACAGGTAAGGGTTCGGGTGCACAGGAACAACATGCACAACTGTCACCAACTGGCCCAGAGAATAAACACATGCACTCCGTCTGTTCTTGTGTTTTGTTTGCGCACGTGTAAAACTTTATATAACATCTAATTACAGGGTACGAGCTCTGTCTCAAATTACTGTAATCATGCACTCACAAAAAAAAACATCAATTTGCTAAATTTATGAAAAATTATGCACATTTATTTCTTTGATAATTTATTTATTTGTATGTTTTTTTGTTTGTGCCCTGTCTCAAATTAAGTCATTTTATGAAAACTCAAGCACATTTGTGCATTTATAAATTAATTAATTAATTAGTTTTTTACACACGTGTACAACCTCACATGAATTTATGAAAAATTAAACACATTCATTAATTAATTAATGTATTTATTTATTTATTTGTTTATTTGTTTGTTTGTTTGTTTGTTTGTTTGTTTGTTTACACATGTGTAAAATGCATGTAACATTACATGGAAAAGTGCACTGTCTCAAATTAGGTCGTGCATGAAAACAATAAATTTGCTGAATACCTCATGAATTTTTTTTGTTTGTTTATGCACATGTAAAACTTCATGTTGACTGCAAGTCTTCCAATTACAGGGAAAATTGATCTGTCTCAAGTTAAGTCCTGCACAAAAAATGTGTCAATTTGACAAATTTATAATGAAAAAAAGCACATTTGTTTATTTGTTTTTAACTTTTGTCTAGTCAAGTCAAGCTTTTGTATTTTTTTTCATCTTTTGTCATTTGTCATTGTCATTTCAACCATATAGAGTTTAATATGCACTAGACTAAGACGAAACCTAATTAGCTAACTAGCTAAAACAACAAAGCAACACCATAAATTGCAATGTTTTTTTGCACATGGCAATGGACACTTTTGTTTAACCTGTGTACTTGGAACTACAAAGCCTAAGAACATGCATATTTATTTACACAATCTAAAATGGCTTTTAAACTGTGCATTTCCTTGTGGCACATGTGGAACACTTTTGTACACCTTTTATATCTTAATATACAATAATCCTAGAAAAGTGGATTCATGTACTGCAGCTGTAAAGTGAAAGATAATTATAGCCTAATTGTGAAGCTATATTCATATTTCCCGGTAAAATATATATAATAACGTGAAGAATGAGGGAAGGTAGCATTCGGCACTTTCATCTCTGTGATTTACGGTTAGGCAACTGATTTTCAAGGGATATGTCAGCCTGGGCATTCGGCGTAAAAAACCTGTGCCAAATTAAATTGTTGGTCTTGGTGCCCCGCTGTGATGAACTTAAAAAGGAACAGCCAGAAAAATCACATAGACATACACATGTAATTGTTCATCCTGTTTGTAGAAGCATTTATAAATTCATGAAATGCAAGCTAAGCTGCAACCGCAGCGGTGACGAGAGTCATATTAAATCATACTAGGAGAGGAAGATAATGTGTTAGCCATGGAGTCAAGAGGAAATCAAGCCAAATGATTGCAGTGTTAGATGTTAATTTATTAATTATTTTGCCCCAGCAGTTAAGTTTCTGTATATTAAACCCCACCCAGCAGTGGAAGCAGTTGAACACCATTCTGTGATTCTGTGATTGGCAGCCATTGAAATGCACCTCCGGGAGCCATCGGGCTGGTAGCTGAGCCTGCCATGGCTGTGTGTTATATGAGGCTAAGGAGTGTGATACAGTGTAAGAGTGTATCAGACCTCCCACTAGCAGCGCTGCCCACGGCTCAGGGCTCAATAATTACACATACATCACAGCCCTGCTGAGACCGGCACGGAGAGACAGCGAGCGAGCATTAAAATCCATATAAGTCTTAATACACTAAAGCAGTCTGTTCACTGGCTAATGGACGTGCAGTCGAGAACACACTCGGAGATACTAAGGGGCTGCTTTTCCAACCCTGAGACGTGTGTGTTTGTGATGCGCGCTAATCAGAGTAGTTGTAGTTCTTCTTTTTGAAGTTGCATGTAACTTAACTTGGCATACCATGTGATTAAGATATAATGGAAAATGCTGGGATGGCTGAAAAATCAAGCAGGAAACGCACCTTTTAGTGGTTTTTAGGAAAACATCAATGTGTCAAATGTAAAAGATATGAGACTATAAATAAATATGATCGGTTTTGTGTTACAGTTATACATGCTGAGAGGATATATGTGTGTATCATCAATACTTCTGTTACTTCTATAACTGCACGTCATTTCCCTCGTTTCTTATATGATGTAGTTTTTGTAAAGGGTTTTTATGTGGGTCGTGATATTTTTCATACAACACCCACTCCTGCATATATATATATATATATATATATATATATATATATATATATATATATATATATATACACTTTTTTTTTAAATCAATACAGTGTACATTATTACACTCTTTCTTTCTTAGGAACACACACACACACACACAAAGCTATCAATAGTATTTGTGGATCACTTAATTAAAATGCCACACAGGCCAAGACATTGAAACTGTTCCACTAATTGTCCCTGAAAGCAATTTTCTTTTAGCTTGTGACATCTTGCGATAGGCCATAAGTAATGAAAAGATGATTGGTTGATTAAGTCAAAAGTTCCTTAAAACGTTTGCTAACAAACTGTTTCCATCTTGTTATCTGCTTTATTCCGGGCTTGTTAATGACACCTGTAAAATTCAGTGCGCGATGTCGGCAACCGTGTTCGTGGCGCTCACCTGGTGATACCTTCTGAAATAATGAGATCCCTTAAGCCTTAAGAATGACATGACATCTACAGTATTTGGATAACTGTTGGGTTATTAACAAGATAAGTTCTGCAGTGTTTTTTTCCCCCAAAACAGGAAAACAACCTTATTGTATTAATTGTATTTTTTTGGACATTTATTGAGTTACCTTTCTAGCATTTTCAATGACCATGATATTCCACTTCTACAGTAGATTTTCCACTGGTTCAGAAACAAATGAGGCAAATAAATACCGCCATAAACCACAGAAAACTTAAAAGGGCATCATACCTGTATCGAATCCCTTTGAGTAGATTTCCAGAAAAAGTGCTCAAAACCATAAGAAAAGCCTGTTAACATTCGCTGCAGGCCCAGAATTTCCTCCTGGTTTTGCGTTAATTGGCTCAGAGGAGGAGGAGGAGAACGAGGAGGCCAGGGAGAAACGCTGCAGTCAGGGAGGGTGACAAGGACAGAAAGTTAGACAAAGCTCATTTAGCAGGAAAAAAAACCGACATTGATATATCTTGTTCTATATTATGAAAAAAAAAAAGCCACTTAATATAATATCCCACGATTACATATTTTGCAGCCCTAATAGCCACAATTTTCCAACAGTACAAAAAACAAACTCGTCTCTATGAAACACGCTGAATAAATTTGTTTGGCGCAGTGCTTTTACTACAAACGCTGCCATATTATCATCTACGATCGTTAGCGTGGCGAGTAAATACGTAATAAAACTGTTAGTTCTGCATCTCATGAATGTGCTCGGTGGCACTCAGAGCTCAGGCATTAAATAAAGCACAGGCATTAATGCATGGCTCGCGCGCTTTTAGGTGGCCCTGCCAGGCATTTGCATTTCTACCTCGCAATGAGTGAAGCCAGTCTGCCTCTCATTATGCCATGCTAATGTTCCCATTATTTTCTGCAGCTTTGCATCAAGTCTTAAGCTGAGAGCATGGAGGGGAGGGGAGGGGAGCAAAAAAAAAGTAAGCAAGTAAACTGTAAAAATTGTGAGTTTGGCTAAACTGATGAGTCCTCAGTAAAAGTGTGAGATTTGTATAGCTTACTGCTTTAGGAAAAGAAAAAACATCTACACTGGTTTAATTAAATTGAAATCTTATTGGCTAATGTGTAGGGCTGTGGGCGGGGATGTACAAGACTCATCCTAAGAGCTGGAGCAGATGTATACAGTACAATATAGTAATTTTATGCAGAAATGAAATAGTCAGAAAGTATTGTCTTTTTGTTCTTCAGTAGGAAAAGCATGTATCTTAGTACTGTATGGAACTTGGACCATGAAAAAAAGATATATTTACTGTCTTGTTTTTCCGCTCGACTTTTTATCCATAATGCAACATGAGGGAGAGCGATTGTGTTTGTTCTCGTACAATAGACGCTACGAATGCAATATTACTGAGCTAACGCTACCATGGCTACTGAAATGGTGTTTAATGTTGCTCATTTCCTTTCTGTTGAGCACAGATGGCTCCGTCTACAGTAGCTTTCTGTCTCTCTGTGCACACACACTCATAACCACACAGATGTATCTTGATAGAAATTATTAAAAACCTATAAATATGTTGGACCAACAAGAACCGACCTATGGAAGAAAAGTTTGTCACTGTCAGGATTGTTTTATGGTTATTGTTCTGTTATGCATTAAATCATGAGATTCTTGAGACTTTTTTCATTTTACTTCGTATTCTATTCCCAGATCATTTTACTTCTTTCTTAGAATTTAATATCTCTAATATTTTGTTTGATCACTTTAACATTGATCACAGTGCACAATATGGTTGCCAGATCATGTGTGAAAACAATTCCTCGTGCTCCCAGAACCACTCTTTCACAATTTGGAATCCTGCAATATGTCTGTGATAACCTGGTCATTCAGTACATTCAGGTGGTCAGCTGACATTTTATTACCATGTAACGTTGCTGAGTCTAGAACTGAGCGCCTGAAGCAACCCCGGATCATTACACTGTCTACAGAGGCTTGTACAGTGGACACTATGCATGATGGGTGCGTCACTTCATGCGCTTCCCTTCTTACCCTGACATGCCCGTCGTTTTGGAATCTGGCCTCATCAAGTCACATGACCATTTTCCCATCGCGCCAAAGTCCAATCTTTATGCTCCCCATCAAACTGAAGCCTTTTTTGCCTTATTAGTCTCACTAGCAAGTAGTTTTCCTAGGGACACACAACTGTTTAGTCCCAGTTCCTATCACATTGTACAGCGGTACCTCGGCATACGACCGTTCCACCTACAAAGAAAATCAACATTTGTTGATGAGTTTACTTTTTTCTTTTTTTTTTTCTTTGCGTTTTGTGCAAGATTTAATAAAGACAGCAGCATGTGTCCCAAGGATGTTATCAAGGACGGTATAAAGAATAAAGAGGAGCTGCTTTCAGTTTAGTTTTTAAAGCAGCCGGTGCCGAGAGGAATCATAAATTAAGGTTAAGTGATGTTTAATATCTATTTATTTAATATTTTACTTCATTTGCATGTCTTTTCCTAAATGTTTTGATCGTTTTTAGATGCAAAAATATAACTATAGTGTTGGAAATCAAAAGGGTTATCTGCATTTACATTATTTCCTATGGGAAAATATTTTTTCGCAATACGACATTTTGTCTCCGGATTAAATTCTTACACCAAGGTACCTCTGTACTGTGGAAATACTCTTACTTTCACTATTAAAGACTCAATATGTCTTACATGGAGTTGATGGTTCAGTACGATCCTTGCTAGTTTTAATAATGTACTGTATGGGACAGTTCTAAACCTTGAAATTATTTGAGTTCTCCTTAGTTGTTTTCTTTGCATGATGTAGGCCAAAAAGACCCTTCTAAAGCAGCGACTTTTTTTCGGTTCTTCAATGTAGTTTAATATTTTGTAGAACATAATACAGTAGTTACGGGTATGGAATATCCGAAATATGAATTTTATCGTATTGACGTACAATCATTGTCTTGATGTTTCGGGCCTCGTTTTGGGTCGGAACACAACTGCACAGCACCTGACATGTGGAATGTGACTTGTGAATATATACAGTATATATATATATATTATATATATATATATATATATATATATTTTTCTATATTTATTTTTATTTGTTTTATTTCTCACTGGCAGGCCATCAGTGTGTTTTTTCTCTGGCTCCAACACTTCCTTCAGCATATTCTTACTTTTTAATTACACAGAATCTGAAGACATGAAATATTAAATACCAGCACATCAAGACCTATTGAAATGTCTAAGCATGTATACTGTGTGCAATACAGCTCTTTCACCATGTGTGTGTGTGTGTGTGTGTGTGAGTGCAGGTGGCATCATTAGAGTATGACAGCAGAACCAAAACATAGACATGTGAGCAGCCTAAAAAACACTGCTGTCGTTAGCTATTAGACTGAAAATGATGAGCGCTGTTAGGCCAAGTGTCGGATGGAGAAAGGGATGAAGCAATTAAATAAGGAGGAATTAGTAGTGAAAAGTGGAGGCATATCTCTACTGGCACTTCAGTTTTAAACGAAATGGCCATCTCAGACAGAAGTGGGGCTTTTTTATGTCTCAAGCTGCACTGCCTTTTACTGATAAATTGTAAGAGTACGAGTGAGAGTGAGAGAGCTCTAACGGGGGAAAACATTCTAATCATGCTGAAGTACATATACGCTATTTCACATAGTGACTTACGTATATGTGTATGAGTGTGTATGAGTGTGTGTGTGTGTGTGTGTGTGTGTGTGTGTGTGTATAATGAGCATTTGAACATGTGTTCTATTGACGCGGCTATTGAGCATATAAATATATATATATATATATATATATATATATATATATATATATATACAGTATATATATATATATATATATATATATATATATATATATAATAGATAGATAGATATAGATATAGATAGATAGATATAGTAAACCCCACACGTCTACTATTACTTAAAGAGGTGCGCTAAAGTCGTCATCCAAAATAGGCTGTGGTCTAAGAATAACATAAGGCTAAATCTCTGTTACATAAGATTTAGTACAGCAAAGGAAACAGTAAAAGGTTTTTATTTATTTATTTCCTTCCTTCCTTCTTTACTTACACCCCTGCTCTCTGGCAGAATGTACCGGAACATTCATGCTACATCCACATTCACATCCACATGAATTTTCTATGATGAATTTCTTGTGTATGTACGGACACACTGGAGACCCATGAGACCCAATGCACATTGATAAAATGCAATATAATAATATTGCACGATATAAAAATACTAGCGTAAATACTAGTACTGTATAAAAAGTTTGTAGAAATAGTTAAAATGTTAAAGCCAAAAATAATTTGCTGATCTTTAATGTAATTAGTGATATTATTATGATTTCAGGTTGAAGTCCACGTACTGTACATGTCTGTCTGTCTTTCTGTACAGCAGAACTGTCTGTCTAACTTATTAATACAGAGAAATCACATTGTGTAAGGTTGAGTATCTTACGCCTGGTTTACACGAAGTTATACTTCTTTATTTCGTGGTCAGACAAATACTGTACACTCCCTGTTCGGTAATCGAAGAGTCAATCACAGGTGAGAAATGGCAAAAGTAGATCAGATAAAGATGAAGTTTTGTATTAAAACGACTCCAGAGCGTTAAAATTCACTTATACCACTTCAGTGCTGTTATTTCAGCCAAAGTGAAAATATGTACTAATCCCAGTCAAAATATTCAGTTCAGCTTTTCTAATTAATATCTATTGGTGCAGGTGTTTGTTTACAGCTTATTGTAAAGTAGATTATTAAATCTGTTCATAACATCACTTTAACTAAACATTCTGATTTCACTCATGGTGCAGGTTAAACTGCAAGAGTTTCATTACATTCTGTCCACACAGTTTTGTGTGATGGTGTAAAAGAATTTGTCTAGGCAAACAGACAGACAGACAGACAGACAGACAGGTATATTTTTCTCAGACTGGTTTCTGGTCCTCCAATGTATGAAATGTAAAGATATCATTGATAAAGCCAATTCTGACCCAATGTACAGATAAAACCTTTTTTTTTATTTACATACAGTAGATGAGGGTGTGTGTGCTGAAGTGTGAGAGGTTCTGAAGGGTTCAGATTGGTCAGCTGAGCTGTGAAATCTAAGTTACGACCCCTTTTGTCCATGCTGCAACCTGTAGAGGGTGCACTCCAGAAATAATTCAGCAGTGGCTTTAATATGTATTAAAACGACTCCATGTAATGTTTTCAGTTTGAATCAAAGTATACTTAGAGACACCAAAAATCAGGAATACAGAAAAAGCATAAGGCAGAGCCACACAGAACATGCAAAGCTACAACACTGCTGGGCTGAAGAAGAGGGAAAAAAAATCCCAAACTACAACACAGTAACAGGGATCAACCCGATGCCCGGAGGACACTTACCAGCCTCACTAGCGTGTCGTCTTCATGTACGCCTTTGCCTGTGTTGAGAGCGAGGGTGTACACTCTGCCCTGGTTTAGCTGTGATCGTTCGCGGCCCTGCACCATGTGGCTCTGCGGCTCATGTGGGTTCTGTCGGCTTTAGGAGAGAACGATACTGGATGAGTAGAAAGAGAGTGTGAAAGAGGATCACTACAAAGTCGACAGTCTTCCATGATCGTTTGAAATCATTTGAAATATTTTGTTCAAAAAACGGATATAAACTATACAATAAAACAAATGATAAAGTTAACGGCACATTTATTTAAACAGAAAAATATGCAAAAAGACAAAAATACCTATTTTCTACAAACCTTCACTTTTTTTTATTTTGTTTATTTGTTGAATTTTGTGGAATATTCTGACTATTATTCATTCATCCTGGGAGCCTATCCCAGGAGACTCAGGGCACGAGGCAGGGTAGACCCTGGACAGCGTGCCAATCCATCGCAGAGCACACACTCATACACACACACTATGGTCAATTTTTTTGGGAACGCCAATTAGCCTAATCTGCATGTCTTTGGACTGTGGGAGGAAACCGGAGTAACCGGAGGAAACCCACCAAGCACGGGGAGAAACTTCCAAACTCCATGCACACAGAGACGGGAATCGAGCCTGGCCGGGAATCGAACCCAGACCCTGGAGGTGCAAGGCGACAGTGATAACCACTACACCACCGTGCCGCCCTGACTGTATTAATTCCTACAAACTGCTTTATAAGTGACCTATGATCTACTAAATGCTCTAAAAATGTCTCCCGTTTTACAGATTCCAAAATCTGTCCAAATTATTCTAGGAGAAAGAGGACAAAGATTTTCAATATAACAGAAACATCACTATAGCAGCTATAACATCACCCACGCAGTTTAAATGTTAAAAAAGCACAATATAACCAAATCAATATTGTTCCCGAAAAGACCTTAAACATCTCATGTTCTTATGCAAGTCTTGTATGTTCCAGCTTGATATTCCCAGTGACCACGATCAGCCGAAGGTCTCTTTGACTCCAGTTGCACTCCTGCTGCTCTCATGTTTGCGTAGCAGCTCCATATGCCAGGTGCTTTCGCCTTGATTACAAGCGTTTAAGCGTTTACGTAGAGAAACCGCTGCAGACTGCCGACCCTGACCCAGAAGCTGAAATTGACTCATGAGTCTCTTCCTCTGTGGTGACGTCCGTGTTCAAACACTCAACAACACAAAAAGCCCTAAATCAGCTGAATAATTCAGGAGGAAACTATGCAACATCCATACAGTACATCGTTTGCAAACGTGTATCAGATTTGTCCGTATTACAGTTGTTCCACTCAGCACTTCTATTGCAAAATATTTTGTCATAATTCATTATCGGTCAGCAGACCTCAAGAAGGAAAAAATGTCTGACAAATAATGCTTGTATTAAAACATGAGATTTCAGATTAGTACTTGGCACAACCAGCTTTTGCTGTTGACTATAAATCTGTTTGGGCTACGTTCCTACTAGCTTTAAGATTGATTTTTGCCCTGTACACTTGCTCCAGGTTCTTCAGTTTGGTTGTCTGAAGTCTGGAATGAAATGGAAAAAACATTACACAACAGCCAGTTCAGTCTGAATATTCTGACTGGACGAGAGACAGCACTGGGACGTGTAACTATATATATTATAAGGGAAAAAATAAATAGTTACTTACAGTTTAATTTATTAAGGAAAAAATCTACTCAAATTTACCAGGCCCTATGTGAAAAAGTAATTGCCCTCAAACCTAATAACTGGTTGTGCTACCCTTGGCTGCAACACCTCCAATCAAGCGTTTGTGATAACTAGCAATGAGTCATCGCTGTGGAGGAATTCTGGCTCACTCTTCTATACAAAACTGTTTCATTTCAGTTGCATTGGAGGGTTTTCAATCACAAAAAGCCCTGTTTATGGATCTCGGTCAGATTTAAGTTTGGACTTGGCCAAAATTTTAATTTTTGTTTTTTGTTTTTGTTCCATCAATTATGGCAAGTCATCCAGCTTCTATTACTTTTCACATAGTTCCAGGCAGGTTTGGACAGCTTTTTTCCCATAATCATCATTTAAAAACTGTATTCTGTATTTAACCTGTATGTCTTCTTAAAAAATTATTTTTCTCCTTAATGATTATTTCTGAGTCGCTCCAATTTGCTTTTAACCATTCGTGTTTTGTTTATCCGTAACACGAGCTACAAAGCTAAATCTGTCTAAATGTTGGTTGCCAGCCCCGCCAGTCGCGGCTAGTTAGTTCCTCCAATCGCAGAAAGAAATGTGTGGGCGGAGCAAAATAACTGGTTAAATCTCTGATATTGCTTTAATACAATAATAAAAAATAGTTCCAATCATTGGTTTTGTGTCCGACTGAAGCAGGTTGTCATATAATATCTGCCTATAATAAGATACCACATGCTTCTCTGTTGGGATGGTGATTATCAATGTATTGCCAGCGTTAGGTTTACTGCGATTAACTGCATATCTGTTTGATGTGTGTGCCTTTTTTGTTTTGTTTTGTTTTTTACCAATTGCCTCTTTCAATACATCCTCTGTTGGATTCAGAGCTCCTGACTGGTTGACTTTTACTCCAATATCAGGCACTGAAGCCACTCTGTAGCACCTCTAACATGATTATTGGCTTTAATTGCCTTCAATCATACGTCTTCTTCCTATGTTATATGGCCAAAATTATGTGGACATCCCACCATAAAACTCTCATTTGTGCTTATTCCAAAACCATGTGTGTAAACACCTGTTGAAATAAGTTCCACTCATCTGAGCTTTCCACAAGACTTGGGAGCATGGCTGTGGGTATTTGTGTTCATCTAAGTACAAGAGCATTCTCTCTTCCTCTCATTGATCCCTAGCTGGTGGGTGCACTGCTGTGAGTGTATACTGGATGTTATGCAGGACATGCTTCCATTTCTGGCAGTTATTTTTGTTGAGACGCTGGTTGGAAAGTTGAGAGTTTTTGTTGAGAGCGGTTTGTTCCACTGGGTTGGATATTGTTGCCAGAGGATTTTAAGTGATAGTCAACTGATGTACATTCAGCAGACGAGACTAAACCATTCCACTCGCCGTTTTTGAATGTAGTCTTTGATTGTTGCCTGGTAGTCACATCTCTCATGGGTGATTTCGTTTCGGACCACAGAGATGGAAATTCCCAGTATCACAGCCATTACTGCGCTCATATGGGAATATTGGCGAGACCCCATTGCCAGTTCATCCGTAATTAAGGCTTCCCTTTCAAAGGCTACACTCGATGCTGCGTGAAAACGTTATGGGAATCATCTTGTCATGTTGCCGGTTGTGAAGCATGTGTGTATCAAACACGCCAAATTTTGGCTTATATAAACTCGGTCACGTGACGTCATCTGATTAGACGCACCTGCAGGTTATAAATAGTAGTGAGCCGGAAACTTTCCTCAGATCATTTGTCTTCATCCTAAAAATCATTAAAATCTCCATACAAAATGGCGGAGTTTAGAGTTAGATGCCCGTGTGAGAACTATCTTTCCGAAGGCGATACTCATATCCTCTGTTTTGAATGTTTGGGTGAGAGCCACGCTCTCGATGGACTGAAAGGAGAGTGTGAGCATTGTGATGATCACGCGTTCTTTAGGGAACCACGAGCCACGCTGCACTCTTGGGGATCACAAGTTGATCTGGCCGAGGCATGAGATACGGAGTCCCTCCTTTCTCTCGCCCTCTCCCCTGATCACGAAATCTCTCCCTCCATTTCACGAGCGCACTTCGATGCTTCTCGTGAGTGCTCGGAAGAGATTCGTTCTCCCGCTTCTGTGGAAATGGAAGTAGCTACCTCAGAACGATCCTCTAAAGATGGTAAAGAGTATGAGGAGTTACTTGAAGTTATAACGCGTGCAGTCGAACGACTACACATTGATTGGCCACAGGAGCAAGCTCACCCCAAACGGTCAAAATTATCTGTCGGGTGGCCAGGAGATGGCGCCACAGCGCCGGTCTCTCCCCTTTTTTGATGATCTCCACAACAAATTATTTCATTCATGGAATAAACTTTTTCTTCCCATATCTTTGTACCATCGACTTCGTTTTATTCGAACATCATTGATGCAAAGGCACGGGGTTATGTGGTGATGCCCCAGATTGAGGAGACGCTTGCGGGCTATAACGCTCCTGGAACATCATCCTCACTAAAGAAACCAACCCTGGTAGGGAAGGCATTCCAAGCATCAGGTTTCCTTGCACACCATGACGGTTTTGCAGGTGTACCAGGCTGACCTGCTGAATGATCTGAGCACGAGCGGTAATATGATGCATGAGGCATTCATAGAATTACGCGGGGCTACTGATCTGTCCCTGCGTGCGACAAAACAAACAGCCCTTGCTATTGGCCGTTCTATGGCCTCCCTGGTGTCCGCAGAGAGGCACCTGTGGCTAAATCTGACAGGCATCAAAGATAAAGATCAAGCATTCCTCCTTGATGCTCCTGTCTCACCCTCAGCCCTATTTGGCGATGCAGTTAATTCCGTTGCCACCAGGTTTTGAGAGGCCAGGTTTTTTGCACAGGCTTTTGGGAAATTTCTTCCACGTCGTGCCCAGGAGTCGAGGCCGTCGGCCACCCAGCTTCGCCAGATTCTCGCCAGGCAAGAGGCGCAGAAGGAGAGCATCAGTAGTCGCGCACCCCCCGTAAGGACAGGGGTATGGCGCACCGCCCCTCTCAGGCCGCACCCAAAAGAACAGATCGCTGCTTCTTCTTTTTGAAGAAGAACTCCTGAGAGCAGAGCCCAGGACCGTGGGGGTGACCCCCCCCGGGGAGAGGCATATAAGAGCATGCCCACCCGGGCACCCCCAGTGGATTAAGGACTGTTCAGTTTCAGACGCCTTCCGGTCTCCAATGACACGTTAGTCCTTCGGTCAGATCCTGCCATATTCCAGGACGCCGAACCACTAACCGCCCAGTAGAATTACTCGTACCCCTTTCGGAGAAGCTGGCATCGTGGAAGCTACTGCCAGGCATATCTCCCTGGGTCTTAAGGACTGTAGAGAAAGGATTCAGTTTGCACACCGCCCACTGCATTTCAACGGCGTGGTCTCCACTTCCGTGATACCGGAAAGGGCGATCTTCTGAGTTCCGAACTCCAGACATTAATGCAGAAAGGAGCCATAGAACAGGTTCCTCCTCCAGATATGGAGTCAGGTTACTACAGTCGTTACTTCCTGGTCCCCAAGAAAGATGGGGGACTGCGTCCAATTTTGGATCTTCGCAGTTTGAACCGCTATCTCAAAAAGTACAGATTCAAAATGTTAACTATAAAAATTATTGTCTCACAAATCCAACCATAGGATTGGTTTGTTACAGTAGATTTGAAGGACGCATACTTTCACATAGAAATTTTGCCACAGCACAGGAACAACACGTGTGGACAACATGTGTGGACAACACATCGGTAGTCTTCTACATAAATCGCCAGGGCGGCCTGCATTTGCGCCGCTTGAACGAGCTAGCGCATTAGGTTCTGCTCTGGGCACAGGACAAGTTCCTGTCACTCAGGGTGATTCACATTCCAGGATACATGAATTTGGGAGCAGACTTACTGTCCAGACAAGCTGTGAACCACGGGGAATGGAAACTCCACCCCGAAGTAGTCAGTCGAATCTGGGAGAGATTCTTTACAGCAGAGGTGGACCTCTTTGCCTCCCAGGAGACAGCACAATGTCCCCTCTACTACTCTCTAACTCATCCAACTCCCCTGGGTCTGGACGCAATGGCCCATACTTGGCCCAATTTACGCCTTTATGCGTTCCCTCCAGTAGCTCCTGGCGAGGGTCCATCAACACACTTTGCGCCTCTTTTTGATAGCGCCCCGTTGGTCGACCCGAGTATGGTTCTCGGATCTAATATTTCTCCTCGACGGCTCACCTTGGATGATTCCAGTGAAGAGGGATCTTCTGTCTCAGGCGCAGGGGACAATATTTCATCCCCGGCCCAAGCTTTGGAACCTTCACATTTGGCCCCTGAACGGGACCAATTAAGTCAAGCTGGTCTTTCAGTCAGCGTACCTGACACCATCCTAAGTGCTATGACTCCCTCGAGTAGAAGGATTTATGCCTTTAAATTAAATGTGTTCGAAAGTTGGTGCACGGCAAAGCAGGTGGACCCAGGCACTGCCAAATTGTCTCAGTGCTGGAGATCCTGCAAGAGAAATTGTCTTCGGGTTTGTGCCCTAGTACCCTCACAATGTGCGTGGCCGCTATTTCAGCCTGCCACGTTCTGATTGAAGGGGTTACTGTGGGAAATCACCCTTTAGTTGCCCGTTTCATTCGTGGAGCTAAACGTTTGAGGCCACCCACTAGAGCCACGGTCTCTTCGTGGGATTTATCCATCGTGCTCGAAAGGCTAATCAACACTCCTTTTGAACCACTAGAGTCAGCGCCTGACACTTCTGGCTCTCAAGATGGTTTTTCTTATGGCCATTTCCTCTCTCAAGAGGATTGGAGACCTGCATGCCTTGTCAGTCTCCCCATCTTGCCTGAACTTTGCCCCTGGGCTAGTCGAGGCCATTCTACATCCTCACCTGAACTATCTTCTGAAAGTTCCTTTTTCAACCATGCACCCTGTTGTTCTTGAAGCCTTCTGTCCTCCGCCTTTTATAGATTCGGAGCAGGAAAAAGTTCACCTACTGTGCCCAGTATGTGCTCTTCAGACCTACGTCCACCGCACCAGCCAGTGGCGTAAGTCAGAGCAACTTTTTATATTCTATGGAGGCCGCAACCGGGGGGTGGCCGCCACTACACAGACATTGTCACACTGGATGAGAGATGCTGTTGCCCTCTCCTATGAGGCGTGTGGACTCACTTTGCCTCTAGGGATCAGGGCTCATTCGACCAGGGGGTAGCCTCATCTATTGCTCTTGCAAGAGGTACTCCCCTGCAGCAAGTGTTTGACGCGGCGGTTTGGTCCTCTCCGCACACATTTGTTAAATTTTATAGTCTGGATGTCCATGCCACTCCGGGCTCACGAGTCCTCGAGTCAGCTTCTCAGACATAGCTCTGAGACTCCTTAGCTTTCTGCGCACACGCTACACACCCTGGGGGTCCAGACACTTGCAGTGCAGCGGCATTGGTATTCTCGTTCCCATAGCGTTTTCACGCAGCATTGAGTGTAGCCTTTGAAACGGAACGTCTCGGGTTACTTTGCTGTAACCCTGTTCCCTGAAAAGGCAGGAACGAGATGCTGTGTCACAATGCCGCACTGCCACGTGACCGGATGTCCGTTCAGACAACGCAGCATCTCGTTCCCGATCTTTTCAGGGAACAGGGTTACAGCGAAGTAACCCGAGACGTTTTCTGCAGAACACTCGTGTTCTCTCACTTAATTCTAAACACACAGTGTCTTTATGAAGCTGGCTTTGTGCACAGGGGCAGTGTCATGTTGGAACAGGAGCACACTGTTAGTTCCAGTGATACAAATTTGTAAAACTACAGCATGCAAAGTTATTTTTGACAACATCTTGAAAATAAGAAGAAGAAGATATAGATGTGAATTTAACCATTATAAACATTAGGTGAAATAGTATATCTTGAGCATTTCTCTGACCTTAATTGGAATGTGCTTTGATGTTCATTTTTAGAGCTTACCTTCAGATTCACATTCAGAATGGTACTTCAATTAAGGGTCTTTAATCCATAAAAGGTGAGCTTTTTAATGATTCACAGCTATAGGCCAATTGTGCCCTCATTAGAACCGTATCTTTTATATGCAACTCAAAGCTTCAATAGCACAGGGGTTGAATACTTATGAAAACAGCTTGTTTTCTTTTCTTTTTTTTGTTTGTTCCTAACATAAAATCAATATCACTTTAAATAAACTGATTTTGAGGTTTAAACTTTTGCGATAAAATATGACAAAATATTAGTTTCATTTATAATGCAGATAAATATAATGTTTTTTAAGGAAGTTCAGTACTTTAGCATGGCACGGTGTATGTGTATGGGAGGCTGTTAACACTTCATTCTTAACACTTAATATGTTTTTTTCAACAAGTTGGTGCAGACCATAAAAAGGTTTTGATCAATTCTATGCCTAATCAATGATCACATCACTACCAAAAAGAGATTTAATTGACTTTAATTTAATTTTAATCAACTTTTTCTCCTATTGTTAGATTTCCAAAAAAAACAAATGGTCTTATTTTTAGACTTTCACTCACTTCAAGCTTGAAATATGCAGAAACTTAGTTTTTTGAAAGAAGCTAACTGATCTGCCAGGAGAATCGTAGTAATAAAATACTACCATCTAGGATCAGGCAGAAAAATCTTAGATTTGATTTATAATAAACTCAGTTGGAAATTTTTTAATCCTAACTAATTTTTGGATTAGTTACTCATAAACTCCACAAGAGAACTCTTTACTGTCAACAGCATTTGACCTTGCACCGACCTTGACAGTGTTTGGATTGGTTTCAACATTGAAATTGAAATTTTAAAACAGCTCTTTTTGAGATATCATGCTAATGAGAGTCCTGAATGGGTGGATGGATGGACAACTCAAAAACATAAAGTCTTTACCAACGAGTTCATGCTGGAGGCAGGCAAATAAAGAAAAAGGAGCCACAAAAATTTTGTATATATACATATTTACTATATTACTGGTCAAACAATTGTTTGGTGAGACCAAATATCCTTTACTAAGATCATGTCCAAATTCATAACAATCATGAAGATAACTGTTATGGAAACAAATTCCAGATACCATCACCCCCACTTGTCAAGATTTGTGTGAATTTCCGAAAAAAGTCTAGATGACCTCAGTTCTCTAAAGAACCATTACCTTGATATGCTGTAAGTCTGAGTCATGACGTGTTATTGTACAAGCACCCATTTCTTTGAAAAATGACTATATGAGTCCAGGCTACACTGTATTCCATCCATCATCCTGTAGACATCAGCTATCTGGGAGCTTCCCCTCTCTGGGGCCGTAGCTGAAGAAAGTGATACCAAAAATATCGCGAACCTCACCAAAGAGCAAAAAAAGACATTTCCACTTCAGCACAAATGAGTGTGCGGGTTGACAAGTTGAAGACCTGTACATTTTTATAGTCTGTAGGAGTCTCTGAAACCCGTGGATCTCTCTCTCTCTCTCTCTCTCTCTCTCTCTCTCTCTCTTCTAAGATAAAATCTTCCTTAAATGTTTCACGGTGCAGTATAAAGAGCAGTCAGATCTCTCAGTTTGTCAGTGCAGGCTGTTTTGGAGGAGGCAGCAATAAAATTGTGATCTAATTGAAAGAGAAATGGAACCATTTTTCTTTCATGCATATATTTCAATTAAAATATAATCCATACATATTTTGTTAAAAATGTAGCAGCAAAACCCCTTTTATTATAATAGCCGTTTTATTATGTGACGTGAATCATTCACTAGGAGCTTGGACAATGATGATGTACAGTATTAATATTGTCTTTCTCAATCGATAAGACACAGAAGTTGATGCTCTCAAAACAATTAAGGTCAGCCATTAAAACACTTTGAATGATGCAGAATGCAATACTGCTCTCTTCAAGAAATGTAAACTATCCATCAATCGCACTTCTCTTCTCACTTCACTACTCCCTTTTATTTCTTTTTTTGGAAAAGTAAGAAGTGCCATATTTCAATTCTTTCAATAACTGCATGTTTTATTTTTTATTTTTTCATTTCAGTGCATTGCGAAACACTTGCTTGTACATAATATTGCAAACAGGAATAAGAACCAGTCACTACTTTGAGCTAAGTTTAGCTTTGAGTTAATTCTCTCCACTGTTCAGTGTAGCTTATCCTCCTTATAGCTCTATGTTAATGCAGAGTTAAAGCTACGTACTGTTTCCATATCTCTGAGGGCTCTGGTTTGTCCCAAAACATTCCACAAAATATCTACGAACCTCTGGAGTCCAACTAGGGACCGTTTAGGCCAACTGTGATCATCGTATTTATTTGCATTTTATTTCATTCATTCATTCATCTTCTATACCGCTTTATCCTGTGATCAGGGTCGCGGGGGGCCTGGAGCCTATCCCAGGAGGCTTTCGGGCACAAGGCAGGGTACACCCTGGACAGGTTGCCAATCCATCGCAGGGCACACACACATACACTCATTCACCCATCCATTCACACACTACGGGCAATTTAGGAACGCCAATTAGCCTAACCTGCATATCTTTGGACTGTGGGAGGAAACCGGAGTACCCGGAGGAAACCCACCAAGCACGGGGAGAACATGCAAACTCCATGCACACAGAGACGGGAATCGAGCCTCATTTTATTTCAATTTAATTTTATTTCATTTGTATAACGCTTTTAATTGTCATTGTTGCAAAGCAGCTTTACACAGTCAAAAGAAAATTATGCAACTTTGTATGAAATGTGAAAGTGTATATATCAGAATGATCAGATGGTCCCTGATGAGCGAGTCGAGGGCGACGGTGGCAAGGAAAAACTCCCTGAGATGGCAATAGGAAGCAACATTGAGAGGAACCAGACTCAACAGGGAACCCATCCTCATTTGGGTGATAATGGATAGTAGGGATTGATCTGCATGATACTGTATGTTAGGAGGCTGGAAATTTATTTACGTTAGTGGTGGCTCAGTGTGTTTAGGCTCTGAGCTACTGATCAGTTTGAGCCGCAGCACATTTTTTATATGTGACAAATAAAGGCTTAAGTTAATATGGAGTCCAGTTCGTTTTTGGAGGCTCAGGTAAACTGTACTAAATTCCATTCCTGAACTTTTGAGTGACTGCAGTCACAAGTCCTCAGAGAACAGCTGTCAGCTTCAGCCGAGACCAGGAACGTCTTCGTGGAAAAGTGGGACTGTCCCCAGTCACAACACACATCCCAAACAGACCACATGGGGCATCCAAGCCAGAAGTCAGGCACCAGGATGAGTCAGACAGGTCCAGAGGGCAGAGGGGTTCTGGATCACTGGCAGCTCAGTAGTGAGTGTTGTGACAGACAGAGAGACAGGGAGAGGGAAAGACTTAGGGAGAGAGCAGAAGAGAAGGAGAGATAACAGGTCATTTTAAGACCATGGTGGGACCTCCAGTCAAAATTGACTCGCACATTCACACATTCCGGGCAATTTAGGAATGCCAGTTAACCTAAATGTCTTTGGGCTATGGCAGGAGAATGGAGTACACAGAGGAAACCCACCAAGCATGGGGAGAACATGCAAACTCCATGAACACAGAGCCTGAAGAATCAAACCTGAATATACACTAAAAAGTTCATAGTGCTCTGCAGTGAATGGAATGGTGTCTCATACTGGGTGGATTCATGGATATGCTTGGGATCCACAGCAAATCTGACCGGGATAAATGTTACTGTAAAAGTTGAACAAGAGACTTGTGGAATAGTGTGTATTCTCTGAACCATCTCAGCTAAGGGACGTGCAGATTCCTGCCATGCATTTTCACGTAATCTCCATACAGGAAGCTTCTTTGTGGTCTGTTGAAGTTTTTTTTTGTTGTTGGTGCTTTCATACACATATGGACATACATGTAAGGACACATGACCACCACAATGCCCATGTGCACAAAGCCAGCTGCATAATGAATAGGGATGGGAATCACCAGGGAACACCTGATACAACATTATCTCGATACCTAAGTGCTGATCCCATTTGTATTGCGATTCTGTACGTATCGTAATTTAATAAATGTCCCAATTTTATATGATTTTTTAAAAATTTTAATTATAATTCTAAACTAACTTCACAAATAATTGGCTCCTACAGCACAGGATGCTATGCTGCCTACCAATGTGTGACTTGTTTCCCATACAGTATTAGATCTTCTGTTTACAACTTTTTATCCAGACTGTTCTTCCAAATTGTTTGTTCAGGCTCCAGTACATAAAAATTTTACTATATTTAAATATACATACATCCTGAACAAAAATCCTGAGAGGTGTATAAACTGTTTAAGTTTGTGCACTTTTTTGTGCTTTGATAACAAAGCAGTTTATAGAGGGAATGTAAATCAGTTGTGAATGGGAGAAATGGGAGAGCGTTCAGTCGAGTTTATTGTGCCTGAAGTATTGCACAGATGTTGCTGTTGCTGCTATTTGTGTAACAATCTGTGGAAACAAAGCTTTGTGTACCGTACACTTCTCCCTGTCACCCATATGTGTGACACCCATGGAGCCATGGACTGCTGAGATTCGGGTGAAAGCACTCAAGTGTCTCCTACACAACCTTGACCTCAACCCCACTCAACACCAATTGGAAGAATGGGACCACCCACTGCGCCCCAGACCTCCTCATCCATGGGAGTGGTACTGGAGCTTCCTCAACATCCATCACTAATGCTCTTGTATGGGAATTAACACAAATCCCCACACGCATATAGCATGGTGACATGGTGGCTTTGAGGTTACCAATGTCGCCTTGCACCTTCAGGGTCCGGGTTTGATTTCTGCCTTTCCTCCTGTTTCCTCCAACAGTGCACATTAGGTTAATTGCCGTTCCCAATTTGCCCATAATGCATGAATTAGTGTGTATGTATTTGACCTGTGATGGATTGGCACACTGTTCAGAATGTACCCCCACCTCGTGCCTCCTGGGATAGGCTCCAGACCCCCACGACCCTGAATACAATATAAATGTCATACACACTCAATCTGCGCCCGGCACTAGGACCCGGAAGTAAGACGGGCGCAAAACCAGGAAGTATAAAAGAGGTAAACAAACGATGGCTTACCGCTCAGTCATTGAGTTCGGCCCATGTCAGCTCCAGCTGTCGTTTCAGCAAACCGTGAGTACTCACATGTTGGTTCCGTTTTGTCTTTGCTATTGTGTGTGTATTTTTAGGACGCGGGTTAAATTTGTGTTTTTCCCTTGCTCCGTTTTTGTGAGAGTCCTTAAACTAAATCGCGTGGTTATCCTGCCTGCTCGCTTCTTTCCGCGTTTGGGTTTATCCTCCACGCTACATTGGGCTAACCGCTAAAGCTACGTCTTCTGGTCACCTCAGGTTAGTCCATCTTGACAGAATGACTGAGCCTTCCGCGGTAAACCCAGCGGATTATGCGAGTCTCTGCGACGTTGTAGATCAGCATGCGGCGCTAATCAATCAGCTCACCGCGGATCTCGCTTCCCTCCGCCGCGAGGTCGCTGAGCTCCGGCGGGAGAATACGGATCTCCGCGCAGCTGTTGGTGACGTCACTGCTCGATCGCACGTCGCGGGGGCCGCGGCGCCGCATCCCCCCCCCCCTCCTCCTTCTGATGTTTTTCTTTCTCTACCAGAGAAGTGGAACGGCACGGACGGGAAGTGCAGCGTTTTTCTAACAGCTCTCGATCTGGTGTTTGAGTTTAATGCCACCAAATACTCCACCGATCGCCTTCGCATTGCTCTTCTCGTCTCGTTGCTAAAAGGGCAGGCAGCAGAGTGGGCCACGGCAGTTTTACGGGCAGATACAGACACCGCCCACTCTTACAATGAGTTCACTCACCAACTCAAACTCACTTTCGAACATCCAGCGGGCGAGGTGGAGACCGACACCAGACTTTATCACCTGAGGCAGGGAGGATTGCCCGTGAGCCGCTATACGGCCGAGTTTCGCACTCTCGCCGTCCAGACAACGTGGGGCGATGCAGCACTCCGGACATCCTACTACGAGGGACTGGCTTCTCGGATTAAGGACGAACTAGCCGGGCGAGAGCTTCCTGCGACCCTGGAGGGCCTAATCCAACTCGCTCTCCGGATCGACCAGCGCCTCCTCTCTCGTCCGAGGCCAGCCCCTCGCACCCTGCCACCTGCACCCACCTTCGCCGTCACCACGTCACGACCACCACCCGCCTTCACTGTCACCACTCCACGCCCCGCAGACTCCGCCACCTACGTCACCCCGGGACATGTCGGTTCTCCACCTCCTGCCGTGGTTGACACCGGAGCCGGGGAACCCATGCAACTAGGACGCGCCTCCTTGACCGCTGCAGAACGGGAGAGACGTTTTCGTGAAGGGCTCTGTGCCTATTGCGGGTCAGCTACACATCACAGGGCAACATGCCCGCTCAGACCGGGAAACGCCCAGGCCCGGTGAGAGGAGAGAGAGACTCGCCGGGTCCCCTTCGTCTCTCCGCCATCACCACCAACTCCTCCCGTCTCACGGTTCAGGTACACCTCCAGGTTGGCCACAAACGGGTCCGAAGTGCTGCGTTCATCGACTCCGGGGCAGCAGGTAACTTCATTGACTCTGCATATGCCAAAACCCTGGGGGTAAAACTCGAGGCGTTATCCCAGCCCGTTCGCATCACCTCTGTCGACGGTCGCCCCCTCTCCACCAGCCCAATCAGCACCCGAACAGAACCCATCACCGTCTCCATCAACCAACACCATGAACAGTTAAGATTCTTCGTCACCTCCATCTCATCTCCACCCATCATCCTTGGTCATCCCTGGCTGCTCCAACATGACCCTCTAATCTCCTGGACCCAGAATCGGATCCTTCAGTGGGGCGCGACCTGCAACGAACTATGCCTACGGGCAGCGGCTGGGACGTGCTCTAGGGAGTCCGAGGCCCCCGACGTCGACACCAACTCCATCCCCGAACCATACCGAGACCTAGCAGAGGTTTTCTGCAGGCGACGAGCCACCCATCTTCCTCCTCATCGTTCATACGACCTCGCCATAGACCTCCAACCCGGTACGATCCCCCCCCGCGGCCATCTCTACTCACTCACACCCACCGAGACCCAGGTGATGGAGGAATATGTAAACAACGCCCTGCGCCAAGGCACCATCAGGCCCTCCTCCTCACCTGCCGCCGCGGGGTTCTTCTTCGTGAAGAAGAGAGGCGGGGAACTTCGCCCTTGTGTCGACTATCGGGGGCTCAACCATCTCACCATCAAAAATCGACATCCTCTGCCTCTTACCAACTCAGCCCTGGACGCCCTCTCTGGCGCCACCATCTTTACGAAGTTGGACCTCCGGAGCGCCTACAACTTGGTGCGCATCAGAGAGGGCGATGAGTGGAAGACGGCATTCATCACCCCCACCGGACATTATGAAACTCTTGTCATCCCATTTGGACTGTGCAATGCCCCCGCCGCATTCCAACACTTCATTAACGACGTCCTTCGGGACATGCTCGGTCGGTGGGCATTCGCATACCTGGACGATATTTTAATTTATTCACGCACCATGGAAGAACACACTCAGCACGTCAGGGCGGTTCTAAAGAGATTACTCGCCCACCAACTGTACTGTAAGTTGGAAAAGTGCGCTTTTCACGAGCGCTCCACCACGTTCCTGGGTTTTGTCATCTCGCCCCAGGGTGTGGCCATGGACCCGCAGAAGCTAGAGGTTGTGCGTCATTGGCCCCTACCCAAGACCCTCAAACAGCTTCAACGGTTTCTCGGGTTTGCGAACTTCTATCGTCGCTTTATCCGGGACTACAGTACAGTTGCCGCCCCCCTAACCGCTCTGACCCGTCCTTCCTCTCTCCCTTTTCACCTCAACCCGGCAGCTGTCTACGCTTTTCGATCACTGTGTCACCGCTTCACCACTGCACCGATTCTCCACCACCCAGATGTCAATAAATCATTCGTTGTGGAGGTGGATGCTTCAGATGTGGGCGCTGGAGCTATCCTCTCACAGCAAGGTCCAGACCAAAAACTACACCCTTGTGGTTTTTTCTCCAGAAAATTTGACTCCACTCAGCAGCGATACGGGGTAGGGGACCGCGAACTGCTGGCCATAAAGTGGGCTCTGGAGGAGTGGCGTCACTGGCTCCAGGGCGTCAGTGAGCCATTCATAGTCTGGACGGACCATCAAAATCTAATCACCATCCGAAACATTAAACAGTTAAACCCACGACAGGCGCGGTGGGCATTATTCTTTGAGAATTACAACTTCCACCTCTCATACCGCCCGGGGCCCAAGAACACCAAAGCTGACGCCCTCTCCCGACAACTAGAGGTGGACCCCCCCCGGGCGGACCCCGCGCCTGTCCTCCCCTCTTCCAAGATCATCGCACCCCTGCAACTGGACCTGGAAACGAGAGTGCGCCAGGCACGAGGTACAGAGACCGAACCGGCAGGTGTGCCACCTGGACGACTCTTCGTGCCTGAAGGGATGAGACCCGAGGTTCTCCGCTGGGGACACTCCTCCCCAATTTCGGGCCATCCAGGCACCCGACGATCCCTCCAATTTATCCAGCGCGACTTCTGGTGGCCATCCATGACGAGGGACGTCCAAGAGTTCGTTCAGGCATGCCCAGTGTGTGCCAGGGCAAAGACCACCAACCAACCCTCTCCAGGAGAACTGCAACCCCTTCCCGTCCCTCGACGGCCCTGGACGCACATTGCCGTGGACTTCATCACGGGCCTGCCGGCCTCCGAAGGAAAAGACACCATCCTCACGATCGTGGATCGGTTCTCTAAGACCGTGCATCTGGTGGCTCTCGCCGGACTCCCGTCAGCAAAGGAAACAGCAGAGCTGATTTTAGAGCACGTAGTCCGTCTGCATGGGTTCCCCAAGGATATCGTCTCGGACAGAGGGCCCCAGTTCACAGCCCGGTTCTGGAAGGCCTTCTGCCGTCTGATCGATTCCACCTGCAGTCTGTCCTCCGGATACCACCCACAGACTAACGGTCAGACGGAGCGGACCAACCAACAACTGGAGCGCTATCTGAGATGTTTCGTAGCGGACCGTCAGCGCTCCTGGGCACGCTACCTCATTTGGGCGGAACTATCACACAACCTCCACATCTCCTCTGCCACTAACCTAAGCCCATTTGAGGTATGCCACGGTTTCCAACCCACCGTCTTCAACCACCCAGAGCCGGAGGTTGATGTACCGTCAGCCCAACAGTTGGTCCGCAGATGTCGGCGGCTCTGGACTACGACCAACCAGGCCATCCAACGTGCCAATGCCCGCTACATCCACCAACATCGCCGCCGACATCCTCCGGGACGACTATACCACGTAGGTGACAAGGTATGGCTGTCCACAAAAAACCTCCACCTCCGCACCGAGTCAAAGAAACTTTCCCCCAGATTCATCGGACCATACCACATCACTCACAGAATTAACCCTGTCACCTACCGGCTCCAGCTGCCTGCGGCGCTCCGGATCCATCCAGTCTTCCACCTGTCCCAGTTCAAGCCCTTCATCACCTCACCCATGATTCCACCCACCCCCCCAGCTCCTCCTCCCCGGATCATCGACGGCGGTCCCGCCTACACCGTGCGCCGAATCCTTGACTCGCGCCCTCGGGGCAAAGGTACGCAATACCTGGTGGACTGGGAGGGCTATGGCCCCGAGGAGCGATCTTGGATCCCGGCCCGGTTCATTCTCGACCCCCAGCTAATTCGGGACTACCGTCACAGGGTATCCTCCATCCCAGGACCGTCAGGAGCCAGTCCTGGACAGGGGGGTACTGTCATACACACTCAATCTGCGCCCGGCACTAGGACCCGGAAGTAAGACGGGCGCAAAACCAGGAAGTATAAAAGAGGTAAACAAACGATGGCTTACCGCTCAGTCATTGAGTTCGGCCCATGTCAGCTCCAGCTGTCGTTTCAGCAAACCGTGAGTACTCACATGTTGGTTCCGTTTTGTCTTTGCTATTGTGTGTGTATTTTTAGGACGCGGGTTAAATTTGTGTTTTTCCCTTGCTCCGTTTTTGTGAGAGTCCTTAAACTAAATCGCGTGGTTATCCTGCCTGCTCGCTTCTTTCCGCGTTTGGGTTTATCCTCCACGCTACATTGGGCTAACCGCTAAAGCTACGTCTTCTGGTCACCTCAGGTTAGTCCATCTTGACAATAAAGCGGTATAGACGATGAGTGAGTGAATGAGCGTGATGGTTGCATGTCCACAAACTTGTGGCCTTTTTGGTGTATCAAAAGAGTAAGAGTTTTACAGTAGGTGGGTTTTGTGTTTTTATATCCTTTGCAGTTTGCAGTTCATATCCTTTGCCGTTGAAAATGCACTTTTCAGATGGTTCAGATGGTTGCATTTACTGTTATGAGAGCTTCAAAGAAATGTCTAGGAGAGAAACGAATGATGTTTAATTCATTTTAAAAGTGTCCTTCCTGTTATAGTGACATCTCTATTTATGTCCATACTAAAGCTCACCTATAAGCTGTGTGAATGACTCCGAATTGACTACTGCTGGCTTTTTTTAGCAGCTCAGTGGCTGGTGATTAATGGTCAGACATCCTCCCAGAAGAAAATGTGAGTGAATGAAATATTAATGAGCTAATGTATTCCAGAGGAGCCAGAATTAAGCCATTCCTCTTTATCAGTCCAGAGGAGTGTGGTCTGCAATTAGTAATTAGTTTGTTCACTGGCTGCAGGATTATTCCAGACCTTGTTTATTGGAGCATTTCACAGCTCACCCCCGACATACACCCCCCCCCAACCCACCCACCCCCCAACATCTTTGTGATTTGTCAGAACCGAGCTCATTTCAGGTAGACTCGAGCACAATCATTCTACCATATCCTTTGTATTTTTAACAAGCTGCTGCTCTGTGACACAGGCAGGAACAGGAATAGGAGTAAAAGGCTTTGCATGTATGGGGGCTACATTTATTATTACACAAGTAGGTTTAAAATATAACTCTCGTTGTATGCTTGCGTTTTAATCTGTATGCAGTGCTAATGGGACTTACTGATCAAGTGTAGCTATACGAAGAACAGCCTGAAGGCAGGTTCTAGACGGTAAATTAAGAATGTTGCCCGTGTTAATGTAATCGCCTGAAGTCTATGATAGTGTTGGCCTTTGTGTTGTTTGCTTAATCGGTCATATATGTTCTCCTACAGGAAATCGGGGATGTGTGTTTAAGGCTGAATGTGGCTCTGATAGATGGCACAGTGTCGTGGTGGTTAGCATTATCGCCTTGCATCTCCAGGGTCTGGATTTAATTCCCCACGGGTCTGAGTTTGCATGTTCTCCCTGTGCTTGGTGGGTTTCCTCCCACTGTCCAAAGACATGCAGGTTAGACTAATTGGCATCCTCAAATTGCCCGTAGTTTGTTAATGTTGACTGGAGGTCGTGAAAATGGGAATAATTACAATGGTCCCTAGTTGGGTGGTGGTGTAGTGGTTAGCACTGTCGCCTTGCACCTCCAGGGTCCGGGTTTGATTCCCGGCCAGGCTCGATTCCCGTCTCTGTGTGCATGGAGTTTGCATGTTCTTCCTGTGCTCGGTGGGTTTCCTCCGGGTACTCCGGTTTCCTCCCACAGTCCAAAGACATGCAGATTAGGCTAATTGGCGTTCCCAAATTGACCATTGTGTGTGTGTGTGCTCTGCGATGCATTGGCACGCTGTCCAGGGTGTACCCTGCCTCGTGCCCTGGGATAGGCTCCAGGTCCCCGCGACCCTAAATACAGGATAAAGCGGTATAGAAGATAGAACACAAAGGGAATGAATGTCCCTAGTTGGACTACAGAGGTTCCTACAAGTAGATGCATGAATGGATGTTGGCTCTCCTACAGTAAATGACCATGATGCTTTTCAATTTAAATAACAATCTGATCAGTGGCATCTTTAACATGACTTTGTAAATATCATAAAACACATTAATTAGCGCAGTAAGGCTGTGATTAATTAGGGAGAAAAACCTGTCATCGTTATCTTATTTAGCATTCATTCTGCAAGTAAGGCAGTATGTCAATGCTGTAGAATAGAATACGTTGTCTAAGTATTCCAAGATTAACCTCGCCCTGTGTGAATGAATAGGACCGAAACAAATGCAAGACAGTGGCCATCCATAAATTGATTTAGGACACCTTCACAGAGAAGTATATTAAAGTGGAAAGAGCAAACACTCTCCTAACATGGCTTTAGAGATTTTACAGAGAAATCCATATGCCGGGTTACAGCTAATACTACACCAGACATCAGACGAAACTTTAAAAGGTTGTGCTATTTCAATCCTGCAGCTTTTACCAATTAATGTTTGATCCTAATTCCTAAAGCTGTGCAGTCTACAGGTACTGAGACTAGACCTGAATACTTACTTTTGCACACATACAAAGACCTCCCAAGATTTAGTATAGCCATTTTCCCCTTGCTTTGTCTCGTCTTTGGGTAACCCAGTAGTGGCTTACAGTATGTCTACATTTATGGTTAACAGCAACCTATCATCCAAAGCTAAAGAAAGCTTGCATCTTTTCTGGCATGGTGAGTGTCCTTTTAACATATAGTATGTAGCATGCCTTGTTTCATACAGTAAATTGCTAAGGAACTTCATGGCACCTGTTGGTTTTGGGTCAATCGCCCCTTATTAGTATTGCTATACTTTTCTAGATATGTCTCCCAGACACCATACTGTATATCCTATCCCAACCAAGTTCCAAAATGTACCACTTAATACACTTCAATACAAACACTCCATCCATCTGGGAACCTCTGTAGTCCAATAAGGGACCCTGGAGGCCAGTGGTGGCAAGTGGGAGCCAATGGTTACCATTGTATTTGTTCACATTTTTACGACCCTGGTAGAACTTCCAGTCACCATTCAAACACTACTTGCAGTTTGTGAATGCCAATTAGTCTAATCCACATGTCTTGGAGTGTGGAAGGAAACTAGAGTACCCGTAGGAAACCCAACAAGCACGGAGAGAACATGCAAACTCCACGCACACAGACCCTGAGGCGGGAATCAAACCTGGACCCTGTGACTCTAGGCCACAATGTCACCAATACAATCCCTTCATAATCATACTTCATGCAGACTTTTATCCAATCCACCAATGTTTTACATGTTAATGCCATGTGCACAAGGGATTTATTTTGGATCAATCAAAAAAAAAACAAGCACTACAACATAAAATTATCAAAGGTTATACTCTATATTTCATGTCTGATATACTTTAATGTGTCTTGGGCAATAGGAGACTGTCTTAGGCTCCTTTCCCACATTCCCAAACTGTTTGTAAGCATCCACTGAACTGTCCTGTAATTACGTGGCCAGTATGATGAAGTACGTAATAGTTAACACAGTGGCCTCTCACTGGGTTGAGGGTTCGATTCCCGCCTTGAGAATACATGTTCTCCCTGTGCTTGGTGGATTTCTTCAGGGTATTCTGGTTCCTCCCACAGTCCAAAGACATTTAGATTAGGCTATTGGGAATTCCCAAAATGCCCGTAGTGTGTCATTGTACTGCAATCGATTGGATGTACACTGCCTTGAGGCTCCAGCCTGCGACGCTGTACAGGATAAGTGGTATAGAAGATGAACGAATGAATGAATGAATTACGTGATGGTTCTTGATTACTAGGGTATGCATTAGCGTTGTGGGTCACCATTTGTCTCAAGATGGATGGATGGATGCATGGATGGATGGATGGATGGATGGGTGGATTTAGTAGTTTAGTCCAGGGTTGGATTAGCCATTTTAACAGATTTGCTCCACCCCCTTATGAGAGTTTGTCATATGCAATCCAGTAGACAGCTCATAGCTCTTCACGATAACAACCAAACAAGGAATTTGGCATTTTTTGAGTTATATAATCCATTGTAAAGAGACAAGAACCACTTACAAACCATTGCAATACACCTTCGAACCAACCAACAACCTGTTGTGATGTACTGTATGATTACAGAACATCTAAAAACTTCCTCACAATCTTCCTGGAATACCTTATAATATTACAGTAAGATCATACCAGCTCAGGTCTTTTCAGAGGCGTAATCGTTGTGCACAATACATACTGTATTAATGTGAATGAAGCAGAACCTAATAGTGATTGTCAGCGCTCATTCAAAGCTTGACAATTAAGTGGGAAACATACTGCATATGAGTCGCTCACAGCGAGCGTCAGCTCTGCACACCGGGTCCGGATAGCATTTCAACTAATATCGATCTCTGCCTAAAAGCACGACTAGCATATACACCAGCATTGCATATGTATGTGTTTTTCATCAGACACCACAAAGTCGTATTGAATGCTGTCTAATGCAGTTAAATGGATTTGAGTAAAATATATATATATATATATATATATATATATATATATATATTTTTTTTTTTTTTTTTTTTTTTTTTTTTTTTTAATAGCCCCATTCAAACTATTATTACAAGGATACGTCTTGTTTAGTTTTTTCTTTCAACAGCCACTGCTGCTGAACACATTGTGTGTTAAACTAAAGCACTGACGGAGATGCGGTTCTGCTTTTCATGGCCAATTCACTTCATTTACATTCTCACTCTTGACTCCTGGTTTTTCTGACCTAAGAGCAGTTTGCGTTTTCCAGTGAAATGACTATTAATAACTGCATTTATTCCTGTTTAGGTGCACATTTCCACAATTCGATCCTACACTAATGAGGTCACTTGCCTGCGCGCACACACACACACACACACACACACACACACATATGATTGTGTGAAATGTTTAAGCACTTTATCCTGGTACACATAGAGCCTTTCCCAAGAACACTGGGTAGCATGAGTGAGGACCATACACACACACACACACACACACACACACCATGTTCGTGCAACATTGTGCCAGCCTGCAATGATTATTTTATACAATAATGTTTTGCCATTCTTGGGTAATGGGTGCCAGTAATTCTAGATTTCACCTCACAGCGTTCAAACAATAAGCTTAACTGTACAAGGTGATATAAATGTTCACAAAGCATATCATGTGCTCATCCATTTAAATCTGTACAGCAAGTTTTTTTTAAAGCCGCTTTGAAATAACAACTGAAGCTACTGTTACTAATATTGTTTGCAGTCTAGTGGCCTAATCCATTCGAATCATTATACAGTACATAAACAGAGTATTTTTTTCAGTGGTGGATAATATACACAATTCAATAGAGATACCCCAGGTCCCAAATGTCTCCTCCATTTCAAACTTAATTCTCTAAACAAATACAAGTGCAAAAGTCTTGAGTATCCTCTAATTCAGCATCAGCAGTACACTAATCACCGTCCTGATCATCTGTCATCATCTGCACCTGATTTTCACTGGTCCATGCCTTAAAGGTAGATGTGATTTTAGGCTTAAAGAGTTTTTTGTTTGTTAAGGACGCAAAGTAACCTATGAATTATTCATATACATCATATAATCATTTGGGTACAGGGACTGGAGGGAAAATGAGACACAAAAAGGTCCTACATGAAGCCTTTACTGTATATAATATATATAATTCAATTCAATTAAATTTTATTTGTATAGCGCTTTTAACAATCGTCATTGTCACAAAGCAGCTTCACACAATCAAATGAATTATTTAAGTTTGTATGGAATGTGAATGTGTATGAATCAATATTCACCAAAACTATATTAAATGTACGGAGAAGTATAAAAAAAAATTTGTTACTATAATTCCTAGTATTATTTTTGTTATTAGACTCTTTGTTGTTCTCCCCGTGCTTGGTGGGTTTCCTCCGGGTACTCCGGTTTCCTCCCACAGTTCAAAGACATGCAGATTAGGCTAATTGGCGTTCCCAAATTGACCATAGTATGTGAATGTGTGTGTGTGTGTGTGTGTGTGTGTGTGTGTGTGCTCTGCGATGGATTGGCACGCTGTCCAGGGTGTACCCTGCCTCGTGCCCTGAGTCTCCTGGGATAGGCTCCAGGTCCCCGCGACCCTAAATACAGGATAAAGCGGTATAGAAGATGAATGAATGAATGAATGAATGACTCTTTGTTACTGGAGGTCCTACCAAGGTCAATACAATAGGAATCACTATTGGCCTCCACAGGTCTTATGTGCACTACAGAGTCTCCTAGATGGATGAGTGGACTCTTGCTCAACCTACTCCCTTCAGTTGGGAAGGCTCTAATATCTCTCTTTGCACATATCAGTTAATATAAGGTCATTAAGTGAGACTGACACTGATGTCAATTAACACCTGAGGGTCTGTGAAATAAGAGGATTTGAGAAGAAGTTAACTTTCCTTTTAGGATTTTTTTTTATATCATCTTTGAACCTCGCTATCAAAAAAATAAATAAAGAACCTGAACATTTTGCCCAAATATCTAAGATAACAGACTTTCTTTGATAAATAGTTCTGTGAGCTTCATGCCGTGTAGTATCTAGTGAAGATGTACTGAAACGATGGATTGCTTGATCTTTAAGCAGAAGTTATGATCAGAAGTGGTCTCATTTGGTTAAAGTGGACCTTCGCTCCACCTACAGCCGGGGCCAAAAGTTTTGAGAATGACACAAATGTTAATTTTCACAAAGTCTGCTTCTTCAGTGTTTTTAGATCTTTTTGTCAGATTTTTCTCTGGTATAGTGAAGTATAATTAACAAGCATTTCATAAGTGTCAATGGCTTTTATTGACAATTACATTTTTCAGTTTATTCAAAGAGTCAATATTTGCGGGCTCTACTTTTTCAAGACCTCTACAATTCATGCTGTCAATCAACTTCTGGTCCACACCTTGACTGATGGCAGCCGATTCTCGCATAATCCAACGCTTGGAGTTTGTCAGAATTTGTGGGTTTTTGTTTGTCCGCCTGCCTCTTGAGGATCGACCACAAGTTCTCAATGAGATTAAGGTTTGGGACGTTTCCTGGATATGGACCCAAAATTTCCATGTTTTGTTCTCCGAGCCACTTAGATAGCACTTTTGTCTTATGGAGCTCCATCACGCTGGAAAAGGCACTGATCATCATCAAACTGTTCTTGGATGGTAAGGAGAAGTTTGGCTGTGTTCTTAATCACAATTGTGATCACAACATTGTGATCAAAACTTTGTGGTGATGTTAATGTGTCAATGTTACAGACATTGGACCAGCGTTGGTATTGAAAGTTATAAGACGTTGATGAAACATGTTGACTACATGATAACTGGCCCTAACGCAATGTTGCAAAAACAACCTAAACACTGTACTAATACCCAAACAATAGCCTGAGTGGGAATTGAACTCATGCCCCGGTGGCAAAAGCGCTGTTTGCTAACCAACTGTCCACTAAGGATCATGCTGGTGATGCTTCAAAACGCACATACATAACGACTAGTGTCACAAGCACTACAGTACATTACAGCAATTTGGGAGCTAATTTGTGTTCAACAGTTTTGTAGTTTTGTATTACAAGCAAATGATTATTTAACAAGGTATTAATTAGAAGGTCCTGCGACCCTGTGCACAGGATAAAGCGTATAGAAGATGAGTGAGAGTGAGTAAGTAATTAGAGGTTGAACATTTGTGCAACGTGGAAGAACAACATGGACCATTCTTCATAGCACACTTTGTAGACATGTTGAAGGAGCATGTGTGGTGTGTGCGCCACCCAGAGTGCAGCACTGACCACCAGTAAAGGTAAACAAATTTCAATTTTAAATTACTAGAACATCTCTAGTTCTTTTAGCTCAGGTTTCCTTACTGTGGTCCTGAGGATCGACTGCCTCGGAAAGTTTCAAGTTCTTTATTGCCAGCATGCTTATGAAGAACTTGATAATTAGCAGATGATATTTTGCCTGGTGCTGAAATGCACTTTAGTCTCAGTTATCCAGATACAATAACTAAAACAGGTCACTGTGGTGCAACAGCTTAGGAATTGTCATTGTGGCATACATCATGTATGAAGGACACAGAGACTTTATGACACAGCTATGTACCGTAAAGGGTGTCCTATTATCATTCATTGTTGGACAGGCGGGCGACACGGTGGTTTAGTGGTTAGCACTGTCGCCTTGCACCTCCAGACTCGATTCCCGACCGGGTTTGTGTTTCCTCCGGGTGCTCCTGTTTCCCCTCACAGTCCAAAGACATGCAGATTAGACTAATTGGCATTCCCAAATTGCCTGTGGTGTGTGAGTGAGGGTGTGTATGTGTGTATCCTGTGATGGCTTGTACCCCTGTGCTTTGTACCCTATGTCATCCGGCGTAAAACCTGTGTCAAGTTGTGAAATGTTGTATGGTTCACTGTGGTGACCCTTCGATGGAAGCAGCCAAAAGACCTCCAACAACAATATGGGTTTCCAGTATGTATGTATACGGACAACATATTAGAATAAACATCACTTGCCGTTTTTGGTTTTTCTATTTTTGATCATAAATGTGCTTCAAGTTTCCCATTTGGTATAAAAAGGGGAAAAAAGTGCATAGCTCGTTTTCTGTCTCACCTCCTGGGGATAGCGTTTTTCAGAATATTCCCATTTCCAACGTTCTGATTGGCTAGAAATATAGACTTCCACAAAGGGACATGGAGGGCAGAAGCTCATTTGCTTTAAACGCAACAAAAACAAAGAGTGTGTTTGGAACAAGAGTGAAAGGAACTTCAAAGAAAGCAGAATGCATGATGATCTGCCTTGTATTTCAGCAGGAACGTTACCAGGCACATCTTGGAGACCTCCGTGACATGTTATTAAAGGAGTGTCATATGGCACATTTACCTTCAGTTTACATCTCAGAAGTTCAACACTCTCCCAGGCAGCTACTATAACTGGGGTTGCAGGAGCAACAAGGGCATATAAATGACAAACAATTAACGCCACTGTATCTTTCAGATGTAATATCAGACCATGGCCTGATGTCAGTCCTCATTACATTAAGACGGTAGATGTGTCTGAAGTAATGAAGTGATTAAGCTTTTGGATAAATTGCAATGTCAATCACTATTAAGAGAAAACGCCACTGATAAAAAACATCAGGAATCTCCTTTTGTGGATGTTGTAGCGATACAGCACATGGCCCATGCTCTGGGAAGTTATTGTTTCGGAGTAATTTATCTCGAGGAACGTCCTATTTTAAAAATGTCATCTTTTGTTTATAGTTATGTGTGGAACTTGTTAATGAAGGGAATTCAATTACGGTTTAATCCATCCTCCTGTTATGAAATCCCAACTCCAGAAAAACGATAAGAAGGTTTTATGTCCTAGCTGAGTCTTGTGCATTTCTGTGATAAGCTAATTGATTTTTTTTTTTTCTACTAACAATTGTTTACTAACAAAGTCTGGACAACACCATTTTTAACACCTCTGATATGAATGTATTGAATATACTGTACAGTGTAATATGTTTGTTGCGTCTCGTTAACGATAGACTCCCTTAGTAAGGAAAAGAAAAATGTAATAAAACTCTAAAAATGTTTTTACTATAAATCCACTCAACTCAAATTATGTTATATTATCCCTGGCTGAAACATTTTTCTCCAGAATTTAATTGGAGTTGTCAAAGACATAGAGTTATTCAACTGTTTCTCTTAGAAACCAATCTTCCATCAAAACAACCCGAACAGATGTGCACAGATGAGGCAGAAACAGGTGCTGATCATTAGAAGGTTAGTGGCGCTGAACTGTGATGGGTCAGAAAATGAATAAGCGCTTGGCTGTTCAAACTGTTTGTCTTGGTAGTTTTGGATAAAACTAAGACTGATGGCAGTACGGTGGCGTAGTGGTTAGCACCGGGGCCTTGCACATCCCAGGGTCCTGGGTTCGATTCCCGCCGCTGGGTCTATGTGCATGAAGGGTTTCCTCCGGTAACTCCCACAGTCCAAAGATATGCAGATTAGGCAAACTGGCGTTCACAAATTGCCTGTAGTGTGTGAATGCGAGGGCGAATGTTGACTGGAGATCCTACCACAGTTGTAAAAATGGGAATAAATATAGTGGTTCCCATTTGGACTACAGAGGTTCCTGAATGGATGAATGGATGGAGAAGGATGATGAATTTTAAATGTCCTTTTTTTTTATCTGAGTAATCAATTACCTATCTATAACTATTTAAAATGATGATGAACAAATTAAAACCAGAGGCTGTTCGATTGATGGCCGTCGACTATATTTAAACTCTTCAGGCTGTTTACATAATTAGACTGTTCAACATTTCTTTACGATTATTTAAGAAGTGTGTAGCCAGGTCAGTAAAAAACAAAAAAAAGATAATTCATTGCCAGCCTACTTTTTTTTTTCAATACATAAGTCTCCTATTCTATTTACCCTCAGGACTCATATACCATTCTGCCTAAAGAGCATTCAGTCAAGGCAGCTACCCAATATTTGCAGTGTCAGTGCATATTGTTTTATTTAGTTTTTTTACTTACAAATTGCAAATATTTATTCATATGTCATTTGTTACCTGCGCTATTAAAAGAATTAACTTTTGGATTGTAAAGGTACTGTAATTAGATAGATCTGGTCATTGCATTGTTAGAAGTGTGGATATTTAATAAGTCATTGAGAAATCACCAGGTGAGCACGCTGGTCTGAGATAGCCAATGATCAATAAACCTGATGGCCATGAAGTGACTCATCATTAATACCAATTGACATGAAGGAGCATAAATTTAAACAGGAGTGCACGGCTCAAGAGATTAGAATGACAGACCATACCACAGCCTGCCAATAAAATTGAATCTTATAAATAAAATCTTTATATGAGACCTTATAGGACCTTATATAAAATGTGTATTACAGTATCATAATGAATATTCAAACTAGTTAGTAAAACAGTCAGACAACAAGTTTTTAGAATCCAACCTACGTATAAAGTTTTAGCTCAATGCATGAAATTGCACATAAAGTTGCTGAGTCTAGACCTGAGCAACTGAAGCAACCCCAGATCATACAGTAACACTGTCTCCAGAGACCTGTACAGTGGACACTATGCATGTTGGGTGCATCGCTTCATGCTCTTCCCTCCTTACTCTGACACGCCCATCACTCTGGAATAGTTATTACTTATGGACACACAGCTGATTAATCCCAATCCTGTCAGTTCTCATCACAATGTGTGCGTATGGACATGGTTTTACACTTTCACTATTAAACATAGTTCTAATTTCTATTGTTCATTTACAGTGGTGGGTCACCAAGTGTTAATGGTTCAGCACTATCCTCCCAGGTTTTATTAACTCACTGGACAGTTCTGAACCCAATTCCAGATGTTTAAATCACCTTACTTACTTGTTTTATTTTCGCATGATGCAAGTCCAATAATTTGACCCTTCTGAAGCAGCGATGTTGTTCTGGTCAGACAGTGTACTTGAAAACGGTATTGATATAATAATGCAGGTCAGATTATGTGTTAGTTCAGATATTGAACAGAACAGTTCAGATGTTAGGTATTTATTAAGTAAGCAGGAATAATCAAGTGTTAATATAGTAATTCCTCAAGAACTACTTTTTATTGCAATAGACTACCAGGTTGACTAAAGTGTAGTTTAGTAATCGCCAAAACTTTGGCAATTATTAGAAGTCGTACTGATGGTTATACTGCACGCACTGCAGCGGATGATGTGCTATTACTTTTCTAAGGAATAAAACTGACAATTTCCCAAATTTCCGATCTTTCAGATTCAGGACTAGACTCCCTATTCCCCTGAATTTTGCACGCACCTCCAAGAAACATTCGGCCGGGTTAAGTGCAATGGACCGAGAATAACGCACCCTTTTCAAGTTATAAGGATCCGTTTGGTATCCGTGACCAAGCACTTTGTTTCCCTGACTCCTAGCCTGCTCATTTCTTGGTCTGGTAGTTACACAACATGGCATGTCGAATGGCTTGAAAAACTCTAAAAATAAGTTATAAAACATGTCAAGAAAAAAAATTATTCAGCTCTTCAAAATGGCCTTTAAATTATTGCAAAAATCAATCCATAGGCTTTAATGTGGTTTATAGAGAGGACACTCACTGAACAAATGGTTTTTGACCTCTTTGGATAAACTGACATCCTGCACTAAATTTTTGAATTACAGTAGTACTTCGGCATACAAATTTAATCTGTTCTGGGGGCGAAAATTTATATCGTGAAACACATTTTAATATAGGAAATAAAAAAAAATAAAATAAAAATGTAAATCTATAAATGCAGATATTCTGATCCAACCGAAATTATTACCAATTTCCAACACTCTAATCATATTTTTGCATATAAAAACTTAATAAAGCATGTAAATGAAGTAAAATACTTCCCTAATTTATGCTTCCTCTTGGCACGGGCTGCTTTAAAAATTAAACTGAAATGAATCCTGTTTTTGCTCCCGTCCTCCCGTCCCGTCTTGAGACCTTCATGGTGCTATGTCTTCACTAAATCTTGCACAAAAAGCCAAAAAATAAAAACCACACCAAAATTAATATGTAACCCCACTTTGCTTGGTTTTCCATTGACAAAAGTTGACATCCAACCATTTTATAGCCTTAAACTAAGAATCAAAGCTCTATCAGCTATTGTATGTGTTGCATGGTGCGGGTTCGAGAGCCGCATGACGGGATGGAATGATATTAATAAGAGCTCTTACGCAAGGTTCCTGAGTGCTTAATGAAATAGAAGTTTGGGACAGTACTTGTGACACGCATGGGAAGACCTTCCTGTTTGGAGATAGCGTGGGGATATTAATTAGGAACAAAAAAGAAAACGGGGCTCTGCAATCTAAATATAAAGCTTTCTATCCTCTTGGGGCGAGTGCACCCTTACAGAGGATTTCTGTGTGATTTATCTGTGCCTTTACACTTTAACTCAGAGCGAGCGTGCATGCCAATAGCACCGCGTGCTGCTCTTTCTCTCTCTTTCTCGCCGGCTGCTCATGAAGACGTTGGCTGGGTCTTTTGCCTTTGTCTTTTATCTTGCTGCACGGTTTGTTTTTGTCTCGGCCCTGATGCCTTCCTGAAGCTGACTAATGATGTGAGCAGGTATCAGGGCCCTTAAATAAACACGATGCCAGGTGCAGTGCATACACACTGATTGCGAATACGGAGCTGTTGTCTGGCAACCGTGTGTCTAGAACCCCGGGGATCTGCCTGTTCAGAGACCACTGCACCTCGCGGGTTCCTCACATACACTGTAGGTTAAGAGTAGTATCATAATAATAATAATAATAATAATAATATAAGTTAAAGCTTGATACGTTGTCTGTGAGTTTTACTTCCAGGGGGAGGAGCAGCTGCAGGGACCCGGCCAAGCCACGCCCACCTCGACTCACAGTTACACACACACACACACACTCACATGCTAAAAACTGAGTTTAATTATTTAATTATTATTCATTCATTCATCTTCTATACCGCTTAATCCTGTGTTCAGGGTCGCGGGGGACCTGGAGCCTATCCCAGGAGACTTCGGGCACTAGGCGGGGTACACCCGACAGGGTGCCAATCCATCGCAGGGCACACACACATACACACACTCACACACCCAATCACACACTACGGGCAATTTAGGAACACCAATTAGCCTAACCTGCATGTCTTTGGACTGTGGGAGGAAACCGGAGTACCCGGAGGAAACCCACCAAGCACGGGGAGAACATGCAAACTCCATGCACACAGAGATGGGAATCGAGCCTGGCCGGGGAATCAAACCCGGACCCTGGAGGTGCAAGGCGACAGTGCTAACCACTACACCACCGCGCCGCTTCAATATTTCTTATTATTATCCTTTTTTTTTTTTTTTTTACTTACAAGGAACATAATTAATAAATGCCCTCATTTTACAATGAATTCACTAGTGTCTAGTATACAAAACTGGTTAAGAAGTCATTACAAATTTGTTAGCACATTTCTGATAAACCAAGCATGCCGGCTTATGTTAATTATATATGTTAATTACCGCAAGTTATTAACATTTTGTCAGCATAGTATTGCGATATTAGTTATCAAATCATTAGTCAGCAAAGAGCATAGCTTTTTTATAATGATTAGCAATTACCCAGAAGGCACTGTGACAACACTTCGTTACTTACTGCTAAGTTATTACGTACTTAAGCTTTAATTATGGAACCGTATTGTAAAGTGTTTTTGACCTCCAGTTACACAGAAGTACAAGATTTTTACCTTATTGTTTTTCAATATCACTCAATCAATATTCTGCTGCTGCTACAAATTTACATGAGCTGGTGTTTAATTTCTATTCACTAATGGATCCTTTATTTTAAGATGGAGGGGGGAAGGTGCGCAGGCAGAAAATTAAATGCCTCGGTGACCACAACTTCACTCTTTAGCTCGTAACTTTAATGTCCTGCTGAAGTTTTTGGCAGAGCACCGCTTGAGTCACTATATCGTATTGTAAAATGCGTTAAACTTAACCTGATTAGGTCATCTCTACCACTTGGTTGAGGTATGCTATGCAAAGAAAAATGCAAAAGATGTTGCTATGCTTTTACACTATGACTTGTCATTAAATTACGGCAAGAAACAAGGTACAAATATAATATCATTTAATATCATAATGTCCAAAAAATAATGATAATGATTTTATTTTATTTTTTTCAAGATTTGTATAGGAAGGGCTCAAGAATGTTAGCAAAAATAAAAAGCAGCGGCTTTCAGGTAGATTTGTAAAGCAGCCGGTGCCAAGAAGAATCATAAATTAAGGTTACGTGAGGTTTGATGTCTATTTATTTCATATTTTACTTAATTTACACGTCTTTCCTAAATGTTTTAATTGTTTTTATATGTAAAACTAATGATTATAGTGTTGGAAATTGGTAATATTGGTCATATTATTGGGTGGCTGAAACAGATTATCTGCATTTACATTATTTCTTGTGAAAAAATGTGTTTCACAATACAAAAGTCGCCTTAAGAACTTGATTCCAGAATGGATTATACTGTAGTTGTATACTGAGGTATCGCAGTATTTGTAAATGTAATGATTCTTTTAACATGAAACATTTCAACCCTATATACAGGGCATACTATATATTAAGGTTTGTTAAGGGTTCAGTTCCCGGACAGGTTTGATTCCCGTCATACAGGATAAAGTGGTATAGAGTGAGCTAGTGAGTGTCTCAGGAAATAAAAAAACGCAGAAGGTATGTTCATTGCTTTTTTGTTATTAAGGATATTAATGTGTTAACCCCCCCTCCCAAACCCCCCCCCTCCCCAATGACCCCACCACCACCAAAGCCTAATTAAGACATATATACAGTATAGTACTTACCCAGGTACGGTTGACGTGCTGATTGAGATTTAACACATAACGCAACATAACCCAGATGAATTATGGGCTGCAGTAGAGCAATAAAACTATAATTCAGAGATACAATTATGGTGTAGACATAGCAAGAGAGACCTGAATGATTATGCTACTTTATTTAGATTCCATCAACATAAAGTTATGATTAGTGGCATGTATTTAAACATGCCGTTAAGCTGTTTGGAGAAGATCCACTGCTCCATTTTGTAGAAGATTAATTGTTGCCTCTGGCCTTGAACTGGTAAGGCTAACTGAGACAACCTGGCCAGCAGAACACTGTTCATAAATCAAGATAAACAGATCGATATTTCTGTGGACTGTGGAGGTAACTTATAGTCATCCCCATCCCAGGAAAGCCTATTAAAAACTGACACAACTGATAGAGACTTGAACTTATTCTCTAACCTGCACTTTTATTGCCATGAAAGTTTACAGCCAATATCATATTAATCTCTATTATTGAGTTCTTATCTAATAATAAAAAAGATGCTTTAGCATACACTGTCCTACAGCAGTAAAGATATCTTAACATCTTGACATTTTCACATGTAAAGACGCTTCAGAGCGCTAAAACGGAAGGACGTTATATAAACGACTACTATATTAGGCTTAGGTAATTATTTAAACATTAAGCGCAGCCTGAACTGATTCATGTTGTGTGTGAAAACTGGATTTTTCTAAATATATACAGTACATGGCAATTCAGAGATGTTAGAGCTGCTGCCGGCTTCAGAAGATCTCTCTGGTTAAAAAAAAAAAAGAATTGCTATTACAAGCTACTTGTGGGAGAACATTTCTAACAACACTTGTACCTCCTAGTAAAATCTCGTCTACTCGGTGGCCATCTTGGCGTCTTGGCACTGCTCCCAGGCAGTTATTTTCAGCCATCAAAGATAGACTCTCTAAAAAATGAAAAAAAAAAAAAAAAAAAGAGTCAAGAAGATGAAATGGCAGTTAAAATGTGACAAAATGGTGTGAATAATATGTGACTCCTGGCACCGATATGATACCTTGGTCTTTTTCTTCCTTCCAGGTTCGGTCAATACAGTACGAAGCTCTCAGTTCGATACTGTACGTCTGTATTGAGTAATACATTAAACAGAGCGCATAATAAAGTAAGCTATTAGTCATTACATTCCTCTAATATGACATAATGTGCAACAAAGATTTCAACTTAATCAAGTCCACCTGGCTTGTTCTCAAAGACCAAAAGAAAGCTTTCTTCCTATTTTTGTATTGTTATCTTGAATCAGGAGAGTCTGCAGCATGGCCGTTTGGCGAGTTGCTGGTCTGTTAATATTTTAGCTCATGAAAACAGCAATAGCTTCCGTCAGCAGGAAGTAGGTAATGGGAAATGATCAAATGCTGGCTAAATTACCACTTCATTTCTACTCTCAGCTGTACAGTGGATGTCACACTGATTTTGGCGGCCACCTGATGACTTCTTGTTATCGACAACCTCCACCGCACCCCAGCGTCCCACCCATGAGGAAGAGTATGAAAAATATGAGCTTCTAAATTGTCAAGTGCACTAAACTTGCTTGTAAATGTGATAGGATTTAAAAGCAGCGTTATACCACATCGCCTTGCACCTCCAGGGTCCGTGTTCGATTCCCACATCAGTGTCTGTGTTCATTGAGTTTGCATATTTCCTCCAACAATCCAAAGACATGCAGATTTGGCTAACTGGATTTCCTATATTGCCTGTAGTGTGTGAATGAGTGTGTGTGTGTGTGTGCCCTGCGATGGATTGGCACCCTGTCCAGGGTGTACCCTGCCTCGTGCCCTAAGACTTATGGGATAGGCTCCAGACCCCCCACGACCCTGTATAGAGGATAAAGTGGTATAGACGTGAGTGAGTGAGCATCGACGTTACTGCATCACCATTGGACTCCATTGTCCCTAGTTAGACTACAGAGCTTTCTATTGTATATGGATGGGTTATACCACAAACAGCTCTTATAAAGGAACTATAAAGAAAACACACATGCTGAGCAATCTCAGGCAGACTTACTTTGCTAATTGCTTGTGAAGTTCATAGCTGCAGATATGAGATCCGGTTCCACGACGGTGATGAAGATCACAGGATGCTGATGAAGCCTGATTAGCTAGAAGAATCGGAGATAAAAATGGTTCTGAGACTCACACCAGTGAAATCTTGTTTTATTCTGATGATTTTCGTGAAGTTGTTGTTATACCTAAATGTTCGTTTAAACTAATAAAGGAGCATCACTTGCTCTAATTGCTCTGCAAGTGAGCTAATGACTATGCATTCCTCTACTGACACAAAGACACCTCTCAGTCTGGGGCATTTGGGAACCAGTTGCAGGTTAGCAGAAATCCCAGCTAAGAATAACCGACTCAGCAGTTTATAGTGAAGAAGGATGTAATTCTATCACATTAAAAGATTCAGACAAGCGGTTTATAAATCTTTTAGTGTGATAGAATTACTTTCTTCTTCACTGTAAACTGTGTAATTTCTGTGTTAATGGTTTCACATGGAGATGAAGGTTCCTCCTAAGTTCATTCATTCATTCATTCATTCATTCATTCATTCATTCATTCAATCATTTATCTTCACTCATGGAGAACTCACACACTTACACCCTCATTCACACCAAGAGTCTGTGTAGCCAGTCAACCTACCAGAAATCCAGAAGGACTTGCAGTGAAAGAACGTACAGCTTATATTCCATAGCATATGGTGTCATAATAGAATAGCTACTGATATTTGTCATAACAGGTTAACAGGTTTGGATTTTTGCATTGGTTCCTTATACTTTATTAATAAACAGGTTCAACTTGAAACGTTAAGCCATACATACATAAATTGCTGAGTAACTCATGAGCACTAGTACTGTGTAAAGGACTTTTGCACAGACTAATCACAAAAAGTGATTAGTATATTGGTGATGAACCCAACGGTGCGTGATAACACGTGACTGGTACAGTAGTAGTACAGTACTAGTGGCCTTAATGTGTTATTCCTCCTACTGTATGTGGGAGGAAATCAGGGGGGGGAAAACATGATGGGTGGCTTAAGACTTTATATGATCTGCTAATTGAGCATTGTGTCTCCTTAGAGGTCTTTCCCACACTCTTGACCCTGTCAAGGTCATTTCTGTAAGAAATCACATCCATCAAAATAAATTTCAGGAATGCTGGAAATTTGTAAATGTACAGTAGCTAGGGTTAGGGTTAGTAAGCAAACTAAGACAGTTCTTCATGCTTTCAACAGATTTAACAAACTAACTGGAATTTTATCATGCCATGTTTTTTTTTTTTTAATATATCAATTTATTTGTATTAAGCTAGTGTGCAAAATCTGATCTGAGAACATCCATAGTAATGCGCTAGGAAAACCGAGCTATTGTCTATAGCAAAAGTGGTCAAAACGATGAGTGAGAATAATACAATTATATTCTTTAAAAAAAAGTATTAAATTCCTATAAAGTCCAGGTTATTGACAAGAGCATTCATAATGCGGACACATTGAAAGTAATCTGAAATAATTTCCTGCATTGCTATGACCAGTACAGCTTTATTTTCTTTCCCGAAATCAATGTTTGTTATCATGTTGGCAAAAAAAAGTAGTTATTAAAAAAATGTACCATAATCCATAGAAACCCTGTAATGCTGTGTGACGTGACGTGTCGGTCGACCCTGCACATTTAGTAGCTAATTATCTAGATTGGGTTCGTACATATCCAATTTTAATTAATTATATTTATAGCTCAATAATGCTGTTTAATGACAAGTAGATTAATAACCCAACACACAGTCACACTCTTGATTTGAAGATCGTGTTTTCTCATTTCATATCCCTCGCAGCTCTCATTTCCTTTTTGTCTGCGATCGGTGCTCACTAACAGTCGCAAGGGGATTTGGGTAAGAGACCGCTACCGAGTCGATGCTTTTGATTCAGCCGTCTCCGAAGGGTGCACGTGAGAATTCTCTTGGATCCGCAAATGAGAAATGGGACGTCCCACGGCTTCACGGGTTTGCACAAACGAAGTCCACAAAGCCTCTGGGAAAGCTCTGCTACACCTTTGTTTGAGTATTTTATTCTTCCCTGATTTTTTTCTTTTCTTTTTCATTTTTAACAAGACATCCAAGACACGGAGTGCAGTTAAAGTATTGTGTTCTAGTTTTTCAGTATTATATTAAAAAAAAATATCCCAACCTGGTTTATCTCCTACATAGATTGTGATATGGAATTTGGAATATGAAACAATATGGATTTTTCTTTTTCAGTTTTTTATGTATATATTTTTTAATTTAATTTCAGATTAATCCCAGTACTAACGACCGGTATGGCACAGTACTGATCATTACACTAGATTTAACAAACTGATCTCTTTTCTGTAGTTCACTGGTTCACGTTTCTACAACTTTGAAGTTGGAGGATTTGATGGTTCTATACTAGAAAACTTTGTGATAATAATGACCTATTTCAAGTGTCCTAGATTTCCCAAAGCCTCTCTCGGTATTGTGCATCTGTAATGCAGGTGATGGTGATTTATGACTCAGAGTGCAGGATGTGGCTGAGATTTGATAATTTCCCCATGCCCTTCAGCATCAAACACACTGGGGAGATAAGGGACTGGAAATATTGGCTGAAAGTATTAAAAGCCTCTGTGTGTATGTGTGTGTGTGTGTGTGTGTGTGTTTGAGTATGTGCACTGATTTTGAGAGTGTAACTGAATTTCGGCGGGGGGGGGGGTTCTATAAGGAGGCTTGTACTTGTACATTTGCTGGTCGTGTTAATTTTATCTCTTCATCAGGAATCCTGGCCGGTATAATTACTTATTGTGTACAGTGCACAGGCGTCGTACAACATGCTGCTTGTAAATGTTGCTTCATTACTTTCATTTTCGAGAGACGCACAGCGTGTGAAGCAATTTGGTTGTATTTCACTGCAAGTTGTAGAATAAGTTGTAAAGAGTAGAGATTGGGAAGGGGAAAAAATGTTGCAGTATCTACACACAGATTTTAAATATTGTGTTCAGGATTTTTACTATTATTATTATTATTATTAATTATTATTATTAATTATTATTATTTAACTATATGTTTTATAGTTATATTTATTTAATATATATTTATATATGCAGCACAGCGTCTTTGTTGTTCTAAGCACTGTGGTTTCAGACCTCCTGGGTGCTTTATGGGTTTCCTCCGGGTAATCCGGTTTCAACAAGGAAGCTACTTCTGAAGTTTATGCAGCATGAAAGTGACCAAACTTGCTTCTATAAAAGATTTCCATTTTGCAGAGATTATGTAATATTTAGGGCCGGGACTCGATTAAAGAAATAATCTAATTAATTAGAGGCTTTGTAATTAATTAATCAAAATTAATCGCATTTTAATTGCATATAAATATTTGACCTGAGAACAGTGAGAAGTTAGTTTTTTCATATGGATTTTTAGTATACCATTGAATAATGACTGATGACATAATCTTAAGCAACAAAATATTGTTTATTTTTGTTGTACCAAGTCCAACAGACCAGTGCAATATTGCCATTAAGTGTAGCAACAGAATATTTTGAAATATAGTAGCCTACATTTCAGAAATTCAGGTACCCTATAGGTAGGTAGACCTTCTGTAAACTGTTTTTATAAGTAAAACATAATACTTTCAAGTGTGGGTCCTTGTAGTCGGAGTCGGGCTAACGTCCACGCTAGCTGCTATATGTTTAGCATTGAGGTGATACTTGAGGCTCGATGTGCTGCAGTGATATGCGAATTCCTTGTTGCATAGCTTGCACACAACCATGCTCTTATCGACGCTTCCATCCATTCATTTTTTATAAGAAAATTTCCCATTCCACAGGACCAACCAAAGCGGTCTCATCAGCTTCTTTGTCCATGTTCACTGTGGTTTGTTTTAACGGTATTGTAAATTCATCCAGTGAGAAACGTTCCGCGGTGCAAGAATAAGTGTGATTAAAATGCGTTTCAAAAATTTTATGCGTTATTTTTGTATAATTAATTAATCTAAATTAATGCGTTAAAGTCCTGGCCCTAGTAATATTGTTTATATTTTATAATTTTTTGCAACATTATACTGTCTCGGTTTAAACAATAATAATTTAAAATGTAAATTTTCATATTTCTTCATGGGCAATTATAGTTTTGACACTAAAATTGTGTAAGCTTTTAGAACTTTACAAAAAACTTTGCTTAAATTAAAGCATTACAAACAGAATTTAAGATTTTACCTAAAAACAATCTGTAGTGTCCGTAACCATGTCAATTTCATGTTGCATTATCTTAACAATTCTACATTTTAGAAGAATACCCTTTTTCAGGTTCATGTCTTTTTCGCGTGAAATCTAAATTGGCCAAGTTTCATCCGAATGACAATTAGGATTAACAGTTAAGTTTCATTAAAAGAATGAAAAAAATGTATGGACACTACACCTAGGTGAGGCCATTTTTAGCACCAATTACCATGTTATGTTTGTTTGTCAAATAAATTAAAATAATTAAAATAAAAAGTATATACAATAATTGAATTCATTTTATTTATGAAAAAATGTATACTGAATATTTATAAAATTGTACTAATAACAGAATCACAATATAAATCGAATCAGAAGCACATCATTTTGATAAAAGATATCTTTATTAACGATTTTATTTCGCTACAGTACATATCCTACATGTGTCCCAAATACTTTACCACGTTATTTTACCACTCCGGTTTTTCACCACTGAACGAAATTTCTTTTCTGTTCCTCTGTAGAGGCCTAATGCCGCGGACGCTGGACAGCCAAATCACCATGGAGAAAACTCCCAGCTACTTTGTAACGCGCGAGGCTCCGCGCCGCATCGCCAGTATGTCCCCAGAGACCAAACTCATCGTGGTGGTGCGAAACCCAGTGACACGAGCCATCTCTGACTACACACAGACGCTGTCCAAAAAGCCAGACATTCCCAGCTTTGAGGAGCTCGCCTTCAAGAACAGGAGCCAGGGTTTGGTGGACACTTCGTGGAATGCCATCCGCATAGGCATGTACATCCTGCACCTCGAGAACTGGCTGCAATACTTCCGGCTCTCGCAGATCCACTTCGTGAGCGGCGAACGGCTCATCACGGACCCGGCCGGCGAGCTCGGGCGCGTGCAGGATTTTCTGGGACTTAAGCGCATCATCACAGACAAGCACTTCTATTTCAACCGAACGAAAGGCTTCCCCTGTTTGAAGAAGCCCGAGAGCAGCAGCACTCCTCGATGCCTTGGCAAATCCAAGGGCAGAACACATGTCCAAATCGACCAGGAGGTCATTGAGCAGTTGCATGACTTTTATAGGCCTTTCAATGTGAAATTTTATGAAACGGTAGGACATGATTTCAGGTGGGACTGAAGCAGCACGCTTTCTTAAATGATGAATGAGTCATGGCATCAAATCTGTCAGTCAGATCAGGCGCTCGACTGAAGAAGTGAGTGAACACAGAAAACCTCAAAGGACACCTTAAACAAATGAAGACCAAATGCTCTTAAAATATTAAATTAGCTTATAAGCTGAAGCTGAAAGATTCTACACAGGCGAAATCCATAGCTATTCTTACTGTAGCTCAGGACACTGTGGCATCCACGCGAAATCCTTTCCTACATTTAGGATTGACACTTGCTCATTAAATCAAGGGAATAACTGAGAAGCTGTCATTTGGTTTCAAAGTACTTGTCATGCACAGCACTGTGTCTGTTCACTGTCCTCCTGTTACTGTTTAAAATACAAAAAGTGTGTCATCTTGTTATGAAACTGAAACCCATCCAGCATACGACTGCAGTGTGTTATTAAAATCGAACATGGCGAAAAAAATTAAACATCCTTAAAAAAAAAAAACTTGTCTTAAAGGTTTCTTCTTATTTTGTTGTTTAAAGTTTTTTTATGATCTTGACCCTGGGAAAGAGCACAGCATGTTCTCAGTTTGATAAACAAATTGATCACGTTACACTTACTCGTGTCTTTCTTTTAATGCCTATGTATTTTTTTCTCCTCGCAGCAGATACCTTAAAACTGCATGCCATCAGCAGATGTTTTGCATCCGATAGCAGATGTGATCTTCAAAGGAGATTGAAAACCCCTGTCACACCCTTGCGAAATAACTGGCAAAATTTTAAGGGCTGTTTTTTTTTTTTTTTTAAGCTAGTGAGAGATTCCCAGTGGACTATCCAATTTAGTCTCAATCTATGCCAGGTTTTGTACAGAAGACTGGTCCTGCATGAACTATTCCTCTAATGGATCACTTCATCACTTAAAACAAATCTGATTCAGATTTAATATCTAGTCAAGAGAGAAGGAGAGCGAGTGAAAGAGATCTCATACACATATACACTGATCAACCTTAACATCATGACCACCTGCCTAATATTGATTATTGCTGCCATAACAGTATGATCTCCTCACTTTGATCCACACTAGCACTTCTATTGGATCGGCTACACGGGCCAGCCTTCACTCCCTATGTGCATCAGTGAGCGTTGGCCATCCATGACCCTGTCACCAGCTCACTGGTTTTCCTTGCTTTGATCGCTTTTGGTATGTCCTGACCACACCAGACCAGGCACCTCCCACATGAGCTGCGGTTTTGGAGTTGCTCTGACCCAGTTGGCTAGCCATCATAATCTGGCCCTTTTCACAGCAGCTACATTTTCTCTACATTTCATTACAATGGTGGCCCGAAGAGGATGTGAAATATTAGCCTGCAAGTAAACATGGCAAGCATAAGGGTTTGAGTGACTTTGAGAAGGGCCATGTTGTGATGGCTTGACACTCAGGATCTGCCAAAAGGTGAAAACCGGTGAACTGGCGACAGGGTCATGGGTGGCCAAGTCTCACTGATCCACATGGGGAGTGAATGCTGGCTCGGGTAGTCCGATCTAATGAAATAGCTGCTGTAGCTCAATTTAAAGAAAAGGTTAATGCCGATTTCGATAGGTAACACCAAGCCGGATAAAATGGGAGGGTTGCGTCAGGAAGGGCATCCGGCGTAAAACCTGTGCCAAGTTGTAGTGCGGACTGGATATTCCGCTGTGGCGACGCCTTGTCGGGAGCAGCCGAAAGACCAACAACAACATCAAAACACACAGATCGTTACTGTTTTGGTGTCAATATAAGACGGGTGGCGGCGCGGTGGTGTAGTGGTTAGCACTGTCGCCTTGCACCTCCAGGGTCTGGGTTCGATTCCCCGGCCAGGCTCGATTCCCGTCTCTGTGTGCATGGAGTTTGCATGTTCTCCCCGTGCTTGGTGGGTTTCCTCCGGGTACTCCGGTTTCCTCCCACAGTCCAAAGATATGCAGGTTAGGCTAATTGGCGTTCCTAAAATTGCCCGTAGTGTGTGAGTGTGTGTATCTGTGTGTGCCCTGCGATGGATTGGCACCCTCTCCAGGGTGTACCCCGCCTAGTGCCCGGGATAGGCTCCAGGTCCCCCGCGACCCTGAACACAGGATTAAGCGGTATAGAAAATGAATGAATGAAGGATATTAGACGGGTGGTCATAATGTTATGACTGATCAGTGTATATGTATTAACATAATAAAAGTGACCTAAAGGATGAGGATAGAATATTCAGCTTTTCTGTGTCTTTACATAGCACCACCAAAAAAACAGCACCATACTAAAAGAATAAAAAGTCAGCCCCATGATTTTGAAACTGTAGCGATACGTTGCCAAAATCCATAAAAGTTTGAGCTGTCTTAATGGTTAAATAATTGAATTAGACACTGATATTAATTAGCAGCAGTACAGATTGAGCAGATCGGATCTCTAAAGCGCCGCCGAGTCGCCCATAAAGATCTTCCATCAATCTGATATAATCATGGGGGAGGCAACAATATAATTACTCCTACAGGCCAGTTTAACCTTTAAAGTAAATACCGAAAAACAAACAGGCGGCGTTATAAATGTCATGAACTTTGAGCTCCTCAGGAGCAACTAGAACCTCCTCCTTATTAGGCTACATCAAACACAATGACGGACAAAATGATGTTTTCACTTCTCTGTCTACTGCGCAGGAAACTTATAAGAGGAGATTCAGAATGATATCCATCTACTGCAGCTTTGTTGATGAGTTAATATTTAGAGCAGATGTGATATTTTTATGACTCTGAGCCACAGATTTCATCCCAGGAACAAGCTTTGGTCTACATTCTTCATCATTACATGACGATACATGGTTTCTTAACTAAACATAGTTTTACAGTCGAGTGAACGACTGGTGTCCAGCAGGATCAGTGGTTTCCTTGACAGCTGGTACATCAAATCATGTTTCTTTGGCAGCTACCAAAAAGCAGACGTCTTCACCACATCCTCTCCATAATACCACATAGACACCATATCAGCTCAAATGACCCTTATTGCTAGTTACTTTACAAATAAAAATCTGAAACGTGTGGGGTGCATTTGTATTCACCCCCCTTTACTCTGATGGCCCCAACTAAAATCTAGGGAAACCAACTGCCTTTGGTACCTACAGTAAATCGGTCACCTCATTAGAGTCCACCTGTGTGTAATTTAATCTCAGGATAAATACAGATGTTCTACGAAGCCCTCAGTGTTTTTATTTAAAGAACATTAGTGAACAAACAGCATCATGAAGCCCAAGGAACACACCAGACAGTTCAGGGATGAAGTCGTGAGGAAGTTTAAAGCAGGGTTAGAGTCTAAAAAATATCCCCAGCTCCCAATCTCACAGAGCGCTGCTCAATCCATCACCCGAAAATGGAAATATACAGTAGAGTAGGGCACAACTGCAAACCTACCAAGACATGGACGTCCACCTAAACTGACAGGCCGGGCGAGGAGAGCATTAATCAGAGAAGCAGCCAAGAGGCCCTTGGTAACTCTGGAGGAACTGCAGAGATCCACAGCTCAGGTGGGAGAATCTGTGCACAGGACAACTACAGTATTAGTCAAGCACTCCACAAATCTGGCCTTTCTGGAAGAGTGGCAAGAAGAGAGCTATTGTAGAAAGAAAGCCATAAGAAGTTCCATTTGCAGTTTACGACAAGCCACGTGGAACTGCGTACAGTACCTCTTATGGCTTTCTTTCTTTCTTGCTTTCTTTTTTTAAACCATTTATTATTTTCCTTCCACTTCACTTTTATAAGCCACTTTGTGTTGGTCTGTCACATAAAATCCCAATAAAATACATTTACTTTGTGGTTGTAACATGACAAAATGTGGAAACCTTCAAGGGGTATGAATACGTTTGCAAGGTACTGTTATTCTTGAGACATACTAGCCTTCCTACATTCACCAAGAGATACGATGATGGTTTATTAATGTACCTCAATGGCAATTATTCAGGTCAATTAAATTGTTTAACAACAGTCAGTGTCTCAAAGCAGCTTCACAAAATCAAAAGAAAATTATGGAGATGTGTATGACGTGAGAAAATGTGTATAAATCATAATGTTCAGATTGCCTTTGGTAGGGATGCTGTAGTGTGAACTCAGGTCCACAGTGCAGACAATCTAGTCGAATTACCTGTCTGTAGTAATGGACAGCAAAAGAAGTTGTGTTAGATGAAAAGGAATAGTTTCTACTAGCCTGCATAGAAATGGAGCACAGATGGAGCATCACCTCACCCTAAGCAAAAATGCCAAAATGTTTGCCAAAATTTCGAGTTGTTTAATCTTATTTCTGAATGCTGGTGATTCACTCGCGTATATTTCCCTGCATTCAGGTGTTCACTTATCCCCAGATCCGGCTGTATATCAGTCACACTCACACAGTATAACTATAACGAAAGACGCTATTACTTCCCCATTCAGGCCAGAGATTAGTGAATGATTCAGTCATATAACTCCATCACTTCTCTCATCTCAACATTTCACTGACGCTCACATAACAGACAGCCCTAAACAATCTAACCAGTTTACTGGGTGGAGTTTCAGCAGTATACCATTATTTTCATTCCAAAAAAGCTTCTGATTGGCTGGTGCGTCATTATCATCTGAGAACCTGTTTCTGATTGATTGTTTCTGATCAGTGCACACAAGTTAAAGTGTTCCATGTATCATCACATTACATCATTATTATCTTCATCAGCTTACATAAATGATTCACACACACACACACACACACACACACACACATTAAAAACACTAAAATAGACTTTGGAAATTGGATCGTTGATTCCAGCTGTTACACAGAGACTGAGAATGGAGCTGTGTTAAGAAGTATGTTAAGACTGAGAGCAACGAAAGCTTTGACAAACAATTTAATAAACAAATCACCTAACAAATTCCTAACTAAGGCTGATAAAAAACAACAACGTAAATAAGAAGAAAAAGAGGAAGAATTATCATTATTATTATTATTATTATTATTATTATTATTATTATTCACCTTACAGTAAGTGTTTTAAAATAGGGAAAAGCAACTTTTTTAATACATGTCCTGGGCGGCATGGTGGTGTACTGATTAGCACTGTTGCCTTACACCTCCAGGGTCTCGGTTCAATTCCCGGCCAAGTTTGATTCCCGTCTCTGTGTGTATGGAGTTTGCATGTTCTCCCTGTTCTTGATCGGTTTCCTCCCAAAGTCCAAAGACATGCATATTAGGCTAATTGATGTCCTCAAATTGCCTGTAGTGTGTATGTGCGCCCTGCGATGGATTGGCGATGGACCCCGCCTAAGTCTCCTGGGAAAGGCTCCTGGCCCCCCATGACCCTGAATACAGGATAAAGTGGTACAGATGATGAGTGAGCAAGTGAGTGAATAAATATGCCATGGATAGATGTTATTATTTAGTTTTTGTGTTTTGTTTTACTTGCAATTATGTTTTTGGTTGTAAAAAAAAAAGAGTGAGAGAGAGAGAGAGAGAGAGAGAGAGAGAATCATGATCTCAATTCTCATGATCATGATTCACATGCAGAGTCGTGCAGCCCTACTGCGGTACTATGTACCAGTGCCAGTAATAATAACATCAAGTGCACATGGAGTGAGGCTACATACGTAACATGCTGCATGCTCTATATTGTCATCCAAAGCAACAATTTATACAGCTGCAGATTTGCACCAGTGCATGTTTTGTCTCTGTCTGTAAACTACATTGCACAGGCAGTTTTCTGTAGGTTCATACTCATTTAACACCTGAAATATTACCTTGTAGATGATCACTTTGGTTGTGATACTGTAGACCTGGTACACAACCTTGGTAGTGCCTCCATGTGCAGTCTCCAAAACGCCTTCATGGCATTATAAGCAGGTGTACAGTGGTGTGAAAAACTATTTGCCCCCCTCCTGATTTCTTATTCTTTTGCATGTTTGTCACACAAAATGTTTCTGATCATCAAACACATTTAACTATTAGTCAAAGATAACACAAGTAAACACAAAATGCAGTTTTTACATGAGGGGTTTTATTATTTAGGGAGAAAAAAAATCCAAACCTACATGGCCCTGTGTGAAAAAGTAATTGCCCCCTGAACCTAATAACTGGTTGGGCCACCCTTAGCAGCAATAACTGCAATCAAGCGTTTGCGATAACTTGCAACGAGTCTTTTACAGCGCTCTGGAGGAATTTTGGCCCACTCATCTTTGCAGAATTGTTGTAATTCAGCTTTATTTGAGGGTTTTCTAGCATGAACCGCCTTTTTAAGGTCATGCCACAACATCTCAATAGGATTCAGGTCAGGACTTTGACTAGGCCACTCCAAAGTCTTCATTTTGTTTTTCTTCAGCCATTCAGAGGTTGATTTGCTGGTGTGTTTTGGGTCATTGTCCTGCTGCAGCACCCAAGATCGCTTCAGCTTGAGTTGACGAACAGATGGCCGGACATTCTCCTTCAGGATTTTTTGGTAGACAGTAGAATTCATGGTTCCATCTATCACAGCAATCCTTCCAGGTCCTGAAGCAGCAAAACAACCCCAGACCATCACACTACCACCACCATATTTTACTGTTGGTATGATGTTCTTTTTCTGAAATGCTGTGTTACTTTTACGCCAGATGTAACGGGACACGCACAGTCCAAAAAGTTCAACTTTTGTCTCGTCGGTCCACAAGGTATTTTCCCAAAAGTCTTGGCAATCATTGAGATGTTTTTTAGCAAAATTGAGACGAGCCTTAATGTTCTTTTTGCTTAAATGGTTTGCGCCTTGGAAATCTGCCATGCAGGCCGTTTTTGCCCAGTCTCTTTCTTATGGTGGAGTCGTGAACACTGACCTTAATTGAGGCAAGTGAGGCCTGCAGTTCTTTAGATGTTGTCCTGGGGTCTTTTGTGGCCTCTCGGATGAGTCGTCTCTGCGCTCTTGGGGTAATTTCGGTCGGCCGGCCACTCCTGGGAAGGTTCACCACTGTTCCATGTTTTTGCCATTTGTGGATAATGGCTCTCACTGTGGTTCGCTGGAGTCCCAAAGCTTTAGAAATGGCTTTATAACCTTTACCAGACTGATAGATCTCAATTACTTTTGTTCTCATTTGTTCCTGAATTTCTTTGGATCTTGGCATGATGTCTAGCTTTTGAGGTGCTTTTGGTCTACTTCTCTGTGTCAGGTAGCTCCTATTTAAGTGATTTCTTGATTGAAACAGGTGTGGCAGTAATCAGGCCTGGGGGTGACTACAGAAATTGAACTCAGGTGTGATAAACCACAGTTAAGGTATTTTTTAACAAGGGGGGCAATCACTTTTTCACACAGGGCCATGTAGATTTGGAGTTTTTTTTCTCCCTTAATAACGTAAACCTTCATTTAAAAACTGCATTTTGTGTTCAATTATGTTATCTTTGACTAATAGTTAACGGTTTTTGATGAGCAGAAACATTTAAGTGTGACAAACATGCAAAAGAATAAGAAATCAGGAAGGGGGCAAATAGTTTTTCACACCACTGTATTAGTGATCCTTTACACGGTCGTTTTAGTGGTGTGTAAGTCAGACAAATTGCCTTCTCATCTGTATTAACACCGCACTTCTTGTTTTGCTCCACTTTAATGTCATTATCTCTTTGGATAACTATTCAACCCCCTTAAATTTCCCATACTTCCTCATGTTTCTCATTTGGGATTCAGAGGGTTTTTTTTAAATAATTTTCTTTATACATCATCTGAATTATTAAACAAAACAAACAGACATTCCTTGGTTGCATTTACTGTACAGCTGCAAGATTTTTAGCATATGTCTTTATCAGCTGTGCACATCTGGATATTGCATAGAATATGGCAAAACTGCTCAAGCTGGATGGAAGTATTACCATAAATATTCAGCCAGATTAATCACTCCAGTGTAGCTTTATAGCTGGTTTTAGGCAATATGAAGATAAAGCTCAATCCTTAGTCCTTTAGTTCTAGGATTGCCCTAAATTTCTGTCATTGATGATGAAAAATATCAATACAACATATGCTACCACCACCATGTATCAGTGTAGGTGTTCACATGAGTAGTGCTGCGATTCTGAAGAGCCTAAGGCTTTGCTAGTCTATGGTTTCTGAAATGCATGAACTTGATGATGAACTTTAATAAATATTAAAAGCAATATTAAATAATGCTATTTGGACCTCATTGGGTGATTCAACGCAAATGTGTTAATTTTCAATTAAAAAGAACATTACATTTGGTTAATACAATAAGGTTAATGTTTGAAGAATTTAGAATGTGTAGAAATACAGTAGATTTGAAGTTTTTTAAGAACTCCGGCGTAGTCAGAAAAAAAAGGTTGCATTTATGCAAACAGCTTGAATGAATTTTTTCATATTTTACACTAGATTATAATGAGTAGATATGAGCAAAATCTCTAGTATTACAAAAGACATGTAATTTTTGCCATCTTAAGTAGTCTAACTCAACACTTAGCAGATATCTTTATCCAGAGCAACTGACATTCACCTCATTACACATCTGAGCATAAGGACCCAACAGTGGCAGCTTTGTGATGCTGAGGTTTGAATCTAGGACCTTCTGCTCCATTGCACAACACCTCAACCACTAAACACTAAACTATACCCAACAAGGCAGGTGAGTTAATTTGGAGCATGAAATACTGTATCGGGACGTTTTTTTTAACATTGTAAAGAATTCCTAGTTAACTTCGGAAGCAAGTCTTATTTAGTTTTTTTTTTGTTTTGTTTTTTGCAGTTAAACAGATTCTGACTCAGTTATAAACTTCAGGGACTATGGGCATTCTTGACATTTTCTCCAAAATATCAATAATATTAGCATTAGCCATAGCACAAAAAGCTGACTTTCCTCTCCCAGTCATATTTTTTCTTCTTTATGTTTTTGCTGAATCAGAAACCAGCGAGGTACAGTACATACTGCCACCTACTGTATCAGCGTACGTAGAGTACATAAGCAAGTGTACTCTGTGAAAACTGACTAATAGGGAGGGGGATGGGGGGGAGGGGGTCATGCCTAGTGTGGAAACGGCCTCAAACTAGATCGAATTGAGTAAATGTGTTTTTTTTTTTTTTTTAAAGGTAACGTGGCAACCCTTTAATTAACTGTCTTGTTATGGGGAAACATGGGGCAGTATCATTCCCAGCCCACTCCGTTGGCAGTAGTGTGTAGTTGTGTACCAAGAGGTGCAATAATAACTCTAGGGATCTATGAATCATCAGCTTATAAGCTTATATCTGTTGAATTGAGTTTAAAATGAAGCAGAACTTTATAAATATTTGACAAACGGCTCTTTGGATGTGCCGTCTCTGATTTTGAGGACCATCTATTGATTTAATTATTCATGCAGCTAATTAATGCAGTGACGAAAACTTAAACTGAACCCTATATTTAGGCTCAGAAATAAAATAAATGCTCCAGTTTTAGAGACAAAATATACGGACGGGACCAGCCAAATGTCTGCGAAAGATCCCTGCCAAGCTCAAGATATTAAAACCCACAGTTACACACACTCACACACACACACTCACACACACAATGTATAGTGCCAAAGCTGATAGGGGCAAAGTGGTGGATCTTCACACCATAACCCCGGTATATCCGTGAAATGTGTTAATGAGGAAAAAAGTAAAAGCAGAATGTAGCCAACATGCGAGACAGCAGTAGAATCGAGCCCTTGAGGAATCATCCAGTTATAGCTCTTCTTGGAGTTTATTTATGGCTCAGCTTCGTTTGTGAAAACCTCCCATGAATAGGCTAACCTTTGTGTGCTTCACTCAAAATGCAGAAATATACCGAGTTTAAACACACTGATGCATAAACCAGGCATGTCCAAATTCCCAAACTTAACCAAGGAAAGTATTCAAATGTAAATAATCTTCCTTTTTAAAAAAAAATCCTTACAACATTTCAACATTCTCATCTTTTCCTTCAAGGGTATTTCCACATCTATGTGAATACAGTAGTTGCTGCAAATATCAACCTGGAACCGTATCTCTCAATTAGCATTCAGGTTTCATGCACTTCGACTGTCTCGCCGCTACATTTTCCTGGTCAGGGCCAAATTGGTGTCCTACAGCAGTTCTGACTGTTATACAGCGAGGGGCTGAGCCAGTGTCACAATCCTGTTTCACTTAATGAGCAGAGAACCTGAAAAATGTCTGTTTTCATTTCATATTTGTCCATCCTTGTTTAAAAAAAGGAATTTTCACCCTAATACTACAGGCTTGTGTTGAAAATCTGCCATTTGACTGTTAGTATAGAAATTTTCAAATAAGATGAGCTAACTGGTTAATTGGCACACACACACACACACAGTTCACGTAAGAACCCTGAATGAGCATACTTATTAATGCAGTTAATTAATGTTTTGCCTGCAACGTAATCTAACCTGGTCCTTAACCTTAATGATCAAAAGGAAGTCTTTCAGCACTGAAGAATAAAAGCTGAAGTCATCAAATCTGTTATTTTTCTAACCTGCTATGGATTTTCTGGTCCTCAGCAAGGCATCGAAACATGCTGAGATTTTAAACACAAATGCACATTTTGATTTCATTACATTTTTAATTGGGTGTTTTACTGTTAACTGCTGAACATATCATGTAACAAACCACATATTAAATTGAGATTATCTTTTAAGACAAGCGTGACAGCCAAAGTCTGTTCCAGGGTTCTTTACTAAGTCTTGAAACATCCGGCTAATTTCTGTTGGCATGATAACAGCTAAGAGAGGATGTTTGGTTGGTTGGATGGTTAGGTGATTGCTCATTTGTTTGATTGCTTCTTTGGATGGATGGATGGATGGATGGATAGCTGATTATGTGTTTGCTTGTTTTTACAGACACATGGTAACACGGTTAGTTGGCTAGTTGATTCGTTGGATGGATGGATGGATGGATGGATGAATGAATGAATGGATGGACAGATAGATGGATGGATCGATGTATGGATGGATGGATGGTTGGATGGATGGATGGATGGATGGATGGATAGCTGATTATGTGTTTGCTTGTTTTTACAGACACATGGTAACACGGTTAGTTGGCTAGTTGATTTGTTGGATGGATGGATGGATGGATGGATGGATGGATGGTAATCAGATGATTACTTGTTTGATTGCTTTGTTTTAACAAGCACATACTCAGTTGGTTATTTGGATAGATGTTTGGTTGTTTCATTGGTTTAGAGGTTGATGAGTTGTTTGGATGAATGGATGGGGTGTTGATTGGCTGTTTGGTTTAATGTATGGTTGCTGTGTTGGTAGATGATTAGCTGTTAATGTGTTAGTTTGTTTGACTACTTGTTTGTTTAACTTGTTTGTTGGTTGGATAGATGGTTGTTGTTTATTCATGGTTACTTGTATTTGTTCACTTCCTTGCTTTAATAGACACATATGTATAACTAGTCCCCTGACTCTCTGAATTTCATGATCTCAACACAGTCATGGCGTGTAGTCACCTAAAGGCAGCATAATGGCCACGCTTTGTATTTGCAGTCTTTAAATGACCACCCTGCAGTATATTTTCCTATACCATGTCATCCAGCTGATTCCTGTAGGGTTCACGGTGTGCCGTGCGCAAGGATGTAAAAACAACTTGAATTGTTTGTGTCTGTTCCATGTTTTCCATATCTTCATTACACTCATTTGCAATGCACAGCCACTAGCCATCAGCAGCATTTGCTTGTTTTTCTCACCTTGCTTTTTCCACTCTCTGAGGCAAAACCAGAAGATAATGAGCATGGTGCATGATTTATAAATGCAAGAGATTTCTCATTATGCATTGAAAACCCATGCAAGCAAGGCGTCTACCTGCTCCAACAAGATCAGCATTATCAACTCCTATAAGCCTCCAAGCGCAAAAACAACAGCGTCAAAGTGACATTTTGAACTACAAAGCAACGGACAAGAAAAAAAAACACTCTGCTGGCAAAATCGCCCGATAAGAGCGTGTGATCGAGACGCCTGCTCGTTTTCCCTTTTGCTTGGTGTAGATTAGCCACATCTATCTGACAGGTCTCATGAAACGCTAATGAAGTGTGAGCTATTAAAGCTGCAGCACAACGGGGCAGACCAGCTTTGATGGAGATCAGCACTCAAACATCATCACGTAGTGTGAGGGAAACACAATTAAGAGAGTAAAGACGTGTTAGAGGACACGGTTGTATGGTAGCAATGAAGCACAGCAATTAATCTTAAAGCTGCGTTAGGGCTATAATTCGGTCAGAACTCTTTAACTAAATTGTCTTTACTTCTTGATAGCTAAATCAGTAAAGCAGATAGTTTGATATAAAAACTCTCTGTGATTGCCCTGGGGTCTGTAATCGGTATTAACCAATTAAGGAACTTCTTTGCAAGCAGGTGGTCGGTCGTGCCTGTCAATTATTTTGAACGTGCGAAGGCTGCAAATGAAACTGGTAGAACAGCACTGGCTTTCAAGAGCTGATTAGCCTAGAGCTATATACTCTTATACCACCTTGATGTTTTGTACATGGATTTATGTAGGACAGTTTTGAAGAAAGATTAAAACTTTTAAGATGCTTGTCCGGTTTCACCTTTAATGATCGTTTCCAAAGTCGGAGCACCTCTCGTGACTTCTTCTCCGATTCCTATACATTAGGCAAATGAAAAGAAAATCTATTCCTATAATAGTTCTATAAATACCTAGCTTGGTGGATTCTGGTGTAATGAATTACCCTAGTACAGAATTGATTATTCTGCAAAACAACAATGTCATAGCATGCACAAATTAGTTCAATCACGGACTAATTATACAGATCTGGGAAGTATCATGGGAAAAGCCTGAGAGAGAGGGAGATGAGACACCTGTCCATCTCTGAGCGCCACACACACACACACACACATGAATATTCTCTAACTTAGGGGGTAGCCAGGGGTAGCTCAGTGGTTAAGGCACTGGACTACGGTTCGGAAGATCCCAGGTTCAAACCCCAGAACCACCAAGTTGCCACTGTTGGGCCCTTGTGCAAGGGCCCAAAACCCTCAACTGCTCAGATTTGTAATGAGATAAAAATGTAAGTCGCTCTGGATAAGAGCGTCTGCCAAATGCCTAAATGTATAAATGTACTTATTCACACACATAAGAGCAATTTATCTTGGCCAATCACAAATTAGTAGTACAATACAAATGAAGTGATAGCGATTAACAACGTTTATCTCGCTAAGCAATTTAGCTAGCAAATTCTAAAAAGATCTATTATTTTAAGCATGTCTTGACCTGCAATCACTTGGGTAATACAATATTGGCACTTTATTTAAGTTGATGCTACATCATGCTACACTACTTTGCACAAAATGTGTATATATTTAGACCTTAAAGTGAATGTACATCGAGACATTGAGGGAAATGTAATAAAAGTATTGTGAAGATTTCAGTATTTATTACAGGATAGGTCGAGACTTGCAACAAAATGTCACTAGAAAAAAAAAAATCAGAAAAAATGTATTTGGAGATGGTAGTCCACCGGTAGACCAAAACCAGCTGTGTTTCTGATCCTTGTAAATCCAGGCTAGTTTAAACCAGTGACTAGAGACAATCTCTAACGTTATTTAGGGCCAGGAAAGCAGTGGTAACAGTGACGGTAGATAATTGTAATAACCTCGTCTCTCTATTGCAAATCCCATGAGACTTACAGGTATGGTTGTCTGTTGTTTCAATGGATGGTTGATTTGTTCGTGGGATGGTTTGTTGAATGGTTGGCATATTTTTTGACTTGTTGGTCAGATGATTGATTTTTATTTTTATTTTTTTGGATGGACAGTTTGCTTAACACACAGTATGACTGCAGATCAATCACTACTATCAGTTATCACCCAAATGAGGATGGGTTCCCTGTTGAGTCTGGTTCCTCTCAAGGTTTCTTTCTATTGCCATCTCAGGGAGTTTTTCATTCAGCACCGTCGCCCTCGGCTCGGCTCTTCAGGGACAATCTGATGATTAAAATTTATACACATTTTCCTTACATATTTCTTACACATTTACATCATTTTCTTTGATTCTGTAAAGATTTGTTGAGGCAATGACCATTATTAAAAGTGCTATATAAATAAAATTGAATAAAATTGAACTGAATTGTCTGTTGGATGGTTGATTGATTTGTTGGATGGTTGGTTGGTTACTTGTTTCTTTGACTGTTTGGTTGTTTTAACAGACACATGCTAACATGTTTAGCTAGCTCACTGGTCAGCACACAGGCGTGGCATACAGTCCAGCTCATGGTCCATGCAATCTATCTTCTTATACCGCAGTGAGGTTGAATTCTCAACTCTGAAGGTGTGCATTAGTTGTTGTATAACAATCTAACTTGTACAGTAGTTCCTGCTCTAAGGGGAACGTTTATGTTATGATAGTATGCTGGCTGTGACAGCTCAAATACAAGAACTTGCATAATCTGAGACTATTATAAGTACTTTTTAATGTGCAGTTGTGTAAGCGGTTAAAACAAGTTATGAATTTTTTTTAGTTAGAACACATTTAATATATACTGCAAGAGTCTCTGGGCTTTGTAACAGTCATGGTGTTTTGTAAAGTTTCCCAGGACATGAAAGTGTTCAGGACAGGGGAGTTTCATTGTAAAATGACAATCTGCGTTTATTCAGAGAGAGAGAGAGAGAGAGAGAGAGAGAGATGCTAGTGACGAACAACTTTATCATGGCCATGATCTAAGTAAATGGAGAACAGGAGCAATCTGACATTAAACAATAAACTACAGATAATGAGAATGCCTGATATCTTGCTCATTAATAAATTAAACATCATCACTGGTATAATCGGAATATGAGCAGGTAAAAAATATTACCAATATTACCAATTTTCATCACTATAATCATATTTTTGCATATAAAAACAATGTAAACATTGGGAAAAGACATGTAGTAAATATGAAATAAATAGACATTAACCTTAATTTATGATTACTCTTGGTACCGGCTGCTTTAAAAACCGGCTCCCTTTTCTTCTTGCTAACATTCTTGTTCCCCATCGTACACACTCCACTGCACAAACGGCTCCTGAACATAAGCTGGTGTTCGCTAGGTCCGTTCACTCATATGCCGAAAATGCTTCACATGCAGAGGTACCACTTTATCAGTAAACCTTTAGATAGCATCTTGTGAGACATTCATCTTAATAATGAGTTAGTTTACTTGGTGTCTGTTTTCATGCTACTGTATTAAACGTGTGGCGGCACAGTGGTGTAGTGGTTAGCACTGTCGCCTTGCACCTCCAGGGTCCGGGTTCGATTCCCGGTCAGGCTCGATTCCCATCTCTGTGTGCATGGAGTTTGCATGTTCTCCCCGTGCTTGGTGGGTTTCCTCCGGGTACTCCGGTTTCCTCCCACAGTCCAAAGAAATGCAGGTTAGGCTAATTGGCGTTCCTAAATTGACCATAGTGTGTGTGTGTGAATGAGTGTGTGCGCGTGCTCTGCGATGGATTGGCACGCTGTCCAGGGTGTACCCTGCCTCGTGCCCAGAGTCTCCTGGGATAGGCTCCAGGCCCCCGCGACCCTAAATACAGGATAAAGCGGTACAGAAGATGAATGAACGTATCCGGTGTTGCAGTTGCAGTTGAGACAGGATGCAGTGATACAGGCTTTTCTTTTCTACAGTGAAGTTTAAAATGATGGAAAAAAAAACACAAAAACTACAGTATGACAATGACTGGGCAAGAAACTATGGGTTGATGCTAATGATAAAAAAAAAACTAACAAAAAAACAGACCAGTGCTGGAACAGGATAACAACAGCAACATGACTGATGTAAGACAAAGACCCAACTGAAATGTTGACTATAAATAAACAGACTGATCAAAGCTGAAGAACAGTTGAACTCATCCAACTGTTCCAGGTGAGGTACTGTAATGTAATGTACTGTACATTGTATACTGGGAAATACTGTAGACTCTGTAAAGCATCAACATAAAAGTCCTGGAAATTAAAATATAGACAGTATGAGGAGAACCATAACATCCTTCTGCCATATCAAGATTTTCAAATAATAAAAGAATTAATATCATGGATGGAGAGGTGACATGCATGTGAGTGTATGTAAGTATTGTAAGTATTACAATTTAGTATCAAGTAATACCAAAAAGTATTTGCCCCTACAGTATTTGCTTTGTTGTTGTTGTTGCATTGCATTTCTTTCACACTTACTGTAAATGACTGAGGTCATTAAATAAATTTTGATATCACACAAAGATAACCAGATTAAACTTAAAATCAAGTTTTTAAATGATGATTTAATTTATTAAATTGTTTATTATGTTAACTCTTTACAAAAAAAGTGATTAATCACAGTTCATTCATGGGGGGGGGGGGGTAACTTTTTCACAAAGGTCCAGGCAGGGACAGCTTTTTTCCCTTAATAAATTAAATCATCATTTAAAAACTGCATTTTGTATTTACTCTGGTTATCGTTGTGTAATATTACAATTTGTTTGAGGATCTGAGTCAATTAATTGTGACAAGAATGCAAAACAAAATTTTTTTTTTTTTTTTTAAAGCAGGAAGGGGGTGAATACTTTTTCATGGAACTGTACATTCATTTTCTCTTTTCATGCTCTCCCTGTGCTGGGTGAGTTTCCTCCAGGTACTCCAGTTTCCTCCCACAGTCCAAAGACATGCAGATTCGGCTGTGTTCAATAACACAGGATCCCATGATTCTCCTTCTCAGGATAAGCAGTACAGAAAATGTGAAAAAGTCATAACATTCATAAAGCTACTAATAATATTGTCCGTCCTTGCTGCTGATAATATATATATATATAAAACATTGTTTAGCAATTATGCAATTATAGTATGTATATGCTGAGTTAAAGCTTATAAATTAAATCATCATTAAAAACTGCATTTTGTGTTTAATCTTACTTTTGTGTGAAATAAAAACGTGTTTAATAATCTCAATCATTTACAAAAGTGTGAAAGAATTGCCCTAAAAAAAGCAGATAGAGGCTCTATATATATATAATCGCTAAACAACGGCTAACATGTGCGAATGCCACTGGCTTGTGAAATGAACACAAGTGGTGTAAAATAGGCTAAGATCCAGTCATGAGGAAACTCAATCCAGGCTTCAGTTAAATTCAGGCCATCCTTCTTCTCACTTCTTGTGCGTTTCACATAAGAAGAATAACGCAATTCATTTAAGTAACTGATTTCTCACCTCCAAGGTCGACTCAAAGTTTAATAAAGTAATGTCAGAACAAACACAGACACAAGCCAAAAAAATTCAAAACAAGCAAAAAAAAAAAAGAAAAAGAGAATAAAAGAGTAAAACAGTTCCGTAAAAGTTAGCAGTAATCGATGGCACAGGCAGAAACCCAAAGACGTGCAACGCGGCATCGGGAGCCGAGTGACCAGTCAGTGGACAATGTACACCTTTGAGAATAGAAGTAGTGGAAACAGAAAATGCACACACACACACACACACACACACACAAAGAGGCACATTTTCACTTGTTTATTTTGGTAGAGGCTTTTATCCAATTTAAAAAGCATAGCATCTAAATGACAGTGCAAACATCATCGGAACACCTGCGAAAAATCCTAACGGAATAGTGCTTTTGGAAAGTGTGATGAGAGAGCCAAATTGATGGTTCCGGAGTTTAAACTGTCAACCATTCAATCAGCAGAGGAGAGCTATAAGCACTGAGCTGGAAGAAGAAGATTCCTTGATTTGTCACATACTGTATACTATACAGTGCGGTGAAATTCTTTTAGGTACAGCTTGTTAGGAAGAGTGCTGAGGGTCAGCTATGATATGGCACCGCTGGAGAAGGGAGAGTTAAGGGTCTTGCTCAAGGGCCCCAACGTTGGCAACAGTGCTGGGGTAGGAAACCCGCACCATTCTGACCGACAACCCAGAGCGTTAACTATTGGCCACCAGGGTGGCGAATGGTGCACTATTCCTGGAGATAATGCAATACCAGGTTAATTAATGCATGGAGCAGACAGAGTAAGTCCTCATATTGACGGAGGATTAACAGAAACTAGCAAGAACAGATACTAAACATCTGTAATTCCGGCTTACAGTACTGTCGTCTATCAGAACGACTAGGTTTGTGCAATAAACTTCTAACGGAATAAAAACTAGCAGTGTCTATTGAAAACCAAGCTAACCCTATTTAATGAATTATGTTAACATTAACAAACCTTAAATAATTAAAATAATATATTATAGTTAAAGTGCTGAAATCTGAAGCAGCATGCATGTCCATATGATTTACACACATGATTTATATTATTGATAGAATTCTCTGAGAAAGCACGGTGGTTTTGTGGTCAGCACTGTCGCCTTGCACCTCAGGGTTCGGGTTCAATTCCCAAACAGGTTCAATTCCTCCCTCTGTGTGCATGGAGTTTGCATGTTCCCTGTGCTTGATGGGTTTCCTCCAGTTTCCTCCCACAGTCAAAACATATATAGATTAGGCTAATTGACATTTACTGAATTGTCCGTAGTGTGTGTGTGATCTGTGATGGATTGGCACCCTGTCCAGGGTGCACCCCGCCTTATGCCCTCAGTCTCCTGGGATGGGCTCCAGCCCCTCCGTGACCCTGTATAAAGTATAAAGTGGTAAAGATGATGAGTGAATTCTCCAATCAGAAGATATGAATCATTACTTTAATAAATGCAAGGATCTGAATATTTATGCCTGTAATATAAATTATAGGTTTATATCAAAGTGATGGTTCTAATTTGTTATCATTCCTAACAGCTTGTACACGAGGTAATGTATAGCAGAAGACCTGCACGATATAAGATTAATAATAAATGGATTTAATATGGGTTGCTGTTTCACAATAACAGCTTATGGTTGATAAGCGATACGCTGAGGGTTTTTTATTTCAAATGTAAGAGAGTGGCTATTTAACATCAAAGGTAATTCAGGTAGTTCACTGAATAAGACTCGAGCCTCATAGACATTGAGCAACATGAAGCAATTTTTAAAACATAGAACATATTTTTATATAATAAAAATTACATGCAATATTTATTATAAAGGTTTTTTTTTTTGCTTTTCAATATACAATGTATGGCCAAAAGTATGTGCACCCCATGGCTAGAAGCTGGAAGCACAAAATTGTATACTATGTCTCTGTACAGTACTGTATGCTGAAGCATTACGTTTTACTAAGAGGTCTACGTTCCAGCATGAAGATGCTCATGTACACAATGTGAGCTCCATAAAGAGCGTCCTGCACAGAGCCCTGACTGAACTCAACGCCAATGAGCACCTTTGGGATGAACTGGAACCGGAACCTCCTCGACATTCCGACATCACTGACGCCAGAGATACACTTCAAAATCTTGTGGAAAGCCGTCCCAGAGGAGTGGAGCCGAAAAACAAGGATATGTCAAAAGATAACTCTATACTGCACAATCCTGACTCCTCCTATATATTTATTAAAATATAGTAATGTATGAAAATGTATAAAATGCACTGATGTTTTAAGGTTGTTACCTGTTCTGACAAACTGTGCCATCTTTATATACAACATTTAATTTTTTTACTTTGTCTTTTTCTTCCCAGACGGAGGAGACAGATCGTAGGTTGGATCTCTGAAGTTAAAGGCATCATGGACACTCCTTAAGACCCCTACTCCCGTTGTCCTTGTTTACACTACAGTAGTACATTTCACAGATAGACTTATCCAGAGCTGAACTCTTTGAAATCAGAACGTAACAGCAAGCTAGTACAGAAAGTTCCAGGTCAAAGACGACTGTCAGGATACAAGTAGAGGAGCAAGTAGAGAAAGTCATGTTGTTCTTATTATAATAAATGTTATGACTAATGATTTAAGTGCTTTAATGAAAAGTCTTAATATGAAGACAGGTTGTGACTCAGCCGTTCAGATGGGCAGCAGTGGCTCATTCATCATTAGAAAAAAGAAATAAAATAAAAATAAAAAATGGTTTAAAATTACATGGACAGATATCCATCCATCCATCCATCCATCCATCCATTTTCTTCCGCTTATCCGAGGTCGGGTCGCGGGGGCAGCAGCTTCAGCAGGGATGCCCAGACTTCCCTCTCCCTGGCCACTTCTTCCAGCTCTTCCGGGGGGATCCCAAGGCGTTCCCAGGCCAGCCGAGAGACATAGTCCCTCCAGCGTGTCCTGGGTCTTCCCCGGGGGCTCTTTCCGGTGGTGCGTGTCCGGAACACCTCACAAGGGAGGCGTCCAGGGGGCATCCTAAATAGATGCCCAAGCCACCTCATCTGGCTCCTCTCGATGCGGAGGAGCAGCGGCTCTACTCTGAGCCCCTCCCGGATGACTGAGCTTCTCACCCTATCTCTAAGGGAGAGCCCAGACACCCTGCGGAGGAAACTCATTTCGGATAGACAAACGTAATTAATATATTTTATTTGAAGTCTGATATTTTTTAATACAACACTGCAAAAGGATGCAAGTTATAGGTGTAGCATAAATGCAAATATTTGAACATAAACCTAAACAAAACAATACTTTCTACATGTATTAAATAACATTTATGCTGTGTTAACATTATTTATTCAGAATGTTAAAAGAATAAATGTTGTTAGTCTAGTGTCATGCATTACTGATTTCTTTATTCTTATTCTGTTTATGCCGAATATCTACTTATATACACATCTTCATTTTTCATGCACCGGTTTGAGGCCAATTACATTGGGTGAGGGTTTGAGAGAACGTCTAGACTTTATTTTTTATTTAACAGTCATGTTTATAAACTAGCATTTATCGTGATACTATGAAAAATTTAATTGACCAAGAGCATTATTATCTTTGAATATGATTCATCTGATTTCTGTTAAGCTAATGATAATTTACGTGTGTGTATGTGTGTGTGTGTGTGTGTGTGAGAGAGAGAGAGAGAGAGAGAGAGAGAGTGTATATACACTACCGTTCAAAAGTTTTAGAACACTTGCAAATTTCTTTGTTTTTGTTTAGTGATTTATTTTCTACATTCTACAACAATACTGTGGATTTCAAAACTATAAAATAACACATATGGAATTAGGTAATTACGTAACAACAAGAAAAACACCAGTTAGTTGTTATTTTAAGACACAGAGGTCGGCCTTTCTGTAATAGTTCCTGCAAGAACAGTATTGTGTCAAGTGCATTTGCAAAATCCGTCCAGCACCATAATGAAACTGTCTCTCATGAAGGCCGTCCCAGGAGGACGAGACCAAAACCTACCTCTGCTGCAGACGAGAAGTTCATTTAGAGTTATCAGCCTGAAAAATGACCAATTAACAGCAGCTCAGATTAGAGGCGTTATGAAGTCTTTACAGAGCAGAAGTAGCAGAAACATCTCAATATCAACTGTTCAAAGGAGATTCATGCAGTTTTTTGGTCGCCTTCAGCAAAAGTTTACAATGTAGAAAGAAATGAACATCAGGAACCATCATGGAGTTAGAAAGTATATATATATATATATATATATATATATATATATATATATATATATATATATATATATATATATATATATATAATGTCTGGCAAAGAAAACAACTAGGAAAGTTGAAATGCTGTTGCATTTACTGTCTAGTTTTAGTGAGACTCATTAGAAAAAGGGCTTCAGTTTGCTATTGAACTTTGGAACGATGGGAAAAGGTCATGCGATCTGAGAAGTTCAGTATCCAGAGTGATGTGCGCATCAGGGTAAGAAGGGATACACATGAAGCGATGCACAGTGCTCAGTATACAGGCCTCTGGAGGCAGTGTTATGATCTGGGGTTGCTTCAGGTTTTTCTTCCCTGATGGCACGGCCAGGGGTGGATCTGGAAGCATGAGGAATAATTTTTTGCCCAAATGAACCGGCTTCCATGATGTGCGCTGTAATCAAAGCTAAAGGTGATTCGATGGAATCTTAGAGCATGCATTTTTTTTTGTGGCCACAAAAAAGCCACAACTTATCATCTGTAATGCTTTATCCTGTATACAGGGGGTGGAGAGGGTATCCCAAGTGACCTGGACGAGGTGGCAATGCATCGCAGTGTGGTCAGTCAAAGTTGTTTACGTTTTTTTTTTACATAATTGATATTGCAGTAATATACATATACAGTGGGGGAAATAAGTATTTGATCCCCTACAGATTTTGCCCACTTACAAAGAAATGAAGGGTCTATAATTTTTATCATAGGTTTAAGGTAAAGGATTGAGACAGAATATCAACCAAAAATCCAGAAAAAGCACATGATACAAATGCTATGAATGAAACTATGCATTTCAATGAGGGAAATAAGTATTTGATCTCCTACCAACCAACAATAATTCTGCCTCTCGCAGACTGGTTATATGCTCTTGTGGTACACATATTAATTTAAGAAGGTGCTCCTAACAACAATGTGGTGTGTGTGTATAAATGCCATCTTCCATTCAAACCTCACCACCATAACCCTATGATAGAAGTTATAGGACCTTCATTTCTTTGAAAGTGGGCAAACTTAGAAAATCTGTAGGGAATCAAATACTTATTTCCTCCCCACTGTATGGTTAAAAAAAAAAACAAAAAAAAAAAACACATAGTTCTTTTTCAAACTTCATAAGTTTGAAAAAGGTGGCTAAACGATTCCTTCCCGTACCCAATCCATTCCCCCGATCTTACACCACCTGATGCCCATTTGTGTGGAAAGATCCGCCAAGAACCGTATCTGCATTAAGCAAGCAAATCGTCTCCTTCTGCTGGAATCTGCAGCGACCGTTGTTTCGGGAATCCGGGTTGAGCATCTACTGTATGTGAACGATACAGTGGCATGCAAAAGTGTTCGGCCCCCTTGAACTTTTCCACGTGAAAGAACAATACAAAGTGGTGTACACGTGAGAAGTGGAAAGAAAATCATACATGATTCCAAACATTTTTTACAAATAAATAACTGCAAAGTGGGGTGTGCGTAATTATTCAGCCCCCTTTGGTCTGAGTGCAGTCAGTTGCCCATAGACGTTGCCTGATGAGTGCTAATGACTAAATAGAGTGCACCTGTGTGTAATCTAATGTCAGTACAAATACAGCTGCTCTGTGACGGCCTCAGAGGTTGTCTAAGAGAATATTGGGAGCAACAACACCATGAAGTCCAAAGAACACACCAGACAGTTCAGGGATAAAGTTATTGAGAAATTTAAAGCAGGCTTAGGCTACAAAAAGATTTCCAAAGCCTTGAACATCCCACGGAGCCACTGTTCAAGTGATCATTCAGAAATGGAAGGAGTATGGCACAACTGTAAACCTACCAAGACAAGGCCGTCCACCTAAACTCACAGGCCGAACAAGGAGAGCGCTGATCAGAAATGCAGCCAAGAGGCCCATGGTGACTCTGGACGAGCTGCAGAGATCTACAGCTCAGGTGGGGGAATCTGTCCATAGGACAACTATTAGTCGTGCACTGCACAAAGTTGGCCTTTATGGAAGAGTGGCAAGAAGAAAGCCATTGTTAACAGAAAACCATAAGAAGTCCCGTTTGCACAGCAGACATGTGGAAGAAGGTGCTCTGGTCAGATGAGACCAAAATGGAACTTATGGGGCCAAAATGCAAAACGCCATGTGTGGCGGAAAACTAACACTGCACATCACTCTGAACACACCATCCCCACTGTCAAATATGGTGGTGGCAGCATCATGCTCTGGGGGTGCTTCTCTTCAGCAGGGACAGGGAAGTTGGTCAGAGTTAACGGGAAGATGGATGGAGCCAAATACAGGACAATCTTGGAAGAAAACCTCTTGGAGTCTGCAAAAGACTTGAGACTGGGGCGGAGGTTCACCTTCCAGCAGGACAACGACCCTAAACATAAAGCCAGGGCAACAATGGAATGGTTTAAAACAAAACATATCCATGTGTTAGAATGGCCCAGTCAAAGTCCAGATCTAAATCCAATCGAGAATCTGTGGCAAGATCTGAAAACTGCTGTTCACAAACGCTGTCCATCTAATCTGACTGAGCTGGAGCTGTTTTGCAAAGAAGAATGGGCGAGGATTTCAGTCTCTAGATGTGCAAAGCTGGTAGAGACATACCCTAAAAGACTGGCAGCTGTAACTGCAGCAAAAGGTGGTTCTACAAAGTATTGACTCAGGGGGCTGAATAATTACGCACACCCCACTTTGCAGTTATTTATTTGTAAAAAAAAAATGTTGGGAATCATGTATGATTTTCGTTCCACTTCTCACGTGTACACACCTTTGTATTGGTCTTTCATGTGGAATTCCAATAAAAGTGATTCATGTTTGTGGCTGTAATGTGACAAAATGTGGAAAAGTTCAAGGGGGCCGAATACTTTTGCAAGCCACTGTATGAAGACTGTCTACAGCGAGGCGCTGCACACACACTCTGAGCACGTACATTACACATACCACAGTAAAATCAACACGCTATTAGTGTGTATGTTAGTTTCTTTCAGGAGAAATAAAACTCAAAGATGACAAGTGATATTGTTCTTCTTATCATTTTACTACTATATATTTTGACGCATACTGTATTTTATCTTTTGCAAAAATAGCTAGCCATGCCCTCCATTATAGCGCAGCTGTAAATACCGCATTATGAAGGACAAGAGAGTTAAAATGAACTCTTTTCAAAATGTCTGATGCAATTTCCTTGCTCGAATTCAGCCCATATCTATAGCCTGGAGCTACAGATTGTGGCGAAGATCACCAGCAGAGCTTTCAGGCTCCAGCCGGAGAATGAGGCTTCACGATTATGGATGTGTCCTTGTTCAGATAATAATCCTGATATATGCCCTTTTGGAAATATCTCTCCCTCCATCACACTATTTAGTCAGAGTCTGTGTGAGCTGTGGGCGCAGTGGCATGCCCAAGACAGACTTGTCAGCTTCCTCCTCACCACTGCTCATTTTCCTGTGGCTCTGTCGAACACGCGTCGGCCGCTTACCTTTAGGAAAGGTCAACCGCAGAACACTTCTCTCTGCACACAGACAGGCTAATTAAGCTCCAGCTGAAGTGAATACCGAATCCCCAGATACTTTGCTCGGAAAGGAGACCTCTGTGGGTCATGGCCATCTTGTCCCAGATTCTCGTGTAAGTGTTTACGTAAGTATGTGTGCGTGTGTGTATTCCATTTGCATGCTATTATAGTCGATGTGCCATTAAGCTCCCCCGAGCTCTCAGGTAGGTTGGGAACATTTTTATGACAAGCAGAGAGGGATTGCACAAGCTCGGAGTGAGAGATAGCTGATGAATGGGAGCGCCAATACTTTTTGTCACTGACTCCATATTCAGGACGCTCGCATAACTGCGACACAGCGCAGGCTTTAATAAGCGCAAAGAGTCTCCGCGATTGCTGTCAATCCACCTTCCTGTCATCTTTACACATCGCAAAAGGATCAATAGTGTAAAAGAGCATTGCTATTGATAAAAGGTCTGGGGGTTTTTTATCGCAATTGGTACTTCCTGTTATGTCTAGACGAATTGGTCAGAGCATCTCCGAAGTGGCAGATCGTATGCAGTAAAAAGTGGTCCAATGAAGAGCAAACAGTGAACCTGCGACCGGGTCATGTGACCCAAAGCTCTCTGCTGTGAAGGCTAGCCTGTCTGGTTCAATCACGCAAATCTCTACTGGTGCAGGTGCTTGTTTACATTGTGCTTACGTATGAGCAGAGTTGGTTATAACGAGTTACTGTGTTACTGTGTAACGCGTTACTGTAATCTAATTACTTTTCCTGATAACGCGGTAATGGAACGCAATACATTTTAAATGCATGTAATTTGATTACAGTTACCAATGTCAATAACATTACGTTACTTGCGTTATAAATGTAGTGTTCAAAAATAAATCTAGATGAATTTAAAAATCCCGTTTGCGCTGCAGCATCAGTTAACGAACATGCGCTTTAGTTCTTTCACATTTGATGTTGTAACGGGTTCGTCACAGACACGAGGTGAGGTCTTACAGGAAAAGAGGTGATTTTATTTTGAAAAAAATGGCAAAGGAGAAGAGTTGAAGGAGGGAGGAAGGGAAAAAAGCTAAGAACTTTTGCTCAGAAGAAACTTTACTTTGTTTTGGAGAAAGACGAGATCCATTAACAGGTTGAGGGGCACACCGACCACAGGCGTACAACATGACAGATGTTTTCAAAGTAACTTGAAAGTAACATAATTAGTCTTCTTCTTTGTCTTTCAGCTGTTCCCTTTCAGGGGTCGCAACAGCGAATCATCTGCCTCCATCTAACCCTATCCTCTGCATCCTCTTCTCTCACACCAACTAACTTCATGTCCTCTCTCACTGCATCCATAAATCTCCTCTTTGGTCTTCCTCTAGACCTCCTGCCTGGCAGTTCCAACCTCAGCATCCTTCTACCGATATATTCACCATCTCTCCTCTGAACATGTCCAAACCACCTCAATCTGGCCTCTCTGACTTTATCTCCAAAACATCTCACATGGGTTGTCCCTCTAATGAACTGATTCTTGATCCTATCCATCCTTGTCACTCCCAAAGAGAACCTCAACATCTTCAGCTCTGCTACCTCTAGAACTGCCTCCTGTCTTTTCTTCAGTGCCACATGTCTCTAAGCCATAGAGCATCGCTGGTCTCACCACTGTGCTGTACACCTTTCCTTTCATTCTCGCTGATGCTCTTTTATCGCACAACACTCCTGACACTTTTCTCCACCCATTCCAACCTGCCTGTACTCGTCTCTTCACCTCCTTTGAACACTCTCCGTTGCTCTCGACCGTTGACCCTAAGTACTTAAAATCCTGCACCTTCTTTACCTCTGCTCCCTGTTGCCTCACTGTTCCTCTTGGGTCCCTCTCCTTCACACACATGTATTCCGTCTTGCTGCGGCTAACCTTCATTCCTCTGCTTTCCAGAGCGTACCTCCACCTCTCCAAATTTTTCTCCACCTGTTCCCTGCTCTGGCTACAAAGCACAATGTCATCTGCAAACATCATAGACCATGGAGACTCCTGTCTAACTTCATCTGTCATCCTGTCCATCACTAGAGCAAACAAAAAGGGGCTTAGAGCCGATCCTTGATGCAGATCTACCTCCACCTTGAACTCTTCTGTCACACCTACAGCACATCTCACCACTGTCTTACAGCTCTCATACATGTCCTGCACCACTCTAACATACTTCTCTGCCACTCCAGACTTCCTCATACAACACCACAGCTCCTCTCTTGGCACACTGTCGTACGCTTTCTCTAAATCTACAAAGACACAATGCAACTCTTTATTACCTTCTCTGTACTTCCCCATCAGCGTCCTCAAAGCAAATACTGCATCTGATGTACTCTTTCTAGGCATGAAACCATATTTGCAGCTCACAAATTCTCACCTCTGCCCTTAACCTAGCTTCCACTACTCATTCCCACAGCTTCATTGTATGGCTCATTAGCTTTATACCTCTGTAATTGCCACAGCTCTGCACATCTCCCTTGTTCTTAAAAATCGGCACCAATACACTTCTCCTCCATTCCTCTGGAATCCTCTCACTCTCCAAGATCTCGTTAAACAAACTAGTCAGAAACTCTACTGCCACCTCACCTAAGCACTTCCACACCTCCACAGGTATGTCATCACGACCAACAGCCTTTCCACTTTTCATCCTCTTCAACGCCCTTCTCACCTCACTTTTACTAATATTTGCTACTTCCTGCTCCACAACAGTCACCTCTTCTACTCTTTGTTCTCTTTCGTTTTCCTCATTCGTCAACTCCTCAAAGTACTCCTTCCATCTTCCCATCACCCTCCTGGCATCTGTCAGTACATTTCCATCTCTATCTTTAATCACTCTAACCTGCTGCACATCCTTCCCATCTCTATCTCTTTTCCTCGCCAACCTGTACAGATCCACCTCACCCTCCTTACTGTCCAGCCTAGCATACAAGTCCTCATATGCTCTTTGTTTGGCCTTTGCCACCTCTACGATTAATGTACTGTAATAATCAGTAATGTAATCAAATTACAATTTTAAAGTAGTAATTGGTCATTTGTAGTTTGATTGATCATAGTCATATTGATTACTTTTTTTTGAGTAACTTCCCCAACACAGCTTATTATTAGCTTAATTTAAAGTAAATTATTAAATCCAACACATAACTGTTCATAACATCGCTTTTACTCAACAAACAATAAACTTTGATTTCACTTATTGTGAAGGTTAAACTTTAGACAGTTATCTAAGTACTGCAAAAGATTCATTAGAATCTATCCAGACAGTTTTGAATGACGTTGTGACAACAATCTGGCTGGACAGACAGACAGACAGACAGACAGACACTAATTTGTGGTCCTCCAGTGTAGGAAAGGTAAAAATTATACTGTATCATTAAAAGAGTGACTTCTGACTAAAGTACTGTAATGTGCAAATTCCGACTTTCCTTGTTTATTTAACGACAGTACAGAACAATAAAAAAAAAAAACAGCTGTGTTGATCTAAAAACCCCGCCCCCACCACCACCAACCCACCCCTGGTAGACTCCAAAAAATAGAACACATGCATAAGGTGTAAAACAAAATAAGAGATGAAACACAGAAATAAATGAATAAATAAATAAAATATAACATTTACATTCATTCATTCATTCATTTTCTATACCGCTTAATCCTGTGTTCAGGGTCGCGGGGGACCTGGAGCCTACCCCAGGAGACTTCGGGCACTAGGCGGGGTACACCCTGGACAGGGTACCAATCCATCGCAGGGCACACACACATACACACACTCACACACCCAATCACACACTACGGGCAATTTAGGAACGCCAATTAGCCTAACCTGCATGTCTTTGGACTGTGGGAGGAAACCGGAGTACCCGGAGGAAACCCACCAAGCACGGGGAGAACATGCAAACTCCATGCACACAGAGACGGGAATCGAGCCTGGCCGGGGAATCGAACCCAGACCCTGGAGGTGCAAGGCGACAGTGCTAACCACTACACCACCGCGCCGCCGCATAACATTTACAATGACTTTAAAAAAAAAAAAGCTGACACCACATTAAAAGCAGCATGCCACAAACTCACAGTTCAGACAAAAGGTTTCTTTTATTTCTATAGCCCAGGCTGATCCGTGTCCACCATGGGACCATCTGAACTAGACCATGGAGCAATGAAAGAAGCTGGCCTGGTCTGATAAATCAATTGTGTGTACAGGTATGTGTGTGACATGGCACCAGGTTGTACTATGAAAAGAAGGCAAGCCATTCTCTGAATTTTTTTATGTTTGATTTCTAAAATTCCTCTGATCTCAATCTGATAACAATTCCATGGGATGCAGTGGACAAACAAACCCGACCTCTGGAGCTTTGCAACTTGCAGGAATTGCAGCAACTTGCTGGAGTCTAATGGAGGTTTAATGAGGCCTCACTGGATCAGGACTGTTTCAGTGGCACAAACATTACAGTAGGAAGGTGGATTTAATCAGGTGGGGCTGATCAGTGTATGGTCTATGAGATACAGATACAGTTCCTCTACATACGAACAACGCTGGATGTCCGGAAGCAAAAAAAAAAAGCAGCAGCGATAAAGCTGGTACAGACAATTGTGTTAGTGTCCTAGTAGTGTATGTACATGGACAATGTTTGTTTGACTTATGGACACATTGGAATGGAACTCGTTCATATGTAGGGGAAAATACTGTATATCTAAATATGCACAGTTTATAAGCTTTGGTTTGGCTGATCGGTGTATAGTGTGTGAGATATACAGTATCTAAATGGCCGTTGTACATTGTACTGTATAAGCTATTAATTAGATGTTACACTATTTACTGCACTATTTGAATAAATAAATACCTTTATAATACATGAAGCATACCATTTAGTTCGTTTTATAGGCGCATACTTACAGTACACTTTATATAAAATTGATTTCAGCCTGTCTTTCATGTGTCCTATGCGTCATCCATAATTGGAAAAAAAAAAAAAAAAAGCAATTCCACACCATTTGCTAGTCTCCCGTTTCAACACTACATACATTTTCACAGAACCGTTTTCTGCCACCTCTTCTCCGAATGATGCATCAACTCATTACACAATAGAGGTAATGCCAGCACATTAGCTACTTCCCACATTCGCTTGTCTGCTGAGACACTGTGCAGAAGATATTCTCACATTGAAATGAAGAACAGCAGCTGGGTACTCTGTATCATACATGTCGCTGTGCCTTTCTTTTTTTTCTTTTTCTTTTTCCAGGAATTTGCAGCTTGACCCGCCTTAGACACTCTGCCTTCTCCCCTCGTTCTTCAATGCAATGCTAAAGGACTCGACAAATAAACTTAAAATAAAGCTTAGTCATAGCATAAAGAGAGTGCAGGGCATATTTACGCACCTGTTCTGGCTTTGTTTTGTGCAGCTGGAGAATACATAATGAGCCATAATGATACAGCAGGACCTGCGTTTCAGGAATAAGAAGCGTCTCAGGTCAAGTCGAACCTGAATTAACTATTATTAATAGAGAAAGACTAATCGGACATCATGCCCGGTACCGTTCGAATGCAAGCTGCTAATGTGGATAATAAGTTCACTATTAGTCTCTCGAGGGAATGGACAATAAACATGCTGGAAATAATGTATGGCGCCATTACAGCTTTCTCATTGAGCGTTATTGTGTATGCATTACTGCACAAGCAACTACAATTCAGCAAAATACTGCCCATAACAATAGGTCTAATGGTTTCCTTTGCAAAGTTGGGAAGAATGGTGCAAAGCACAAAGCATCCTGATGGATCAGGTCCCGCAGGCAGGGAATTTATTGCAGACCTTCACGGCCCATTTTAAGACCGGCGACTCCTGTGCCGTGCTGCGTCCTATCAAGGCTTTCTTTTTTGTGACATTTAATTTCCTCACCTCAAAAAAAGAAAAAGGAAAGAAAGAAAGAAAGCGGATTCATTTCATAAAGTATCCAGTTTCTCTGAGAGACAGATGACCTATATTTAGCATCACTGAGTCGCTCAGAAACTGACAAATTTTAATAATTTTCTCGTGTCCATTTCAGCTTCTCCTGAAACATCTTTCATCCCCGATAAACGTAACACTGAGTGAAGTTCATTTAAAAAACAACAGGATTTTTTTTCCTCCCTCAAGCTCTACTCGATACATAAAAAACGTCACAAAGAAAAAATTCTTAAGTAAGCTCACGGTTCAAATTGTTATCCAATTTAAAGCATGTGTGTGTGTGTGTGTGTGTGTGTGACTGCTTTCATGTTAGCGTTCTCACATAGCACATTTATAAAGGACATTTTTTAGAGTGGGGAGGAAAACATACAGAACATACTGTATAAAAGAACCTCCAGGAACCTCTGTAGTCCAGCTAGGGACTGTGGAGGTTAATTATGGTTCCCATTGTATTTATTCCCATTTTTACCACTGTGATAGAACCTCAAACTACAGGCAATTTGGGGACGACAATTAGCCTAATCTGCATGTCTTTGAAGTTTGGGAGGAAACCGGAGTACCCTGAGGAAACCCCTCAAACTCCATGCACACAGACGCCGATGCGGGAATCGAACCCGGATCGCGGAGGTGCGAGGCGGCAGCGCTGACCACTAAACCACCGTGCCGCCAAAAGAGGGATAAATCAGATCGTTTGCTTTTTTGACGCACAAAGTGACACAAAAGATGATGTGCCGGTGGCAGGATGGGACAGGATAGGATAGGAAGTGCATATCATTGTTTGGAGGCCTTTGAAAAACAACCCCTGTGGTGCGACAGTCAGTCTTCCACGTACTCCACACACTCACACACACACACACACACACACACACACACACACTCAGTGCCTGAGGACATGTCGATAAAGCCCAAGACACTAAACCTGGCCTTCAGATGTGGAACAGTAGGAGTATCAGTGCTCAGCTCGACACAAGGTCAACACAGACTCAGCATCTATCCTCAGCTAAAACACTGGTTCCTGTAACTTATCTCTCTTTCTGTATCACCTGCAGGAGAAGTTGTCAATAATGCAGCATCTATACACAGCTCGTAATGATCTAGTCAGATCTCAGGACTCGAGGCTACGACAGCACTGACGTTCATTATCATAAGCAGCTCTGACGATCCTCTGCTGACAGGCACGAAATATTCAAAAACCATTTTTGAATAATGAAAAAATGCAAATAAGCAAATTTGGGTATGTGTACCACATTTTATTATATAGTATTAAGGATTTCTGTTTTATTTCTGCTCACGCTTTAATGCTCGAACATAACATATCCTGCTCTGTAATGATGTAAATAAACCATTAGTCATTTCAAGGAAAGCCTGGTTTTCTCCTTCAGCTACGATCCTGCATTTCGGAGGGTTTGGAAGAGAGAAAAAAAAAAAAAAAGAGGACATTCAATTTTCCAGGCAAGTCGCTGAAATATGAAGCACGGCATGAATAAGTTAGAGCATGCAGATCTGGCTGTAAATAAACAAGCATCTCGTATGGAGAAAGTGCGCTCCGGCGTTCCTGCACTAAAAGGGAGTCGAGCAGTGGGAAAGCGGGGCAAGCAGCGTCTCATCTGGTAAAGACAAGGTAACCTCGGGTTTGTTTGGGGATGTAAAAATGTCCTGCTCGCTGCAAGGAAGAAAGAAAACATTCTAGGGGATATAGGATGTAATAAAAGCTTTCTTGTTCGCGTCTGGCTGACAGCACTTCAAGGGCACTTTGGGTAAGACATTGTCAGCAAACAGGGAATGAGCTTCAGCGTGAGTGTTTCCACTATGTGCAGGATTTTTTTTCTTTTTTTTTTTCTCGAGGATATCTGCTCAATTTAACCAAAAATCAAATAGTGACAAATTGTACTGTTTGTGTTTTCATGACTCTTGAGGCAATGCTAGAAAAATGTAAGCAGTCAGAAGTTTTGCTCTCTGCAATCCAAGGCCTTTTTAAATCTCCGAGTGGGTGTAAGAGAGATAAATAGTGGCCTTTGCAAAGCCTCGGGCATCTTCTGTGCATCCCGGTGCTGATGAGGGCCGGAGGAACTTCCTGCCGCGTGTTCCCAAGACGGAGAGACATGTCAGCGCTGCGGTTCTCGCCGCTTCATCATCTAAAGGTCACGAGCGTTACTGTAAGGAGCCAATGACAACGTACGAAGAGAGATACGCAGCCGTTTGCCTCGGCTTGAGCTGGTGTCATCACCGCCAATGGAAGTCCGCTTAATCTGGAATCATTGTCGAAATTTCCCTCAATATTACTCGCTCTTCTCAGCCGGCTCTGTCCGTTTATTCCGTTTACGAGAAAAGGGCAGCCGTTGTGTGAGAAGGAGTCGTTCATTTCCAGCGTTCGGGAAGCTTAATCCAGCCTGCCAAAAGGAGCACTGATAAGACATCGCAGGGAAATTATTTAGCGTGGTGCTCCTCCTGCCAGAATGCTGACATTATCATTTCTCTGTTTGCAAGCTCATAGAATATAGAGCAGGTTATCGTGATATGCCATCGCGCGGGGCGCCCACAACAGCGTAATTGAAATTCCACCCAGGTCCATATCTCCACGCTGCATGCAGGAGGCCTGTCGCGACACTCGGCCGTTTTTTATTCACGTCTGCACATGGAGCAGTTCATCTGTAATCACTCTAGACGATTCTGATTAAACGGTAAAAAGCATATAAATACAGAAACAACCCTGCATGCTGCAGTTCTTTAATGAAATAAAAGGTGTTATTATCTTTGAACACACTGATGTCAAGGTTACAGGTTGTCTCTGGATCGCTCACATGTGACTCACGAGGTTCTGTCAGTCTCAAAGTCAGCTTTTGATCACACTTTTGAGATAACTCGATGCCTGGTCTTCAAAGAAGCCTACTACAGCCAGGTATAATCCTTTCTACACCGCTTTGGGCTGCTGCATGTGATGTGTTATCGAAGGAAAGGACTGATTAGCAGCAGGCTGCGTCTCAAAGCAGGACGGGAAAGCGAACATGTTTTCCAACTAAACAATACAACACAAACAGACTGGCAACAAGTTCTATCAGTACCTGAGATATCGGTCACTCGTGGTTAAGCTCCATCCTGAATTACAGTACAGTAGGACCTGGCATCACCTGGTCAGAGGGTCGCGGGGCTCATGAAACTGGATGAATCCATCGCCGAGCACACACACATATATATACACACTACGGACGCCAGTTAGCTTAACCTGCATGTCTTTGGACTGTGGGAGAAAACCGGAGTACCCAGAGGAAACCTACCAGGCACTGGGAGAACATGCAAACTCCATGCACACACACCCAGAGGTGGGACTCGAACCCAGACCCCAGAGGTGTCGCAAGGCAACAGTACTAACCACTAAGCCATTATGCCGTCAGCAAGGAGCATATCTCAAGTGAGAATGATCGAGTGTTTCCTGTTACATAATTAAAATAAAGCATACATGTTTTTATTTATTACTAAGATTATTTTTCTAATATTTCATATTCTAATTAACTTCTTTCTCTTGTTCTATTGGAAGCATTTTGCAAAAAGTGGAAAAAGTAAGTACACCCGCCTTTAATATTGTAATTTTCTTTATCAGATCACTAACTTCTATAAACAAACTCCAAAAACGTACTCCATCATTTAAAATCCAGGTGTGAAAAAATAAGTACACCCTACAATTCTGCAACCTTTAGCAATAACATTACAGTAAATATTTTCTGTAGGACATTATCAGTCTCTCTCATCATTTTCAATTATTTTTCGTCTGCTCTGATTTGCAGCATTGCCCCAGGTTATTGATGTTCGAGTTCATTTGTCTAGGCATAGCTTCCTTAAGATCACTCCACAGCATCTTAGTGGGATTAAAGTCTGCACTTTGAACCAGAATAAATCCAGGACCGAATGCTAATTACTCTTCGACTGAATATCTGAAGGAGGAACGGTGAACTTTTTTTTATGGACAGCCTCTGAAACATACACAACCTGACTAGAAAAAGTCACGCACTCTAAGATTTCATTCCATCTCCATTCGCTTTGATTACAGCCCACAATGTGGTGGCCAGTTCGAGTGTGAAAATGATTCCTCGCGCTCCCAGAACCACGCATCTGACACGTCCTGGAGTCTGACTGTGTTCCGTCAGAGAAGAAAAGCTCCATCGATGTGATAAGCTGGCGATTCAGTACATTCAGGTTTTCAGCCACATCATTTTATTTCCACATGACGTTGTTGAGTCTAGACCTGAGCGACCGAAGCAACACCAGTTCATAACACTGTCTCCAAAGGCTGGACACTATGGATGATGGGTGCATCACTTTATTGCTCTGGAATAGGCTCAATCACAGTGTGTGTGTGTGTGTGTGTGTGTGTGTGTAAATGCTTTTACTTGCACTATTAAACATACAGTATATATGGTTTTCATTCATAACTTTTTTTTTCTGACCACATTTCTTCCACAGTGTTGATGGTTCCGCTCTGTCCTTCCGGGTTTTGATCATGTGTTGAAGGGTTCTTAACCCAGTTCCAGTCATTTCAAATCTCCTTAGTTGTTTTCTTTGCTTGATGAAGTGCTATAATTTGACTCTTCTGAAATCGTGACTTTTATTTGGCCAGGCAGTGTACTTTTGTTTATGTAAATGAGCTACTGCTATGCCACGCCCCCACATATAATAGCAGAGCTGAGCAACAACCTGTGGGAGAGGTGTCTTCCTATATGAGGTCATATTAGCGGGAAAAATCATATTGTTTAAACCTCAACCAATACAAGAATGGAAAAAGGGACTGAATGGGGATTTTTTTTTTTTTTTTATGTTTTTCTCAAAGTTTTGTAGTGTTTTGCATATTAGGGCTCTTTAAAGCTTGAAATAAGTAAACATAAAAAATAGGTGCAACAATCATTTATTTAATCATTTTTATAATACGAAACACTACATACATTTCACTATATTTGAAAATATATTTTCGCTTTTCGCTTCTTTCAATAATTAATAATTTTTTTGGAAGTTTGTGGATTATTTATAGATATGAAGTGGATTGAGAGATCGACAATTATTCAGTTGTACGCTATGCCATTTAAAATTGTATTCTTTTCCCCACAACCATGTGGGTTTCTTCCAGGTTCTCTGACTTCCTCCCACCTGAAAAAAGAAAAAAAAACATACAGTACCAGTAGGTGGTGTAGTTACAATAATTTGCCCCTGGGTGTGAAGGAATCTCATCTAGGGTCAATCTTTAGGTCCAGTTTTCTGAAGATCCATCACAATGTATGGATCATACAGTTATGAGTTGTGTACTTTTTCCCTCTATACAAAATAAAAACCAACGAGAAATGCATCACAAGATGAACACATTCTGCAGAAATTGTTGAAATAATTCATTCTTCCATTACACCAAATACAGAACACATTAATGCGACTGATGTGACCTTCTACATAAAATATAGTGGAGTGTCTTATTTAAACAATTTCACAGAAATAGGAGAGAAGGCACAGCGTTGATTCAGAGGCTCACTGACTCTCTGCACCAGATGGGTGACGCTGTAATGGCTGCGACATACAGTACTCACACAGTGTACTTAAGGACCGTACAGGACAAGTGTCCTTAACATCTGCAGGTTCTTGTTCTGTGGTTGTGCTTTCATTTATATTATTATACTGTACAGGTCCTTCTCAAAAAATTAGCATATTGTGATAAAGTCCATTATTTTCTGTAATGTACTGATAAACATTAGACTTTCATATATTTTAGATTCATTACACACAACTGAAGTAGTTCAAGCCTTTTATTGTTTTAATATTGATGATTGTGGCATACAGCTCATGAAAACCCAAAATCCTTATCTCAAAAAATTTGCATATTTCATCCGACCAATAAAAGAAAAGTGTTTTTAATACAAAAAAGTCAACCTTCAGATAATTATGTTCAGTTCTGCACTCAATACTTGGTTTAATGAATCTAAAATATATGAAAGTCTAATGTTTATCAGTACATTACAGAAAATAATGAACTTTATCACAATATGCTAATTTTTGGAGAAGGACCTGTATGTGTAATGAAGGTTAAAGTTTTCAGGTTAGCTTTCATTTAACAGTGTGTCTCATTTTTACATCATACGTGATACATATAAACATCTGTAAACTTACAGAAAACTTTTATTAAAGATTAATAATCTCGCAAATCATCCAATTAACAATGAGCGCACTGAAATGCTTCATTCATCATTCATTAGTTATTGACCAAAGCTGTGTTGATGGCACGGATCTGTTGGATTGAGTCAACTTTGCTGAGTCATGGTTGTCCACAATGATGCATGACTTCTCACCAGAGATCACTTTTGGAGGAGAAGTTGCACAGGATCCCAAAACATGCTCACACAACCAATTACACTCACTCACTCATCATCTATACAGCTTTATCCTGTATTCAGGGTCACTTGGAGCCTATCTCAGGAGGCTTAGGGCACCAGTTGGGGTACACCCTGGACAGGGTGCCGATCCATCACACACATACGGTACACTCCCTACGGGCAATTTGGGAACACCAATTAGCCTAATTTGCATGAGTATGCACACAAGGTGCACGGCGACAAGGTGCCTAATCAATTACACATCAGGGGCGATTTCAAAACCCAGATCAGCCTACAACATATTAGTCTTTGGACTGTGGGAGGAAAGATATGGACACCTAATCTCCTAAACCCTTCTGAACACCTTTAGGATAAACTCAAACTGCAGCCTCATCAACATCCCAACTGACCTCACTAGTGCTGTTGTAGCTGAATGATCAGAAATACCCCATAACCACGTTCCAGAATCATATGGAAAGCGTTTATAATAGTATTGAGGAATTTAACCCAGAATGGAATGTTCTTAAAGCACATGAAATAATGGTCAGGTGAACACATACGTTTCACCATGTAGTGTATGCGTGCATTGCTCAGAGCTTACCATGTAATGAGAATACTTTTTATCAAAAACAGTGCTTCATCTGAACGATGAAAAAGTACACATGACCTGAGATGTTAAAACCAACCCAGCCATGGTGCCAGTTCTAATATTTTAGTCCTTTGATGGACTTATACTATAGATGGAGGTTTACATTTACAGCATTTAGCAGACGTGACTTATGTAAGTGCTTTGTAGTGTCGATCAAAAACTCATCCTCACGCTGGTTCACTAGGCCAGAGACTAAAAGAAAAGCTAAGCTTGGATAAAACTCCCATCCATCATCATGTATTATAAATGAATTAACCCTTAAAACGTAGAGTATTTTTTTCACCACCATGTTTAAATAAATATACTGTATATAGTGCTCAGGGTTGAGCAGTATAGCCATTTTTTAAGCACTACAGTACCTAGGCTGAAAAAAGACTCCCAACCTGGGGTCCACACCCCCTCAAGGGGGCACCAAAGATCACAGGGGAGCGTGAGCCATTGGCTTTTAGAAGATTTATTTATTAAAAAATTTATTTAAATGGCCTGGGCCAAGGTGGGTTGTTGCAAGGGGGGGACGTACATTTTCATGGATGGATGGATGGATTGATGGACACTTTTTTGATCGCAAAGGAAATTTCAAAATGGTGGCACCAAGTAAAAAATGCTTGGGAACCACTGACTTATGATAAACTGCCAATATGATAAAATTAATTTTATTTCATTTTAACAACTCATCTGATGAGTTTTTGCGTTGTCTCAGCTCCCAGAACTCCTGATTGAACTAACTAGCTAATAAACCGAATACAAGTGATTGTTATAGAGGATTGAAAACACTAAAATGTGCAGGACAGGGGGTCACCCAGATCCAGGATTGGGAACCCTAGTAAAAAAAAAAAAAGTATGCTAAGTATATTAAATCCTAGCGTGCCAAAGCATACTTAAATGTACTTGCAGCCAGACTAATGACTAGTAGACTTGAAGTTTGCTATTTTGGAACAACTAATTTTGTACTAAGTGTATTTAAGTTGTAATTAAATTGTACAAAAGCACAATTTTAAGTGTATTAAATATACTTTTGTGTGCGAAAGTGGAACAACTTCAAGTATACTTAGTACACTTAAAGTATATGGCTGTGTGTGTACTAACGTACATACCTGACAGTAATTAATACAATTTAAGTATACAGTGGTGTGAAAAACTATTTGCCCCCTCCTGATTTCTTATTCTTTTGCATGTTTGTCACACAAAATGTTTCTGATCATCAAACACATTTAACTATTAGATAACACAAGTAAACACAAAATGCAGTTTTTAAATGAGGGGTTTTATTATTTAGGGAGAAAAAAAATCCAAACCTACATGGTCCTGTGTGAAAAAGTAATTGCCCCCTGAACCTAATACTGTAACTGGTTGGGCCACCCTTAGCAGCAATAACTGCAATCAAGCGTTTGCGATAACTTGCAACGAGTCTTTTACAGCGCTCTGGAGGAATTTTGGCCCACTCATCTTTGCAGAATTGTTGTAATTCAGCTTTATTTGAGGATTTTCTAGCATGAACCGCCTTTTTAAGGTCATGCCACAACATTTCAATAGGATTCAGGTCAGGACTTTGACTAGGCCACTCCAAAGTCTTCATTTTGTTTTTCTTCAGCCATTCAGAGGTGGATTTGCTGGTGTGTTTTGGGTCATTGTCCTGCTGCAGCACCCAAGATCGCTTCAGCTTGAGTTGACGAACAGATGGCCGGACATTCTCCTTCAGGATTTTTTGGTAGACAGTAGAATTCATGGTTCCATCTATCACAGCAAGCCTTCCAGGTCCTGAAGCAGCAAAACAACCCCAGACCATCACACTACCACCACCATATTTTACTGTTGGTATGATGTTCTTTTTCTGAAATGCTGTGTTACTTTTACGCCAGATGTAACGGGACACGCACCTTCCAAAAAGTTCAACTTTTGTCTCGTCGGTCCACAAGGTATTTTCCCAACAGTCTTGGCAATCATTGAGGTGTTTTTTAGCAAAATTGAGACGAGCCTTAATGTTCTTTTTGCTTAAAAGTGTTTTGCGCCTTGGAAATCTGCCATGCAGGCCATTTTTGCCCAGTCTCTTTCTTATGGTGGAGTCGTGAACACTGACCTTAATTGAGGCAAGTGAGGCCTGCAGTTCTTTAGATGTTGTCCTGGGGTCTTTTGTGGCCTCTCGGATGAGTCGTCTCTGCGCTCTTGGGGTAATTTTGGTCGGCCGGCCACTCCTGGGAAGGTTCACCACTGTTCCATGTTTTTGCCATTTGTGGATAATGGCTCTCACTGTGGTTCGCTGGAGTCCCAAAGCTTTAGAAATGGCTTTATAACCTTTACCAGACTGATAGATCTCAATTACTTTTGTTCTCATTTGTTCCTGAATTTCTTTGGATCTTGGCATGATGTCTAGCTTTTGAGGTGCTTTTGGTCTACTTCTCTGTGTCAGGTAGCTCCTATTTACAGTAAGTGATTTCTTGATTGAAACAGGTGTGGCAGTAATCGCGCCTGGGGGTGACTACAGAAATTGAACTCAGGTGTGATAAACCACAGTTAAGTTATTTTTTAACAAGGGGGGCAATCACTTTTTCACACAGGGCCATGTAGATTTGGAGTTTTTTTCTCCCTTAATAACGTAAACCTTCATTTAAAAACTGCATTTTGTGTTCAATTATGTTATCTTTGACTAATAGTTAACGGTTTTTGATGAGCAGAAACATTTAAGTGTGACAAACATGCAAAAGAATAAGAAATCAGGAAGGGGGCAAATAGTTTTTCACACCACTGTATATTTAATGTATTATAAGTACATTACAGCTATTTTTACTGTATTACAAATACATGATTAATGTACTATGAATATATTCTTATTGCAGCAGTAGCATGCTGTAATTTACATTTAGGCATTTGGCAGGTACTCTTATCCAGAGCGACTTACATTTTTATCTCATTATACATCTGAGCAGTTGAGGGTTAAGGGCCTTGCTCAAGGGCCCAACAGTGGCAACTTGGTAGTTGTGGGGTTTGAACCTGGGATCTTCCAACCGTAGTCCAACGCCTTAACCACTGAGCTACCCCTGGCCCCTGTTATACTTCTGGACAATTACAAATACTAAAAAAGTACACTTTGTGGTTAATACAAATATACTTTATTGTATCATACAGTACACACAACCTTCTATATTACAGTATTGCAAATGTCTTACCTGTACATTAAGTGTTTAGGATAATTTACAAAAGCTAAATGCATTTTCTACACTATAACATGTTTTTGAAACACATTACATCAGTAATTATGAGGCAGATTTTATTCATGAGTTCAACAGATTTAATTTGCACAAGGTTACAAAAAAGCACTACTATAGTTTATTTGTGCTCAACAAAAGGCAGGTTGTCTCACAAACACACAAACTAAAATATAACCTGGTGTGTGAACACAGACAGACATTAGTATTAGAATCTACAGGTACAGTATTAGTTTAAACCTGGTGTGTTGATTCTGTTACACAGAGACTGAAAACAGGCCGAGAGCTACAGAGCCATTATAACACAAGTATAGTACATAAGATTTAGTAATAAGACAATAGACAATACATTCTACAGCTTAAAGTATGTACTTAATGACAAATTACCTAACAAAAACCGTTGCAGCTTCAGCCGTTAATTCAAACTAGAAGTGGAGAACTGAGGAGCCAATCAGAGAACGGAATGTCAGAATCTGCCCGCCTCCAGCCTCTGATTGGCTGGTGGGGCGCAGATTCCAGTCTCCGGTTGGCTGGAATAGTGTCGCTTTATGACAGTGAGCGGACAGACGAGTGAGAGAGTAAAAACAGGAAGTCTAAAAGCACGCACACGAGAGAGTAGTGCACTACATATAAGTAAGTACATTGACATCTAACTTATAATATATTGAGACTACCATACTGCAGCGTTTTTCGACGCTAGCAGGGATCTTGGAGGACGAGTGAGCTTACTTGCTCCCCAATGCAAATGGCTTAGGAGTAGTTTATTATTCTCAGCACAAACACACATACACACACCCAACTTGGCCGAAGCCACTAACCCAAACACCCTTCTCTCTCATGGTAGACACAGAGAGAACCCCCGCAAGGCATGATGGTTGTCAGCCGCCGCCCCACCCACGCCACAATATATTAAATTTGTATTCTAATATATACTTTCTGTACATTTGTACAATGATTATTTCGAGCATATATTTTTTTAAATATACCAAAAATACATTGAAAAACAAGTTTAAATAAGTATACTTTGGAAATTAGACCAGCCTTTCACTTAAAGTATATTTTCCAATAATATATTTTTAGAAAGTGTACTATAATACAATTATATTAAAGTATATTTAAAGTTTAATTCCAAAATTTGGTAAAAGCATGATGTTAGTATACTTTTTATATATTACCTGATGGTACAACTTTTTGTTAGTATATTAGCAGTGTATTATCGAGGATTTCAATATATTTGTAATACACTAAAGTGTATTTTTTTTTCACTGGGGAAACTCTGATACAGGTAAAGATGTACCATTGACAAATATGATCACAAGGTTTTTATGGTAGTTTCCGGTTGTTGTCCAAAAAATAATAAGTTGATCATTTTGTGAGTTCTACATTTTTGCAGGTTAGGTTGCACATTTACAGTAGGTGCTTTGAAAGTAATGATAACTTTACTTCTACATGACATATCTGAAAACCCCAAATCCCACCACCACACACTGGCAGAACTTCCATATAAGGAGTGTTTTTGTTGTTGTTTTTCCTGGTAACTCATGCCATTTATGATTTAAGAGTTAAACGCAATATTGTAAAAGGTTTTAGTGTAATAGAGTATTATCTGCTGTTTCATTGCAATAGTAATAGATGGAATGACAATCCGCACATTTGCATAGCATCAATCAATAATCAGCTCAATAATTAAACTATGAAAATGAATAACTAATGAAAATGGAAATTACTATGAAATAGAAATAATACCGCAGCATCCATTTTCCTGATAGGTTGTTTAGCATAATATTTTATGGTGTGTGTGTGTGTGTGTGTGTGTGTGTGTGTGTGTGTGTGTGTGTAATATGACCTGCTACAGCGACTGCTCAGTTGCATTTGGGAAAAAAAAGAAAAACAGGTATCTAAAATCTCAAACCATCAGCAGTTACTGGCAGGAAGTCAATCCGACACTGTGCTATTAAGTGATCTAAATCGCCCTACTGACATTATGAGCTTGCTTCGATTGCCACGATAGCACAAGACCTCAGTACAAATGACTCATGAGAGCCTGGGCACCATCACCACTTCCTGTTAGTCGGTTCTCAACAATATTTATTGCCATAGTAGGGTGAAATGTCCTGTATTCAGCTCTGCATAAGCTGACCCAGCAGTCCTGTGAATTATTTAAATGGTAAATGGTCGATGATGTTTGTTGCTCAGGTTTGGTTTGTGACACTGAAATACGTCCTGGCACGTCCTCCTTACTCATTACGGCACACATAAACTAGCCCACGTTGTAGCTATTAGCGCTGTTATCCATTCATTCGGATTTGAACATTAAGATGGTTTATCCCAGCTTTGCTCACATAAAAGTGATGAATGATTTTGTAAGTTCAAAGGATATTTTTATTTACGTGGAATTCATTATGATCGCTTTTTAATAGAGGGCATTAGCATAGTTTCCTGGAAAATATCTCTGTGCCATTAGCGGTTAATGTAGTTGTTGATTAGATAAACAAACGTCCTAATAAAACTCTAATTATGTTTCCGAATGTGTTGCATTAGAAATCTAAGCTAGCAGATAAGCACGTTTCTGTCTGACAGATGTTAAGGGAACTTTTTGCGAGCTATTTATATATGAATCAAAGAGCTCGCACGGCTCACGTTTATGCATGGCTTAATTTCCCATATGCCCAGATTTATTCGGCTAGGAATGCGTCTCCTGCTCGAACCCCTCCCCAAATGCGAACATCAAAAAGAGCCTCTACTTTAACTCCTGTCTCTGTCTAATTCAGTCGTATTATTGGTGATTACAGCCAGTGCCCCGTACACCAACCCAGTGCTCTGACAGTGAGGCTGTTTCTGCAGGGAGAGAAGATTATGCCTTGCATCTCAAATATGTTTTCTCTCAACTGCTTTTCTGGCATGATCTTCTGTCTCTACTCTGTACAAATTCTCAAGTTTAATCTAAAGTTGAGCAACTTTGACAGTCGGTAGGAATTGGCGTAAGGACTGCATCTTCCCCGAAATATTCTAGCAAACATCAAGTAGCAGGAAGCACATGAGAAAAAAAGAGAAATAAAAAAGGCTTCCACCCACACAGATGCAGGAACCAGCATTCCAACACACATCCATCCACATGAAACTGGCTTACAATTAAAGGCTTGGCATCTATCTTTGACACTGAATGAAGTCCTGATGAGCAGACTTTCTCACTGAGCGTACATGCCCGATAGAACGTGCGCGCGTATCACTTGAGAAATCACCAACAACTGGTGATGCCAGTGCCTTTTAAAGCATGCATTTCTAAGAGCACAGACAATCCTGGTATTTGCTTGATTGCACATGAACGGCACAGTTCTGAATGTTCCTGATTCAAAAACGACACTTGCTATAATAGTAGCCCTCTTCCATTCTGCCATCACCCACCACCACCACCACCACCACCACCACACTCACCCTAACATTTGTTTTCTTATCATGAGAAGTTTTTGAAATTCTGATGATGCCATAGTCATCCATGGCCAGTGGTTAAGAGCAAGACTGGATGTAATCTCTGGGTGGGAGGGGCAAACTCACTCCTGTGAATGACACTAGCCATCTCTGAGGTCATATGTGGATAGAACTTTGCTCGAACTCTATTATGCTGTCCTGTGATTTCTAAAACAATTTCTAAAATGTTGTGAAGGGTGGCTTTATGCATCTTGAAGGAATCACATGTGAGCCCAGTTAGTTGATTCATCCATCCATCTACGATGCTGTGTAGCCCAACTAGGGACTGTGGAAACCAATGGTGACCATTGTATTCATTCCCATTTTACAAAGATGGTAGGATCATTGTATTTATTCCAACTTTTACAAATGTGATAGGATGTCCGGTCAACATTGACACACTAAACCAATTTGGGAACATCAGTTAGCCTAATCTGGGAAAACATGCAAGCAGACCCTGTGGTGAGAACCAAATCTGGACCCTGGAGGTGCCAGGCGACAGTGCTAACAACTACACCACCGTACCGCCAGGTGGTTGATAAAGAAGAGTTAACTAGTTGCTGTAGTGGGAAATGACAAGACTCCTTTACCATCTACCCAAACAGCATACAGTATACACTCATGTGTAAAAGTAAGTGGCCCCTCTTTTAATTCTATATGTTTTTGTGCGAAAACATAATACAATCATCTGATCGTAGCGGGTTTCGGTATTTCGGCAAATACAACCTCAGATGAACAACATATAACTTTTTTTCAAAGTGTCATTATTTATTGATTTCATACTTTATGGCATTTGGCAGACACTCTTATCCAGAGCGACTTACATTTTTATCTCTTCATACATCTGGGCAGTTGTATGAAGTTAAGGATCTTGGTCAAGGGTCCAACAGTGGCAACTTGATTTAAACCTAGTCCAATACTTTAACCACTGACCTACCCCTGCCCTTGCCCCTTGTTTATTTAACCAAAAAAAGGCAAAAAGAAAAAAGGGCGAGCACTAACTTTTACACATGACTTTATTTGCCTGTAGCCTTGTTCAATTAACGCGACATTTCCCTTGATGAAATCTTATTAATCTCTGCCTTAACCTGAAGTCGATGTTGGTACACATGTCGAAACACTCTGTTCAGCATTCAGAGTGCACATCCCCAGCAGGGGGTCACACGGTGCACCGAGAGGAAAGTGAACGCTGTCCGACATCTGCTGAGACAACCGCTCTATCCTCTCTGCATACCATCAGAGTGGAAAGACACTTAACGAGTCGACGAGGTCCATCACTGGCAGGGTCAGTGTCAGGCCTGAAATGATTTCACGCTTGAATTCAACATCTGGCAAACCATGTGACAGGTGCTGGGGGAAAAAAATAAGCTTCCGCTGAGGTCTCGACAATGTAGGCTTTTTCAGATCCGCTGCCACACTCCAGTGATAAAGCGTTAGCTCATGTGAAACCTGGACCTGGAGAGGAATTGGAATAAGAGCACTGGAGCTACAGACCCTATAGTGTTTTATAATGATCTGTCTTCGAGCGAGACTGGATTCACAGGCGTCTTTCAGACAACTTGACAAATTGCAGGGGGCACTGATTGATTCTCAGGTAAGCGGCAATAAGAGAATGCGCTGAAAAGGGAAGGAGGTGCCATAATATATGGCTGTAATTAGGACTATCACTGCGTCATATGGTTAATGACACTTCAGCAATAAAACTGTTCTGGTGCAAAAAGTCTACGTGAGTCTTTTTCACACATTCATGAATCAATGAAATGAATTGACTCAAATGAGTGTGCATGTGTGTGTTTTCATTGCAGCATCCTAATACATCGAGTAAAGACCTACGTTCGCTTCCCAGATCCTGCTATAAAACAGCGCTTACTTATCTCCGGGCTTTATAATTAAATTCTTAATTACACAACTGTGCTGGAAATCTCATTCCAAGTCTTGTGCAATTAAATCTAATGTGACATCGGCCTAATGATAATTACAGAAGAACTTTGTCTTTGACATCTTATACAAGACCAGCTCAAAACAACAGTCCAGCTGTCTATCAGTATGAACACGTGCACAACTTGCTCTCCCTCTGACCAGCTGCAAACGAACAAGGGACTAGAGGGACTAGAAACAGGAAATCAGCACAAGGGACAGCTCCATCGCTCACACACTGGTGTTTAATGGAGTTCTCTGAAATGTTACTTACCTTAAAGGCAAGGCTTGTGTATTGAGAAGCTATTTATATCCTCGCTATTTTTTAACAAATATCATACACAGTCTCAAGTAGAGGTGGCACAGTGGCTTAGGGGTTAGCATTGTCCACGGTCGAAGGTCCGATTCCCGTGTCGGGTCTATGTGCTTGGAGTTGGTGTGTTCTCCCTGAGCTTGGTGGGTTTCCTTCCAAAGACATGCAGATTAGTCTAACTGGCATTCTGTAAATTGCCTGTAGTATTGGCACCCTGTCCAGGATGTACCCCACCTTGTGCCCTAAGTACCCCGCAACCCTGTACACAGGATAAAGCGGTATAGGCGATGAGTGAGTGAGAACATCAAGTAGAACAAAACCTAACTTTGATGTCACTTGTATAATTTGTTTCCAGCTAATGGTCTGTTCTGTTGAACGCTGGGAGCAAACACGCAAGCTAAATGGCAACTTATTTACAGGGTGAAGTGAGAGTGCTAGAAATAGGTCCATTTTAAAATGACAAAAGTTACATCACTGCATTTTTATTTATTTTTTTATTCAACTGAATAAGTTCATTTTTCACATTATCAAAAATGAAAGCTTTGGTGAAAATATTACCGAAAGTGAAGTTGGGTCTGCTTAAAATTGATTAGAGCAATTTCATGGCACTTGGCGTTCTAGGCTGGAGGGGAATGCTTACTTCGCTGTGAAATGTGTCATGAGTGACTGACTAAACTCAATAGAGCTGGAATCCCATTCACACCCGGGCATTTATAACCATTACTGCCAGCAGTTGAAATGCTACGGGACTATAAATATCATGTTAACTTTTCACCCTTCGTTTAGCCTTATGGTCAAATCAATCAATATACGTTGGCAGCTCTTCTATAGACTTTCCCAGGGACCATGTGACCACCAGGCTAGTACTGCAACATCCCTCATGTGTTTAAGTCATTAAATCTGTGGGCGGTGGTGATACGAACATGTACATCCCCAACACTAAAAATACAAATAGCACATTTTCTATTCATTCTATTTTCTATTATTTTTCTTTATGAACTGAATGTTGGCAAATTTTCTTAGATTCTTTTTTTTTTTTTTCATAAGATTAGTATGCATTAAATGTAAAGCTACATTATTTAGCTTGTTTTGGGATGCTTTGTTATTTTTTCTAAAAATGAATACTTATAACCAAATTAAGGCGGCACGGTGGTGTAGTGGTTAGCACTGTCGCCTTGCACCTTCAGGGTCCGGGTTCAATTCCCTGGATTCGATATGCAGGTTAGGCTAATTGGCGTTCCTAAATTGCCCGTAGTGTGTGAGTGTGTGTATATGTGTGTGCCCTGCGATGGATTGGCACCCTGTCCAGGGTGTACCCTGCCTCGTGTCCTAAGTCTCCTGGGATAGGCTCCAGGTCCCCGCGACCCTGAATAGAGGATAAAGCGGTATAGAATATGAATGAATGAATAAAAACCAAATGATTTTCAAAATAATTTTAGATTTAAATTATTGGAATCTTACAATAGAAAATACTACTTGAATCACCTGCTATGATAAATCATTTTATGCAGGTATATATTCCATATACGCCATATATAGAATACAATATATACCATACTATGCAAGTCTTGAACACCACCTCTCATTTCTTTATACTTTGCTTCCAGACACTCCAGACTTTCTTGTATTTTAATGCAGTCTTTAGGACTAATTCTCCAGGCTTCCTGAAGGACTTTTTTGTCACTTGTTTTCATTCCAGTCCCTGTACCTGAACAGTTTCAGAGACCTATGAATCATTTAAGCATTAAAAAAACATTTAACTTAAGGCATGACCCAGTGAGAAACAGGTGCAGATGATGCCAGATGATCAGGACAGGTGATTAGTATACCGATGATGCTGAATGCTGAGTGGTCGGAACAGAAGAGAAGGGAAATGAGGTCGCTGCTGTGGATGTTACACAAACAACCAATTTTTCTTTGGGCACTTTTACAGTAGTGCATGTGTTCCCATTTCCTTAAGTAAATGTACTGTACATCCATCCATCTATTTTTCATATAACAGGTTACAGAGGTCTGATGCCTATCCCAGGGAATCTGGGGCACAAAGCAGGGTACATACTCTACAGCATGCCAACCAATCCCATTGCAGGACACAAGCACACAAGCTCACACACTTAATCATACACTATGGGCAGGGAGTTTGGAAAGGCTTACACCATCTTTGAGCTGTGGGGGTACTAGGAGAGAACCAGAAGGGGAGAATATCTGAACTCTACACACAGGGGGTGAGATTCAAATCTCCAGTCCTGTAGATGCAAAGCGACAGCGCTAACTACTAATCCATCCAATGATTTTCAATACACTTTATACCGTAAATACAGTATATTATGTCCGTAGGTGAATTATTTAAATAGCGTTTCAGTAACCACAGGCCTCCATGTTTATAGGTTTACCACTTAACAAGGCCAGTTCATTTATCTAACATGTGCTGTCAAAAGAAAAAGCAAAGATATTCAATAATAGAATATTTATACACTTGGAGCTGAGAAGGAGTTTAATCCATTTTCATTATTGTCCTTATTACATTATTACACTGAAGAGAATGAACTGCATTTACTGCCTTTTTAAAGTGGCTGTGAAGAAAAGGAGGCTTCTAGTGAAATCACTTTCAGCTTCATTTCAGTGGCCGACCCAGTATAAGGTCAAACCCAATTACGGATATTTGGCTAGGGGCGCTATGTGACTCTGTGAACAATGAAGCCTTAACCATTCAAATTAGAGGCTGAAACAGAAACAAAAGACGAAAATTAAACCCTGACACACGCGTTCATTTCAGCAACGCAAAACTCCTTCACCTGCTTCTAGATGTCAGGAGAGCCATATTTAGCAAATCAGAGCATACAACGTGTAATATATAGACTGCAATTTAATTTGTCTGCTAACCTTCGTTCTCTTTCTAGTAAAAGAGCATATTATAACCTTTGTGTTTTATCAAAGCAAAATGCCTGCTCGCTGTAGCACTTAAATGTAAATAATGAAACTGAAAGGTTTTTGGACTATGTTGCTAAAATCCACTTGGTTTTGTTAAGGTACTGGGCATTGTATATTCATTCATTCATTCATCTTCTATACCGCTTTATCCTGTATTATGGTCGCGGGGGTCCTGGAGCCTATCCCAGGAGACTTCGGGCACTAGGCGGGGTACACCCTGGACAGGGTGCCAATCCATTGCAGAGCACACACACACACACACTCATTCACACACTATGGTCAATTTGGGAATGCCAATTAGCCTAAGCTGCATGTCTTTGGACTATGGGAGGAAACCGGAGTACCCGGAGGAAACCCACCAAGCACGGGGAGAACATGCAAACTCCATGCACACAGAGACGGGAATCGAGCCTGGCCGGGGAATCGAACCCAGACCCTGGAGGTGCAAGGCGACAGTGCTAACCACTACACCACCGCGCCGCCATGGCATTGTATATAAATTATATATTTTATCCATCCATCTAGGAACCTCTGTAGTCCAACTAGGGACTGTGGATGCCAATGGAGAACATTGTGTTTTGGGATTTTGCGATTTTTGAGAACAGCAATTATCCTAATGTGCATGTCTTTGGACTGTGGGATAAAACTGGAGTATCCGGAGGAAGCTCACCAAGCACAGGGAGAACATACACACAGACCAAGACCGGAATCGAACCCAGGCCACCATGCCACCTAAATTGTACAGTGGCTGACTAAAAAAGTTGACAAGTGACAATGATGGATAGGATCAAGAATCAGTTCATCAGAGGGACAACCCATGTGAGATGTTTTGGAGATAAAGTCAGAGAGGCCAGATTGAGGTGGTTTGGACATGTTCAGAGGAGAGATTGTGAATATATTGGTAGAAGGATGCTGAGGTTGGAACTGCCAGGCAGGAGGTCTAGAGGAAGACCAAAGAGGAGATTTATGGATGCAGTGAGAGAGGACATGAAGTTAGTTGGTGTGAGAGAAGAGGATGCAGAGGATAGGGTTAGATGGAGGCAGATGATTCGCTGTGGCGACCCCTGAAAGGGAACAGCCGAAAGACAAAGAAGAAGAAGCTGACTAAAAAAGTTGCAAAAGTCCCAAACTGATTTATTTCAGTTATATTATTGCTTCCAATCCAGTTCTATTTAAACAAAATTCCACATCCTTTTCCACAACTTTTTAAAAGAAAAACTTAAAAATAAAAAAATAAAACGCATAGAGATTTAACTTTTTTTTTTTTTAATGAATAAAAAAAACAGGAAATTAGAAATTAATGATAAAATCTAGGGAGTCTGGTCTGGCTGTTTTGAAATGAGATTTGAGGCAAGTTCATGCAGAAATGTGGAAAATTGGATCTTTTGCTCACACTGCAGGACATCCGGTCACAGTTTCTGACATGCCAGAAATATATCTAATAATCCAGGAGCCCCATCGCTGGTCATTCGAGTGTTCATTCAGGCACCGCTACCCTGCAGGTCAAAGACGAACTGATTTCCTTACAGCGCCTGTCCGCTCTTAACTCGTATTGTGGTGTACATTTGGTGTGCAATATCACGTTTATTTCTGTCCATTGGCTTTTAGTCGAGACCTTGTATTAATGATTCTGTAAGGCCTTCTCGAGTACATCCCAAACACTTTCAGTGGGGTTTAGGTCATGTGTGAAAACAAGCACTCATGCTTCCTGAACCAGGGAATACTGTTTAATTAACCACTCTTTCACAATGTATGCCTTGGAAGAAAGTCATTTCTGCTAGTTGCAAAGTTTAAGCATTAACAGTATTTCCTGACTGATTATGTACACTACTGGATAACATAGTTGACAGTCTCCTTATTTTGGCCCATAATTTCACTGCCATTACTTGGCTTGGCTGACCACTTCTCATTTTCTTGAATAGTTTAAGCTCATATACAGTACTGTAGCAATAAATAACTTAATTAACTTTTTTCATCAATTCTATAATTAAATATTAATAAATCTGTAAACCATAACAGTGTTCGCCCCTGCTGTGCAGGTGTGAACGTGTTACATCAGTTCATTTGTAACTGCAGTGTGAACAAAAATGGATGCCCCACTTGTCATTTTTATGGAAGAAAAGCAGCGTGCAGTCTGAGGGTGTACCTGGTGCCAAAATAACTCACGGAAGAGCATGAACAGAAGCGTTTCGATATCTGCAAACTAAATGTGGAGCCATACTCTAAGGAAGATGAAAGTTTCTTAAAGAGAAATCACAAGAGAATCAAGAGGAAAAGTAAAAAAGTCAACCATCAGCTGGAAAGTTCATTAACACTTACAGTTTTCTGGGATTTTCAAGGGCCAGAAGTAATGGAACGTTATCAGGAAAGGGTTCAACAATCAACAGTGCTCATTACAGTGCGATTGTCATGTAGAGATGTATGCCACTGAGAAGACTGGCATCATGTGATGCTTGTCACTTGGCATTAGGATCAAATCTTTTTTGAGATACAGGATAGTTTTGTTACCATTGACAGAACTTTTGTTGTCTGTAATAAATTTATATACTGTATTTCAGTCATTTAAATCAGAAATTCAATTCAAAATCAAACTTTGTTGTTGTTGTTTTTTTTTAGTTCTTAGATGTTTGAAATATGTTTAAAAATAGTTGTTGCTAACTGCTATGTCTTTATTTATTATTTTGAAGCCAAGAATCTCTCCAATAGCAAAAGCAGACATGATAAAGATGTTCAAGCTACAGTAAGTGAAGCATAGGATGCACATAATGTTTGTGTGATATTATAACATGGTTTCCCATAATAGATCAAATATTATATTTTGGAAGTAACATTTAGAAAGTATATATTTATCATCAATAGATAATAAGGAATGTACGGTACCTCAAATTATAGAATGACTCACATGCATTTCTGTTTTGTTCGTTCCATGCCTGGTCCGATAGGGTTGTTGCCTCATTTCTTATGTTTTACAGTGTGTGTATAAATTTATAAATATATAAATATAGCCTGTTAGTTAATATATAAATATGTTCTTATAGATGAATAAGAACATTTTCTTATGTTTTACTGCAATAAAAAAAATTTATCATTACATCTGATTTATATATCTGGATTACAAACTTACTTTATACTTTAACTACTGGATGTTGAGACAAATTAATTTTGGCAATGAAAAAAAATATAGAGAGAACTAAACTAACAGAAACCTAAACTATAAGTTTTTTGTGTTATAAACTATTATGTTTTGGAGTGATTTATGCATTTTTCTTTTCAAAACATTATAAATTTACATTTACATTTAGGCATTTGGCAGATGCTCTTATCCAGAGCGACTTACAAAGAGTGCTTTAAAGTTTACATCACTGGATTCATACTTACACTGGATTAACTGGATTAATAACTAAGTGCCATTAGTCCAACACAACTGGGAAGAGGGTTTTTTTTTTTTTTCTTTTTTTTTCTGGGGACTCCCAGCAGCATAAATAGTGAGAGAGTGAGTGAAAACCCAATCAACATTGTATTAATACTAGATTTAGTATTTATCTTTATACCACTTTATCCTGTATACAGTGTCCAAATCAATCACAGGGGACACACACATACACACACTCACATGCTCATTCACACACACTACGGGCAATTTGGGATCGCCAATTCTCGCTCCTAATCTGCATGTTTTTGGACTGTGGGAGGAAACCGGAGTACCCAGGGGAAACCCACCAAACATGGGGAGAACATGCAAACTTCCTGTTATAGACCTGACTTGGGCATCGGACCTGAACCCTGGTGGTGCGAGGTCACAGTGCTAACCACTGGGTAACATTGACTGGGTTTTAATTAAAAATTAAAAAAACTGGCACCAAACTGAAACAAGGAAAAGGTTAAGGTTTGTTGTAGGCAAATCTTTTTTAATACAAACATTTAAAAACTTTTTGTAAAAGACATATGCTAAAAATTCAAGTTTGGTTTAAAAACGTTTGTGCCCGGGGAAAACAAGGTTTAGAAAAAACATTCCAACATGGCATTTATCATGTCTTGCAGTAAAACTCATTATATACTCAGCAAAAAAAGAAACGCCCCTTTTTCAGGACTGTGTATTTCAACAATAATGTTGTAAAAATCCAAATAACTTTACAGATCTTCATTGTAAAGGGTTTAAACAATGTTTTCCATGCATGTTCAATTAACCATAATCAATTATTATATAATTAACATGCACCTGTGGAATGGTCGTTAAGACCTTAACAGCTTACAGAAAGTAGGCATTTAAGGTCACAGTTCTAAAAACGCAGGACACTAAAGAGACTCGTCTACCGACTGTGAAAAACACCCAAAGAAAGAAGCCCAGGGTCGCTGCTCATCTGCGTGAACGTGCATTAGGCATGCTGCAGGGGGGCATGAGGACTGCTGATGTGGCTATAGGGCAATAAATCGCCATGTCCGCACTGTGAGACGCCTAAGACAGCGCTACAGGGAGACAGGAAGGACAACTGATCATCCTCGCAGTGGAAGACCACGTGTAACAACACCTGCACAGGATGGGTACATCCGAATATCACACCTGCGTGACAGGTACAGGATGGCCACAACAACTGCCCGAGTCACACCAGGAACACACAATCCCTCCATCTCACAGCAAGAACTGACAAATCTGGTCCAGTCCATGAGGAGGAGATGCACTGCAGTACTTCAAGCAGCTGGTGGCCACCAGATACTGACTGGTACTGACTGATTTTGAGCCTCCCTTCATTCAGGGACACATTGTGAAACATTTATAGTTTATGTCTTATGGTGGCGGTGCGGTGGTGTAGTGGTTAGCACTGTCGCCTTGCACCTCCAGGGTCTGGGTTCGATTCCCCGGCCAGGCTCGATTCCCGTCTCTGTGTGCATGGAGTTTGCATGTTCTCCCCGTGCTTGGTGGGTTTCCTCCGGGTACTCCGGTTTCCTCCCACAGTCCAAAGATATGCAGGTTAGGCTAATTGGTGTTCCTAAATTGGTACATCATCCAAATTACCTGAGGTTTATGGCAAGAAGTAAGGTTTATTGTTATTTTTGTTTGTTTGTGTAATAAAATGGTTTTGACTGTTATTGTGATATTGATTAATAAGGTGACTTTAACTGCACACCACTGCTACTCCCATTATAGACTGAACGTAAGTACTTTATTAGCTCTCAGTGTATTCTGTTCACATTCTCAGCCTGAGGATTAGTCCCTATGCTACTTTTTTGAACCCTCACAACTCAACAGTATAATGCAAAAAAAAATTATATTATTTATGTATTAAGTCAGTTATTTATATTCATTTTTGTGATTTGCAAAAACATCCCCTACGTCAAAATACTACGTGCCTGCATAATACATCATGAACACCATTCCCACTGCCCCACTTCCCCATCAGCTATCTACATCACTGTTTGAAAATAACCTTAAGCTTTAAAAGCATGACCTTTGCGTAATGTATTTTCCACACTTGCTGCATGTTATGCTTGTTTTGCATTTGTTGATGGAAAATTACATCTCCTCCCTTTTCTTTTTTTTTCACGCTTGTATTTGTAAGTACAGTGTAATACACCATGAAAGTGCCCATTTGTTTCACAGGAATGCTTTGGGACATGATGTCAGGGTCTAATGAAATGCGACCCTGTTGAGGAAAATCTGCCACAATTTCCTGTCCAAACAGACATAGAGAAGGTTACAGTATACAGTATACACAGTCGTGGGGGTTTCACTTTTCAGCAGGAGAGGATACGGGAAACATCCCCTACTTAGAAAAACTAAGTTTTAATCGCATTTAGGTGCTTAAAATAACTTCACAATGTCTTTATTGTAAATCATGCTATGCTAACTAATGATAGTTAACCACAGTTTGCTAATTCTATACAAAGAATTCTTAACTCACCAAACATGAGCAAAATGCATCCAATAATGCCTTTCTGTACGCATACAGTACACGTGCCTCCTGCATATCCTCACACCATGACACCAGTGAGGCTTTTACAACTCCGGCATGCTGTGTGTTGCCGTGTTGGCCGTGTTGGGCAAATGAGATGGAAATGTTGTTTGTGCCGTGTTGCAGCCAAAATGGCTCGTGAACATGATTACATCGGCCCAGACAGGGCTGTGTTCACTGAGTTGAGACTACAGGTGTGCATGGATCATTTCATCTTTATAGTCTTGCTGCATCTCTAATATAAGAAGAATCCTGGTCATAATAATAATAAGAAGAAGAAGTGGCGCGGTGGTGTAGTGGTTAGCACTGTCGCCTTGCACCTCCGGGGTCTGGGTTCGATTCCCCGGCCAGGCTCGATTCCCGTCTCTGTGTGCATGGAGTTTGCATGTTCTCCCCGTGCTTGGTCGGTTTCCTCCCACAGTCCAAAAATATGCAGGTTAGGCTAATTGGCGTTCCTAAATTCACCGGAGTGTGTGAGTGTGAGTGTGTGTGTGTGCCCTGCGATGGATTGGCACCCTGTCCAGGGTGTACCCCGCCTAGTGCCCGAAGTCTCCTGGGATAGGCTCCAGGTCCCCCGCGACCCTGAACACAGGACTAAGCGGTATAGAAAATGAATGAATGAATAATAAGAAGAAGAATGTCTGGTTTTAATAAAAAATTATATAAACAAATAGAACTAAGTGCCAAACTGCTTTTAATGGGACATTTGATCTTGCTTTGACCGTGACCCTGTTTGTATCAATTCCAAATTTTAAACATTTAATCTTCTGGTTATAGTGATAACCACTGACCCCTCACACTGACAAATCATTAAACCACTTGTTCTTGAGGTATCACAAGAAAAATGAGTTGTTTCATTTTGTGATGTCCCGGTTTAAACAAGTAAATACTCCCCCCTGCTTGTTGCTCAACTCTTCTGTTCTCTCAGCAGTAACTCGTTTACATACATGTGGACACTGACAGGGTTTGGAAGATGGGTGAAACTGAGGTTATCGATATGAAAAAATTTAATTTTAAGAGAGGTATTTCAGCTGGAGCATTAACTATGAGCATTAATAGAGCTACTATTCTAGTACAGTAGCTCTGAGACCTGTGTTTAAGAAAACACTAACATATACAAGGCTTAACACATTACAATACAATTCATTTATTTTCATTTACCACTTTATCAGGATCCCCATGTTGTGTTGGACGCAGATCCTGGGAAAGAAGAACGAAGTCATCGTGGATCAGACAGCAGACTATCATTCTGTTCTACCATGTTACACACTGCCGGTAAAAAAAAAAAAAAGTCACTAGTAGTATAAGGCTTCACGAAGTATAAGGCTTCATCAAGCAAAGAAAACAACTAATGAGTGCTGAACCGTCAACATCGTGGAAGAAATGTGGTCAGAAAAAAGTTATGAATGGAGATCACTTTAAAGGAGATCACAAATAAGCAACAATAAAAAACAAAGTTACAGTATGTTTAAAAGTGACAGTAAGAGCATTTCCATACACACACAATGGGATCTCTGAGGACTGGGACTAAACAGCTGTGTGTCTATAAGAAGACCATTCATGAGACTCATCAGTAAAAACAAGGCTTAAGTTTTCTAGGGAGCATAAAGATTGCACTGATTGCGATGGAAAAAGGTCATGTGACCAGATGAGTCCAGATTGAGCCTATTACAGAGTGATGGGCATGTCAGGGTAAGAAGGGAAGTGCATAGTGTCCACTGTTCAAGCCTCTGGAGACAGTGGTATGATCTGGTTCAGTTGATCAGGTCTAGACTCAGCAACGTTATGTGGCAATAAAATGAAGTCAGCTGACTACCTGAATATACTGAATCACAGATTATCACATCTGAGTTTTTCGTCCCTGAAGGCACAGCCAGACTCCAGGACTCAGATTGTGTGTGTTGTTCTGGGAGCATGAGGAATCTTTTTCACACATGAACTGGCACCACATTGTGTGCTGTAATCAAAGCTAAAGGCGATTGAATGAAATCTGAGATTGTACTAGGGAGTGTATATACCGCGTTCCAAATTATTATGCAAATTGGATGTAAGTGTCAGAAACATTAAATGTTTAGTTTTTAAATTAAACTCATGGATGGTGTTGTGTCTCAGGGCTCTTTGGATCACTGTAATGAATCTCAGCCACGTGTGATAATTAGTTTGCCAGATGAGCCCAATTAAAGGAAAAGTACTGAAGAAGGTTGTTCCACATTATTAAACAGGCCACAGGTTTCAAGCAATATGGGAAAGAAAAAAAATCTCTCAAATATTTCAATGCCTTGGAAAGGTATAAAAACATTAGATATTTCATGAAAACTTAAGTGGATCATCGTACTGTGAAGACATTTGTGGCTGATTCAGCGCACAGACGGGTTTGTGCAGATAAAGGCAGAATGAAGAAGGTTTCTGCAAGACAATTTCATCGGATTAACAGAGCAGCTGCTGAAATGCCATTACAAAGCAGCAAACAGGTATTTGAAGCTGCTGGTGCCTCTGGAGTCCCGCGAACCTCAAGGTGTAGTTGTGCAGAAACGGTGCAGTTGTGCAGAAACCTACTATTCGTCCACCCCTAACCAATGCTCACAAGCAGAAACGGTTGCAGTGGGCCCAGGCATACATGAAGACAAGTTTTTAAACAGTCTTGTTTACTGATGAGTGTCGTGCAACCCTGGATGGTCCAGATGGATGGAGTAGTGGATGGTTGGTGGATGGCCATCATGTCCCAACAAGGCTGCGACATCAACAAGAAGGTGCTGGAGGCATGTTTTGGGCCAGAATCATGGGGAGAGAGCTGGTAGGCCGCTTTAGGGTCCCTGAAGGTGTGAAAATGACCTCTGCAAAGTATACTGACTGACCACTTTCTTCCATGGTACAAAAAGAAGAACCGTGCCTTCTGTAATAAAATCATCTTCATGCACCACAATGTGTCATTGGCTGCTATGGGCACTCATGAGAAACTCATGGTGTGGCCACCATCATCCCCTGACCTCAACCCCATTGAGAACCTATGAGGGTGGGAGGCAGTTTGATTCAAAACAGCAGCTCTGGGAGGCTATTCTGACAACCCGCAATGAAATTCAAGCAGAAACTGTCCAAAACCTCACAAGTTCAATGGATGCAAGAATTGTGAAGGTGATATGAAAGAAGGGGTCCTATGTCAGATGTAACATGTCCTGTTAGGATGTTTTCGATTGAAATAGTTTTTGATTTCAGTTAATAATTCAATTCGCATTCAATTAAAAGCGCTATACAAATAAAATTGAATTGAATTGAATTGAATTCAATTCAGTTTTATTTGTATAGCGCTTTTAACAATTGACATTGTCTCAAAACAGCTTTACACAATCAAAAGAATTATTTAAGTTTGTATGGAATGTGAATGTGTATGAATCAAAATGTTCAGATATTCCCTGGCGAGCAAGCCCGAGGGCGACAGTGGCAAGGAAAAACTCCCTGAGACGGTAATAGGAAGAAACCTTGAGAGGAACCAGACTCGACAGGGAACCCATCCTCATCTGGGTGAAACAGATAGTAGGAAATGATCTGCATTTATACAGTGTTAAGTGTTAGGTTCAGCTATAATATTTGATGTTAATTGATGTTATAATACTTGATGTTAAAATGGAGTCCAGTAGTTATTCGAGACTCAGATAGACTTGTAGAAAGTTCCAGTCCTGAACTATCGAATTGTCAAGTCCTCAGAGAAACAGCTGACCACACCAGTCGAGGCCAGAACCATCTTCTAAGTATAGAGAATCATCCCCAGACACCAGACGCATCCTAAAGAGACACACGGGGCATCCATGCGATGAGACCTCCAACCAGAAACCGGGCACCAGGATGGATCAGACAGGTCCGGAGGGAAGAGGGAGTCTGGATCACTGGCAGCTCAGGAACCACATGTGTAGCTCGACAGAGAGAGAGAGAAAGAGTGAAAGGGGGAGACAGGGGGAGAGAGGAAAGAGAAAGAGGGGGCGGAAGAGAAGAGGAGGAGAGATTGCAATTAGGTATGGTCACAGTCACAATGTCTAATGTGAATGTATATTTACTGTAGAGTGCAAGCAGGGACTCCGGCAGGACTAACTATGACAGCATGACTAAAAGGGAGAGCCAGAAGGAAACACAAACATGAGGGCTCCCTGAGATGTAAAGCAAACAATCACCTCACCGTCAACAAACCTGAGTGATCAAATGAGACTGAGGAAGACAGCATCTAAACATACCAGTTCACCATAATACTCTACGTCCATGAGTCCCCCAGATCTGCTCCTTTACCTTATGGCAAATCTATTTATAAAATGCTTGGTTAAATAAATAGGTTTTTAGCCTAGACTTAAACACTGAGACTGTGTCTGAGTCCCGAACACTATTTGGAAGACTATTCCATAATTTTGGGGCTTTGTAAGAAAAAGCTCTGCCCCCAGCTGTAGTTTTCATAATACGCGGTACTGATAAGCAGCCTGCATCCTTTGACCGAAGTAGGCGTGGCGGATCGTAAGACACTAGCAGTTCGCTCAGATACTGCGGCGCGAGACCATTTAATGCCTTATATGTCAAGAGTAGTATTTTAAAATCAATGCGAAATTTCACAGGGGGCCAATGCAGTGAAGATAGGATAGGGGTGATGTGCTCATATCTTCTGGTTCTAGTGAGGACTCTCGCTGCTGCATTCTGGACTAGCTGAAGCTTGTTTATGCACCTAACTGAACAACCAGACAGTAAGGCATTACAATAGTCCAACCTAGAAGTGATAAAAGCATGAACTAGTTTTTCTGCATCATTTAGCGACAATATATTTCTTATTTTGGCGATATTTCTAAGGTGAAAGAATGCTATCCTGGTGATATTATCTACATGAGCTTCAAATGAAAGGCTGGAATCTATAATCACGCCGAGGTCTTTTACTGTTGCATTTGACGGAACAGAAAGGCCATCTAAAGTTACGGTGTGATCTAAGATTTTACTTCTAGCTGTATGCGGTCCTATGACTAGAACTTCTGTCTTATCCGGATTAAGCAGAAGGAAGTTAATTAGCATCCAATTTCTTATGTCCTGAACACATTGCTCAACTTTAGTAAGATGGTTTTTCTCATCAGGTTTTGTTGAGACGTATAGCTGTGTGTCGTCAGCATAACAATGAAAACTAATACCATGCTTACGGATTATGTTGCCCAGAGGAAGCATGTAAAGGGAAAAAAGCAGTGGGCCTAAAACTGAACCCTGCGGAACGCCAAACTCCACTAGAGAACATGCAGAATAATCACCATTTAAGTCTACATACTGATAACGATCGGTCAAATAGGATCTGAGCCAGGAGAGGGTTGTACCCTTAATTCCTACTAAGTTTTCTAATCTGTGAAGAAGAATAGCATGATCAATAGTGTCAAAAGCTGCACTGAGGTCGAGTAATACAAGCATAGTTACACAACCCTGATCAGAGGCCAATAGGAGGTCATTTACTACTTTAACGAGTGCTGTTTCTGTGCTGTGATGAGGCCTAAATCCTGACTGATACAGTTCATGTATGCCATTTCTATGTAGATATGAGCATAGCTGCTCCGCTACTATCTTTTCCAGAATCTTAGAGATAAAGGGGAGGTTTGATATTGGCCTGTAATTGGACAGCTGACAGGGGTCGAGGTCAGGTTTCTTAATTATTGGTTTAATAACTGCTACTTTAAAAGATTTTGGAACATAACCAATGCTGAGTGAGGAATTAATTATTCTCAACATCGGTTCTGTTATTACTGGTACTATCTGTTTAAGAAAATGTGTCGGTATAGGATCTAATATACAGGTTGATGAATTTGCAGAAGAGATGAGTGAAATTAGTTCATTCTCTTCAAGAGGAGTAAAGTATTCTAGGTTTGAATCTGACATGGCTAGGTTAACATCAGTATCAATTACATTGTTTGGTTTCAAAGCCTCAATTTTATGCCTGATATTTACAATTTTATTATTAAAAAAGTTCATGAAGTCCTCACTATTGCATGATGTTGTTGTGGAGATTTCTGTAGTGGTCTTATTTCTGGTTAATTTGGCTACGGTATTAAATAAAAATCTAGGATTATTTTTATTTTCTTCTATAAGAGTGGAGAGATACGTTGATCTAGCTACACTAAGAGCTTTCCTATAGTTCAGGATGCTCTCTTTCCATGCTATTTGAAATACCAACAATTTAGTTTGACGCCATTTACGCTCTAATTTCCGAGCAGTCTGTTTTAAAGTGCGCGTGTGATCGTTATACCAGGGAGCGAGTTTCTTATCTCTAATAATTTTTCTTTTAGCTGGAGCTACATTATCTAAGGTACAACGAAGTGTCGACTCTAAATATTCAGTCGCCTGATCAAGTTCTGTGGGGTCAGACGGTGGCCTAATCGAAGTTGGTAACTCTGGGAGATTACCGATAAAACTCTGTGTGGTAGTCGATGTGAATGTACGTTTAATACGGTAGCGCGGTGCTGTGTGTACATTATCACTGTGACACACTTGAATGGAGACAAGATAGTGATCTGAGATAATTTCAGACAGTGGAATTGTGAATACATTTCTTATACTTAATCCGAAGAATATTACTAAATCTAAAGTGTGACCTGCTTTATGAGTGGGTCCTACTGCACACTGATTTACACCTACGGAGTCCAGTATGGATATAAATGCTGTTCTCAGAGGGTCTTCTGGATTCTCAAAATGAATGTTAAAATCTCCAGCAATTAACACTTTGTCTACAGAAATGACCAGGTCTGAGATAAAATCTGCAAATTCACTAAGAAATTCAGAGTACGGCCCTGGAGGTCTGTAAATTATAATTAGTGGAATCGACTGAGCTAATTTAATATACTTAAATACACTTATGTTACTATAGAGAATTTCAAATGAGTTAAATTTGTGTCTGTGTTTTTGTACGATAGACAGATTATCATTATGAATAACTGCGACGCCTCCTCCTCTACCAGTTAACCGAGGCTGGTGTATGTAGCTGTATCCAGGAGGACTAGCTTCATTTAGAGCTACATACTCGTCCTGTTTAACCCATGTTTCAGTCAAACAGAGTATATCAAACGCCTGATCTGTGATAATTTCATTAACAATAACTGCTTTAGATGCGAGAGATCTAATATTTAACAATCCTAGCTTCAGATCAGAGGTGCCGGCTGCGCATTCAGTATGATCGGAGTTTGTGGACTTTATGTTAATTAGATTATTGAAACAGACTTTCTGGGTCTTTCTACATTTTTGCTTAGATCGGGGAACAGACACAGTCTCAATATGGTGAACCCTGAGTGACGACTCTATGCAGCTAGCAGACGGTTGGTTTAGCCTGTCTGTCTGCTCCCTGGCCTGGGCTCTGGATTGTCACCGATTAACTAGACCTCTACTGAGACTATGAGCTATACTACAGGAAATGAGAGCAGCACCTTCCCGAGTGGGATGGACACCGTCCCGCCCTAACAGGCCAGCTTTGCCCTCAAAGGTCTTCCAATTGTCTATGTAGCCCACATTATTTTCGGAGCACCACCTGGACATCCAGCGGTTCAGCGACCATAACCTGCTGTAAGCTATGTCGCCACGTCTCATTGGGATGGGACCAGAGCATACTACTTCATCGGACATCGCCTTCGCTAATTTAAACACCTCTGTAAAGTTACTCTTACTAACCTCTGACTGACGAAGGCGTATATCATTAGCTCCAGCATGTACCACTATCTTAGAGAACCTGTGCTGTCCTAGAGCCCTAAGATTACCTGCTATGTCCGGTGCTCTGGCTCCCGGGATACACCTAACCACTGCCGCTGGCGCCCCTAAAGGTCTAGCTAATGTCACGTGTCTCAGTATAGAGTCTCCTATAACCAGAGCTCTTTCAGGTTTCTCAGCGGGTGCAGCACTGAGGAGAGCAAACCTGTTGGACACGTGAGGCGCAGAGGAGGTGTGCTCCGGTGGGCTGGCCTTAGCGTTAGCTTTGGCTGAACGAGTATGCCGCCGAGTCGTCACCCACTCGCCCCGCTGTGAGGGCTCTAATGCCGGAGTCGGGGGCTGATTATCTCCGCCTGCGGCACCCAGACTGTCCGCTACGGGAATAACGCTGCTCTCACACTGTCTAACCCTCTCTAAAGTCTGGATGCGCTCCTCTAACGCTGATATCTTCTCCGTCAGAGTGCCCACTAACACACACCTATCACAAATAAAATTATCACTAATGACGGAGGAAGAATGTCTAAACATCCTGCACTCTACACACTGAACAAGCTGAACGGTAGACATTATAACGTACCTCTGTGTCGGAGTTTTAGTTGTTTAGTTGAGGAAACTCAACTATGACCTCCTAATGCTGCAAATTCAACAAAAGCCTATTTTCAGGTCTTTACAACCTATAAAATGTTTTAACTCTGTTGTGCATAATAATTTGGAACAGTGCGTTTTCAGTTTTTTATTTTTAAAATAAATATTGTTATCATTAGAAGGTTTGTTCAATAAAATTTAAATTATACTCTAATAGTTGATGACTAGAAAATTATACTGACTGTCATTTGCATTTACTAATTATGAAAATCAGAGAAACATATCATTTGCGTAATAATTTGGAACGCAGTGTATATATATCTGTAGAAAGGTATTTTAAATAGCCACATACTATTAAAAATTTGTGGCACAACAGAAAACTGTTCACTGCTTTGTCCAGATGCTACTAGCTTTTCTCTCAATTAATACTGGCTAACTTTAAATAATGCTTTAACCTGATTTTTTTTAATGTTCTAATTGTACATGTTCATACTGTATACAACCTGAATTCTGGGGGCGTTTTGAATAAAGTGAAAACTAGAAGACTTTCAAAACACCTAAGCCACTATTTTATTCACAAAAGAACATAGAGAACATAACAAATGTTTAAACTGAGAAGTTTTTACAATTTTGCACAAAGTGAGCTCCTTTCAAATTTGAAGCCTGGTAAAATTCTCCAAAAAGTTGGGACTGCTGTATGTTTAAAACGGTGTAGCATCTCCTCTTCTTTTGGAAACAGTTAGAAGATGCCTGGGCATTGAGGTTAGGAGTGTTTGCAGTTTTGGTGTTGGAGTTTGGTCTCATTCTTGCCTGATACACTGTACACTAGGTTTCCAGCTGCTGAGAGTTTGTGATCGTCTTTGATGTATTTTTCGTTTAATGATGAATTTGTTAAATGTTCTGTTTAGGTGAAAGATCTGGCCTGCATGCAGGCTAATGTCACGACAGACAGTGGTTTCTGGAAGTATTCCTGGGCCCATTTAGTAATGGCAATGACACAATCATGTCGATGAGTGATGCAGTATCGTCTGAGGGTCACAATGTCCTGAAGGTCCTCAGCCTTGTCCCTTACGCACAAAGATTTCTCCAGTTTCTCTGAATCTTTTTCATGATGTCATGCACTGTAGAGGATGAGATTTTCAAAGCCTTTGCAATTTGATGTTGTGGAACGTTGTTTTTAAAGTATTCAACAATTTTTGTACACATTTTTTCACAGATTATAGAGCCTCAGCCCATCTTTACTTCTGAGAGACTCTCCATCTCTAAGACATGTCTTTTATAGCTAATCATAAAAACAGACCTGATGCTAGATGTTTTCCCAGCTGAATCTTTTCAAAATGTATTGCTTTTTCAGCCCTTTGTTGTACCGTCCCAACTTATTTGAGACCTAGGGTTAATACTAGTACGTAAACTAATATGAATAATACAATAATATTTATTAATTGCAAAAGTGAAATATTTCAGCTTACAGCTCATGAAATCCTGTGTCAAAGTATTAGAATATAGTTCATTAGATCAATCAAAATAGGATTGACAGTAAAGAAATGTCAAACTTCCGAAAAGTAGTGTGTTTGTTATACACTTTCTTTCTTTCTTTGTTATACACTTTCTATACAAGTTCTTGGCCAGGGCTCCTTTAGAAAACAAAACGGGCCATTAAAGGAGTTCTTGGGAGGCCAGTGTTTCAGATGTGAAGCAGGCAGTTTAATCATGGCTCAAGTGTACTGAGAAAACGTATTGCTGCTTATTACTAGTGAAACACTGGGATAAGAGCATTAGTGTAGCAGAGGATTATATAGAGAAATAATGGGAGTTTTTACTCTCAGTACTGTGTTCTGTTTTTCTGCATAATCAAAAGTGGGTACGGAAAGTATTCAGACCCTCTTAAATTTTTCTCTTTTTTATATTGCAGCCATTTGCTAAAATAATTTTTCCCTTATTAATGTGCTGTGTGTACGTTAATGAAAAAATTTAAGGGGTTCTGAATACTTTCCGTACCCACCATATACTGTGTGTATATATATATATTCCATGAGCCATGTTATCCTGCTTGTAAAAGTTTAATGAAGCAGTACAAAGCATCTCTCCAGGGTGAACGAAAGGACACGCACCTTCTCGTTCTGCCCGCGGCCTTGTTCGCCCAGACTCTGCCCCTCGTTCATTATGGACGCCTGCGATCTCCATCAATTCAGTAACAAAGGCAAACCCTGGTAAAAGTTTAATCTTAAGACCATAACGCAGATCAAAGCCCATCTTCATCCCGCTCTCCCCTACGCATACCGACGAGGGAGAAAATCAAAGCAGATCGTAGAATCGTAAACAGACTTTATAAGTAGGTGAATCTTATTTACTCTTTCTCACAGAAACACTTTGGGGTAAGTTAAGATCTGGTGTGTTTAAGCCTAATATGATTCTGATGTGTCAGGCTTTTCGAGATGATATCCCGCAAATAGTAATGCGGCGAAGTCGAAATCCAAAGTGCTGAAATCAATTTCTCTTGTAGTATTGCTGTAACGCCTGGAACATCTCCTCATTCTCCGCTAATACGGGCATCACATTTCTAACGTCAGTTTTCATTGACCTGGAGGTTAGAAATAGAATAAAGGAATTGCAGTCTTTGAAAATGTATCGCTTTGTGCCTGAGAACATTTGCTGTTGGGAGAAAAAAAAACAAAGGATGGTGCAGCATGTTAAAAAGAGCGCAAAGGATAAAGAGAGAGAGAGAGAGAGAGAGAGAGAGAGAGAGGCATTGCTGCTTTCAACAAATCTTATACAAAGTCATATTTTAGAAAGAAATTTATAAAGTCAAAGGCATGCATTAGGAGAGATTTGGGTATATACTGAGCGGCAGTGCTGCAATAACCGCTAGAATATTTCACATCAGGAAATTAGACACACATTCCCTTTGTACACAAAATAAGCCTCAATGCTTTTGTTTGAGAAGCAGCATTGGCTTATAAAAGAGACAGAAATCAATATATGAAAGGTTTAATTGCCAAATTAAAGAACCATTCCTGCAACCCGCTAATTGTTTGTGAGCTTCTTGGGAAAAGCCCAAAGTGTACACAGTCATTAAACCAAATGAACACGTCGATATTTCTACATCCGGTCAGGACAAAGGAAACCTTCTCCCATATCCCATCCGTGTTGGATTTCAGTGTTCATTATTTGATAAGGTATTGAAGAGCTGCTCGATAACACCTAAGGAAAACGGTGCTTTTTGCTGTTAATAAATAAATAAATACCGCTAACTCTCAGTAGGAAACGCTTTTGAAGCACTCTTTGCGTCTTCTTGTCGGTTCCTCCAGAGTCACAAGTCTAAAGCTACTTCAAAGGTGAGGCAGTCAGGGGAAGATGAGAAGTACGGCTAGTTGAAGAAAGGAAAGGAAAGGAAAGGATACATAAGCGTGCTGGCAAAAAAAAAAAAAAACGGGCCTAAAGGGAGACCGTCCAATTCCTCAAAGACGATCCAGACACTTTCACGCACCCACGCATCCGTTCCAGACATAATTATAGCGCCGGATTCTCAGCAGCGACGTGTGTTTTGTAGGCTTTCTCTAGAAACAAAAAAAAAGTTTATTTTTGGAGAGTTTCAAATCTCATCACATTGTACGATGTCGAAAAACAAGGTTAGGTTACGGGCAGGGCAGATGAGAGCTGGTGAATTTTTAAGCTCTTATTAGACAGTCGGCAGAATTACAAAGTCAAGAATCCGACAATCAAAGCACGTTGGCTCTGCGTGTCATTGTCAGGTACACCGCAACACTCAAGTGGGTTTTCGACAGGCACCAGCAGCCAGGAGGCCTCGCTCATTGTGCGCTTCTGTCACTCGTCAAATCACTGCACTGCTTCGTCTCAGATCGTATGGAAGATAAACCGTTTCGTTTCTTTTTTTGTTCTCCAATGAGTCAGTCTGTACCTGTGTTTTTTTTTTTTCTTTTCTTTTTTCTTTTGCTCATATTAAAAAAACACACTTCATTGCTATTCTACTTGTGTCTTTGTAGTGTTGTATGCCTTCGAATCATTTTCACATGGCACGTCGAGGGCTTATTCAAATCAATAAATGGCAGCAATTAAACTCGAGCGCCGATTCCAGTCGACGCATTCTTGCCTCGTCTAGGCGAAATTTTATGCGCGGCTCACCCGTGCACCAGGCCATTATCGTCTGCAGGAAGTACCATGTTTCTCAAATCAAACAAATGATGCTTTAGTCCCGCTGCTCCAGTCTAATCCTGCCTAATCGCTGCCACCCAAGAGGGTCATATCACCTTCCATCAATGAATATTTCAACCCTGAGAGATCGTTGACTGGTAATTTGTTTCCCGTATTTATGGATATTCTCGAAATAAGATTGCTATTTGCATGAGTTATGGTATGCCATAAAAAAACTGAAAAGCTCATACATACTAAATGACACCACCATCTGTTTCTCAAACAAACAAAACTTGGAGCCATACCAGGGCCGTAAGAATGAGAAGGAAAACGTGACAGACAGGATTCAGTTTGAGGAATGGTGCTAATGTTTTCTGTCATCGCCCTCGGAATCATTCATAGTTATGTCAATAATGGCTGGCAACAGGAATTCATGTTGAAACTGCAGAAGCGACGGCTTTCTAATTAACCTCTGTTAGGCCGCCGCGCGCCGCTAAAGCTATTGCGATCTGTCAAGACGCCTGATACATGGCGCTTTCGGAGATAAAAGTCGAATACAGTGTACTCTATGTGTATGTTCTGTGTGTGTGTGTGTGAGAGAGAGAGAGAGAGAGAGAGAGAGAGAGAGAGAGGGAGGGAGGGAGGGAGGGGCTGAGAGAGCCGTGATAAATAACTACATGGATTCTCACGTCGACGAGTTGCATATTTCATGCCTTGACTACCAGCCAAATGAAAACGTCCCTTCAATAGCACTCCTGCCTTGACATTGACTAATGTTTCCCTGCAAACTAAACCGTGATAAAAAAAGAAATGTGCTTCTACTTTTTGTATGGAGTCTATACTCAGTCGCATATGCTCTAATTAGCACTACAACACTCATACACCCCCCCCCCACACACACACACATACACACGGTATCAGGCCCCCCAGGCATTACTGTCCTCATGACATGTTATGTACAGTATCATTTATTTAAGCATGTTACAAGCCTACAGCAGTACATCTCTAAAAATAGACAAGGGCTCCTCTTAGCATCTTAGGAACAGCATCTTCAAGGCATCTTCATATTTACATCAAACCAAATATAAGACTATTTTAAGTATTTCTAAACATTGTTCTTTTCAATCTGCCACTAAATCAAGACTTCTGTATTTTTGCTAAAAAGGTGAAATGAGTACGCATGTCTATAAATAGGATTAATACTCTAGTATTTGTTTTGTAAGTATGCAGTAGGAAGAAGATGTGCCTTAAAACATGCAAGTACAGTATATGGACAAAAGTATTTGGCCAAACCTGTTAATTATTGAATCTCAATCAGGCTTCTTATCCCCAGTGAAGGGCAATCTTAATATTTCAGCAGACCAAGCTTAGGCAGAATGGTGATAACGCTGTCTGCTCATGTGATCCCACAGATGACCATGGATTGGCTAGTTTCACCCACACCCCAGCCACTGGATACAGTGCCGGTCCCAAGCCCGGATAAAATGGGAGGGTTGCGTCAGGAAGGGCATCCGGCGTAAAACCTGCGCCAAGTTGTAGTGCGGACTGGATATTCCGCTGTGGCGACGCCTTGTCGGGAGCAGCCGAAAGACCAACAACAACTCAGAAACTGTATAGAAACTGGACAAACCCTCTGTGACATCACCCATAGGTTTTTGGAGAGCGGTTTTGAAGCTGTGGACGCCATGGAGAAGCTTTCTCCACCTAGACCATCGCCCATAATGATGCATATGTTTTCGGCTTAATGCCATTCTTACTGATGAGTTACATAAAAATTCAACACCATACAGCTGTTATGAATGCGGCCAATCTGGATATTCAGACCAAAATTGTGATTGGTAACAGGCTGTAAACTGCACATTTTAGCACTTCCTGATCTGCCTCATTTCTCAGAACCAGAGTTGCCCCTTGGTGTGGCTATGGTTCATGTGAAAGTACAAGCAGGCCAATCTTGCCTGATGAGAACTTGGACAATCTCCTTAGATGGATTCCGACCTGTAATCTCCCGATGGCAGGGTAAACTCCTTTCAGTTACACCACTTGAATACATCTGAAAAACAAGGCTGACTCCGGCTGACACTAGCTTATCCAAAGGTGGCAGTACATTGGCTTAGTGGTTAATACTGAGGTCTGGGTTTGATTGCCACCTTGGGTCTGTGTGAATGTTTGTATGTTCTCCTTGTTCTTTCTGGGTTTCTTCCAGATTTTTGGGTTTCCTCCTAACTGGTGTTTCCAAATTGCCTGTAGTGTGTGAATGAGCATGTATGTGTGTCCTGCGATGGACTGGCACCCTGTTCAGGTTGTAAGCAACCTCATGGCCTAAGTCTTGTGGGATAGCGCCCAACCCCAAACCCTAAATACAGGATAAAGCTGTATGGCTGATAAGTGATTGGGACAAGAGCTTTTCCTAAGGTGCATTTTTGTTATAAATATTTCGACAACTTGTTGTCTTCATGGTCTCTTAAACACCAAACAAGCTTTTAAACAATTATGCAGCAATACCAAACATCCATTTCATTTAGTTTAATCCATATGCAACACAGATATGACAAGATTATTTCCAGATCATTAAACAAACGTGGCGACACGGTGGTGTAGTGGTTAGCATTGTCGCCTTGCACCTCAGGATCCGGGTTCGATTTCCGTCTCTGTGTGCATGGAGTTTGCATGTTCTCCCCGTGCTTGGTGGGTTTCCTCCGGGTACTCCGGTTTCCTCCCACAGTCCAAAGATATGCAGATTAGGCTAATTGGCGTTCCCAAAAATTGACCATAGTGTGTGTGCTCTGCGATGGATTGGCACGCTGTCCAGGGTGTACCCTGCCTCGTGCCCAGAGTCTCCTGGGATAGGCTCCAGGTCCCCGTGACCCTAAATACAGGATAAAGCGGTATAGAAGATGAATGAATAAACAAACATTTTAAAAAGTGCACCAGGATTGTTAAAAGGCTTGATCATGAAGCTGAGGATGAATCACATGCACTATGTGATATTCAATTAGAGCATATCGCACTGTTTTGGGAAATCAGAACACCCTGAAAAATCTAATCTCAACTCTTTACAACCGCAGAAGGTAGTGCACTCAGTCTAGGTTAGTGCGCTCAGTGGGACAGAATGTTTGATTACAGACATTTACTGCTTTCCCTCACCTCCACCGACCTTCTGCTGTCCCTCAGAATAACAAACGGACATGCACATTCACCCTAACACCACAAGAGCCTCATTGGTGTTCTTAATTTAGTCCTGGAGCCTTGCACTGAATCATAATTACTTACAACCATGACGCCCAAAACACTCTGTAAAAACTGCTCCTTCGCTGCATTGTTGCTTTTACCTCGGAATTTTGACCTCGGCGTGTTTGAGCTTGTGTGAGAAAGAAACATAAACCCTTCAGTGTTCAACCCTCCTTAGCAACCAGCTCGCCAGCGAAGCATATCTCCCCAAAACAGTGAACTGTAAAGTCAGGGTTAAAGATTGAAGAGTAAATATGTCTGTATGTTGATTGATGTAAAACTACTACTTTACCTGTACACACCGTCACTTGTTTGCTGATGTGATGTCAGTTCATGAAATCTGGGTTGAGAAGACCATCTCGCGTTCCGGGATAAGAATTCCTTTTGACTGTGGGTTATCTTTGTTTTGTTTAGTTTTTCTGTTATGACTTTTAGTCGAATGCAAAATCACATAGAAACTTTGCTGAATGCTGAGTATTATCCACTGGCATCATTTTTTTTATAATTATTTTAATTTTTTTAATGATTTAATAATGTTTATAAAAAGTGTCAAGACTACTGGCTGAAACACAACACAAAATAGGAAATAAACAATGTTAGAAAATAGGATGGAGAATAGAGTATACACTACATGGACAAAAATATACACCAATAGGGAGTCGCCCCCCTTTTTGCAGCTGGACGGCCTTCCAAGAAGAGTGGAAGCTGTTACAGCTGCAAAAATTATCCATGAAAATCAAAGGATAATTGAGAACTGTACACAAAAACATTCTCAAACACCAGAGAGAGTTATTGCTACATCCTCCATCCAGTCAAGACATTTCCACATGTTTGGGAGATTAAAGGAGTTCCTGGGAGGCCAGCGTTTCGGGCAGGAATGCGTTTCGGTCTGTCCATGGCTCCGGCGTACTTTTACCTTGATGGTATCCAAGCACTAATAAAATAGAGAAAAAATTATATAAAAAGAGTTTTTACTCTCAGAACTGTGTCCCAGTTTGACTTAGGTTTTTTCAAATTATGATTTAGTTACAGCATAAATTTAAAGCTCAGAATATCCAGTTTGGAGCAGGACATAAAAACAGAAACAAGTAATGTGCTTTTGGGAGAAAAAAAAACTATCTTCAATAGAGCTTTAAAATCAATTGTGAAAGAAAGAGATAATCAATGCAATGACAGCACAGCACCTCTGTGTAATACAGTATGGAGTGTACAGTACATTGTTATTCTCTGTCGATACTCAGGGAGCTGAACAGGCAAAACAGTGAACAATATATTACAGCAGTGTAAATTACAAAACACGAACGCCGTGATCAGTTTTCACATCATGTAATGCAAAAGTAATATCTCATAAAACAAACTGGAAAAAAGCTGATGTGTTTCTAAAGCTCGGCTCAAAGCCCAGGATTAAGCCTAAGCTTTTAACCTCAGGCTTTACATTACTAGAACTTTAGGATCACAAAGCTGGACTTTGTCTTGTTTCTGTTTTTGGTCATTTTCGTTTATTGTTAGTTAAACCTCGGCTTGCTCATCAGGGACAATCTGATCATTTTGATTAATGCATTTTTTCTCACGTCATACTCATTTCCCTAATTTTCTTTTTATTCTGTAAAATGATCATTGTTAAACGTGCTATGTGAATTGAATTGAATTGAATTGTTATTTCCATTTTTATTTCCATTTAAATTTTCTAGGGTTAGGGTCAGTGTTATCTTTTGTACAGACAGGTTTTTATATTTCGTATATATTTTTTAAAAATGTATATTTTGTTCTATTTTCTTATAGTTTCAGCTATTTATTTCTTGTTAATTGTTTTTCAATTTTTAAGGTCACTGTCGGTCGTATAAGCATTTCACTGCATATCGTACTGTGTATGACTGTGTATGACTGTGTATGTGACAAATGAAATTTTCATTTTCATTTTGAATGGATGGATGACAGTGCTGGGACAATATTAAGTATTTATACTGTATGCATCTCTATGAAGTATATATACACACATAAATAAAGACAATAGGATCAAACTTGTCATAAAGCTGGTTAAATCTCTGATTACTTTGTTTTGGTCTGTATCACACACAGGTAAACATGAGCACAATAATCAGATGGTTTATTTTGTACTGTTAGCTTTTCTTTACGCATGTACTCTTTTCTATTCAACTAATTTGCTGCATATGTTAAATTGTAAATACTGTAATATGTGTATCACTGCGCTTTTACCTTTCACTTTCACATTTACATCTTTTTGCAATTGAAAAGAAAGAAAGAAAAAAAACTGTTGTTTATATGATTCCCATTTTATGAGGAAATGATTGTTGGAAAAAGATTGTTGTTGTTGTTTTTTTTTGTCAGAAGATGAAAGCTGGCTTATAAATTGGGTCCTTTTTGCTATAGCACTTTTGTGTAACGCTGTGCAACACTTCAAGCACGTCAGCTAAAAACAGCAGTTTCCCTGTGTGACGTGTTCGATGTGTGTGATCACCTGTGTGTAGTGTAGGTCGTTTTTCTGCATAGTTTTCCATCTGGCACCATTTCCTTTTCACCTCACATAATTCACACGTTTGTAATTTGTCTCTGCAGGGTGCCCCAGAAGTCTCAATACAGAGGGAAACTACCGTAATTAAGTAATTATGTGTGTAACAGCAGACGTGTTAACACAAGTTCATGATGAGTGGGAGTGAGGTTTACTAGAGGAGGTTTCATAAACAACGTGGCATTTTGCTAATAGATTTTTTTTTTTTTATTATTATTATTATTATTATTATTATTCTTTCTCCTGCGTATAGAGATTTGTGAGACATGCTGTAGATTTCCTCATTTTCAAACACTGATTCTCTGATAAATTTATGAACATATTCTTTTTATGAACACATTCCCTTACTTTCACTGTTTAGTTGTCATTTCCTTTTCCTACTCCTTCCTCAACTCCTTTTATGGAGTTTTGTGGGTGTCAATATATGCAAATGAGCTGCCTCAGGAAAACATATCGCACTTTACAGATGCAGGTGAGTGAGAAGATAATCAGATTTTTCAGTTTGTTTTGTCAGTTTGTTTTGCCTCCCACAGACAGTTACACACAACTTTAATAACATATCTAAAGGGTCGTTAGAGTTTGAAATATCAGTTTAATTCCGTCGTATGCAGTTTCGATTTGACCTTCATTACTGAGCAAAAACTATGCTTTTTAGTTTGCGACAAATTATAATCCAGCTCGCTTATTAAACTCTTGCACGTGCAAACTGCTCTTCAGGGTTGCCAGATCTTATGTAATAACTCATATTGTATCTCAACTACTGTATGCACATACGTTCTTCGACTCAAATTAAAATGAAATTTTTATTACCAGCATTGTGACATATTTTCCTGCCAAAGGTAATAAAAGTAGCCCAGTTGCTGGAAAACAGTCGAATCTGGCAACACAGCTTGCTCAAATTTGCACAGCCTGACAAGGGAAACTCTGAAAAATTTCTGGACATCAATACTGTGCCTTCCTCCAGACAAGAAAACTTGATTATTTATGTAACAACCCCAGAAGCAACCTCACCCCCCCCCCCCCCCCCCCCCCTCCTCGTATTTTCCAACCACTCAGCATCATCCGTGTATTAATCACCGAACTGGGGTGCGTTTCCCAAAAGCATCGTTAGCCAACTATGGTCGCAAGTTCCGTCGTTACCAACATAGTTCAACAACTAGGTGTTTCCCGAAACCATAGTTCAAACGAACATTCGCAAACAGCGTCGCAAACTTACGTGGTTGGAACTACAGCCTTCGACCTGTGGTTAGAAGCAGAGTTCCTCACCGCGGCTGGGTGTGTTCTATTCACAGTTAACGACCCTACACCCTATTAGTTTCTAAAAAAATTCCCAACCACTTTGAGCGATTTGGAAAACTTAATGTTTTGGTGCTCAGATATTAGGTTATTTATTTTTCGGTTATTTTGATTACAAATTCACTTTAAACGATATAACAGCGGTACCATCGCAATTATTCTCCCTTCGAAGTGCCCTACAGAAGCATTATTTATGCCGGTTGGAACACAGCCTTGGTTTCGTTTGTGCGAAGAAAAGGCGAGTTTTTAACTGAGTATCTTTAAACATACCCAAAGAGAAATGTCTCATAACAATTTTTGTAGTATTATGTTAGAGGTTTTCACTTATAATGAATGTTATCTGAATGTTATACAGTGCACAAAGTGTTAAGCACTAAGAAATTGTAAAATTTATGCACTACCATAGTGTAAGCCTATTTAAAATATTACTCAATATATTTAAGCCTATTTAAAATATTACTCGATACATATTCAATGAATGTACCCAAATAAATCAACAAACTGGGGTTTGGGCACTGGCTGGGAATCGAACCCGGGCCGTCCACACGGTAAGCAGAACAGCTACCGCTGAGCCACAAGTTGGTCACACCTGCAAAGTCCCTCCACTTGTTTCTGACTTCCTCTGGGCTTCTCTCATACCCATTCCCAGAAGCATACATTTTTTGTGCGATTTCATTCCAATTTTTTGTCCGAATTTGTAACTGCAAGCTCTTTTTTTTTTAGTAAATTGTGGTTTTCGTGTCATTTTTTCACGTCAACTCTCATTAAACCATGGCTGTATGTAAAGGGACTTATATAGGAAATAATATTGAGCAAAATAGGTAACAGGTGTTCACAACACAATCCCAGCGTTTTCAAAGCCCATCATTTCTTTTTATTTTAATTGTACTGATGTATCAATACCAAATAAAAAATGAGTTCAAATGAAATATTGAAAAATGAAAAATGTTGCGTTTGTGACATTATTACACCACGTCTACGTTACGTCACTGCGAAAGCGCATTGAATGCGAGCCGAAGAGAGAGAGAGAGAGAAAAAATAAACACACTATACAGTAGGGGGCGATATGTGCCTATTGCACTACTCCGTCATTGTATCGAAGAAGAAGAAGAACTACTGTTCAAACCAACGTAGTTCTAACCATGGAAGTGCGACGCAGGTACTATGGTTTTGGGAAACACTTGTGACTAGTTAGTTATTTTCTTCAACGTTGCATCGTACTATGGTGGTTAAGCAAAGAGCTACATAGTTGTACGGGAAACGCACCCCTGATCATCTGATTCTCACCTTTACGCCTTTATGTTTGAATGATTTATAAAACATAAAACATTCCTCTGAAGCTGCTCAGGTACAGCGACTGGACTCAAAACTGAGAGTCAAATATGTGCTAAAAAAATGGGAGCCAAAAAGTCCTTCAGGAAGCCTGGAGACCTGTTCCTCAAGACTACATTAAAAATACAAGAAAGTCCAGCTTTTAGGAAGCAAAATATAAAGAATGAGGGACAGCTCTAGACTTCTGCACTTTGCACAGTACTGAATATGAATAAAGCAATATTACATCAGTGAACTGACAACATGACTTCTGTCTTTACTTTGACAAAATCTCATTTGGCTTTTTTTTTTTTATTAACCATACTGACATTTTTCATAGACATGGCTAGCTGTAAAATTTATTCAGCATTTTGAAACAACTTCTGCTAAAAGGTAGAGCAGGTAGCAGATCAGGTTTGTGTATGAAAAGGAATCATTTCAACCTTCTAACCATCTATCCATATATCTATCCATGCATCAATTTTCCATGCTGCTTATGCTGTTTAGGGTCTCTGGCACACACACACACACCTGCAGGTGTGAGGTAACAGTGCGAACACTAAGCCACCGGGTCACGTTTCTTATAAAAACAGTCAAATCTTGAAAACTTTTAATAGATTTTAACTCTTTAAAAGGTCTTAATCTATGAGTACTGTAGTACACTTGCAGTTTGTTTGCTGAGCGTCATGTGATCACAACTGAACCAGTGGTTCCTCTCTCTCTTGTGCTGTGGGATTGTGGGTAATAATGCCTCATGCTCAGTCTCAGTGCCCGTGCATCACTCGTACAGTCAACATCCGTGTGCGTGTGTCCTGTTTATTATAACATATTTCGTGTCCAAGTGATTGTTCTTTAGTAACTGTGCTGCAACAACGGCCTCCATGAAGAAAAAGGTAAAAGAGGCTGTAGCAGTGCAGGAGATCGATCTGTTTAACAACGATGCACTGTTAAAGTTTCTAGTTTGCCGACTCTCTGTCAGAGAACAGTGATTCCGTTAGTGTGTGTGTGTGTGTGTGTGTGTGTGTGTGTGTGTGTGTGTGTGTGTGTGTCGTCCTACACAGTCCTACACTTTATTTTTTGTATTGATTATTTTTATATGTATATTTTTGGTCTGTGAAACAAATCATCAGCGTTTCCGTTATTACTTATGGCGAGATTCACTTTGATATACGAGTGCTTTGGATTACTGTACACGCACACTTCCCTGAACGAATTATGCTCGCAGTCCGAGGTTTAACTGCACTGTATATAATATGTTTTCATGTTCATGGTGGCGTAGTGGAGTTTACATGTTCTCCCTGTGCTTGGTGGGATTCTTCCAGATACTCCGGTTACAGTCCAAAGATATGCAGATTAGGCTTATTGGTACACTACAGTAGGCATGAGAGCAACAGATTATATGATTTTTTTACTAATATTATAATTAATTATACAACAATTAATTCCTGGGTTGGACAGTGAAGTTCCTAAGAGTTCCTATATGTGTATATGTGTATATGTTTTACTGTGTGTATGTATAGTGTGTGAGATCGAACGTGTACAACAGTAGCATTAGTGACATCATCAGCGGACACAGCGAATGATGCAATAGTTAATCAGATTCAATTCAGTCAATGTTATTTGTACAGCACTTTTTGCTCACTTTCACTAAGCAGCTCTACATAATCAACTGAAGATGAAAAATAAGAAGAGACTCCAGCTTTACTGTACAGTACATGACGCACCTTTAATGAATGCAAAAACAAACCAAATGTCATGGACTCGATACACTTATGCTACATAATAAAGTTTATTAATACTTTTAGTTGCTGGGGAAAGATGTAATTGTTTGTTGAATGTACAGAGAACATATGCTCAGCTTATTATGACTACATTAATTAGCTCTAAAAAGTTTATTTATCCCGCTTTGCTTTATGTCTTTAATACATAGGCCAGTATGAAAGACCTCCCATGATGAGGAATTGTTCGTTTGTTTTTTCCAGCGCATTCATTACCACTTCGACTAAATAGGCTCTCTCTCTCTCTCTCTCTCTCTGTCTCTCTCTCTAGCTGTGTGTTTGTGTCGGTTTTTTTTCCCTGCTCGTTTTTTTTTTTTCTAAAGCAACAACATTGGATTGTATACACTAACAAACTTTAAAAGCATATTGATATCTGATCCTGTAAAGACTGGAACCGGATATGGAGAAGTGGTGTAGGTGTATATGGTACCAGTCGAAGGTTTGGACACACCAGCGAATTCAGTGGGTTTTCTTCATTTTGATTGTTTTTAAAATTGTATATTAATACTAAAGACATTGATATTATGACAGAACAAAGATGGAAATACAGCGGTACCTCAGCGTACGAATTTAATCCGTCCACTAGGCGAGTTCTAAACGCAAAATGTCATATTGTGAAACAAATTTTTGCATATTAAAATGATTAAAACATTTTTAAGTGAAATGTGTAATAAATAGAAATTAAACCTTAATTTGTGGCAGTGTATGGTGGCCTAGTGCTTAGCACTGTGGTCTTGCACCTCCAGGGCTCGGGTTCGATTCCCACATCAGATTTGTGTGTGTGGAGTTTGCATGTCCTCCCCGTGTTTGATGGGGTTCCTCCGTGTTCTCCAGGTTTCCTCTCACAGTCCAAAGACATGCAGATCAGGGCCCGGTTTCTCGAAAGCTTCTTATCGCTAAGTAGTTCTTAAGTCGTACCTTAACCTCTCTCTTAACTTTATGGCGCATTTCCCGAAACGTTCTTACGCTAAGTATCTCTTAGCTAAGTCACACATTCGTGAGGTTGGTCTGGACCAACCTTAACTCATACTTAGCGTAGTTTCAGCTCAAGACGCTAGTCGCCGCCATTGAGCAGCAGTCTTTATAAATCAGCGGTGTATGGAAACGCATTATGGCACGTTATCAAAGTCGTATTAATGATGGAATATACTGTAGACCTGTTTAAGAATTTTATTTTATTTGATATCAGAACTAATAGAGTGACTTTTAATTAGCCTATTTCATAATGTGACTAACGCATTAAAATTGGCAATCACTATTAATATTAAACAGGTGGCGAACAATTTGGCAGCGATACAGCGTGGTGTTGTGTAAGAAATAAGTGAAAGATAAGAAATACATTGTCGGTAAACGATGCAGAAAATCTAGTTCATGCTTTTATCACTTCTATGTTGGACTATTGTAATGCCTTACTGTCTGGTTGTTCAGTTAGGTGCATAAACAAGCTTCAGCTAGTCCAGAATGCAGCAGCGAGAGTCCTCACTAGAACCAGAAGATATGAGCACATCACCCCTATCCTATCTTCACTGCATTGGCTCCCTGTGAAATTTCGCATTGATTTTAAAATACTACTCTTGACATATAAAGCATTAAATGGTCTCGCACCGCAGTATCTGAGCGAACTGCTAGTGTCTTACGATCCGCCACGCCTACTTCGATCAAAGGATGCAGGCTGCTTATCAGTACCGCGTATTATGAAAACTACAGCTGGGGGCGGAGCTTTTTCTTACAAAGCCCCAAAATTATGGAATAGTCTTCCAAATAGTGTTCGGGACTCAGACACAGTCTCAGTGTTTAAGTCTAGGCTCAAAACCTATTTATTTAGCCAAGCATTTTTATAAATAGATTTGCCATAAGGTAAAGGAGCAGATCTGGGGGACTCATGGACGTAGAGTATTACGGTGAACTGGTATGTTTAGATGCTGTCTTCCTCAGTCTCATTTGATCACTCAGGTTTGTTGACGGTGAGGTGATTGTTTGCTTTACATATCAGTTCCCCCTCATGTTTGTGTTTCCTTCTGGCTCTCCCTTTTAGTTATGCTGTCATAGTTAGTCCTGCCGGAGTCCCTGCTTGCACTCTACAGTAAATATACATTCACATTAGACATTGTGACTGTGACCATACCTAATTGCAATCTCTCCTCCTCTTCTCTTCCTCCCCCTCTTTCTCTTTCCTCTCTCCCCCTGTCTCCCCCTTTCACTCTTTCTCTCTCTCTCTCTCTCTCTGTCGAGCTACACATGTGGTTCCTGAGCTGCCAGTGATCCAGACTCCCTCTGCCCTCCGGACCTGTCTGATCCATCCTGGTGCCCGGTTTCTGGTTGGAGGTCTCGTCGCATGGATGCCCCGTGTGTCTCTTTAGGATGCGTCTGGTGTCTGGGGATGATTCTATCTACTTAGAAGATGGTTCTGGCCTCGACTGGTGTTGGCAACTGTTTCTCTGAGGACTTGACAATTCGATAGTTCAGGACTGGAACTTTCTACAAGTCTATCTGAGTCTCCAATAACTACTATACTCCATTTTAACATCAATTAACATCAACTATTATAGCTGAACCTAACACTTAACACTGTATAAATGCAGATAATTTCCTGCTATCTGTTTCACCCAGATGAGGATGGGTTCCCTGTTGAGTCTGGTTCCTCTCAAGGTTTCTTCCTATTACCATCTCAGGGAGTTTTTCCTTGCCACTGTCGCCCTCGGGCTTGCTCACCAGGGACTATCTGAACATTTTGATTCATACACATTCACATTCCATACAAACTTAAATAATTCTTTTGATTGTGTAAAGCTGTTTTGAGACAATGTCAATTGTTAAAAGCGCTATACAAATAAACTGAATTGAATTGAATTGTGTTAAACTGAAGACGGCGCGGTCCGTGGAGCCGTGTGGGTCATGTACATTTTTCCTTTAGACAAAACTTCAGCCCTTTTCATATTTTCCCCGTGGTCGTTATTAAAAAAAAAAAAGTAAAAAGTTTTGCTTTCCAAGGCAACAGATTATGGAGCTTCTTGAGCTGCTCAGACCTGCGCGTGCCAGACCAACGCGTCGTACTTACTGTACTTACACTCCCCGTCCCGATGTCCAGCTGCTCGCTGCTTTTTGTTTAAAAGTTTAAAATATGTTTCATTGATCATTAGCCATTATCCATGACTTTATGGACTTTTCTTTTGACACGTTTTATTTTTATGAAATTTGATTTAGTTAAATGAGAAAATAACCATGGGAGTTTCAAACCCCGCATCCATTCATGTTTCTGGGTGATTGTAATGTTTAATACCCCTACAGTATTCACTTATGCGGTTTGACTCGGTGTGAGATGCAGTGTGTTATACCCCTATCTCACCTGCACGGTCTCGCGCTGTGGTCGTAAGCAGTGTTCATCATGATTCACCCCGAGTTTTTGCGCTGTGATTCCGTTTCTTTCCGCGTGAAAAATTAAACGTTTAATGTTAAAGGAACGTCGCGGGCAATCGCGGCAGCTCACGGAGATGAGTCAGGCCACACAGGTGAGAGAGGGGTATTAGGCACCGTGATCCGCCTCGAGTGGCCGCCCAATGGTCCGCAAAGATCTGCAAGGTCCACTAGCTTCCCCATGTTAAACATTTTTATTTTTTTTGCGTGGTAAAATGGAAACGTAATAACAGCACCAAAACTCGCGCCGAATCATAATGAATCATAATAAATCAAACGGCCCCGCGTAGGTGAGATAGGGGTATTAAACCTCCACTCTGTCATCTCATCGTATACATTCCATAAGTGCGCTATACAACCCCAACAACTGACACTTCACATTGTTTCTGAAGCTGGTGAAGAGTGTATCAGCTGTTTGTCCATCAACTATGATTGTATACCCGGTTCGTTTCACCGCAACAGGTTACATGAAAATATTAGCAACAGTTTGGTGATTTAATTTATATATTTGCCTATTATGGCATGTTATTGTTAAGTTAACCCATGTCGAAATAAACGCTATTAAAAGAATTTAGTGCAATGTTTAATTTACATAAGTGCCGTCTTTTTTAACGCTGTCATGCAAAAGGAGTCAAAAATCGATTCCTGAGCCACCGATGTCCGCTAATTCAGGACCTTCACTGTAGACAGCGCCGCGTAACGTCGGACGTAAGAGGCAGCGACTTAAGAAGACTCCTAAGAGACAGTTCGAGAAATACACTTAGAAAAGTTATCACTTAACGTAAGATATATCTTAAGAGTCTACTTAGCGCACGAATAGTGTGCGTTATCGAGAAACCGGGCCCAGGCTAATTGGCGCTCCTGAATTGTGTGTGTGTTGACCTACCGTAACAAATAGGGAATAAATTCAATGGAAATCATTGGCCTCCGTGGTCCCTGGCTGGACTACAAAGGTTCCTAGACGGATGGATAGAAACCTGACTTAACCTTAATTTACTGTATGATTCCTCTTGGCACCGGCTACTTTAAAAACCAAACTGAAAGTGACTCTTGCTACAGTCTTTGCTAACATTCTTGTTACCCATGGTGCTGTCTTCACTAAATATAGCACAAAATGTTAAAAAAAAAAAAAAAAAAAAACATATGTAAACTCACTGACTTGGTTTCCACTGATGTGAAGTTTTGAACGGCTCCCAGGCGTCCGCGTAACTTACAGTAGCTGGTTTGGTTTGTCCGGTTCAGCTCGCTTTGTTCACTCATATGCTGAATCAAATTTCTTGCAAAATATCAGTTATTAAGGCAAAAATTCTATCAAAATTCTATCTATTCTACCTCTTCTTATTGTTATGTCACTGTTTGTTTGTTTTTGTTTGTTTGTTTGTTTGTTTTTGTACGTATCTTGCATGTTATTCTGTCTTTTTTACTCACAGAAATCTGGATGATTTCTTTAAACACCTGATCTACAACGTGTCTGAGAGTGAGGAGGCGATCTATTGAAAGGATTTATGAAAAAAACATCGAGTTTCCTTTCTCAGGATTTCTGGAAACAGCGTGGGTTGAAATCGTCGAGCCGACGGAGAATTCCTGCATTCGAGCTCTGCCATCGTCAGTCTCGAGCGAACACCGGCATTGTGCTGAGTGGACACGTCTGGAAGAAGACAAACCTAGAAGGAAACAAGTTTTGCTAGGAAAAGAGCAGGTAGAGGGACACGAGAAGGGGAGGGGAGGAAGAACTTTCAGTGTGTGAAGGTGAAGTCTTCATACAGAGCAGAACGATATATGCAGGAGACGGATCAGTGGCGGATCAGATGTGTGTATATACGGTAGGAAGACTGGACGCAAGTTCATGTACAAACTTTTTGGTTTTGAAAGAAAAGTCCCTTTTGTCTGGCTAATAGTTGCGAATGAAAATCAGCTAAACGTGTAATGGAATTAAAGCCTGTGACAGAAGTGAGTGTGATTTTAAGGGTTTTAAAAGAGGAGCCGTAATGAGAGGAAACAGCAGATGTAGCGTTTCACACACAGGAAGGAAAGTTATCTGTCTTTTTCTCTCTCTTTCTTTCTCCCTTTTAACCCCGCTCGTTTTCTTTTGCGTGCGTTCTGTAACGCAGAACAGACACCTGGGCATCGAGCATAGCCAGGAGCACAAAGCTGTGCTGTTAAGGCGGTTTTATTTCACACTCCGCAGCATAGCTGAGGGGGTCGGCTCACACCGAGGCGGAACAGGAGAGAAGCGGCAGCTGCCATGTTACATAATGCAAATGGTTCCATGTTAGCAGCACTGGGTGTTTCATAGCACCCGTCTGCACAGCCCACCTGGCAGTGTTAGACTCGGCAGATCTCATCACCTCTTTTATTTATTTTTTCCTTCTCCTCCTTGCGTGGATGTACCATAGTGTCATTTCACACTCCATGCTTTGTATAAGAGTAAGTTGTTCTTTTGCATGTCCAAAAAAAAAAAAAACCCAAAACACTATAATTGCTAGTAAGCAGGGTCAAAAGATGAGAATGGAATTTTTATTTCCAACTTCCTGTTTGCCCTTGCCAAGAAAGTCAGAAGGAGAGCCTGTTTTAAGTAAGAAGCGAGGGTAGGAGATGATTAAATTTCCCCCTTTAGCCACACACGATGAAAACACAACGCGAGCACACGCCAAGGTCACACCCCGGGTTTGTGTGTTCGGTTCGCTGCCGGCTCTGTCTACGGGTTTGTTTGTGCTCGTTGCCTTATTTTCTCCTCGCCTCCACTTTAAAAGCCGGAGGAAGATTGGTAACGGGGTAAAAACATCAGCACGCCCGAGCGTAATCTGTTACAATGACACTCCTGAGGATCCGAAGCAACGAGCGCCTGACTGTTTAATAAACAGCGAGCTCGCACTGAAGTACGGTCTTAACTATGATTCATTACTGTCGCCGCATCCTGTATGAAAATAAAAGAGCCGCCTGAGGGACCTGCTCAATTCCAGGCCTAGTAAATTGCTCTAAATTGCCTCCAGATTACACTGTGTAAAGTTCACTTTCACTCTGGACTTTTTTTTTTTGTTGTTGTTGTTGTTGTTTGTTTTTCCCCCCCAAGACTGATCGAATACTCATGAAATGGAGAAGCAGTAGCCGTAACGGTCGCTTCATGAAAATATAGCATAATAATATTACAATGGCTTGCAAAAGTATTCACACCCCTTGAACTTTTATCACATTACAACCACAAACGTGAATGCATTTTATTGGGGTTTTATATGACAGACCAACACAAAGTGGTACAGGATTGTGAAGTGGAAGCAAAATCCTACAGTAAATTGCTTTACAAATAAATCTGTGAAAAACGTGGCGTGCATTTGTATTCAGCCCAAGTCACTTCTACTTTGTAGAACCAGCTTTCGCTGCAATCACAGCTGCAGGCCTTTTGGAGTGTGTCTCTACCAGCTTTGCACATCTCGGGAGTGAATTTCTTTCTCATTCTTCTTTGCAAAATAGCTCAAGCTCAGTCAGATTAGATGGAGAGCATCTGCAAACAGCACTTCTCAAGTCTTGCCACAGATTCTCAATTGGATTTCGGTCTGGACTTTGAATGGGCCGTTCGAACACGAGAACATGCTTTGATCTAAAACATTGCATTGTAGCTCTGGCTGTATATTTAGAGTCGTTGTCCTGCTGGAAGGTGAACCTCCATCTTCAGTCTCAAGTCTTTAACAGGTTTTCTTCTGAGATAGCCCTGTATTTGGCTCAATCCATCTTCTCATCAACTCCGACCAGCCTTTCTGTTCCTGCTGAAGAAAAGCATTCAAGGAACATGATGCTGCCACCACCATGCACATGGATAGTTTTCCGCCACATGTACTGCATAGCCATTTGCATTCACCCCAAAGTTGAATTTTGGTCTCACTTGACCATAGATTCTTCCACATGTTTGCTGTGTCCCCCTGTGGCTTGTCGCAAACTGCAAACAGGACTTCTTATGCCACTTCTTCTTGCCACTCTTCCATAAAGGCCAGATTTGTGGAGTGCACGACTAATAGTTGTCCTGTGTACAGATTCTCCCACCTGAGCTGTGGATCTCTGCAGCTCCTCCAGAGTTACCATGGGCCTCTGGGCTGATTCTCTGATTAATGCTCTCCTTACCTGGCCTGTCAGTTTAGGTGGACGTCCATGTCTTGGTAGGTTTGCAGTGCCATATTTTTGGCCATATTTTCCACTATTTTTGGAACAGCACTCTGTGAGATGTTCAGAGCTTTAAACTGCTTTAAACTTCTGCATGACCTGTCTGGTGTGGTACTTGGGCATCATGATGCTGTTAGTTTATTAATGTTCTCTAACAAACCTCTGAGGGCTTCACAGAACTGCTGTATTTATACTGAGATTAAATGGGAATTAGTTAGTTGGGAAACTTCTACTGTAAAGGCAACTGTAGTTTAGTTAGGGGTCTCAGAGTAAAGGGGGCTGAATACAAACACGTACCACACTTCAGATATCTATTTGGAAAAAAAAATAAAACAATTTATCATTTTCTTTCCTCTTCTCCATTATGAGCCACTTTGTGTTGGTCTATCACAGAAAATCTCAATAAAATACATTTGTGGCTGCAACTGTAATAAAAATGCATTCTTTTATGTGTTCCTCATTCCATATTTTTTTTCAAACATTTACCACCAAGAACAACAACAGTGGCCAAGATCACAGATATTATAAATGCAAGAACGCAAGCTAGGCCTATGATAAATCCGTATATCACCTCGCTTTTTAATTCTGACGTATTTATAGACGAGAGGTGCTTTAAATAAAACACCCTGACAAAGAAGATGGGATGAAAAAGATGTATAAAGAGGAAGAATAATGGCTTAACAGGAACAGATGCTAGATTTGTGACAATCTTTTTGTCAGCAACTCTTAATACCAAGTGTTTTTCGTCGCCGGCTGCACTCTCTCTCCCCCTCGGGGGAATCCTTGGCAGGAGAACACTTCCAATCAAAAAGAAGCTGGAGTGAATTTGGCATTGTCGTGCACCTAACCTTAACCTTACACTTTACCCTCCTCCCCTCATCCTACACCAACTCCAGCAAACTTCCTTCTTCCAGATATCTCGTGTTTGAAAAAGTTGCACGCTCTTTGTATTCACGCCGTGTTGTTCTCACCAAACGATTGCCCTTTCTACTGCGAGTCTGAGCAGAGAGAAACATAATACAGCGTTTCATATTCCAGAACTGAGATTCAGTATATTTTCCAAATCCTTTGGTGCTTTGATTCTCAAAGCATGCTGGGAAAGGCAAAGAAATTGTAGCTAAGTTCTCACATAACGGATTGATGTAATAAAGTCTTTGTATTATTCTTCTGAGAATGCTGCACTTTATTATTTGCTCAGGAATGTTCATTATCAGCCTCGTTGCTGTTTGAGAATCTTTGCAAGCACCTTTGCGTTTATTATAGGAAACAAATGCAGCTGTTAAACGTGGCAGCGGTGAAGACTTACTGTAGGTGCAGTGCTGGGGCGAAATAAATGAATGCACAATGAAGCGATTTATTGTAAAGGGCGTGTCGTTCTGTATGTAAAGATCGTTACGCAGGAGTGAGATCATGACGTGCAGAATTATAGTAGAGACTGTACACTCACTGTATCCGCGATGGGAAAAGGACAGGATAGGTGAAACCTGTGCATTTGCACTGTTCATTAAGCAGCTTTATACAGTATTATGGATAAAAAGATTGTTAGTTCTCTGAAGTCATTAAGGTGTCCTGTGTGCTCAATAAACCCCTGCTTCATTAACAGCACGTAATTTGTTCTAGAGCTGGCATTGACCCGTAACACAGGGACAGTTTATTATATTTTATGTTATAGTTTATTATAAATTAATGGTTAATCATCCAGAAGAGGACCGGCTCCCCTTAGAGTCAGTTGCCAGTTCAGGGATTCCCCAGCCCACCCCACCCCACCCCACCCGACACTACCCCACCCCACCCCAAACTACCCCACCCCACCCCAAACTACCCCACCCCATACTACTCCACCCCACCCCATACTACTCCACTCCACCCCATACTACTCCACTCCACCCCATACTACTCCACTCCACCCCACCCCACCCCATACTACTCCACCCCACCCCACCCCATACTACTCCACCCCATACTACTCCACCCCACCCCATACTACTCCACTCCACCCCATACTACTCCACTCCACCCCATACTACTCCACTCCACCCCACCCCACCCCATACTACTCCACCCCACCCCACCCCATACTACTCCACCCCACCCCACCCCATACTACTCCACCCCACCCCATACTACTCCACTCCACCCCATACTACTCCACTCCACCCCACCCCATACTACTCCACCCCATACTACTCCACCCCACCCCATACTACCCCACCCCACCCCATACTACTCCACCCCACCCCACCCCACGCCATACTACCCCACCCCACCCCACCCCACACTACTCCACCCCACCCCACACTACTCCACCCCACCCCACTCCACCCCACCCCACACTACTCCACCCCACCCCACTAGGCCCTGTGGAGTAATGCGTGAAGGGGCCAGAGCTGCCCCGGTGGCCCAATGGGAACCTACACAGTACCGGGCATGATGTTTTGTGTTGTAATATTATTACATAAATCAAATGTAATAAAAATTCAGAGCTTTGCTACAAAATTCAAATTGCCTATTTAAACCTGTACATGTCCCACTGAATGCAATGACATTGTTACAAGAAACTAAATCTGGATTTCTCTGTGAAACCGCACACACACGCTGAAAAATTCATGAATAATGGATACTTGATACTTACTGTAAATAGAGCAGTTGATGATTACAATCTGGTCTTTTGCTTGACCAATCTTGGTCATCAATATTGCTTTACTCTGTGCGCATGAGTCCTGTTCTTGACCGAGTGTACATTCATACGCAAGTATACCTTCCATCAACATATGCATATTCCAAGTACATATGCACTCAATAATCTGAGCCTGTGTGACAATTAAAAATAACCCAACATATTTCAATATGAAAAGATGGGTAAGAAAACAATAGCAATGATAATTAGAAGTTTATCCAACTTTAACATCATTCTAGAGAGATTTTGGCAGAACATTGCTTCAGTTCATTAAGGTCATGGGCATTAATTTATGAACAGCCCCTTTAAAATATCATGGAATCTCAGTGGGGTGGAGATGAGTGATCTTTGACATGGCCATTGCAACATCTTGATTGTTTTTCTTCTTCTTTAAACAGTCGGATGTCTATTCACTGTTGTGTTTGGGGTTTTTGTCTTGTTGCATGACCATGACCCAATTTCGTTTACAGCTGAAGCTGCTGTACAAATGGCCTTGGGTTCATCTCAAAAATATCCCAATATAAATCACGTACATCATTGTCTCAATAAATCTACAGTGCCTTGCAAAAGTATTCATACCCCTTGAACTTTTTCACATTTTGTCATGTTACAACCACAAAAGTAAATATTATTGGGATTTTATGTGTTAGACCAACGCAAAGTGGAACATTAATTGTGAAGCAAAATAATTAATGGTTTTCAAATAAATATATAATATATATATATTACAAATAAATATCTGTAAAGTGTAGCCTGTTTTGTACTCAGCCCCTCTTTACTCTGATACCACTAAAATTCAGGGACCAATTGCTTTCAGAAGTCACCTAATTAGTAAATAGCGGCCACCTGTGTGTAATTATTTAATTTAAGGATAAATAAAGCTGTTCTGTGAAACCCTCAGAGGTTTGTTAGAGAACATTAGTGAACAAACAGCATCATAAAGCCCAAGGTTCCCTCCAGACAGGTCAGGGATAAAGTTGTTGAGAAGTTTAAACCAGGGTTAGGTTATAAAAAAATATCCCAAGCTTTGAACATCTTACATAGCCCTGTTCAATCCATCATCCAAAAATGGAAAAAATATGACACGACTGCAAACCTACCAAGACGTGGCCGTCCATCTAAACTGACAGGCTTGGGCAAGGAGAGCATTAATCAGAGAAGCAGCCAAGAGGCCCATGGGAACACTGGAGGAGCTGCAGAGATCCACAGCTCAGGTGGGAGAATCTGTACACAGGACAACTATTAGTCATGCACTCATGACAATATGTTTATATTCTTACTGATACTCTGTAGCTAAAAGGTGAGGAGAATAAACCATGGTGGACAGTCCTGAGAAACGTACGAGATTTACTTTATATTTCCACTTTAGAATATCAGCTCCGTTAACTTCCAGGCTCTGGGGTTGAATCCCAAATAGCGTTAAATGGAAAGCTAGTGCGCTATTTATGGTGCACAACCCCTTGTTTCACACACCAAGTAGCGCCCTGGATCAGGGGGTAGATTTAGGGTTAGGATCAGGTTTAGGACACAGTCCGGAGTTTCCACATAGAAGTTTTCACGCAAGTGTCTTGGTGGATTTCTTTGTTTTTTTCCTGGTGGAATTTTGATATGAGCTGAAAGTTCTAGTCAAATACAGCAAATGTCCTGAATGTTTTAACAGATAAAAGATAACTTAATATTTTAGTTCTAAAGTATGCAACAAAAATGTTACAGTAATATATGCTTAATAAATTCTGAAATCCTTATGCGGTTCTCCCACATCACTCCACTTCTCTACTCCCTCCACTGGCCTCCTGTAGCTGCCCGAATTAATCAAACCTCTCTGGAAGCTCAGCTACAAAGCTAAAACAGCCCAGCATCCACTTACCTCAAAGCTCTAATCACACTCTGAATTGGACAAAGTTCCCTCGATCCTCCAGCACTGCTTGACTGCTTCCACCATCTCTCAGGGATTGAGGAAGACATGCACCTAGACTGTTTTCTGTCCTGGCTTCTGGGTGGTGGAACGAACTTCCTATGTCCATCTAGCTGAGTGATCGCCACTGGCAATCTTTAAGCAATGACTACAGACCTGTCTTTCTTAGATATTTGGGTTAACAGCCTCCATTAAAAAAAACCTTTCCAACAGTGTTGATTGATGGTACTTACAGTTAGTAACCGAACTGTAATGGAACTGTAACTGTAACGTCCAGTGATGGAAACTTCAAAGCACTTCTTGAAAAAAGCATCAGTAAAATGTAAATGTACTGTAAATAATGTAAACAGTGGGCATTTCTGTGTAACATCAAATTCCAAAAGCAAGTCTAAAATCCTTATTTGAGATGTGATCTGAATAGAGTCAAAACGGATCACGCAAAATTTTATCTAAAATGTAATTCCTCAGAAAGTGCTTTATCCTGGTCAGGGTCATAGTTGATCCACAGGAACACTGGGCACTAAGAACAGGACACACATGAGAAATACACATCACATGCACTATACCAAAGTACTGGCCCAAAGTATGTGGACACCTGTCCATCACCCTTATACCAGCTTGTCCAACATCTCAATCCAGATTTCATCCTCCTTTGCCTCCACTCTTCTGGGAATGTTTTTAAAGTTTTGGAGCTGTGGCTGTGGAGATATGGTTTTATTCAGCTACAAGAGCATTAGTTATGTCAAGAAGTCTCCAGTTCCAGTACATCTTATAGGTGCTCATTGGGTAAGTCAGGTCTCTGTGCAGGTCACTTGATTTCTTCCACTTCAAGAACCACATATGGGGTTATGGTCATGCGTTCATAGTTTGGTCCCTTACAGTAGCTCATACTGTAGAAAGTAAGAGAAATTAACATTGTCAGTACTAACAATAAAGCATCAAGTCTACCTCGTGAGCTGACGACTAAATGGTCATGAAATGGTAGCAAATCCAGATGAACGTGTCCTGTGCAAAAGTTTTTTTTTATTTAATTTTTTTAATTACCTTTATTCATTCATTCATTTTCTATACCGCTTAATCCTGTGTTCAGGGTCGCGCGGGACCTGGAGCCTATCCCAGGAGACTTCGGGCACTAGGCGGGGTACACCCTGGACAGGGTGCCAATCCATCGCAGGGCACACACACATACACACACTCAATCACACACTACGGGCAATTTAGGAACGCCAATTAGCCTAACCTGCATATCTTTGGACTGTGGGAGGAAACCGTAGTACCCGGAGGAAACCCACCAAGCACAGGGAGAACATGCAAACTCCATGCACACAGAGACGGGAATCGAACCCGGACCCTAGTAGTGTAGTGGTGAACACTGTCGCCTTACACTTTGAGGGACCAGGTTCAAGTCCTGCCTTGTGCATGAAGTGTGCATGGTTTCCTATGCTTGGTGGGTTTCCCCAGAGTTCTCAGGTTTCCTCCCCAGTCCAAAGACATGCAGATTAGGCTAATTGGCGTTCCCAAATTACCTGTAGTGTGTGAGTGTATATGTGTCCTATGACGGATTGGCACCCCATTCAGGGTGTATCTCCTGGGATAGACTCCAGGCCCCCTGCGACCCTGTATACAGTATAAAGCGGTATAGACGATGAGTGAGTGATTACATCATCCAGCAAGCTGCCAAAGATCAGACTTGTTTTTTTTTTAGCCGGTTTGATTTGCCACCATCAATGAAAAGCGTAAAGGCTGCTTGCTTCAAGTAGCACATCATGACCAAATATTTCACACTTTGACATAATCTTGCTGGCTAGATCCAGTACGCTGTTATGCGTGGGTACATGATTGTAACTAATTTGCAAACAACAGGGTAGAGCACCTTTTGAATGTACGCAAAAACACAAATAAAGTGATGCCTTTGCTTGTTATATCAGAAATTTTTATTTATTTGTTTAATCATTTCTTCCAAACAGCAAAGCTAAGGTAAGTATGACAGAGCTAATATAAGCTGATTTATTATGCACCTCTGTAGGTCACTCGCTCTCGTTCTTCTCGTTCCTGCAGTAAAGAAGCCTGGCAGCTGCATCTTTATAAAAAGTAATGAGAAATCCCACTTGCTGACAAATCTATTAAAGTACCAATTTACTTTCCAGAAGTGCTGCAGGTGATATTTATGATGCCAAAGCATTGGGAAGGAAGGGGCTTGACGATATAGTCATTAACAGGAAATGGGGCTACATTTGCATTTTGAGTGTCTACGTTTAAAGGGTTTTAAACAGCACAAGCCACCCCATACATCCCAAAGGGTCGCGTCATGGCATGGAATCTTCCTAACATCAGGCGGATTTAAGGAGTAAAACTACAATTAAAGTGACATAGTTCTGTCTACTTAAACGCCACACCGCTATGGAATACCAAGCGACTTTAAATAGCATGGTATAGTGTGTGTGTGTGTGTGTGTGTGTGTGTGTGTGTGTCACATAAAGTGCTGTCAAATGATTAAAAAATTTTATCTAGTTAATCACAGTCATAGTCTGTGATTATTCATTCATTCATTCATTCATCTTCTATACCGCTTTATCCTCTATACAGGGTCGCGGGGGACCTAATCCCAGGAGACTTCGGGCACTAGGCGGGGTACACCCTGGACAGGGTGCCAATCCATCGCAGGGCACACACACATACACACACTCACACAGGCCAATCACACACTACGGGCAATTTAGGAACGCCAATTAGCCTAACCTGCATATCTTTGGACTGTGGGAGGAAACCGGAGTACCCGGAGGAAACCCACCAAGCACGGGGAGAACATGCAAACTCCATGCACACAGAGACGGGAATCGAGCCTGGCCGGGGAATCGAACCCAGACCCTGGAGGTGCAAGGCGACAGTGCTAACCACTACACCACCACGCCGCCCTCATTAAATCATTAATAATCATTAAACGTGCCATTATTACACACATCCAAGTAACCGCACTGCTATTATGGGAAGGGGTTGTGTCACATGCGTTAACGCGTCAATATTAACTGCTCTATATACACACACCAGTGTGTGCGTGTATATATAATATATATGGTATGATGGTGTAGTGGTTAGCACGGACGCCTTGCACCTCCAGGGATGACCTGCAGATCAGGCTAACTGCCGTTTCCAAATTGCGGGTAAAATACAAATGCATGTTGACTAGAGGTCCCACTACGTTCATAAAATGGGAATAAATGGCTAGGAGCCGAGCCAGACGGTACCTTCACACTACTGTACTTCACACCTGCATAGTTGGTTCCTACTGTATACAGTGGTGTGAAAAACTATTTGCCCCCCTCCTGATTTCTTATTCTTTTGCATGTTTGTCACACAAAATGTTTCTGATCATCAAACACATTTAACTATTAGTCAAAGATAACACAAATAAACACAAGTAAACACAAAATGCAGTTTTTAAATGAGGGGTTTTATTATTTAGGGAGAAAAAAATCCAAACCTACATGGCCCTGTGTGAAAAAGTAATTGCCCCCTGAACCTAATAACTGGTTGGGCCGCCCTTAGCAGCAATAACTGCAATCAAGCGTTTGTGATAACTTGCAACGAGTCTTTTACAGCGCTCTGGAGGAATTTTGGCCCACTCATCTTTGCAGAATTGTTGTAATTCAGCTTTATTTGAGGGTTTTCTAGCATGAACCGCCTTTTTAAGGTCATGCCACAACATCTCAATAGGATTCAGGTCAGGACTTTGACTAGGCCACTCCAAAGTCTTCATTTTGTTTTTCTTCAGCCATTCAGAGGTGGATTTGCTGGTGTGTTTTGGGTCATTGTCCTGCTGCAGCACCCAAGATCGCTTCAGCTTGAGTTGACGAAAAGATGGCCGGACATTCTCCTTCAGGATTTTTTGGTAGACAGTAGAATTCATGGTTCCATCTATCACAGCAAGCCTTCCAGGTCCTGAAGCAGCAAAACAACCCCAGACCATCACACTACCACCACCATATTTTACTGTTGGTATGATGTTCTTTTTCTGAAAAGCTGTGTTACTTTTACGCCAGATGTAACGGGACACGCACCTTCCAAAAAGTTCAACTTTTGTCTCGTCGGTCTACAAGGTATTTTCCCAAAAGTCTTGGCAATCATTGAGATGCTTTTTTAGCAAAATTGAGACGAGCCTTAATGTTCTTTTTGCTTAAAAGTGGTTTGCGCCTTGGAAATCTGCCATGCAGGCCGTTTTTGCCCAGTCTCTTTCTTATGGTGGAGTCGTGAACACTGACCTTAATTGAGGCAAGTGAGGCCTGCAGTTCTTTAGATGTTGTCCTGGGGTCTTTTGTGGCCTCTCGGATGAGTCGTCTCTGCGCTCTTGGGGTAATTTTGGTCGGCCGGCCACTCCTGGGAAGGTTCACCACTGTTCCATGTTTTTGCCATTTGTGGATAATGGCTCTCACTGTGGTTCGCTGGAGTCCCAAAGCTTTAGAAATGGCTTTATAACCTTTACCAGACTGATAGATCTCAATTACTTTTGTTCTCATTTGTTCCTGAATTTCTTTGGATCTTGGCATTATGTCTAGTTTTTGATGTGCTGTAGATTTGGAGTTTTTTTCTCCCTTAATAACGTAAACCTTAAAAACTGCATTTTGTGTTCAATTATGTTATCTTTGACTAATAGTTAACGGTTTTGATGAGCAGAAACATTTAAGTGTGACAAACATGCAAAAGAATAAGAAATCAGGAAGGGGGCAGATAGTTTTTCACACTGTATATATACTTTTGTTTTCATCCATATGCACAAAACAGATGGGAAAAACCACACAAACACACATGTAAGGCAGGAGCTAGCTGTCAAAATACATCATTTTAACATCACCCTTTCAGCTAATTCATCTATTTTTCTGTCTGAAATATAAAAAAATTAGATAAACGTCTAACTATGAGTATGATGCATCACCTACATTGTCCTGATGTTTTATAATAAAAACAAAGGAACGGCATTTATATTACTTCCTGTTCCTGAGCACAGAGAAATATTAACACGGTCTGAACACATTTATTCATAAATAAATAATGGTGAGCAAGCTTATGAGGGCATCTGGTTCTCAGGCCTGTATTAGTGCATTACGAGCAATGCATCATGATAAACGGGAGATTTATTGTTTTTTTTTTTGCTGTAACTTTTGTCCAATAAAACAGTCCATGCCCCGCTGCACTGCACTCTGGGAAGAAAAGGGTAAAGGTTCGGCTTTAAAGTTTAGAACACCAAATGGAGGCTGTGTGTTATTTGTTGTTTTGTAGTGTGTGTGCGGTATAATTACCTCATTTATCACACAGGGCCGAGTAAAATATGTGGTTATCTGTGTAAAAGGGCCAACTGCAGGCCTGTAATATTACATTATTGCAATGTGCTCATCTGACCCACAGGTTTAGCTGGAGACTGGAGGAGGAGAAATCTACCAGCAATAAAATAATGTTAATAAAATTAAAAAAAAAACAGGTTAAACAAAGCATGACAGGGACGTATAATGAGAGAAAAGGAGCACCACAACTTGTTATTTTGGAATTACATTAATCCTGTCGTCAAAAATATGACACCAGTGTTGAGCCCCAGTCACATCTAATTGCCAGCTGTGATTGGATGATTGGAGCAACTCTGACTTCGTGACTCTGTCAGACTAAAAGACGTCTCCTGTCATGCTAAATGAGTGTGCAAATCTGCATCTGTAAAGCGGATCAAAAGCAGGTCTGCCTCATGTTTTTCATGCATACAGAAAGAGAGAGAGAGAGAGAGAGAAGGGGGGGGGGGGAATTGACAGGATCACTGTTCGCCTCCCCAAGCAGCTGATGACATTTGATCTACAGCCAGTGCCGGCTTGATCTAATGAGTGAGGCTAGAGTCTGGCGTAGAGCAGAGCCCGAGAGTCGGGTTTGCAGATAGTTTCATTTGATTACTGATCAAAGAGCCACTAATAAATCAGGATACAAAACCCCCTGATCTAACCACAATCAGCTCCATGCAGAGGAAATTCTGAGAGAAAACGTTGTGGCCAAATCAGACCTTCATAGCAATAAGCAGTTCTTCACCAAACTGTTATAAGACTTTGTCGAATATACATTACGGCACAGTGAACACCTTTCTTCACATATTCCAGTATATCTGGGGTCAGAGTTCATTAAGGGCACAGCAACCTGGTTTCGATGGGGCTTGAACTGATGACCTTCCAATTAGTACCACCACCTCACACTTACCAACAAGTTAGCAGCATACAATTGCATAGAATGGTAGTGTAGTGGTTAGCACCGTCACCTCGCACCTCTAGGGTTGGGGTTTGATTCCATTTGAAGTGGTGGGTTTCCTCCAGGGATTTATTCCCACAGTCCAATGACATGCAGATTAGGTTAATTGGCGTTCCCAAATTGCCCATAGTGTATGAAAGAGTGTGTGAACATTGACTGGAAGTCCTACTACAATTGTGAAAATGGGAATAAATACAGTGGTCACCACTGGCCTCCACCATCCCTGGTTGAACAACAAAGGTTCCTACATGGATAAATGGATGGAATTGCACAGAATGTCTCTGTATGATGTAGAATTATGATTTCTCTCCATGGCAACAACGAGGTAGAAAACCTGTTCCAGCATGACATTGGACCTGTGCACAAACTGAGCTCCATGAAGACGTTGGAAGTTGAAGTAGAAGAACGTGAGTGTCCTGTAGAGCCCTGACTGTATACAACTCCACTGAACACCTGTGAACTGAAACTGTTTCCTCCACGACCTCCTGATCTCACTAATGCTCTTGCAGCTGAATGAACACAAAATCCTGACCACCACACTCCATAATCTAGTGGAAACCTCTCCCAGATCATTTTTTTTAGTGATGAGATGATATAGCGAATTATGTGCCCACAAACTTTTAGCCATATACATAGTTATTATGCCTTGCAGTATTCTTAAAGCAAACTAGAAGAGCTTGTTTTTTCCTTCTTGACATCACAATAAGGGTTTAGAGGAAATCATTAAAACGGATAACGGCTTTTAGGCTCAGCGAGGCATTGATTGAGTAAGCCACCCGGAAAGAAGGTGCATGAGGAACCAGTGGCGTTCTGCCATCAAGTTCTGCAGCTGAGCGCGCAAGCCTGAGAATCTATATTAAAAATCAAGCCCGGGGTGCTTTGGATTTATTCAGATAGGAATCACGGTCAAACAGTGTGCTTGTGTTTCTGCGCCAATTCATCTCAGTGTTGTTTTAATAGATAGGATCTGACAAGGAAATTACACCAGCACATCTCCTCACTAACGGCATTTTTCTTTTGTGTTCCTCAAGCGTGCTTTCTAGTCGACGGACTGCGTTTGGTTTAAGTAGAAGACGACCAAGACTCACGCGGGGGAGTCCGCTAAGTCCAGCATCCAGCGCTTCCAGCTAAAGTCTCGATCGACTGCTTATGTTGTCCAACGCTTTTTCGCCTGGCAGGCCGCGCTGAGCCGAGAGGATCACGAGTATCAATCTCTGAGCTGTCAACCCAACTAACCCCATCCTAGCCGAGGGGTAGAGTGCGATCCGGTCCTCTTTATCTGGAGATGTGCTCTGGCTGGTGGGTGTCCACTGCCATTTTGCTCTGCACATCATCCGGAGAGACTTAGATTAAGTTGCCTTGGGGAAGCAGGGGGGGGTCAAGCAGTGCCAGACGTCGGAAGGAACAGTTTGGCTCATAAAAAATACATGACATTTTAAACAGTTGTCGCTGTCAGGATCTGCATTTTTTTTCCCCTCACTCTATTTCAGGATTTATATTTAATGATAGCAGAATTGTTTTTTTCCTTCCAAAGTGAGTCAGCCGCATAGTAAATCTCGGACACAATCAGTAATTATACACTGTATGATTAATTATAGGTAAGAAATGAGTGAGAATGGGATGGAAATTGCTGGCAGATCAGCAGAGAAATAACATCAAAAAGGAGAAAATCTGCCATTTGGGATTTGTGCTTTTTAAAATGGGAAGAAAAAAATGAAACAGCAATGAAAAATAGCATTTTGGTTAACCATTACTGACATAAAACTCATCCTCACACAAATAAGGGTGTGTGTCAGGGTGTGCTATTCCAGGAAAATAATCATAAGATGAGGTACTTTGTAAGTGGATCGATTGTTATTTCCAATACTAATGCTTTCCAAAGTATTATTTAACTTTATACCAAAGCCATTTGCACATGATGACTATTTACAGTGTATTAGATAACTTTTGTCATACTTTTTCACCATTTAGTGAAATAATAAAATAATTATAATAATGTAAAAAAAAAATTAAAAAGTGAAGATTCTCCGATTGGTGGAAAAAATACTGAATGTCGTTTAAAATACGTCCATTCCATAGATGGATAGATTACATAAATACAGTAGTTCAATAAAACATTGAACTCTGTTTATGATTATTAGGGTTAGATTATGCAAAGCAACTGTGCACACGTTTTAACATAGAAACAATAAGAACGAGGCTCATTAACAATGTCAGTTCCCCATAGTCCCGCCCACTTCGGAACGGCAAAGAGACTTTACTTACCGGATGCCAATGTCAAAGCGCACTTTCAGCAAGAAAACTACAAAGCGGACTAGATTCTAACACAAGGCTGAATCCCAAATCCCTCTTTAACCCCTGCTCAAGGGCACTACTTGGTGTGTGGAACAAGGGATTCTACATCCTACATAGCGCACTAGCTTTCTATTACCTGCACATCATTTTATGATTTTTTTTCCATGGAAAGAGAACTTTATGTTTTCTGGTTTGTAGGGAATAATTGTTCATCACAACAATGTTAATAATGAAACAAGAACCAACTTGCTTCATGGAAGTAACACTACACTGCATTAGAACTTTATAAATTGTTAAAATTGTGTAGCTTTCTATAGTAAATTCAGCATGCAATTGTTGGCAAGTCAGTGTTGCTTAAGCACAACACACTCCAACCGTTAAAGCGGTAACACTAACTTATGTTGTGTCACATCACACCACCCTCGCATGAATTACCATAAATACTGGAGGTGTTTACATTTACATTTAGTCCTCTGGCAGACTCTCTTAGAGCGACTTACATTTTTATCTCATTACACATCTGAGCAGTTGAGGGTTAAGGCCCTTGCTCAAGGGCCCAACAGTGGCAACTTGGTGGTTGTGGGGTTTGAACCTGGGATCTTCTGAACCGTAGTCCAATGCCTTAACCACTGAGCTACCCCTAACTCAAGGTATTCAGCCTTCCCAATCCTTGACTAGTGATGAGATTCCTGATCAAAGACGGTCTAAAACCAATTACAATGTCCAGTATGGTGATGAGACTCTTAGGCGCAGTAAAATATGTAAAAGTTAAAGAAGGCCGTACATCAGTGAATGATGACCCTGGCCGAGGTGGCTCGGCGCTCACTGCAGGTGTTCCTGTGAACATCCAGCGAGTGGAATGTCTGATCCAGGAAAATCAATGGAAGAGATGCATCTGTCTGTGGGAACTGTACACAAAATCTTCCACCAACACCACTTGCAAGTTACAGGAACTCTACTGGGAGTTATTGCCACATCCCCTGTACAGTCCTGACCTCGCTTAATTAAAGGGCCATTAAAGGAGTTCCTGGGAGGCCAGCATTTCAGAAGTGAGGCAGGCAGAGACTGAGAAGTCTTTCTACCTTGATGGTATCCAAGCACTAGGATAAGCAGAAACACTGGGTTAAGAGGAGTCAGGGATTAAGCTATTGGCCTACGGTTGGGAAGGTACCAGGTTTAAATCCCATAACCACCACTGTTAAGCAAAGCCCTTAACACTTAACTGCTCAGATGTATAATGAGATAAAAATGTAAGTTGCTCTGGATAAGGACATCTACAAAATGCCTAAATGTAAGTGCATTAGTGTAGCAGGGGATTATATAGAGAAATAAAGGGAGTTTTTATTCTCAGAACGGTGTTGTTTTTCTGCAAAATCAAAGGTCCTGGTTTGACTTGAACTTGTTCTAAAGCTTCACAAGGCTGTGCGGGTTTTTTGATAATCTGGAGAGAAAAAAAAATAAATCACACACATCACGCTGGTAACCTTTAACAAGCTCCCAACACACACATTAAGCTGAACACTCTCCGTCTCACTCGTCCACTGCTGAGCGCTGAACAGAGGTGTCCCAAACACACACCCTGGAAGAATCAATTAATATTGATTTTCTTACGAAGTTCTCCTGCACTCTCCAGAGTCGAGGCAGGGAGAGAAGAGGAACAAAAGGGGATAAAAACCACCGCTGAAGAACAGAAGTGAACCGCTTTACTGGGCGTAAGTGATATTACTGAACGCCGTGACGGAGTCGCAGACACAGACAACGGAAGGAGACGCCATCCTCGGTCAGGTGATGTCACTTTCCTAAAGCCCCATAGAAGCAGAGGATCGATCCTGGTTTATTCACACACTCACATGGATTCACACGACTCTCAACATCATTTTTTATATTTATATTTAATGTTTTTGGCAATCAGAAGTCTCTGATGTTGTAATGCTCTATGTTTTGGAGTCAATTAGCAGGCCAGGAGTTATTTATATATGGATTTGGGGCAGTTATACGTCATAGACACTTGTTTTTGGAGTGATTTTGGAGCATTTAGTTACTGATTATGAAGGTCTTTACTTTTAGTTTTGGAAAATGTTCTACTTCGGACTATTGGGGGTATTTATGAGGTCAGGGGCATTTAGCAATCATTACAGTGTTTATATGTGGAGTAAAAAGGTAAAGGGGGAATGTACCACCTTAAAGCGTTGGGGCAATAAGATAGGCAGTTAGTGGGATATTTATTTGTGGGTTTTGGCATTCAGTCAAACGGGGATCTGTGATGTAATTTCTGGTGAATAACAAGACTGTGGCGGGACTCTGAGCTGCAATAAAATATGTACTGTACACACAATCATTAACTAACACCACTTGCATGTTACAGGAACTCGGCTGGGAGTTATCGCCACATACACTGTACGTGGACCTCAGTCCAAGTAATTTCACCATATTTGGGCCATTAAAGGAGCTCCTGGGAGGCCAGTGTTTCAGACTTCAGTCCGAACATGGCTCCAGCATACTGAGAGAACGTTCTACCTTGATGGTGTCCAAGCACTAGTGAAACACTGGGATAAGTGCATTAGTGTAGCAGGAGATTATATAGATATATACTGTGTTAAATGTTTGACTTGAAAACCCTTGGCATTTGGGTTTGAGGCAATTAGAAGTCACATTTACCTTTTATTTTGGAAGACTTCGTGTTCCTGTGTATATTTCTTTGGGGTTCATGGGGTATTTATGAGCGAAGGGGCATTTTGGCGAGATTAAAAGATTTTAAGTAAGATTTTTATTTTGAAGTTATGCCATTCAGGTGACTTTTAAATTTGGACTTGGGGCGTTATTTTGCTCGATTGATTTGTTTCCTTAAATAGTGTATGAATAGACATCTAAGAGACGAAGCCTTTTTAAAGTTTTAAGATCATTATCTAGACCAATACATTAGAACAAGACCATCCTTTAATATCCCGGTCACAAACCCGAGCGTTTATACACAGCAGTAAACAGCCACTCTGGCCTAAAGCTACAGGACTGATGAGAAGGAACACGTCTCGTACGTCTGGAACACCAGATCACCAAAGACTGATGGCGATGTGAACACAATTTCTCTGCAATTATTTTTACTTTATGAAATTGTTACCTTGCTTTTGCAATTTTTTTCCCTCTCCCGCTTGCTAATGAGATCAGTGAGCTGTTTGTCCACGATGCAGGCTTGAGGGCAAACGCATACGCAAGGGAGGAATCGGGTTATCAGTATTCTACACATTTTTTTTTTTCCTCCATTGGTTCATCATTCTCCTGCCCTTGACTTAGAGGCCTGGAGTACTTTCACCTCCATGGTAACATTATTCTGTCTTGTTCAGCGATCCAGAGTACAGGCAAAAGTATGTGGACGTCACACCCAAACATCCTCTCTGTTGTCTCACCCAGGTGAAAAAGTGAACGTTCAGATCGGATCATATGACACCATTTTCCATAATATCCCCTGATCCAAGCTTAGTTATTTGTAAATATGCATCCACATTTATATTTTTAGCAGATAAAAAGAAACACATTTGCTAAATACAATTTTATGTCCTTTTATGTTTTAGCATCCGTATCTTTTTAAAATTCAAATCTTTCAATGATCTTAAGTGTCATTCAGATGAAACTTGGCCAATTTAGTTTTCATTTGAAGACATAAACCTGAAAAAGTGTATTATTCTAAAATGCAAAGTTGTTAAGATACTGCAACGTGAATTTGTCATGGTTACGGACACTACAGAATTTTGGGGGGAACTTTAGCAAGGAATGCTTTAATTTAAGCAACAATTTGTACAGGTCATATACTTCTAAAAGCTTACACCAATTTTAGTAGCAATACTCAAAGAAATTATAAATTATTTGCATTTTAAATAATTATTGTTTGATGCGAGAATGAAAAATGGCCATATAAAAGAATCTCTCCAAAACGGCTGAAGTTAGCAACTTGAAATTTTTAGGGAAGCAAGACCGGTCACTTCAGTGTTGCATAAACTTCAGAAGTAGCTTCTTTGGCCACACACGCTACAACATAAAAAAAAATAATCAGCACCAATACTGTGCTTAACAGTATGACGACGTGTTACGGCTGGAGTGCACAGAACCCTGACTGAGCTCGACCGAACTTAACACCTTTGGGACGAACTGGAGCTGAAGCCTCCTCGATATCACTTATACTCCTGTACAGCCAGAGCTATGCTCCAGAATGGAGTGGAGAGGCTTCCCAGAAGAGTGGAGATCATTATAAGAGACAATCTGGAGCTGGAATGTGATGTTCAGGAAGGAAGATGTGGGTGTGATGGTCAGGTTTCCACAAACACCGATGGACAGCCGTGAGTGCATCCATTTCAGTCAAAGTGTTTAAAGAAGCAGCGAGTCAAGAGACGCTGTCATTTACCAAAGGGCTTCCTGGAGCGGCATGGAGGAAGATGAGTGGAGAGGTGGAGAGAGAGAGAGAGAGAGAGAGGAGATCATGCTGGGATAAAATGTAATGGTTTCTGAGGGACTCGAGTCTGATCGCCGACATCATCAATCTGCTGTACACAGTGAGGCTGAATGGGGCTAATGGCAGAATTCAGGGATGATTAGGTGGAGAGCAAAGAGAGAGAGAGGGGGGATAGTGGCTACTGGCTGTGAGGATCCGCACACAGGAAGCAGCTGTTAAGAGTCCAGGAGAGCCGAGAAGTGACACTGGTGTGCGTGTGTGTGTGTGTGTGCTGTGATACCCCAGTGTGTGCACACCGTGTACAGGAATGGAGTCTCGCTGCTTGTGAAACAACTTCATGCACCAAAGTGCAAAAGGAAACTTGCTAACTTGCCAAGTGCTAACTTTTAACAGACATTACAGAGAACCCACGACTTCCCTCTTCCCTTATATCCTGTCAGCTCACATTAACACAGAAACTTCTTCACTCTCTCTCAAGCACTGAGACACCTTGAAGTCATAAAAAAAACCTGCTAATGATAACCTCCAGCCTCCACACACACACACACACACATATATATAGATGTCAGAAATCTGTAAAGGTGATAAAAAAAAAAAACAAGCTGCTCTTATGATGTCTCTTTATAACCGAGAAGTCAAACAGAACTTAATTAAAATCGGTGCTTAGGAAAGAGCGAGTACAGATCATATATTATATTATATCAAATATTCCAAGTAAAATAAAAACATTTAAATGACTTCGCAAATCAGGTTCAACGTATCACCGAATATGTAATTTCTGAGAAATTTATGAGAGGAAAAAACAATTCATTACAGACGTGATCGATTTATAGACACGTTCCTCTGATCTCGCCATGCTGACACCGTGGTACTGTGCAGGAGTTTTTTAAGCCTAATTTCAGAGTAAACGCTTGAAAATGGCACCGTGTCATCCTCGCTGGAACAATACGGGTGAGAAGCTCCCTCTGCTGGACATCTTTAGATCACGCAAATGTAAAACGCACATCTGAGGATTTGAATTTATGGATAAATATATACAAAATAAATCACAAATGATCAAAGACCTGTTTGATCTCAGACCTCTTAACATGGGCCTGTCTTTTAATTATGTTTCTCTTACATTGGCAAACCAATGTCATGAATACAAATGATTTCCTGAAACAAATGTCCATTCAAAAAACAAACAAAACAATGTTTGAAAAAAAAAAATCTTCGACAAAAGTGCATACAGGTTGAACACAATGTACAAATAAATTAACGAAGCCACTGAGCCATTCTCATGCAACTAAACAGTAACATGGTAATTTTTATTTTTTTATCAAATATTATAATTGATCTCTTTTGGTCAACGTTTAACAAGACATAAAAAAAAATAAAAAAATAAAAAATGAGGTACTTACAGCCAAAAACAAACACCCCCAAAAAAGTAGTGTAGATTACATGAAGACGCTGTTCGCCGCCTTTTCGGTTGAATAATAACTCAAGTCCAGTGTCTACACCAGGAGTGAGAACTTCATACAATAATATTCATAAAAGTTAATCATTATAAATAGGGCTGGCTGATAAATATACCGATATTGTAATGTTTAGTATCACGATACCGTTTTCCATCGGTACTGTGACACCTTTACAGATCTCGTTTTCATCACCAAGTAAACAGGAATAAAAGGAACTCTTAAAATCGTTTAGAGAATTGTTTTGTTCTTGCCTGTTTCCCGTAGAAATGACTTCGACCATCATGAAACTGATGTTTCTCTCACATCGTCCAGCCCTAATCATAATCATAAACAGTTCATAAACGCTTCGTGGCAAGTGGCTTTAATAACGAGCGGCCGCAGGACTTGTGGTACAACATGGAGATGACGAGAGCGTCATGAGTAACGAGTGTGTGTGTGTGTAACGAATTTGTATATTAGTGGTACAACATTCAACATACAACAAAATATGAGCTAGTTTATACGCGTGTAGAAAAAATACTTTAAGGGAAGGAAAAAAAATAACTCGAAAATGAGTCAAAAATAAGAGATTTATCTTTTCATCATCATGATTTTGCGATATCTGAAAGAACATGGGCTGAATCCTAATTTCCTAATTTGTCATCACCTTTCAGGAAACAACAAAAGTGTGCAAAATAAAAAGCAATTCATGCTTTCCACTACTGACATTTAGAAACACAGAAACATCGGTAACCAGTATTGTTTTTTTCTTTTCTTTTTAAAGCAACATTCACTTGCATAGTTATGTGCATGCATCAGTATCATCATCATCATCATCATCATCATGCAATACTGCTCGCTGTAATTCTTCAAATGGAATCTTCAGTGCACAGATTGGACAAAATGGGTGCTCTAGCAAAAAAAAAAAAAAAAAAAAAAAAGTATAATAATAATGAAATTATAAAATAAAGCTACACCTAAGCTTGGATTATTGGTTAATAATTAGCGAAAGAGACGTACCATAGACGTACCATAGTACCATATCAGGTATGGATTTAATTATGTATTGATGCAAGTTTAATATATATTTATAGAGAGATGTTTTTTCCCCCACAGTGACTGAAATAATAGATATAAAACCCTATTTAATAAACAAAACAAAACAAAAACACTGCATTTAGAAACATCAAGCTACACCTAATGCAAACCAATATGTATCATCATTCCACTGTGGTATAAATAGGCTTAACATTAATGCAAATTTTCTTTCCATCTACAGTTCATTAAAATGTCACTTGTTAATAAGTAAAGCACCAATAAAAGCAGTTAGTGTTTAGAAATGATTATTATCCTAGCAAGATGTGTCGATTGATTTTGGTCCTAGTGGTTAAAGTCTGTCTTTAGTCCTGATGTAAAGGGAAGAAAGTGTTGCACCTACTTTATATATATATATAGTAATAATAACCATTAGAACAATCTGTGCTGGGTGGAAATAGTGATGATGACTCTTGATGAAACTATTGCGAGGAGTGCGGGATTGGTTCGTCTGAGAGACCAAACGCAGGCACTGTTAACTCTGGCCGGTTCCTGCATTTGTTTAAGTGATCACAATCAAATAGGAGGAAAACAAACAAACAAACAAACAAACATGATCTATTGAATCGCTCTTATACTCTAAAGCACAAGCGTTCCAGCATTTTAATATCCCTCTTATTAAACAAACGCACTCTTCTTCTCTATTGCATACATAAAATATTGATCGTTAAAATCATTGTTGAGAAAACACATTATGTTCAAAGTTATAGTTCTTAAATACAGGAGTAAATATATAGCTATATTTATATTTATATATTTTTTTATTATTATTTCTTTCCATCGAGAAAGTTCTGCAAACTATTGCACTAGTAATCCACGGGGTAATGGACACAAAGAGGGTTTGGCCCTGGTTTAAAGCTAGCGAAGCTAAGACTAATGAATGCTGCTGGCATTTGGTTTGGCAAACATGGCAAAAAAAAAAAATAAATAATAATAATGAATTTTTTTAAAAATGTAAGAAAAAAATGGGGAAATGATTCAAATCTGACTGGTTCTTTTTATAAAACAAACATGCAGCGCTACATTGCCTTGATCTCTCTGCGACGAGAGACGGACAACCAAGCACACGCAGCATCTCAAGTGTAAACACACAGTGGGGAAAAAAAAAAAACAAACGAGATTGTCTAATTACTGTTAAAAAGATCGCTCATTCCTACAAACTGGCAATGCTGCATACTGTACGTACACCGACGTCTAAGAGCAGCGGCGCTACTGGAACACTTATCGATTATTCCCTATATTATTATTATTATTATTATTATTATGGGCTACTTACAGTCAGTGTTTGTGATGGGCGCCTACTGTTTATGACGAGTTCTACCGTACGTGCACGTGAGAGCCAGGTTAGCACGTCGAGCTTCGACTGCGAGTTTCGATTTCCGACCTGCACCACAGAAACGTTGCCCTTTGAATAGCACCGAGAGTAGAAGTGAAGCGATTTTGTTGCGTGACCGGCGAGGAATACGAAGACCCGACTGGGCTTTCTCTAAAGAAAACCTTTAAAAAAAAAAAAAAATTTTTTTTAAGAAAAAAAAAAAAAAGTATTACACACAGTCTCTCGAGTATATCTGGTTTGAAAAGAAATATGTACAAAGTGCTAAGTCAGAACAATCCTATTCAGAGTTTATACAGTAGTAAATTCGTACACCGCACCTTGCCATCGGATCGGCTCCATGGCAGGGTAGAAAGGCGCTTCTGATAATGTACACTTTTTCTTTGAGAAAAGTAAAACGTATATGAGTATATTAACTCACGATTCATTCATTCGTTCGTTCGTTAACTCACACATGCACACACATTACGTGTGAGAGTGTATACACATCTCTTAGGCACATCAAAAAATAGCTGCATTGCAGGAAAATAACAAAACTACTTCTTTTAAACGTTAGCATTATAAGCGTCTCTGTTGCCCGGATTGCATGCTGCAGGAGAGCTTTCGGGACGAGGCTGTCTTTTCGAGAGGCCTCTTCCCGTTGACGGGGGACTGGACGATGGCGTCAGAACTGGAAGACTTGGACTTGCCTACGGTTAACAGTGAACGTTTAAGAGGGGCGGAGGTTTTGGGCGTCTCTTTGTCTTCGCTCGGAGCCATGCTAGAGAGCGAGGCGGGAGAAGAATTCCCGTCACCTTCGGCGTCCTCCGCACCGAGCTTGGTTTGGCTGCTGGACTTGGCTGTCCTCTCGGCCACCTTCTTAGAAAGTATGGCGCTCTTGCCCAGGTCGGCTGAGCGACGCGTCTCTTTTTGCCTCAGAGCGCTCTTGAAGAACGAGAGTCCCTTGTCCTCGGACTTGCTGGCTCGCCGCAGATCTTTGGAGGAGACGCTGGGCGAGCGCAGGCTGGTCAGAGACGAGCTGCTGCTCGAGCTCCTAACTGGCTTTCGCTCAGGCCGGCCTCCTTCCGCACCCTTTAGCGGCACCCGGGGTTTGTCTGTCAGAGGACTGGCGTGACTCAAATCTCGGCTGGAGGTCCTCTCGGCTAGTTTCTTTCTGCTGGATGACAAGCTGGAGCTCCTGTCCACAGCTGAAGAGCTCTTCTTTGCCGTCGGAGAGGGGGAAGCGGAGGACTGAGGGGTGGGGGTCAGACGCTGCTTTGTTTTTGTGGCTCCGGATGTTGGTGCCGCCTCCTGGGACTGGAAGGTCTCCTTCTTCTTTGTCGGGGTTCCAGACGAGACACTTCTGGTCTTGGCAGAGTCACTTTTCTCTTTCAAATTGGTCACTTTGGCACCTTTCCCTTGAGAGCCGGAAGACAGTTGGGAAGAAGGAGACCTCTGGGCAGAAGCAGCGCTCTGGCGCTTCTTGGATGCCTTCTCTTGATCCCCCTTCGTCTTGGTTGAGGTCTTTTTGGCAGCAGACACCTCTGCCTTTGACACCGTGCCTCCTGAGCTCTTGTGCTTCGGTTCCTTGGAAGGAGTCCCGTGCACGTTCTGGTCCACGGCAGTGATCTGGTTGTTGTTGTCCAATGGATCTCCTTTGGAGCTTTTCTTGTCAGCCACTGAGGGAGCCCTGGAGTAGACATCATCCGTGTTTCTTTTACCGCTGCCATCATCGCTGCTGTTTCCTTCCATCATGGCGAGAGGGGCTTTGTTGCCGGTCTGGCGTTCGTGCCTGCTGTAGCTCCCGAAGCACGACGTGGACACCTTGTCGTCGCAGGCCTCTCCGATCCTCTCCAGCGGCGGTGATGAGCGCGAGTCTAAAGAGAAGCGCGAGGGCGAGTTGGACCTCATCTGCAGCTTGGCAGACAACGACCAGGACGGCTTCATCCCGTTCTCGCTGAAAGCCAGAGGGCTAGTTATGGAGGATCTGGAAGACAAGCTCTGACGCTGAATGCTTCTCACAAAGGGTCGGGTGGAGAATCCTCCTTAATGAAAGGGGAAAGAGATTTAAACTAATGCGCTGATACAAGAAAGAGCGGAAAGAGCAGCGGGCATGCGTTTTGTCTTAACTGAGCGAGGCGTAAGATTCCCGTGTTAGTGCTAGAAAGCTGGAGGAGGGAAAGTACACAGAGTCATCACAGAGACAAGTTCTTATATTTGAAGACTTATTAGGCTTATTAGATTAACGTGAAAACATGTTCACGGTGCTTCCTTAACATTCCAGGAGTTTTAAGGTTTTTCCAACCCCTCAGAGGCTCGTTAATTGGAATTAAACAGAAGTGAAATAGAGGTGCGTATTGAAAAACAATAGTCTTAATTTAGCGTATGAAACTTGACATTGACTTGCCATAATTGACATTGACTTGCCAGAATGAAGAAATTAAACAATCACACAAGCACAAAACTCCAACTGTAAAAGTTCCACCCTCTCCCGAAATGACAAAGAAACACTGTGAAAAGTGCAATAAGTACACGATGTTCACATATTAATAATAATAGTATATGAAATGATATAAAGAATAGTGCAGAACAGTAAGCGCCATGAATGTGCTCCTCACCGTCGTCTTCGCTGCGATCTCCGGGGAACTCCATGGACTCAGCCAGAGAAGCTAGCGATGTCCGTCGCGAGGAGGCACCCGAGGCCAGGCTGGGAGGTTTGCTCCCAGGAAGCCGGTTAATCCAGTGCTCACACAGAGAGGAACTGGTGGAGCCTGACCAGAACAACGCAACACGTCGTCATCATCAGCAGGGATATATATGCGCCTATATGATTGATATCTCACTAATGTGTCACTGGCTTCAAAATATCTAGTTTGTGCACCAGTTCGTCTCGAAATAATCCTCACGAGTAAAAAAAATTAAATAATCATTTTTAAAGTCTCACCAGCCACAGAACTGTTAGCAGACCATGAAGGAATCGTCGCCCTCCTTTGGTAAAACAGAATGTAGGCGGTTTGCTGGCACACTTCCTCGTCAGCCATGGCCTGGACGTCGCTGTCGTCAAAACAGTACCACAGGCCATCTATGGAGTTCTTACAATATGCTGTAAAGGGGCCAATTAGTCCAGATTATACAAAACTGCCTTCTAATGCGCCACGCTAATGCGTCTAACGATGCATGAAACATAACGGCAGCGCTACAGAATTAATTAAGAATTAGTTTTATCTATACACAATGACCAAGCCTTCCGCGCGGTGTTACCTGTGTAGTGCCCTCCGTGCATGTTTCCATGGTGATTGCACACGGCGTACAAGTCGTACAGGTAGTCTTCCGAGTTACGGCCCAGACCGTAAGGCCGTCTCCATGGCGACCAGTGCGAGGGGAGGCTCCAGCTGCTCTGGCTCCTCTTCACCATGTGGGGCGCCATGTCCATGCCGACCAGCGGGAAGTGCACCATGTTCTGCATCTTCACCCGCCTATCTCCCTCCTGCAGGATCCGAACACACACACCGGATTTCACAAATAATGTCCTTCTGACATCACCACCAGTGTGTGAGGTTCTCACATGAGCCATGGAAATCAAAATTGGTTTGCATCATTCGAAAGCCAAGCGAAGCAAGTTTACATACTTTTTGTGGGTTTTTTTATTTGTGATTTAAGATTTAGTGAAGACACAGCACCATGAAGGTCTCAAGAATGTTTGGGTTTTTAAACCAAGAGGAATCATAAATTAAGGTTAAGTGAGGTTTAATGTCTATTTAATTCACATTTTACTTCATTTACACACCTTTTCTAAATGTTTTGATAATATTTGTTGCATATAAAAACAATTATAGTGTTGGAAACTCAAATTAAATTTGAACGCTGAGGTGAATTTAGTTTTGTACAATATAAAATACAAATATAACTATTTAAATGACACTCCCCGCAAAGAAAGTGCATTATATTTTGCATTAATAAGCAAATTGTTCATGAATATTTTGAACATTTCCAAAGGTAAACATCATAATATTTTTATATTACACAATACAATAATAATATATTTAACTGATCTTGTGATTTTGATGCAATTAAAAATTTTCAAACATTTCTCAAATCTTTGGCTCTGCTTCCAGTTCTGCAACAAATGCTGCACATTTCAAAACAAAAATCAGACGCCCCAAAAAAAAGTGTCATAAATCAAACTTTAGCCCAGGTATCCCAAAGTCACCCCTGACCCAGGCGACCTCTTAACCTTACAAAGAACCAAATAAAGAATAAAACACAACAGGAAGTGCTGTTATGAAAGAATAATCCCCCTCGCTGAACTTCCAACCTGAACACACTCTGGTGCGATGATAGGAAGTTGTGTTAGAAGAGGAACTGAGTTATTAGTTAAATCAGTTATAAACAGTCGACACGTGACTGGCTGCTCTTATTTTGTTCTCGATAAAAGAGGAAAAAAAACTGCAGTTTGTCACTTTACTGAGAAACCAGAAACCGTTTCTTTTTAAAGACGTCAGAAAGTGTAAAGTTACAGATTTACAAACTCCCACAGTGAAAGTTAAACAAACATCTCTTTTTCTTATGTAACTACACATTTAAAAAGACATCAGTTTATATTCAGGGGATCGATCATGTACTTCCTGTTACAGAGCTGTGCGGTTATAGAAAATAAATACACACACTTTCTGACCAATCAGGATTGAGCATTCCGTACTGTTGTGGTGTATTGTATAAAATAATCGAAATAAACTGATGCAGCATGTGGAGAGGACGCAGTGACGAGTGGCTCAGGAACCTGGGCTCGGGGACGTACCTGTCTGAACCTCTTGAGATGCAGGATGAGGACATCAGGGAGGGTCCAGAGGCTGAGCTTGATTCGACCCTGCTGCAGCTGCTTGCAGTGCGGACAGCGCCAAGCGTCGTCTGGTGCCAGCTGGAACACCACACACACACACACACACACACACACACACACAGACACGGCCATAAATAATCAAAAACACACACCCCACAAACCCGCTCGTGATGTAGAGCTTCTCAAGGCTCCATCAAACTCGAACACACGCGTGCCCTCGTTCCACTCTGAGCAGTTCAGGCTTCAAACCGCGCTCCCAGACTAACCACAAGGCTTTTTACACAGCGTGTGGCATCGCTCCAACGTTAAAGCCATCTCTGAGGAATGGAGCGATTTATAAAAACGGCAAAGAAAGCAGAAACATTAGTTCAAGGTCTGTTTGAGCAAATCTGGTTTGAAGCAGATGGAAGAAAAAAAAATGCAAAGGAAAAAAAAGTGGGTTTAAGGCAGCTGTTTTGCTTTTTCCTTATTATATATATATATATATATTTTTTTAAGCAGCTTTCCTGGCACGGCAGAGTGAGGGGCCGAGTCATTACCTGCTCCTCTTTGGTGTAGAGCTGGAAGCACTGAGCGAGGGTACACGCCTGGGGCTGATGGTGCTGCTCGCGGTGCAGGTACACGCTCTCAGCATCGGGGACGTACTCCTCCTCCGTGTGGCCAAACAAACTGCATTAGAAACCAGCATTACACAAAACCCTCAGACTGTGTTCACTGCTTACTGGCATCACGCGCTGATTAGGTTCCATCCTGTCTCGTAGAGAGCTGCAATTTTAGTGCGGCTGCGAGAATTCCTGTGGCGATTACACAGATATTCCACTCGTATTTCTCTCCGACATGGTGGAACGTTGTTCCTTATTCTGCATGCTGGAACACGTCGCGTCGGTTCTCTAAGGGCTACATCTGAGCACGCTACATAAGCATGGAGTACATCAAAAAGCTGCAGGCGAGCGGGAACAATCTTTCAAGCCAAACACTTACTAATCCTTGGTCTCTTTGTCCCACTCCACGACGATCTTGACGTGAGGAGGACCCCCGGCGCCACACGACTTATACGCCCTGCAAAACACACGCATTACATCAGGAACACGATTCGACTCGAGGTTCCTACGTGACTTCATGGTTTATAATTCACTCATTGAAGAAGAAGCAGAAGAAGAAGTCGTGTCTGTAATAGTAATCTATATGTGTACAAGATTAGTGATCGGGGGGGAAAAAGGAAAAGACACTGGAAATAAGATCCTTTAACAAATGGAACATGTTGAATCGTCCTGTAACTGGAAAACCTTCACATACACTCAACATTTTTCCTTTGGCCGATTTTTGTTGTTGTTAATTTACTCTCTATACTTTATTATATTCATTAGATTTATTATGTAGGTGATTTTGTGCCGGGATTAAACTGTAAATTGCTCCTTAAGATACTGTAAACATTTTTATCTTGGCTCATATATATATGGACTGACAGATAAGCAGATGGCTAGAAAGATAGATAGACAGACAGAGAGAGAGAGATAGACAGATAGATAGATAGACAGACAGACAGACAGACAGATAGATACTGTAGCTTGACTGGTCAACAAACAGACAGACAGAGAGAGAGAGAGAGATAGATAGTCAGACAAACAGACAGACAGACAGACTGACAGACAGGACAGGTATCAGTATTGTGTGACCTTCAAGGTCATTATCAGAATATAAACAATATCTGAAATAGAAAAGATTCGGACGAATTCATGCCGTTTTACTTAAACAGCTAAAATCTGGTCTGTAAATTTGTTCCAAGCTCAAAGCCCAACCTCTCCACAGTCGGGTGACACAAGGGAAATTCCTCCTGTGGTAACAAGTATGTGATCCCCACCACACCGACCACGCGCAGGCTGAGGGGCCCCACCTAACACAAAACCAAACACACACACACATACACACACATACATCAATAATAATATGAAGAAGAAAAGAAAAAACAAGCTGTTCTTGTGATAATAATAATAATAATATACAAACCGGATTCCAAAAAAGTCGGGACACTAAACAAATTGTGAATAAAAACTGAATGCAATGATGTGGAGATGGCAAATGTCAATATTTTATTCAGAATAGAACATAAATCATGGAACAAAAGTTTAAACTGAGAAAATGTATCATTTTAAGGGAAAAATATGGTGAATCAAAATGTCATGGTGTCAACAAATCCCAAAAAAGTTGGGACAAGGCCATTTTCACCACTGTGTGGCATCTCCCCTTCTTCTTACAACACTCAACAGACGTCTGGGGACCGAGGAGACCAGTTTCTCAAGTTTAGAAATAGGAATGCTTTCCCATTCTTGTCTAATACAGGCCTCTAACTGTTCAATCGTCTTGGGCCTTCTTTGTCGCACCTTCCTCTTTGTGATGCGCCAAATGTTCTCTATAGGGGAAAGATCTGGACTGCAGACTGGCCATTTCAGTACCCGGATCCTTCTCCTACGCAGCCATGATGTTGTGATTGATGCAGAATGTGGTCTGGCATTATCTTGTGAAAAATGCAGGGTCTTCCCTGAAAGAGATGACTAGATGTTGTTCTAGAACCTGAATATATTTTTCAGCATTGATGGTGCCTTTCCAGACATGCAAGCTGCCCATGCCACACGCACTCATGCAACCCCATACCATCAGAGATGCAGGCTTCTGAACTGAGCGTTGATAACAACTTGGGTTGTCCTTGTCCTCTTTGGTCCGGATGACATGGCGTCCCACATTTCCAACAAGAACTTCGAATCGTGACTCGTCTGACCACAGAACAGTCTTCCATTTTGCCACACTCCATTTTAAATGATCCCTGGCCCAATGAAAACGCCTGTGCTTGTGGATCTTGCTTAGAAATGGCTTCTTCTTTGCACTATAGAGTTTCAGCTGGCAACGGCGGATGGCACGGTGGATTGTGTTCACTGACGATGGTTTCTGGAAGTATTCCTGAGCCCATTCTGTGATTTCCTTTACAGTAGCATTCCTGTTTGTGGTGCAGTGTCGTTTAAGGGCCCGGAGATCACGGGCATCCAGTATGGTTTTACGCCCTTGACCCTTACGCACAGAGATTGTTCCAGATTCTCTGAATCTTCGGATGATATTATGCACAGTTGATGATGATAACTGCAAAGTCTTTGCAATGTTTCGCTGGGTAACACCTTTCTGATATTGCTCCACTATCTTTCTGCGCAACATTGTGGGAATTGGTGATCCTCTACCTATCTTAGCTTCTGAGAGACACTGCCACTCTGAGAAGCTCTTTTTATACCCAATCATGTTGCCAATTAACCTAATTACTGTTAATTGGTCTTCCAGCTCTTCGTTATGCTCAAATTTACTTTTTCCAGCCTCTTATTGCTACTTGTCCCAACTTTTTTGGGATTTGTTGACACCGTGAAATTTGGAATCAACATATTTTTCCTTTAAAATGATACATTTTCTCGGATTAAACTTTTGATCTGTCATCTATGTTCTATTCTGAATAAAATATTGACATTTGCCATCTCCACATCATTGCATTCAGTTTTTATTCACAATTTGTTTAGTGTCCCAACTATTTTGGAATCCGGTTTGTAATACAATATTACGCTTCTCTATGTTTACACACATCATCAGCATATGAATAAAACACGAGGCTGAATACGGTTAAACACCGACCTGGATGTACACGCCTTGTCTTAGCAGGTGATGCATCTTCTCGAGAATGGCCTTCTGAAGAACGTCCCAGGTTACAGTGCGCTCCATGTACAGCACAAACGGAAGACCGAACCTGAAATACAGCCGGTAACAGCTTTAATATTTAACTTTCACATCATCTAACGTACAAAAAAAAAACTTAATCACTTCAATAAAATCCATCTCTAGTTCTCTACTGCGAATGAAGTTACAGCATTTTAAAGAGAAGTTTAATTCAGTCCGTTTATTTTACTCCTCTTTAGTAATTCTGGTTATTTATGATGATTGATTTCCGTGTTTCTCAAAGTGTACACCCCCTAGAGGGCTGTGAAGGTACTGCAAGCAAGCAGCAAGAGAAATCCCTGTTCAATATATTTTTTTGATCAGTGCGTCTCTAATTTATAAGACATATTAGTTACTGTTTAGTTTTTTCCTGCGTGTGTTCATGTGGCTACCTCCGCCCTTGGTGGCCGATGCACGCTCGGTTGCAGATCAGCAGGATCATCTTGTCAGCTGCGTTTTTGTTGGGCGACGCCGGGTTCACCGCCCCTTGCATGAACGACGGGGTGCGACTGCTGTCGGTGCCGAACTTCACATTGTTCTGGTTGAGGTTCGCGAGGAGGCTCCCTGTGAAAATGTACAGATGTAAAATTCTTAGGCTTCTAATCATCAGTACTGTAAACGACGAGGGCGTCTCGGGGGGGTTAGAGTACCTCTTTTGGAGCGAAGGCTTTCTAATTTGAACGTCTCCGGAGTTTCGAACGCAAAGATGGAGTCGCTTTCTTGAATGATGTCGAGATCGTCGTCGTCGTCGCAGAAGGAGCGGTGGAAACCGTCGTAGTACATTTCGGTCAGGACGAACTGAGGACGCGAGAGCGACAGATGTGTTTAGACCAAGAAATAAATACATGCATCCGCTCGTAATTAGATTACACAGTAAAAAAATAATTTTTATTATTAAAATGTCATTTAAATGATCCGACACTCGTAATTATATGATCAGACATCCTGCAAAACTCTTTCTTTCGGTTACTCTTAGTTTCATCAAATCTTAAGTGACTATGAGGGACTACACGAGCTGGCCCGCAAAACAGTTACACACACACACACACACACACACACACACACACACACACACACACTGATATTTCTTTAGACCTCCTTTAGGCGTATGTGACAACATAAAATTACTCCATGCTATGTGCGGTTGCAAGAAAAAGTTTGTGAACCCCTTGCAATAAACAGGTTTTCAGCATTAATGTAATTTAAGTCACAACAATAGACGGAAACAATGTGCTTAAGCTGATAACGAACAAAACAATTATCATTTCTCGTGTCTTTCCTGACCACACCCATTACACACTCACAGACTGGTTACTAACTGCAGTCAGTAGTTCACACACACTGAGCTAAATTAATGCAATGAGTTTGGAGGTGAAGGATTAAAAAAAAAAAGAAAAAAAAAGGCCGCTCTGGATAAGGACGTACGCCAAAAACATGAAGGAGATGTTTGAAGACATACAGTACGATCAGGCGTACAGCTGCATTAGGCTGGGAAGGAACGCCAAGTGTTTCCCATCAGTCGACAGACTTTAAAAGTTAAAGTTAAAAACAGTTTGGAAAATTGTCTGTAAATGGAGACGGTGTAGTACTGTGGCTTCTCTTCCTAAACGTTGGACGCCCAACCGAGATGAATCCTGAGTGAGGTAAAGAAGTAACATCTAACAGCTGGAGCTAGGGTTGGAATATTTGTTCTCTAGATTCATATATTATTGTAAATTAATAGTTTATTAGAATAAATTAAAGAAATTAAAAGCACAAATCATCCGGAAATGAGAGACCATCCGACATGTGCGTGAATGCAGTAACTAACGTTACACTCGCTCTGACGGCAGCAGGTGGTCTACCGATAGCTTAGCATGCTAAAGTAAAACAACTTTCGTTAAAATTCCTAAAACTAAACGGTCGAAAGTGCGGCTGTATTTCACAAGAAAGGATTCAGACACCGCGACGTGCAGCGAATGTTTCACAGCAGTTGCGTGTAAAGGCGGAAACACGTCAAATCTAATGAAACATTCGAGGGCAGACGGAATAAAGTTAAAAGCAGACGGAGGCACCGTGTTTAACAGCTTGTGGACAACAGCTGGCGCTATCGGTGTGGACGACCCTCAGTCCCAGTCATACCAACTGTAGCAAAAAGGAGTCACTGATTATGATGCCGACAGCAGCCTTTCCGCAGGTTAGTAGTAGGATAATGTAATGTTAATAGCAAAATGCTAATCTTGCATTCATGCTAACAAATAGTCAAACAATTTGTAAAAAACTAATGTAACATGGATTCTGTTTATAATTATGGCTTTCCAGCCTGTACTAGTAGCACTACAACAGTGACCCCATTTACCATTGTAAAGAAGGCTATACATGTCCTGTGCAGGGCAATAAGTCAGGAAAGGAGTCGTATTTTGACAGAAAAGGCAAATATGGTGAAATTTCTGCAAAAGAATTGCTAAAATTTGAAGCTTACATATTCATATATATACTTTAAACTTTTAATATATTGTTCAATTTTAAGCATAAAATTTTTTGTTCAATAAAAATTAATTCTTGAGTCATCCACTATAAATTTTTGGCTTAAAAGTACCGGTTCAGGCACCGTTTTGGCACCGGTACCGTTTTCAAAGTATCGATTTGGCACCGGTATCGAAAAAAACCCAAACGATACCCAACCCTAGCTGGAGCTGGTGAACATCTCTGTTCATGAATCTACCATACATTAGTCACTGAACAGGCAGAGTATTCACGGCAGAACACCACGAAGGAAACTCTCCAAATAAATAAATAAATAAATAAACCACTGCTGCACGCCTGAAGTTCGCCAAAGAGCGTCATGGAGATCTGCACTGCGACTGGGAAAATGTTTTGTTTTAATTATTGGGGATTAATACTCACTAGCACAGTGTTTGGCGCAGACAGAGCACAGCTTAGCATCATCCCGACAGTGAGGTGTGGCGGAGCGAGCATCATGATTTAAACTTGCTTCACTGCCTCAGGGTCTGGAGCACTTCACCCGTCATCGAGGGGGAAAATTAAATTTCAAGTTTACCGAAACCTCCTGCAGGATAATGACCCTAAAAGCACTGGAGTAAATCCACCACAGAACGGATTCAGGAAATTAAAAATAAAATAAATGCATCTTTTGGAGCAGTCCAGTCACTCCAAAACGTAACCTTGTAGAGTAGATGCTGTGGAATGACCTCAGGAGAGCCGTTCACACCAGAGAGCCTACACACACGTCTGAGCTGAAGCTGTTCTCTAAAGTGTAACGCTGAAAAAATTCCTCCTGAACCTTGTGCAGGTCTGAAAGCTCTTGCCAGGGGAGGTTCGACTAGCTGGTAACTCTTGTTAAGGGATTGTTAATTGTGTGTAATCAGATCAAGCACATGTCAGTCTATTGTTGTGACTTAGAGGAAGATCAGGTCACATGTTACAGCAAATTAAAGCAAAAAAAAAAAAAAACAGCTTGTTCCATGGGGGTTCACATACTTTTTAGCTCGGTGAAAACTGAACACGCGTGAACACATGAACACATGAAAACTGAACACATTATTAACGTGCAGGTTTCTCCATCAGTGATCTATAATTCAAACTCCACCACTGCTGTGTTTATTTAGTTTGAATTGTAAACAGTAAAGAAAAGGCATTTTATAAAATGTTCTGCAGGTAAAATAAATAAATAAAATTAAAAAAAAAAGAGAAATCTGTCCCACAGGACAGTGAATGGACACCTGGTCTGGAGGAATCTTCGTCTCACGTGAAACCGCTTCTCTGAGCCTGGAGACGGTGCTGTTGAGCGGCACGGCCACGCCGATCCTCATGCAGTGAGAGTACTTGCCCTGATACACCACGGTCACGTACAGGGGTCTGAGGGGGGGGGGGGGGGGGGGGGGGGGGGGGCAGACGAAAACACATGACAAATCAATCAACCTTACTTTTATTAGTTTAAACCCCAAAAAACTTTAATTTCATTTCAAACTCAGCTTCAAACATTATTCTTAAAAATAAATAAAGAAGTATTTTAAAGTTAATCCCGTATACTGTACACTACTGTAGTCTCCCGCGGTGTGTGAATGTAAAATACAGATGTTAATCCCAACATCATGTGAGCGTGTTTTTTTTAAGTACTTTAATAGTTTTTTTAGTAGTTTCTTTAATGAGCTGTCAATTTCTTTAGTATCAGTTAGAGCTTCTTTTAATTAATTTTAAAAAGCTTACGTTATGTTTTTGCGCAATTATTTGTTCGGCGTGACACAGCGCCCGCCGGTAAACACAGACGAAGAAGAAGTGCTTATGTCACGCACAAAGCGGACGGAGATGCCAACAGCTGTGTATTGATTCGATGTAGCGTTCTGTTGTGGCTGCAAAATGGAAAGGAGCGATAAAGTTATCAACGAGCCGAGAGATGAAGAAACCAGCGAGAGAAAACGACAGAAACTGTCAGTAAAGACTTATATGTTGTGCCTGAGCTGTAGAACTTTTAGTCCTGAAGGTTAAGTTGCACTTAGTGTTTTTGTATAATTTTTTTAATAAGTTTTTGTATAATTATACAAAAACAACTTAGTGTTTTTGTATAATTATTTATTTTAAATGTGCCTGAGTTTTTTTGATACATTTGAAATACCTTTTTTTTAGTTTTTGCATCTGAGACAAGGCTTTAAAATAAGAATGTATGTTTCTGTAATGCACTTAATTCATCTCTGTCAGCTTTAAGCTATTCCTTGTATTGTGAATAATGACGATGTTTATTTTTTATAAAATGCTAAAAAATAAAAGTTGACTTTTTCTAAAAAGAGAACCAATTAATATTTGTTTCTCTTATATATTTTATATGGCTGTTTAATTAAGCAAAAGCACATTTTGTCCAATTACTTGATTAATCGATGATTTTTTTGGTAGAATACTCGACTACTAAAATATTCGACAGCTGCAGCCCTCGTGTATCAGTACTGTAGAGTAAATACAGTAATAATTCACCATCACAAGCCACATTTATTTCCTTTACGGTCGCTTTATTTTATTGTATATAGAAATTTCGTTGATTTACAATAATATTTATGTTGCAAAATTAGTACCTTATATTGTTCTCAACGGTTTAGCGTTAAAATGTACAAAATAATATATATATATATATATATATCACCATGAAAAAAAATGCGGAGGATATTTGTTGTTTCTGAGACATTAAGGGGTTTCAACAAACAATTATTAGCTAGACCCTGGACCGAGACCCTGGACCGAGACCCTGGACCGAGACCCTGGACCGAGACCCTGGACCGAGACCCTGGACCGAGACCCTGGACCGAGACTTTGCGAAGGTCGACTGTATTCTGCAATATTGTATTTAGGTAATTGTTTTCTCTGGTTTTTCGATTTTTACTTGATTTTTTAGATTATCTTTTGTATCAGAAGTAAAGTTCAAACAAACATAAAACATATTTTAGAAGGAAGTATTCCTCTTTAATGTATTTACTGTTAGCAGATGATTTAAAAACAGTTAGACCATTTTAAAAACTGAAAAAAAATGTAAAAGCTAATTAAGAGTCATTGAGTTATGATTCCGAATTGATTTAATGATTCATAATTTCAATAGTCGCTTATTCGTTTCAATAATTGATAGACTACTCGGCTATTAAAATAGAGGATGACAAAGTTCCACATGTATGAGATATGCATTTGTTCTGAGAGAAAAGTACATGGTGCATTGTTTTTTAAGTTATCAAGAGATGAGTGCACACTTTACTTCCTTGTTTTCTTTAGAAAAACATAATATAAAATGAAAAAATTGTTCTTTTCGGCCATGATCCTCTCAGGGGTTGGTGTGAACCAGTGAAAGGTGACACGTTGGTGTTTCGATGGAAACACACTGACTGGACTGACTGAGCTACATGAGCTGTTTTCGCAGAGTTTGGAGAGATTACTGCAGTCTAGTGCTGAGATTATTTTTCCGTGTGCGTATGCAGACCTCCAAACCACCGTCGGCGAGCTGCCGCGCTCCAGAACAACACATTCATACAAATGACGTGTAAACAGAAAAAAATATCACCGCTTCCAAGAGGGAAGAAAGAAAAACATCAGCAAAATGTCCAGAAATAATAAAATGTCTCCTTCTGCACTTCACGCCGAAGACGAGAGCCTCGTAGATTAAACTCTCCGTACCGCCACCGCTTACAGTATGTGGCTCACGGCGTAAGAACCTATATCAGGATCATTTCCAATTATCCAGCCGTTCGTTTTGTCTGATCATGATTTAGTTGTAATGGCTCGTCTGTAGCGTACTGCAGGCGAAATCTGCACTAAATCACTAATCACTTCCTTAAAAGTGAAAGCGACATCTTTAATCATTAATGCACAGTAATAAAATTAGAAAATTTAAAAATAGAGTGTGCGTCATGTCGAGAAACTTCTAACTCTGTAGAGTGTAACTCAAATGTTAGTAAAACCATTTTAAACAAAAACACACACGCCAGCAGCCGGAAAAGAAAAAGAAAAAGAAGGATCCACCCTGAACAACTTCATGACTAATAGAATTAATCTATAAAATAAATAAGATTTTTAGGGCATCCAGGATCTTGTTTTTTGTCCGAGTCTTCTTTCTTCAACATGTTGATTGATCTAAAGCATTCGTATATAAAGTACAAGGGGCGTTCGAGTCAAACAGGGACTATGGACTTTGGTTTTATGGACCATTATTGGGCTTGCCTGCTTCACATCTGAAACTCTGGCCTCCCAGGAACTCCTTTAATAGCCTTTTCTTTTAAAGAAAAAGAAAAAAAAAGCAGCCTCTTCAGACATTCTGTTTCTGCAGGACAATGCATGACCTCATACCATCCAACAACACCGGGAGAAACGAGTTGCGCCTCACTGGTTTCAATGAATCAGTCCGGGAGCACAATGATAGAAAATGTCTGTCCTGTAAAACCGTGCTGATGGTGAATAAACCTAATCTTCAACAAAACAGAGTTCACAGTCTAAGAAAGTGGAAAACAGCTCCGAGACAGAATGGCGTCCGGGATCCCCCTCGCGATTTAAAAGGCGCAGAGAAAACACTGTTACATTTGAAGTGTGAGATTAGTTTCCTTAGGCGCGGCGACGTTTTTGTGAGGGGAAAGTGGACAGAGATTTAGTCAGGTGGATTGTTAAGGCGTGCAAGACTCATTTTGCCTGACTTGTGAAAAAGTTCCTTTCCAGGAGCACGTTCATAAGTCGGATTTGTTCTTAAGTCAGGGACTTAAGGTACACGTAAATAGTAGCCATCTAATCGCTTGATTAGATTAGATCTCTCTTGCTAGAATGTGTGCATGTCTGCCCCATGTGCGGGTAAACATCAGGTCACACGATGAGTTTCCTGAAAGGAGAATCTGCTTCCATTCCTGATGAGTAAACTCAGTGAGAACGCGTCTCTCCCACACACCTTTACTTCACACTTTCATTCACTTTTATCTCTGGCTGAGGAAGAGTTCTGATTGGCTCACACTTCATACGTAGTAAAGCATCGAACCGATCATAGACGAGACTGAATTCTTGTAACCCATCATAACGTGAATGGCGGGATTTATCAAAAGATACGGGAAACCTAACCTCACCACAAAGTTGGAAAGAATATTCCTTCTTCTTCTGTTACATTTCCTGCCAATCAAAAGATTCACAGCTCGAAAGAAAAGTTATATTCTGATTAAAAGCTTTAATCTCAACAGATCGACGTCCATGTAAACAACAAGTTTGGAATCTTTAATCTGCATGTCCATGTAAACACTGTGATGGAGTGCAGTTTTATTCCTTATCTGATAGATCGATAACCATCTCAGAGGATTGTACCATAAACTCCGTGTCTACATCACAAAGCTGGATGAGTTCCATCATTTGTTATCTCTAAGAGAATAAGAAGCTACAGTAAGATTGAAGCTTTTATTTGAGGTTCGTTCGTTTAAACTCCATAGTAACGCTCTCTTTTGTTTCTCAGAAATAAAGACAGAGGCTTCCTTTAACAACAACAACAATAAATCCCTAAACAGTTCAAGAAGTAGTAGTACAACCGGCTTCCACGACTTTTGTAGTAACACTACATGCTAATCAGTGAGCATTAGCATGAATGAGGCCCACCCAACGTCTCAGACTAGCTTATCACAAAAGAATCGACTTCAATCACGCGTGAGAAACGCATCTTGAAGAAAAAACCTGTTTGTCCGCAGCCTAAAAGACAAGACTTCCTGCTTCCTGCATTCTTCCCCCTCAAACATGAGCACCTTATTGTAGTCGCATTATCAACGCACAACAAACGAACGAATAAATCACGACTAGCGTCACAATCTCACACACCACAGTGTAGGACGCTTCAATAGTGGGTGACGATACGGACGGATACGGACGTCTGACGTGAGGTCACACAAGTGTGTGAGGATGAAACGTGATCCTGACCTTCACGTTAGTTCTTAGACAGACATATCATTGTGTTCTTGTTGTTTGGTTTGGGTTCTGGTGTTTTTGCAGATTCCTTAGAGATGAGAGAATAAATCTGATTCACACCGACTCCAAAATCCATTTTTTAAACCCATTTCTACATTTATAACGGAGATGAACTGGAATGGAGGAATTAGTCTCGAACACACACTGAAAACAGTCTCACAACACGGCGAGCACCAATTAGTCATAATTCACGTCTATTAGAAATCCAGCGTGTGCGTGTTAGAAGCCGATTGACCCGCACTCACGGTCAGGTTAAGTTTTGAGAATATGGAGGGACTTGAGGAGGTACAACTTCGTTGTTTCTTTATAATCCTACAGGTGGCGCTCTCTAAACTATTCCTACAGCCACCGAGTGTTTTTAGGTGGTAGGAGTGATTGATTTGATTTGATTTAAGTTTGTTTAGAAACAATAATATTTCTCCTCTCGTCTTCGAGGGGAAAATCAATAAATAAATCATAAATACGTGACGGTGGTTGTGATCGCATTTCGCAAGAGAGCACTGACCGATATAAGCAGGACTACAGAAGGAAAAGAGGAAGAGATTTGCGTCATGGAGGTGGAGCGCACACAGCTCAGTACAGCCTTTTTCACTATACATGACGTAAAAAAAAGTGAAGTCGCGTACTTACCGAGTGTGAGGTAACGGGATGGGAAGAGAGATGCAGAGGAAAGGATCAAAAGTGTTGCTCTGCTTCTGGCAGTGTGGACATGTGAGTGAAGATCTGCGTGTTCAAGATGAGGAGAAGAAACAAATTAATGCTTTCTATAGAATCTAAAACAAAACAAAAACAGATAAACAGTATATTGTACCTGTATTGTGCCTGAAACAGCTCCTGGACAAAAGAGCCGGCCGAGAGCGGGGGCGAAGGTCCCTCGAGCGCTCCGTCATCTTCCTCTAAGGGCGGCTGTGACAGGGAGACGGGAAGAGAACTCATCTCATTCACTGTGTCCTAACTAGTCATTATATATTCACGACTGCGATATTACGGTTTAATTACATGGAAAATGTGTTTTTTTGAAAAGTGTTCCCAAACTTTTGAGCGGTCGTGTAGGTCGTTCAGATTGTAACTACTTGTTCTACTCGACTGGGGTTTTCTTCCCTCATCGTCGAACCAGTTGGTGGTAAATTGAAAATCACGGAGAGAACATCAGGGATCGTGTTGTAGTTTGTAAACGTAACGTGGCCGCATGCTTCATGATCATCGTGATCTGACGTGTCTGAGATCTGCCTACACTGTACATCAGTGTTAATACGCAGCGTGAACTGAGCGCCGCCTCCTCGGTCCGGGTTTTGGCACGCGCGCCTGTTTTTCACGAGCGTCGCTGCCGCGCAAAGCTGGACTGTAAATCAGACGCGTCTGCCAAATACTCAGCTGATTGAGATCTCAGGATCTGAAGTCGATGCAAATACTGAGTGTCTTCACCAGACATACACACGGTGTGTATTACGCTCTCCAATTTAATCACGCGACAGAACCGGATTAACGCTGGCAGCCCTGACGATGAGTGCGTGATTACAGGAAATCTGACATTCTGCTTTGAAGGGAAACAAAATTAAGGAAGGAAGTGTGTAATGTCATTCACTTTACAGAGATACACAGGAGGAAAAGAAAAAGACAATGAGTGATAGAATTTTAACAATGTTTAATTATGTGTGTCATCCGAGACATTTATATAAAGCACCAGTCAAACGTTTGGATATAACTTTCTACATTCTAGAACAAAACTGGATTTTTCTTTTTAATCCCACATGCGGCATTAGGGAATTAAGTAACAACAGTAACAGTCAGTTGTTATTTTAGGACATGAAGGTCAGCTGTTCTTCAGCAGTTCTAGCAAGAACAGTATTTACAAAACCCATCACACACCAAGATGAAACTGTCTCTCATGAAGACCTTCCCAAGTTCACTCAGAGCCTCAGAAATCACAGATTAACAAACAGCACCTCAGATTAGAGCCGTTATGAAGGATTTACAGATCATGAGAAGCAGATATACATCTCAATATCAACTGTTAAGACTAGATTATTGTGTATTTTGAAAAAATTGTTTAGCATTGTTTAACAAAGAATGTAGAAATAAATAAAAATCAGGAAAAAAAAACAACAGTTAGAATAAGGGGTGTACAAACTTTTGACTGGTCATAAATGCTACAGAATTTTTTTCCGTGTGGAGTCAAGAAGCATCACCAGTGCTCATATTATTATTATTATTATTATTAACCAATTAATTTATTTTGGGTCATATCACAATCTAAAACACCCATAAAAACACGTGATCTCAGGAATCTATACTATTTTCTTGTGTTTTTCTTCTCCTCAGTGTCGTTAGAGCTACGAGCTCCGACCCTCAGCACCATCTCTGTGCACCACACAGTGTTCAAGAAGTAGATCACATCCCGCCGGCCACCACCGCAAGGATCTCACACACCTTTGGGCAACTTGGTATTGTTCATTTTACAGCTAAACTATTGCTTCGACTCCTCAGACATGACGGTCCTGTAAGACGTCTGGAACATCGTCTGCCTTTGCAGCACCAGATCTCCTGTAGCATCCTGTTCAAGTGACTTCGAGCAAACCAGACTGCTGTTATTAAAGTTCTGCTAAACAGCGAAAACAAGCAAACTGCTGCACACACTCTTAGTCAAATCTTTTTGCATGCTTGGAGATACACTACTGTTCATTTGCATGTGTGTGTGTTTAAGGTACACTCCTTCACACCTTGCTCCTTTGCTAAAGTAAAGGTATTAGAGACGAGGGGAAATTTGTGATTTTGTGATTCTTTTGTGTGGTGATTCACATCACATTATGGAAAAACACAAGCATTAAAAGCCACCGATCTGCCTTTTTCTTCAAACTCCATGACTGAACTAATCTCGGATAATTACTTATTAAACTTTTGTTAAAAGGTTTAAAATTGTAACAAAATCCAGAAAATAATTTATCGAAGATATCAAGATATTTCTAAAGTCACGATTCTTATAGAATCACAATTTTAATCGAATCGACACTGAGGTATCGTGACAATATGATATCGGGAGGTGACTGGTGATTCCCATCTCTAGTGTGTGTGTGTGTGGTTTGAAATACAAGGTTGTTTCCTTTTCACAGGTCACATTTTCTTGGGATGATTTTATTAAAGCTTTATGTACACACACACACGCTGAGTTCTAGTGCTAATAATATTTCAGCTGTTTTTTTTTTTGGAGTGGGTGGAGTTATAGCAAACTGCCTAAGCGGGGTTTTCTCAGTGTGATCTGGCAACCCTGTTGAGCACAGAGCGAGTGCAGCAGGAGGAGTTTAATCTCAGCACAGCGTACGTACCTTTACAGAAGGTCTGTTGAGGCCCATGTTGTTCAGGTCTTCATGCACACGGTCCAGCAGCCAGAGGAGAAACTCCTGAGCATCGTGCTGAGCGTTTCCTCTGTACTGCATGGCGCGCTTCGACACGGCGTTCTGTACAGGAGAAAAGCCGAGAGTTACAGAGCGTCGGGCCTGACTGCAATAATGTACTGCTCATTGCTGAGGTACGCGTGGATTCTATAATCTGATTGGACAGAGGGTGTGTGTGAGATGTCTGGATAACCGCACATTATTGCTTTTACAGTAAGAGCTCATACAGCAGGATTTGTACAGCAGACGCTTCACACACACACAAACACATTACAGCCGTACAGGAGCTTTAAAAAAAAAAAAAACCTGCGTCTCAGGAGAATGATGTCTGTCTGGGAGAAATAAAGTAATATGAATTATTTTAGTTGGTTGGATCGATAACAACATAGGAATGAGCACCAATCACTGATCAGTGTTTTTCCAATCAACCAATCACTGACCACTGTCCGCTTCCCATCAACCAATGACTGATCAGCTTTTCTTCCTCATCCAATCACTGATTTGTACAGCAACTTAAAAAAAAAAAAAAAAGGGCAATTGCATAATTTTTCAACATAATCTCCTTGCTTTTTAAATGCACTTTGTCTATCTGTCAACAGGCTTTTATATTCCCTCATTAAAAACTGTTTTGGGCAGTTTAACTGAATCTTCGACCTCGTAAGCCTACTTTCAGAGGACCAACCAGGTGAAAGTCCAATGAACTCTCAAAGTAATACTTAGGAAATCGCTCCTAAGTGGCCAAAAACTCTCAGAGAGGCGTTATTTCTGGTCCTACTTTTAGGAGTACGAGCTATAGGAAATCACTCCTATGTCCGCCAAAATGTAAGAGAGCTCCGGAGGTGTCCTAACCGGTTAGGATTAGACAGGAAACGGCATTCAGGCAGAGACGCGCAGGGAGGAGAGACGTTTTAGTAACACTGGATAACATGGAGCTCATAAAAGAAAGGTTTATGAAAGAAAATTATGATATAATACTTTTTGTAACACATCACATGGAGTATGTAGTAACTGGTCCATTAACAAACAGTTTGTATGCCGTCCCTGTAGCAACTTTACGTTTTTAGTAACAGCAAAGATGGAGCTTTGAAACAGTGATGTTGATTTGATGATGATTTGAGTTTGCCACAGGTCACAACGTTGGAAAAACTAAATCATACTTTGATCTCACAGGACCACAAATCATGCACAAATTTTTACATTTCTACACCACACAGCGTGAAACCAACGAAAAACAAGTGGCATCCATGCACATCGCTCATTTCCCTGGATTTGTGAAATAAATCACCCTGAGCACCAACGAGGAGGAGGCTTACATGAACCAAAAACACTCAACACTTAAGTGATTATGGATGCAACATGATCATCGATTTAACATTCAATATATAAAACTCCAATAACAAACTGCCGTCCACTCAATTTTAATCGTTAGAGGTAAAAGTAGGGCAGAATTCTCCTTTAATTATATCTTTACATTTCTTCCTCCCCTTCTGCAAACAAAAAACGCTCTCATGTTTCATTTCAAGGTCATTTTGATCGGACTATGACATTCCTACACAAGTCCATTACATGAGCTTGACACAGACGTGATTGGAGCAGAGGGATTACGATGACGTCCTGGAGCCGAGTCACGCACGCTTACGTGCTGTCACACAACTGTGGCTGTTTTTCCACAATCTACAACAATCGCTATAATGCACTACCTACTTTGCGTCACACGCTTTTCTAGGAGCAGTCCTACACCTGGCTGAAAGTAAGAGTAGGAAGCTTCATAAATAAGTTTTATGTCCTACTCTCAGCTAGGAATATTTTCAGTCCTAAATGAACTTTAAAGCACAATTACTAGGAGTAATTCTGAGACGCTTGGTAAATACAAGCCCAGGACTATAGGGAAAAGGCTTTAACACCTCAAAACCTCAGACTCGATTGTACCTTTTAGCCTTGTTACACCTGATAGCCAAAAGTATGCGCACCCCTAACCAGGACTCAACACCGACCCTTCGGCTCACCTTGAATTCTCGGCTCTGCTGGGGAGTGTACTCGAACGTCCACAGAGCTCGGACGAGTCCCGCCAGCTGCTCGGTCACTTCTCCTTTCTCCTTCCTGGGTGGATGAACTCCGTTGGCTTTGGGTTTATCTTCCTCCTCTTCTTGTCCACGAAACTGTTCGAGTGCTAAATACTCTGCGAAGAGCTCCGTGTTGCTTAGACACTGCAGGACGGCGTTCATGAAGCACGTGTTGCCGTGGTTCTTCAGACCGGCCACTCCGGGCACTTTGTCCCGACTGAGGAAGCCGCCGCAGTCGCTGTCATCCGAAGCCACCGATCCCTTGCCTTCGTTTTTAAACGCAGCGAATCCTCCATCATCCTTTTCTCCTTCGGGCGGCTGAAGTTCGGATCCGAAATGCGACAGTGTGGACAGGGTCTTGAGCACCCGGCTCATAAAACTGCCCACGGATCGCACCGAGCCGCGCCGGAACAGCTTCTTCCCGAGGCTGGACTTTTTCTCTTTGCTCGAGACTTTGCTCGACATGGCGGCTGACTTTATAACACTCAGGCAGCGTAGAAAAAAAAATAATCACAAAAAAATATTTTGTCAGTCGTGTCTGTGAGCTGCCATAGTAGCTCAGCTGATCGATTATTGTACCCTGTTTATGACATCGATTTAAAGGTGCATTCTGTAAGATTTGTTTGTGAAGACTCTACAGCGGGCTAAGTAGGCTCGACGTTCGGATGATTCCTGATCATGTTTAGTATTCCGATCACTTATGTCAGGAGGCGTATCCAACGAAAAAGACGCGTCTCGGACCGGATGTCAGTTTTTAAAACAGCTTATCAGAGCAGCTTCATCGTGTCCTACAAGTCTTATTTGCACAAAGAAGGAACTTTGCAAAAGAATGCAAAAAAAATCCCCTATAATCTGGACCTTCAGTGACAGAGCAGTGCGTGCGTGTGTGTGTGTGTGTGTAAATCAGCCCAGACTGAGTGTCAGCTCTGTCTCAGCCAGGAATGTCCATCTTCAGCTCATCACTGGAAGAGTTTGGTCCCAAAACTGCACTGAGTAGCTGAGATGAACAGCTCGCTAGAACATGATGAAGAGGCCATCACTCTGAGTCTGATCACATCCTCATCAAAACACACACACACACACACACACACACACACACACTGTCTCTAAGGTTAAAGAATACACAGTACTAAAGTTACAGGCAGGAAGACTGCAAATGCAAGCTAGGACCAAATGCACTAAATGTCCTGTCCTTGCTATAAGGGTCACTTTACATCCTAATGCACAGCAATAACACACTTTATCCCTCACTTAGCGTTAGCAGCGTTAGCACCGTTAGCATCCCTGCATCACTGCACTGAAACCGCACCCGAGCAAAAGCAGAGAAATACCGAGCTAAATCATAACAAAAAATATGAATGTGTGAGAGAAATGTGTGTGTGTATATATATAAATATATATATATATATATATAGTGTGTGTGTGTGTGTGTGTTGAAGATAAAAAGAAAGCGTGTGTGTGTGTGTGTGTATCACTTATTAAGCTGCAGAGCCCTGCACAGTCAGTCCACTGCTAATGCTAACTATCTGATGCTAATGCTAATGCTAACACGGAGCTAAAGCTGATGCTAATGCTAACACAGAGATAGCGCTGATGCTAATGCTAACACAGAGATAGCGCTGATGCTAATGCTAACACGAACACAGAGCTAACGCTGCTGCTGATGCTAATGCTGCTGCTAATGCTAGGCGCTAGCCGACGGCTCGGTGCAGTCAGCGCAGACCCGCAACTGCGATTTCCCCCGGCACCGCGTCCCGGACATCCCTTACAGCTGCAGAGACACGCAGCGTTGTTTGTTGTTGTTGTTGTTGTTTTTCCGGCGCGAGTCCGTGGTGCAGGTCGTCTCGCGCGCGCGCTCGCTCGCGCTCTTGTAGCTCTCCTCTGGTTAAATCACTGACACTGCATTGGGGCGTTGAGGTTTATGACGTCACGTCCCCGGCCCGATATTGCACTTGCACACACACACACACACACAGAGAGCAGGGCGACTCTGAGCAGGTAAAGCCCGTGTTTCCTGACAGGTGGGGTTCCCCTACATGCAGTGAAAGGTTTGTGCACCCTGACCATCACACCCATGGTGCTTCATCATTCCTCATCAAAGCTTCCCTGTGGAAATGATTCCTGCACAACAATCCTGGTGATAATAATCTCCTGAAATGTGTTTCTTCTTTCACACCCAGGACGTCTTACCTTATTTAAAGCTTCATGAATGTTATTGGGTTTTTTTTATATGCATTTGATAACAGGCTTTACTTCTCATCCGGGTCAATTGACCAATAACAATTTAGGGGAAAAGACAACTATTTTTACACAAAATTGTGTAAGATTGCATGGTTTTCTATTATGTCAAAATTTCTACTATGTTAATTTTTAGATAAAGTATCAGATCATAATCAGTTTTTATGTCCGATTTTTGACCGTTATAATTATAAAATGAGTGTCACCAATGATGGGCTTAAAAGCTTCTCATAAAGCTTCTCATAAACGCTGACATTTCTAAACAAATGAAGAGAGAGACACCTGACACGGCACTCTTCATCTAGTGACCTCGAACACAGGGATAATTTCAAATTCACAAAACTCTTTTTTGTGTAACAGTTACACCAATTACATAGTTTGGGGTGACTAATATTTAATTCACATTATCAATTATAAAAAATATTTTAAAAAATCATAAATTTTTCATGATTTTAGTGTTTCACTTATTTTATAAGATATTGATGTTATGGTGAATCAGATTTATTTTATGAAAAAAATATATATTTTTAAAAAAGTGTATGGTCTCACTTCCATGTATGATCATAGTGACAAGACATTTCCTTGAACTTGGCCTTTTAAAAAAAAAATGCTTCAATTAAAAATATTGAGAAAATGTGTTTCATGACTGACGTTATATTTTCTGAACATATACAAGTAATGGGTTTGTTATGTTAATTTCTATGATTTTAGTGCACTTCTGCACTTTCCATTATTTTTTCGTAGAATGACAGCAGTGTGTGTGTGACAGCGTTATAGGAGTGTATGAGCTGTGTGAAGTGCCCGGCACCTCAACCTGACTTAACAACTTAACAACACTAACCACACCCCAGGTCTTTTCATCCAACCTGATCTCACTAAATGCCCGGATAGCTAAATGAATAAACACAGGTGAACTCCAAAATCTAGTGGAAGAGTCGAATATTATAATATGGAAATGATAGTAAATGACTTTATTATACAGTACAATGTCCACAATCAGCAGTAAGGCTCTCTGCACCTGGGCCTGTTAATGTTCATTTTATGTTAATGTTAATTAACAATCCATACAGTTTTATGTGGATAAAGTTTAATGAATGAGTTCTTTGATTATTGTCACCCAATACCTTAGAAATGGAGCTGGCGCTCTCCACTTACACATAATCAACATTTCCTTTCAAAGCCAAAGCATCTTAAATCATAGAGTACGAAATCCCTACTGCCTTTGAGCTGCTGTACTGTACATCCATTACACAACACGCTGTTTTAAAACAGGTGGAGGAGAAAATCGATTGCACCGGTACGCACACGTGACAGAAAAAATAATCATTTGGCCGAGCATCAAGGACAACAGAATTGATCGAGATGCGAGGGTCAGTTGCCCGGGTACGAGCGTAATCAGAGATGCCAGATCGGCTGCAGTTCCTGTTTCACTTCTACAAATGTGCAAGTGTGACATCAGCATCTCTCAAGCTTTAAATCCAGAGGATCTGCAACGTGTGAAAGATGTACACAACATCGCTCAAGCGAGAGCACACTTTACTGAATATCAGCTCGCCCCAAGGTAATCGATACTCATTACAAGCACACAACTGCCAGAGTGATATCGCTTTTATACAATAGCTCAGTAAACAAGAAATCAATACCAAGTAACGGAGACTTCACACACAATAAGGACAAACGTTTCATTTATTTTGGCTCCACTATTAAAAACAGAGATGCTCCTCGACTCATAATGCGGTTCTGTCCTGGGGGAAAAAAAGGAAAAAAAAAAAACATCGCAAATATTGTCAAAAAGTAAAATAAAAAAAATGTATGAAGGTGTATCACACGTCTTCATACAGTCGAAAAATCATCCAGTACATGGAGGCAGGGTAATCCAGGCAGTCTCTACAGAAGAAGCTGCGGTCACCCACAAGCATTTAGCTAGCTCTGGATGATTTACATGTACAGATGACTTGTATGGTGCATTGATTAAAATCATCTTCATTTGATGAGAAAAAAGAATAATTGTTTGTTGCTAGCGATGTAAGTGTCGCTAGAATTTTTACAAACAATGAAGAATCCCAGTGCAGTCGTAGTAAAATCTCCTGCCACACTAATGCACTTATCCCAGTGTTTCACTAGTGCCTGGACACCATCAAGGTAGAAGGTTTTCTTAGTACACCAGACCGTGATCGGACCGCCTGGCTGATTCACGTCTGAAACGCCGGCCTCCCAGGAACTCCTTTAATAACCCAAACATATGGAAATGTTTTAGAGCGAGGTCAGGACTGTACGGGGACGTGGTAATAAATCCCAGCCGAGTTCCTGTAACGTGCAAGGATCAGGTGTTCCACTCACTGAATGTTCACGGGAACGACTGCAGGACGTACAGTACGACGTACGGCCTTCTTTAAAACGAGAGTCTCATCACCGTCCTGTGCTTGAGGTCTTCTGTAAATGTCAATCGCTCGTATAAGCGCTTTTTAAAACACCATTAGTCCAGTCAGTTTAGTGAACCAGAACTAATGCCTCTTTTCCACTGCATAGTACGGCACAGCACGGTTCAGTACAGCTCACTTCGGTTCGGCTCGGTTTGCGCTTCCACTGCAGTTTAGTAACGCTTTAGAGTGGGCGGGATTATTCACGTGTCGTTATAGTTGCGGCGCCGATACTGCCGTGACATCATCGTAAACGCGCCACAAACAAACACACAACAATGGAGCATATCGACGGCATGGTGTTCTTCATTCTCGGCATGTGGATGTTTTTAACAGCGAGACGAAGGAGTTTGTTTCAAAAGAGGCTGATGGCAGCCAAAGAAAATTTTTGATTAATACAAAAAGGTGCGTCCGATCCTTCTCTGGCTGTTTCTAAATATAGCGGTTCTGTTGTGTCTCGTGTCGCAAGTTCAGTGACGCAGTAATGACGATTTTCTCCGGCCAATCAGTGGCCAGCAGAGTTTACACGTCACGTTTTGGTAACGGTTCGGCGCGCTTGGAACCTCGGCTGAGGTGGTACTAAAAAAAGGACCAGGTACCAGGTACTGCTCCCAGTGGAAAACCCCCCAAAAGTGAGCTGAACTGAACCGTGCCGTGCCGTACTATGCAGTGGAAAAGCGCCATAAGTGTTGTATAAAATGTATTGAACTTTAAAGACACCTCATGACATCCAGCTGGCAGTTTGTATGTAAAGTGTAGAAAGCCTGTAGTACTGTACTGTTATCACATAAAACCTTGAATCCATCTCAGGAGCACTTTCAATGTAAGTAACTGTATAACCTGTTACAGTCTGCCTGGCGTCTGGTGCTGAGATAAACCTAAGACGTCATGGTGTCTCTTCTTTCATTAGGAAGCTTCCTCGCTGTATCTCTGCCAACTGCTACTCCTCTCAATTCAGACGCGGAGTCTTTGTCACTAATAGCATAATGAGCTCTCGGCTAGATGGGCTGGTTTGCTGCTATTGCCTAAAGTGCAGAAACTCCCTGAAAGTCTGCAACAAACATTTCACACAACAAAAGGCATCAAACAGGTCATGGCATGTTTCAGGTTCGTGGGAAATTGCCCGGGTGGGGCAGATACAGGGAGATCCCAATGTGGCACATTTGCATTTTAATAAAGTTATCTCTAAAAATGTTCAAGCAGGATTTTAAATACAATGGGCATTCAAGTCAAACTGGGACTTGTGATGAAATCTTTGGTGAATGTGAAGACCTGAAATCGATTAGCATTTACGTTTAGAAGACTTCGAGCGCGGTACGCTGATGAGACTCTTAGCCGCGGTAAAACATTTTGTAAAGAAGGCTGCACGTCCTGCAATCGTTCCCGTGAACATTCAGATGCTTGCAGACGCCTGATCCTTGAATATCGACAGATTACGTGTCTCAAACGCTCAAAGAGACGCATTCATCTGGGAGAACTGTACACACACTTGCCCATTACAGGAACTCAGCTGTGAGTGATTACCATATCCCCGTACAGTCCGGACCTTACGGCAAGACATATCCACATGTTTGGAAAAGTCATCGAAAGGAGTTCCTGGGGGGCTAGTGTTTTAGACGTGAAGCGGGCAGTCTGATCATGACTCGCTCATGGCGTACTGAGAGAACTTTCTACCTTGATGGAACACTGAAATAAGTGCATTAGTGTAGCAGGTGATTATACAGAGGAATAAAGGGAGTTTTTACTCTCATAACTGTGTTCTGTTATTCTGGACAATCAAAAGTCCCGGTTTGACATGAACGGCCCTCGTATAGGCGTGACAGTTATGTAATCTAAAGAGAAATGTAATTTCATGCCCTGTAATGCAACAAATAATAATGTGGGGAAAATACAGGGTAGCAATTAAAATAATCAGGAACCTTTATGAATCATGTGCAGTTTTTGTCGTCACGGTGATGTAGTGATTAGCATACAGGGCAGAGGTGCTCCAGGACTGAGCTCCAGAAGCACAGGGTCATGACATCACTGAATTCAGTCACTAGTTGTTATATCGGTACAGCATTGAGCTAGCTTTGACATCAAAATCAAAAAATTTAAGTAACCTGAGTATACGGTATTTTCACTAAATATTAACATTAATAAATTACCCTTTAGACCTAACGTTTGATGATGTTTGATAGATTTCAAAAGGCAAATTAAATTCCACTGTTCAAGGGTTGTTCAAGTCAAACCGGGACTTTTGTCCAGAACAACATAGTCATGAGAGTAAAAACTCATTTTATTTCTCTATATAATCCCCTGCTACACTGGCCTCCCAGGAACTCCTTTAACGTCTCTTTCATTTAATGGAATGAAAGCAAGCTTGTTTAATCATAAAGAGAGGTTCTGTTTTTGCACATCTCTTACTGCACATTAGAGAAACTTGTCTAGGAGTTATTGCCAAATGCCGCATTTTTCTGCCATTTAAGGAGTTCCTGGGAGGCCATAAAGCAGGCAGTCTGATCACGGCTCTGGTGTACTGAGAAAACGTTCTACACTTGATGGTGTCCAAGCACTAATGAAACTCTGAGATAATTGCATCAGTGTAGCAGGAGATTATATAGAGAAATAAAGGGAGTTTTATAACTGTGTTCTGTTATTCTGCACAATCGAAATTCCCAGTTTATGCTCTTAACAAAACTTGACGCTCTGATCAAAATAAAATGTTGCCCTTTTGATCTGAATGACGAGCAGGAAACCAGGCACAGGCAGTAGTCATGCATCTTGCTGTAGGGATGTTTTTCAGGCGTACAGTCGGCAGGGAAGGTTTAACAAATGACCTGAAAATGGGGCAGAGGTTCACCTTCGACACCACAATGATCCAAAACAACCAGAGCTAGGATTGTTATTATTAGAAAAGTTTAGAGCCATCTGCAAAAAAATTGTATAAATTGCAAAAATCAAACTGACGTGTGTGTGTGTGTGTGTGTCTCCTGTGTATACGCTGAATACAAGAATGTTGAACATTTCTTAATGGATCAGAACCAACGCCGTTCCAGGCAGATATGATTTCCTCTCTTAGTGCAGCAATTGTTCTGGCCCGAATCTGACAGAAGGAAGGAGAAGGAAGTCATGTTAGTTCTGGTTCTGTTCCATCTTCTATTGTTAGTTCCGAACCCATCCAGGGTCTGAAATAAAAAAGAAAAATACTAAATTTCCTTTAATTAAATGTCTAAGCCAGATATATAGTGTGTTATATCCACAATGCATGAGCCAGAGGCAAACTCATGGAAAAACGCAGACCTGAAAGGCTTCCAAGCCAAGCTGGAGATCAATAGCATCGTGTCGTCCCCTGAAATACACCGTTACTGCTCAAGACTAAACCCTGACTGCTTATTTTTAATCTAATGGCTCGTTTTCTGCTTTAACACACTAACAAAAACAGACCGGCCCATTCCTACAGCCGGGGGCCAAAAGTTAATTGACATAAATGTTAAATGATTTTATTAACAAGTACATTTTTAAAGTTTATCCAAAGAGTCAGTATTTGCAGTGTTGATCTTTTTTTTTCCCCTCCAAAACCCCTGACATGCTGTCAGTCAATTTCTGGTCCCCATCCTGACTGATGGTGCAGCCCATTCTTACATTTGCTGCCCTTCTTGAAATGTATAAAGATGAAGCGCTACCATCAGTCCTGCGTCGTACCAACAGTAAAGCATCTCAGCCATTGTAGTGGGGCTCACTCACAATTTTGACTAAGAACACAGCCATGAATAAAGAACGATACAAAAACACTGTTCAAAAGCAATTTCTCCCAACCATCCAAGAACAGTTTTGGTGATGAATAATGGCTTTTCCAGCATGATGGAGCTCCTCGCCATGAGGCAGCACTGAGTGGCTCTGGGAACAAAACATGGAGATAAACTCCCCAGACCTTAATCCCATTGAGAACCAGGAGTTAAAGGTTTTAAAGTTAAGCCTTTATTTGTCTCATGTATATTAATGTACAGTGAAATTCTTTCTTCGCAAATCGCAACGTAGCTGGGGTCAGAGCACAGGGTCAGCCATGATACAGCGCCTCTGGAGCAGACAGGGTTAAGGGCCTTGCTCTAGGGTGGAGCTGGGGCTCGAACCACCGACTTTTTCCAGTCAGGAACTCGGTGCCTTAACTCTCTGACCTACCACTGCCCCTAGTGGATAAACAAAAACTCACAAATAGTGACAAACTCCAAGCACTGATCATGTAAGAATGGGTCAGGGTGTGGCCCAGAAGTGGCCCAAAAAGCGTCAACACTGCAAATACTGACACTCTACATGAAATTAATGTAATTGTCAATAAAATCCTTTAACACTGATGAAATACTTATTACTTATACTTCAGTATACCAGAGTAACATCTGACACAAAGATCTAAGAACACTGAAGCAGCAGACTTTGTGAAAATGAACATGTGTCATTCTCAAAACTTTTGCCCCCCGGCTGTACTCATGTCCCGTTAACTACATTTAGCACGGCTACACTCCCTCCACTGACTTCCTGCATCAGATGTAAAACACTGATGTTCACCTAGAAGAGCACAAACAAACCAACGCCCATGAGGTTGTATTTATAACCCATCTGATGAATTAAGTAGAAACACATCATGAGTGAGCCATGAAAACTTTTAAACTGATCTGGGAAGCGCTACATTGATCTCGTCCCACAGCGCCAGGAGTGTAAACGTGGCCTAAGCATGCCCTCTGCTGTTTTAAACAGATCACTGATCCAAGGAAGGAAAAGGGGCGTGGCCATTTTGGTGAGCTGTACTGACCAAAAGCAGGTGTTTAATTCACAACATGGTCTCCTGATCCTTACACTGACATGTCAGAAGTAAATGCACCCTCCACAGTTTTATGATATAAGGTGTGTGCCAGAATCTCTTAAACGTTATTACAAATACTGCTGGTTTCCTCCTTTTCAGATTGAACCAGACCTGAGTTTTAAGCACAGTTTAAACAGAAATGTCCAATTTTAAAATTTTTTTACTGTGCACAAACTACTGAACGGATTTGAATGGGGTTTTCACAGGTTTATTTGGCCGAGCTTAAGCTTAAAACATACAGGCTTTGTTTTAATCGTGATCGCCTCACGGGAAGAGAAGATATGCTACTTTAAAATTTAAATAGAAAACACCCTTATATAATTTATAAAAAAAAAAATAATAATTAGTTCATCTCAAAATCCAACAGATGGAGCTGTAAAGTTTTTTTTAAAAAAACATGCTTGTGTGTGCAGTTAAATTCCAGGTGACCAAGTCACGGGAGATCTAGTTTGGTGTATGTTTATTAAAAAAAAAATATCTAAACGCATCCAAAGGATTGCAATTCAACAAGGCTTTTATTAAGGTAGACCTGGATCTAGCATAACCATCATATACATTATTCCCCAGTTGTTAACTTGCAAGTACATATAATATCGTGTGTACACAATCTGAAGCATAAAAATATCAATACAAAAAAAATACATTTTATAGGATAGGAATATAGGAACAGCAGTGAAAGTGGAGCAGATGCCGTTGTAGGCCTGCTTGTTTTTGCTTAGACAAAAAAAACAAAAAAACAAAAAAACATTGCACCAAAAAATATATATACACCCCCCCCCCCCCCAAACAAAAACAAAAAATAGTAATAATAAAAAGGAAACGGGGGACCACTGGAAATAGGCGGACGTGTCCGTGTGGGGGGTCGAGGCGTCTGAGTGCACATACGAGGAAGGCTACACCCTCCCTTCGAGTGAGAGAGAGAGAGGCAAAGAGATGGCAGACGCTCTGCTCTTCAGCCTCATGGGGGAGGAACAGAGGCGGCGTGTTTGACAAGATACTGGTGCGTGGAGCTCGTCATCGCCGTGCCACTGCAGAGGACCAGAACGTCCTCTCGATTGCTAAGACACAGGCTGGACAGTAACTAGTTTAAGGAAAAAAAAAAAAAAAAAAAAGGTGTGAGATATGTAAACATTTAAAGTATTGAAAAAAAAATCCAAACTGCGGTGCGACGGTCCGTGTACGCAAACGCGGGAAAAACACAACAAAACAGACTAGAAAACACGAGCCATGTAAACATAGCCTTGATCAGGCTGGATAGAAACCTCTGCGAGAGTTATACCTCTTATTTATTTATAAGCCCTTTGCGTGTGAAAGATAGACGTAGGGAGAATCTGCGCGCGTGCACTAGTGATGTCTATGTACAGTGTTCCACAGATAACCTTGTAGCCCGGCGAAGCGGTCTGCTTGCTCTATATATATATGTGTGTGTGTCTGTGTGTGTCTGTGTGTGTCCCTGACCACATTTTGTTGGTCGTTACATAAAGGCAACGTCATAAAAAAAAATTGTATTCATACAAATATTAAAACTAAAAAAAAAAAAAAAAAAAAAGACTGAAGCAAAGGATTGAGAAGCGTTCTCTGAGCTTTACTTCTACTTGATTGCATACTGCTACAGTTTTAGGTACGACTCCGTACGATACGGTAAACTACACCGCGGCACCGTTCAGGGGTGTATGGATACCACTTAAAAAACAAGTGACTGTACAACACCAAATCTAATGTGTTTCAGCATCAACAAAATGAACATATTAAGAGTTTTCTGTTCTTATAGAGTGTGTGCAGTCATGTGACCGGATACCAAGGTTGGTACGGCATCAGCTTGAGGCTCGAAAACTAGACCGCGGGACCCCCAGTCTTATAGTCGTCTAGACATTGCTCTTAGTAAGTAAAAGCCGTAACGCAATTGGAAGCGAATTTAAAATTTAAAGGGGGCCGAGTATACATCCAGACAGGTCTGAAACTACCCAGAACTAAAACACCCCCTGCTTTTTATCTTTTTCCTTTTCTTTAAACAAGCTGATAAAATTTTCCCCTAATGTGACCTCACATAAGATGACACCTGTCTCCTGCCCTCCGGAGGGGCGTGGCTCAGCAGTATCTCACAGCTCTGAGACCTCATTTAAACAGGACCTTTAAATAACCCGAAAGCAGTGCGGAGATGCGGTTGATACGGCAGCCATATTAGCAAGAATATTACCAATGTAACTGATTTTCAACACTATAATCATATTTTTGCATAAAAATACAATCAAAACATTTAGAAAAGACATGTTAATGAAGTGAAATATCAATTAATTTATGATTTTTTTTAAATTTATAATTCCTCTTGGCACCTGCTGCTTTAAAACCCAAACTGAAAGTGGCTCCCTTTTCTTCTTGCTAACATTCTTGGGACCCGTGGTGCTGCGTCTTCACTAAATCTTGCACAAAATGCAACAAAAACCATCAAAACAAATATGTAAACTCGCTTTGCTTGACTTCCTACCTTTATCTATTACCTTTCAAATAAGTTTTGATCGAGCCCCAGATCTACACGCAACTTTTGGTGCTGGTGTTCGGTTCAGGTCTGTCTGTTCATGCGTGCAATGAAAATGCTTTGTAGGCAAATTTCTTTAAAAATCTCAGTTCTTGAGGTGGAAATTAGTTTGAGGAGGGACGCTCGTGTGCCGAGGTACCGCTGTATACTCGAGTGGAAGAGGTCTGATCGTCCTATTGGAAAGATTTCTATTTCTATTGAATCTTAAAACATACGAGGGTCTAAACCAAGTGAAAGAATATAACAGATGCGTCAACAAAAATAGGCTGATGTGAATCACTTCCACTTGATGTAGAGATTCTGGACAAAAATCGAATAAATGTCTTTCCCTTTCCGCTCCGTCCCTTTGCTGGGAACGTCCTCCAGTTTTATAGACACGGTTCCAGCGATAAGATTGAATAGTGGCTCGAGGCCAAGCTGTGTGACGTCAACTGAACACACTCTACAGAACGGTTCTTAGTGCCGTATCGGACTCTGTATCTACAGGGCGTCCCAAACATCTTCTCACACACACGCACATGAGTCAAATTAACACTTTTTTCTGTAACTCCTCCACACGATTGCCATTTGTTTGTAAACAACACACGGAGTCGTCTCTTCCACTCAGGATGAAATCGTAAACACATCTGGTGCACGGAATTGCACTTCTGTTTTTCTAAGGGGTTTTAAAATAAGATCTGAGGAAGAGAAAATATAGAAAAATAATATAGAAACTAAGTTTTTTTTTTTTTTAAGGTTAATTTAGAGAGTTTTGGGACACCCTGCATACACCCCTAGTGTGATCATGCTTTAGAGACAATTAAACAAAGTGTCTCGTTTCCTTTCCACCGATCAGCCATAACATTAAAACCCCCGAATTGTTAAACGGAGGAGCGGTTCAGGGGCGGGTCTGAATTGTGTGTGTGCTTGGGGTTGGTGTTGGGTTTGGGTCACCGTGGATCAGACTTGTTTGTCAGGTGCGCTCCATGGATGCTGGAATGGATCGGGGTTTGAAGAATTTGGAAGCCGGATCGACAACCTTTAACTCTTCGGCTGCCTCATACACAGCGGGCGGTGGTGCGCGCGCGCGCGCGCACACACACACACACACACACACACACACACACACACACACACGGTGTTCTGGTGACTTTCTATCACAGCCAAAAGTAACTTATTTTTTAGTAATATGTGCAAAATTGGCTTTTCTGTGAGAACGGATTGGCTGGCAATGACTCCTACGATTCTGTGTGTGTGTGTGTGTGTGTGTGTGTGTGTGTGTGTGCATGTGTTAGTTTACTGTATAAAACTGATAGTGTCATCCAAGTCACCCGGCGGTGGTGTTAATGCTGTGGCTGATCTGTCAGTAAAAAGAAAGATATTTCTATCTAATAACAGTCACTGTCATGTCAATAATAATAATAATAATAATAATAATAATAAGCTGTTTTGTTTTTTAAACAGCAAATGCAAAAAAAAAAAAAAAAAAAAGGTAAATAAGTTAATTAAAAATAACGTCATACTAAACGAGAGTTTGCAGTTCTGGAAAAAAGTGACTCGGCTCTGAGAGCCCAAGGTCTCTCCTGAAGTTAAAAAACAAAAACAAAAAAAAAAACCTGCAAACCGTTTGGAATGGATCCAACGTTGGAAGACGAAGTTCAGCACCGCCTTACATATGATATCTACAACTTTTTTTTTTCAGCAAAAAAAAAATATATACAAAGAAATGTAAAAAGTCGGTTGTTACCGTAACCTTGAAACGAACCGTGATGAAGGTCAACACTAGTCGGGTCGGAGAGGTTCGATCGCTGTGACGTGCTCGAATACAGAAGTCTGTGGTTTTACGTGTTCAAGAAAGAGAAATAATATTTATGTTAATAATAATAATCATCTGTATGAGAACACCTGGGGTCGGCTCTGACGCGTCATCGGTCGCCTTGGTAACACCTGCGATGTGGGACGCGGTAACCGTACGGTCCGGATCTATAAAAGGTGATGATTTTCATACTAGACACATTTTTATAATTTTTTAACTAAAGTGGAAACATGTGACGAGTCTGAATGTCGAGCTGAGACCCTGAGTAAAGCGGACCGTGATATAAACGCTGCCCTTTTGTTTCTTTCTTTAGTTTGAAACTGACATGCATATTCCTGCTTTGTTTAGTATTTTTGTATGAAAACAAATAAATGACTATTTGTAAAAGAAAGAAAAAAAAAAAAGAAAAGAAGAAGCTGTGATATGCACAGCCCGGCTTGTGTTGTGCCGATCGATTTCTCTCGCTCTGACGATGACGGCGTCACGTTGTGTAGGACCCGGAGCGCAGCGACTTCACTCTCACATCCGAGAGCCTTGTTCTTGAAGGATCTGTTTAAAGAAGATGAGAAAGACAAAAGCATACACAAACACGAGTATTATAGTGGCTCGGGTTGTCAAGCTGTACTTTATTCTTTAGTGCACTGAGGTCGTGGTAAAGACTAAATACTTAAATTATTCTGCATAGAACAAATAATAATAAATAATTAGCATTTGTAATTTTTTTAATTCATTAAGTAAAAGCTTAAAAATAAATAAATAAATCTCTAGTGTCTGTAGTCATGTCTAATTCACAATTTTGCATTTTAAAAGAATGAAATACTTTCAGGTTTATGTCTTTTCATGTGAAATCTACATCAGCCAAGTTTTATCTGAATGACAGTTAAGACCGTTGGAAGATTTGAATTTAAAAAAGTAACCGACACTATGGACATGAAAGGGCGTAAAACTGTATTTAGCAAATGTGTTTCTTTTTACCTGATAAAAATATAAATGTGTATTTAAAAATTTATTTTCACAACTAACTACTCTCGGATCAGGAGATAAGAAGCATTAAGTATTATGAAAAATGGTGTGATATGATCCTATCTGAACGTAGGAGAGACAAAAGCTAGTGACTTCTTATTACCAATAAAATAAATAAATCTTGTGGTTGTCCATATTTTGCACAGCTAAAGTGGTATAAATGAGTTTAAACACGAGTTTTAAGACGAATCTGTACCCGATCTACTTTTTCGATTTCTCGTCAGTGATTCACTCTGTTTACCAGACGATGTTTACCAGACGATGAAAGAAGTACAACTTAGTGTAAAACAAGGCGCAAACAAACTTCTCTATTCTCTTTTTCTCATTGATTGTAATGAAATTAAATGACGGTAGATTCGAATTCTTGCCATGAACTCGGTTTCCACTGGATTTGTGGCTAAATATTAGGAAATTGTACAAAATGTGCCAATACTAGGGCTGCACGATATTAGGAAAATATACGATATTGTTGTTGAATATTGCGATAATATTTCTTGCGATATAACATTTCCCTAGAGAAATGCATTTTTTATTATTTACTTTTTACATTTACATTTTTTATTATTTTTATTTATTTATCATTTTTTATTTTTTACATATAAAAATCATTTATATATGTAATAATCATACTAAAATAAACAGGTAATAGATATTCATCTGATGTAATTAAATCTAATTCAGGCAAAAAGTAACTATATGTCAAGGAAGTTGCAAATATTTAGACTTCAAAACACTATGAATGACTTAAACCCCTCAGCAGATATTCTGACTTCTGGTTTGCTGTTACTATAAACCTGCCAACACAATATGAATTACTTTCAAACATTACTGTTTATTTACGTGTAACCGTACACTCATCGATTTCATTCATCGCCACTCTTTGCGATACGGATACTGCGTATACCATTATCGCGATAACAATAATTTTTCGGTATATCGTGCAGCCCTAGCCTATACCATGTCATGTCACACAAAACAAAATTTTGCGGAATGACTTTTTTTTTTTAACTGAGAGGTTCATCTTTGTTGCAGGCAACCGTGTACGTGGGCTTCAACCTGAAATAATAATATCACTCGATTATTACATTAAAGCTGATCAGATTATTTTTAGCTTTAACCTTTTAACTATTTACACAAACTCTTTAACCATCAATGAGGTGTACTTACATTTTTATTGTAAGCAATACATTTATAGTAATCATTTATTTATTTGTGGATAAACGCCTGAATGTGTTGAAGTTCTTCAATCTGCCGGTACGGTCCAGTTAATTAATGGATTCGAATGGATTACGAATCGCAGATCTCCATCTGCAGAGTATAAAACCTCTCTGAAAAACAAACCCACAGCCTTATGAGCGCAGTATGAACAGGCTTGGTGAGATCGTGTGCAAAATGTCCTCGTTATCAATCCCATCACACACAGTCCCCCGAGGGACGATTAGGATCTGGGAGAGGACTTTTAAACTTGCACCGACATGAACAGCCTGGTTGCCAAGAATCACTGAATTACACACACATTTTAAAAACCATAGATGTGTTTAATAGTGAAAGTAAGAGCATTTCCACAATCAGCTGTGCATCCGTAAGAAAACCGCTCGTTAGTGAGACTTGCCAGTAAAAAAAGGCTTGAAATTGCGAGGGAGTGTAAATATTGGACTTTGGAGTTGTGGAAAATTAGGTCGTCTGACGTGATGAGTCCAGACTGATCCTATTCCAGAGTGATGGGCGTGTCAGGGTACGAAGGGAAGCACATGAAGCGATGCACCCATCATGCACAGTGTCCACTGTACAAGCCTCCGGAGACAGTGTTATGATCTGGTGTTGCTTCAGTTGCTCAGGTCGAGACTCAGAAAAGTTATGGGGCAATAAAATGAAGTCAGCTGACAACCTGAATGTACTGAATCACCAGAGTATCACATCTATGGAGTTTTTCTTTCCTGATGGAACACCGTCACACTCCAGGACTCAGATTGTGAGTCCGAAGGCGACGTTGGTATCGTGAGGCGAATCTCACGATAGTTTCCATTCATGGTGTAATCAAGGATCACACTTTACATAAGATTAACACAATATCACGATTGTAGATGTGTCTGAATGAAGCCATTATAAAGTCATGTGATCACAGCCAACATGAAGCGGGGGACAGGGGACGACGAGTCCCAGGGGACGTTCGCTCATCTATAAAATACGGAAAGTAGGAGATGTGACGATGAAAAAAAATGGTAGTTTAAACTAAAGTACTTCAAGTACTCAGATTTCGTTTGTCTCATTAATCTGTTAACGTGTATGCACTCAGACACGCCTCATCAACCAATTGATATTACTTGTGGCTCTAAAAGAGAAAAGAAAGGGGCGTGGCCAGACTTCTGAACATCTATCATGATCATGTTTCATTATTACGGTTTAAAAAAACTAAAATAAATAAATACCAGATGTCTGGTGGAATTAGAATGACGTCATGGTTATAATATGTCCTAATTGACTTCCTGTTAATAGAGTCAATAATCCTAATGAATTCTCATTTTAACAGTTTATAACACCTTATTTTAATACACGCCTCTATGTACCCTTGAATTGAACTCCTGTACAGTGATGTCGCCCTCATTAACAACCTGCCGTTCCTTCATTTACCTCCAGAGTGAAGATGTTCACTGACCAGAACATGAGAGAAAGACGTCTGCGAAACATACGCAAACGAAACGCCTGAAAAGACGTGAGATTTATTTCTCTCTCTCGTAAAAGCAGGGTTACCTGAGAGACGTCTGGATCTTACGACTCCATCACCATATATGGAATCCAGTGGTGTGTGTGTGTGTATAAAGGTGTATTGCAGAGTGTCGTGCTCACCTTAGCCTTGTCGCTTTGCTCGCTGTTTGTGCCGTACGACTGATTGTGCAGCTCCTTGGACACGACGCACAGGAACTCCGCCTGGTCTTCGTTTCCATAATTGTACGACGAGCCGATGCTGACCAGCTGCGGGACAAACAAGAAATAAACATGCATATGTATAAACAAAAACAAACAAACAAACAAGAGCGAAGGACAGGAACGTGTAACCACCCGACTGAATATTTCTCGGTCAAAACACAGTATTGGAGCTGATTTATTTATTTGTCACACACACACACACACACACACACACACACACACACACACACACACACACACACACACACACACACACACACACACACACACACACTTTTCAGGCTGATAACTCTAAATGAACTTCTCGTCTGCAGCAGAGGGAGGTTTTGGTCTCGTCCTCCTGGGACGGCCTTCATGAGAGACAGTTTCATTATGGTGCTGGACGGATTTTGCAAATGCACTTGACACAATACTGTTCTTGCAGTAACTATTACAGAAAGGCCGACCTCTGTGTCTTACAATAACAACTGTTGTTATTGTTACTAGGGCTGGGCGATATGGCTGAAAACTATCACGAGATCAGTCGATATCGATAATTATTTATATTTTTTATGACCAATTTAAAATAAGGACCAGGAGAAGAATATATTATATTTAAAAAAATTTATTTTAAACTTAACCTTCCTATGATCAAAGTCCCATCAGTTATTAAGACAGAAATGTCAACCACCATGGGAAAATCAAATAATTAAAATGTAACCATAAGTCTAAAGTCACAATGAACAGTTAATTATCTCTCAACATTTAAGGTGCAAAATTAAAAGAAAATGTAAGAAATGCTTAATAAAGTGTAAAGGGGGCAATACCGCGCTGTATACTGTATGTGTCGTGTGCACTGAATGCAGTAAAAGAAGAATACCGTTTCTTTTCCTCTGGTTGTCTCACACAAAAAGCAAGTCACATTATAGATGTTAGTTGTGTATATTGATGCAAACATAATTGTCATACCAAAGAATAAACTACCCGCCAATGTGGCTAGTGAGACTAAAGTTATTACCCGCTACAGCCGATTTTTACCCGCACTTGGCGGGTGGGCGGGTGCCAATGTCAACGCCATCTTGTCTCCGTTTATGCTTCCAGAATCGCGACCGTACTACTTCCGGGTCCTAGAGCCGGTCGTGGTGCGAGTGCGCATTACATCAACCAAACTAGCTTCGCGACCTCTGTTTTCTTCAGACAAAGAATAAAAAATATCGAACGTTCTATCGAACACATTTTTTATTGATATCGATCACGTGTCTATCGCGAAAGATATCGTTATCGTTTTATCGCCCAGGCCTAATTGTTACGCAGTTACCTAATTCCATATGTTATTTTATAGTTTTGAAATCTCCAGTATTGTTGTGGAATGTAAAAAATAAATCATAAAGTGACCCCAAACTTTTGAACAATAGTGTATATATATGACACGCGCACACATTTATATATATTTATATATATATTTATATATATATATATATATATATATATATATATATATATAAGGGTCGGGACTCGATAAAAAAAATCTAATTAATTAGAGGTTTTGTAATTAATTAATCGAAATTAATCACAAATATTTGACCTGAGAACAGTGAGAAGTTTTCATATGGATTTTTAGTATACCACTGAATAATGACTGAATACAAGCTTAAGCAACAAAATATTGTTTATTTTTGTCCAACAGACCAGTGCAATATTGCCATTAAGTGTAGCAACAGAATATTTAGAAATATAGTCGCCTACATTTCAGAAATTCAGGTACCCTATAGGTAGGTAGACCTTCTGTAAACTGTTTAAGTAAAACAAGACTTTCAGGTACATTCAGAACATTGGAAACCCTGACTATTAAACCCTGACGCTTCCATCCATTCGTTTTTTATAACAAAATTTCCCATCCACAGGACCAACCAAAGCGTCTCATCAGCTTCTTTGTCCATGTTCACTGTGGTTCGTTTTTGTCTGAACGCTAGTTGGTGCTCCAGTATAATCGGTTCGCCGAAACTCATCCAGTGAGAAATGTTCCGCTGTACAAAAATAAGTGCGATTAAAATGTGTAAAACAAATTTACGTGTTATTTTTGTGTAATTAATTAATCTAAATTAACACGTTAAAGTCCCGACCCTAATATATATATATAAATAAAATACATAAAGTGTGTGGGCCAGAAGAAGCTACTTGAAAAAACTGGCAATTTTTTTGCGTTATACTGTCTCGCTTTAAACAATAATCATTTAAAATGCAAATTATTTAAATTTCTTTATGAGGATTTACAATAAAATTGGTTTAAGCTTCTAGAAGCATATTACAGGGACAAATTGATGCTTAAATTAAGGCATTCGGTGCAAAATTTGGGATTTTTAAAGCAAACTAAAAATCTGTATTAAATCCATGTTGCGATGTCTTGTGTCTTTTCATGTGAAATCTAAATCTGTCCAGTTTCACAAAATGACTATTAAGATCTGAATTAATAGTTAGAGCCAGTACACCGAGGGGAGTCACTTTTTAACACCGATACAGCCGAACTGTAACCCACACTGGTGTAAAGAATATAATTTGTTCTCTCAAATAAACAATCTTGACATATTTGCATGGAGGAGAGATAAAAATGCAAATTTTTTTCCTCTTCTGACAAAACTTTGTTCATTTATTTATTTTAATCACCTGTTAAACACATAAACTTCTCTTGCGGATTCGCTAGAGAGATCACGCAACACAACAGCAATGTGTTTACGAGTTTGCTTGTAAGCACTGCATAATATCTCCATACAAATCTGTGTGTGTGTGTGTGTGTGTGTGTGTGTGTGTGTGTGTGTGTGTGTGTTAAAATGCAAATCCAAAGCAGTCCAGATACAAGTCAAGGATTTTAGCCTGCAGTACTGACAGGAAATGACACACACACACACACACACACACACACACACACACACACACACACACACACACACACACTGTTGAGTACAAACTGAGCGTCGGATAGCATGATTTTTCTATTTATACACAGAGAACACAGGAATCCCACACAGCAGCAGCAGCGACGTGTTTGTTTATCTGTGCTGCGTTTCAGGTAACCGCATCCGGCTTCACGTCTACAGACGGTAAAACCCAAACCAGCCTCCGTTTGTCTGCGGTGTGGCGGAGCCCGACTGATGTGCTTGTGTCACGTTTGCTAGTTTAGACTAGATGCAGGGGTTAATTAAGTAGTTAATTATTATCTAATACGTCTGGTATTTATCGCTTGTGGCTGTATTCAGTTAACATTTGTTATGTTTTTAATGTTAAATCGTTGATTTCTCAAATCTTAAATTAATCTGTTTTTTTTTATGTAATGTTTTAATACATTTTTTATTTTTTTTTAAACAGCTACACACACTCATGATACACACCACTGCTGTGCCTACACTCATTAGTCACCTCCCAATTCCTGAGTGCTGATTCGATTAAAATGATGATTTTATAAATATCCTGATCCGATATTACCCTTTCACCCGATTTTATTACAATTTTAAATCTTTACACAAAGTTTAACGAGTAATTAATGGTAACCTGTTCCTTATAATGTTAGTTTTAGACCAAGCACAGCATTTAAACACTACAAATCTCAACTTAAGACCCGTTTATTCAGAAGTGTTTATCCTGCATGACGCAAGGCTGCACTCAAATTTCCATTTAATTCTTTATTTTAATCATTTGTTTTTAAATGTCTCAAATTATGATACTGTTTCATGTTTCAGTTCATTTAGTTTTATTCACTCCATCATCATCGTTATCTCTGTTATTAATATTATCTTGTTTTATCTTTTAATTCATTCTTGGTTTGATCTGGAAAGCGACCTTGAGTGACTAGAAAGGCGACTTTAGAGATACAATGCATTATTATTATTATTATTATTAAAAAACACAAACTAACCTCAAATAAAATAATCATTTAACTTAGCACGTATCTTCATCATCTTGGCCAAGAGTTCACTCCTACCACATGTGATGAAAACGATTAAATAGTTTACCTGTAGAATCATAAAGAAATGATGTTTTAACACTCAAAGGTGTTTAACGAGCGGGTTTGAGACTAATTGGCTCACAGAGTTTGGGGGTTTTACGGCCAATCAAACTGAAAACCAGGCGATTCTGCTCGCTGTCTGACTGACCGGTTCATCTCTATTATAACTGTAGAAATATATATTATTTATTTTTATATATAGAACTTGGAGTCAGTGTGGTGAGACGTGAACTCTGGCGTTATCCACGGCGGATGTAATCGTTAGACAACACAGTGAAAGTTTTGATTGTAAGTCACATGACTGAAAGAGCTCCATTTCAGACGTCTGACCTTGCTCTGACCTTGTTTGATCGGCTGGTTTTGAGGACGAGGCTATAAATACCCGGCAGACATTCGGCCGCTAATCTGAAAACCTCCAGTGAAGAAGCTCTGGTGATAAAAGTGATACATGAGGACGTTCGTAGGGGTCGTGTTCTTCCGGTCTTAAGAGAAATGGCGTAAATCCAGGAGGATACACGAATCCGGAGTGAAAAACGATCCTGTATCATTCAGGAACCGTAGAACCATACGCTTAGAAGGACGCACTGCTAACATCTTAGCGTCACGCAGCAAAAAAAAAAACATCTAGGTAGAGCTTAGAGTTCACACACGGAGCCTGAGATCACCCTGCGATGGTTAAAACTCACCATCAAATATTCACAGATTTGATGATTTCATTCATTTGTCTCGCAAAGCTGATTGTTGGGATTAAAAGTGTCTTTTCTTGTTGTTAATGGATCATTGATCACTGCCTTTATAATGTACTTTCGGCCAAACCGAGGGGAAAAAGCAGACACGTGACTGTACTGTGGGTCCGAGCCACACCGGCTCATCCTAAATGAACAGCCCAAGAAAAAAAAACTAACAATTTAACATAACATAGAAAAAACACGGATGCTGGAGGATTCCACTGCAAACGACCGCTTCCTTTCTCTCGTCTGATCTCTCTCTCTCTCTCCTTCACTTCACACTTCCTAAAGAAATACCACACCTTAAGAGACGGAGCAGTTACTCACACATGAGACGAGACGCTAACATCGACTGCCATCACGTACCTGGGCCCAATTTAACTGTCTCCAAAATAAAAACGCATCTGTGTGCATCTGTGCCTGGACCAGAACCTGTCCCGTATCCGAGCGTACACAGCTGTGTATTCCCAATCCTGCGAGTTCTCATCACAGCGAGTGTGTGTACGGAGATGCTCTTACTGTGACTATTAAACATGTCTAGTGTTTGTTAAACCCATGCCCCTTTATTAATCGTTAAGGGATCTACAATCATTGTTCATGACCCACACAGTCCTTACAGGTTTTATTAATGTGCTGAGGCGACTCTAAACCCATTTCCAATCTCTCTAATGTTGTTTGTTACTTCTTTCAGGATAATAATTTGACGCTTCTAAAGCAGAGGATTTTAATATTGTTTCCTTCCTTTTGTTCCTACTATTACTTCATTCTGTGACAAACCTTATATTTTCCTTTTCTAACACAGTGAAGAACCAAGAAAACACTTCATTCACGACTGTTTTTTCAGAAACGTATGCAAAACACTGACTGTGGTTTAACTTAAACCCTGAGAAACACTAGTTTAAACAAAAGTTTAAGCCACCGTGGACGTCCTGCAGGTTCACTGCGAAAGGCCGAATAGTGACTATATAAAAAGTTCTCAATTTCTTTTTGCCGAGTTTCGAATTACCTTAAAATGTTGATTATTCTCATCTTTTTGTGTCATAAAATATTTAAAACTAATGAAACAAAGTCATGAGATTTAAACTGCACAAGAAATTAAACCTAATGACATTAATATAAATTACCTTTTGGTATTTTTATCCACTAAATACTTTTTTAAAAACTACATAGATCTACTTAATTTAGGCTCAGGATTCTTTTTTCTTCTTCTTCTTTTACTTAAATGTATGATTTAAAATTTTATGTGTAATATTTCTTGTGACTGACATCGTACATCGTCACTTGTACACAAAAATAGTAGTAATAATAATAATAATAATAATAACATTATTTTAATATGATTATTTCTCTGCCTACACTTGCCTGTTCAAACTTCCAGCCGTCAGACATGGTGGAGACCATCTGCGTGAGCTCCTCCTCCTGGCACTGCAGGACTCTGTAAACGTGCTTAACAGGAAGCTGGGAAAGAAAACAGAGGCGGCGTTAAGTCTCTACAAAACAAATCGATGGCACGTCCGGGCCAAAATCGTAGCCGTGGTGTTCGGCGGACAGACCGTGCTAAAACCGTTCCCTCCGGTCCCGTCGGTGCGTTAGCATTGCAATTTGGTGGCCGGCTGCTGATGACCGCTGCCCTCTACAGAGCGGTATGAGCGCCCCCGCCAACTGACTGATAAGATCTGAACCGCTGGCAGATAAGACTGAGCGCTGTCCAAACGGGGACTGAGGACCGAGTTTGTTCCTGTGTGTAACTGAGAAACTATGAAACAAACGACCTTCATGTCTGTTCTGAAAATATAGACTCCATTCATAAACATTACACAGAAGTCTCGAATAAAACTATCACATGATTAAAAAAACAATAATTACAACTTCACAAACATCCTGAGAGACTGATTGGTTGCCCGAGTAAATGAGCCCGCCTCCACGTCTCTATGACAACGGGGTCCAGTTAGGTTCAATTTTAAAGTTTCTATTGAAGTTACAACAGCAAGAAAAGAAACTGTTTCAGTGGGGAGTCCTTTCACCATGGCGAATCTGGGCACCTCTTGCACCCCAGGAGTACAACTTATACCCTCACGTGGGGGGGGGGGGTGTTCTGGCACGGCTCGCAAGCCTCTTCAAATGTGGTAAATTTTATATTTCTACAAAATTCTTTAATCCGTCAAAGCTGGTCTCAATGTTAAATGGGAATTTGGAGATAAATTACCCCCAATTTACCCCATCCAGGATTAAGCCGCACGATTTGACACCTCTGTCATGGGTCTACAACAAACGGTACGAGCCTACGAAGGCTTGGACGTGCGTAATTCCGAGTCTAATTAAACACAATTAATTTAACTCACCACAACCTCTAATGGAAGTTTTACATAATAAATATCTCAAGCCGTACATCTGGAACGGACTGAAGGTGAGGTAACGGCCCTAAACAGGAGAAACGGACACCAGGATACTCACCTGAGATGTTCTGCAGTCCCGCTCCCTGATTTTATCTTTCACTAGTTTTATCAGCGAGGTGATGTTATAAAACTCGGCCTCTTCCAGAACACCTGGTCAGCACAAAAAAATAATAATAATAATTAACGATAAACTCTGAATCAAGAAATACACTGAAAGCCTTTACTGAGAACTCGGGAGAAGTGGAAAATAAAATAACAATAAACTGTGGTGTCCAGGCACCAGCGCATTCCCGGCATACCTTCTTCTGCGAGGCCTCGGTTGAGCACCAGCTTTCCGTGTCTCAGATAATTGAGGACTGGACCGAAGTACGTCGGGTCTCGGTCGATCAGGTACGCACCCGTTTCATCCTGAAAGAGAAGACGGGGAGGATCAGGAGATGTTATAACGATCGGTGATGGTGAGAACCTCAGGGCTTCACACGGCTCTCTACGTGCCCTTTTGTTTCGTGCATTTATTCTGAAATGAAATATTAGAAATATAAAAGATGGATTGTGTGAGACATTTTGTTTAAATGGTCCTGCAGTAATATGCCATGTCCATCTCCCCCGCCAAAAAAAAAAAAAAAAAACAGCCGAGGGCTGCATGTCTCAGAACGCACGAGTCCAGACCGTTACTCAGCACTAACAGCAACCAGGTTTCCAATTACAGACGCCGTCTGAGTCGTCTCTCCGTTTCACGTTCCAGCCTTCTACATTTCCTGGATTAATAAATACTTTTGAGTGTAAGGTCAGAGTTGAGTTTTCTAACCGAGCCCTGGGTCATAACGACACCAGAAACGAGAGAGAGAGAGAGAGAGAGAGAGAGAGAGCGAGAGAGGGGTATGCTGTTAGAGGATGACTTGGTTTCCGCTCTGACGTGCCGCATACTGAACTTGAAATCACATTACTTTCCACCATCACCACAACACTTACTCATAGACCTGAAGGACAAGTAAGAGAGGGATTAGAGAATTAAACCCGGTGTTTAACCTTGCACATGTCAAGATAAAGATTCTGTACTATTATCACTTCAACTTAATCAGGTACAGATTGGTGAGACAAAGCTATACGTGTCATTGATTTATTCAAATCAATAATGTCAAGATTCTTTCGAAAAATTGAAATACTTAAAAAGATAATCTGAACATTTTAAGCTAATAATAATGCTTACAACGCAAGTCTGTTCAGTCACATCTGTCCTTTGTCTCGAGCTTTACTAGACTCCAGGGAAGGGTCTCTCCGTCCAGATTCGATATTACCCGATACTTTCGTGACGATTCAATCTGTACTGCAATTCTCTAAATGTCCCGATTTGATAGTACTTTTTTTTTTGTTACAATTCTAAACAAACTTAGTCAATAGTTTCAAGAGCACCACCTGCAGGATAATAGACGAACTGCAACAAATGACCATGCTTTTATACGATAAATATATTTGAAAATACTGATTTAAAATATGGTGTGGCAAAACATCAACTGTCGATAAACAAAAAATTTTTTTAATCGCACTTTGTAAAAGTTAGCTGTTCCTAAACTTGATATTTTTTTAATTTTTAATATAAAACGAAGAAATATTAAACTTATAATTCTAAAATCATACCTATAAAAAAAAAAGAATCCTGAAGTAAAATATGAAATAAACAGACATTAAACTTCCCCTTAATTTATGATCCCTCTTGGCACCAGCTGCTTTAAAAACAAAACTGAAAGCGACTCCTTTTTCTTTCTGCTACCATCCTCGTTAACATTCTTGTTATTCATGTTGCCATGGCTTCACTAAATCATGAACAAAAATAAATAAATAAACTCACATCTTGTCTTTCCACTGACGCAAACAAGTTTTGAACGGCTTCCGGATGCAGTCGGCGTTCGGTTTCGAGGCAAAATTCTTACAAAACTTCAGTTCTTAAGCCGAAAGTTCACAAGGTTGGTACGCTGAGGTACCGCGGCAATAGTAACAAGTGTCGTGTACAGATTAGACATGAACTATGCACCGGAGTTTCAAATTTCTAATCATGTCACAGCTTTCATTAGTTAATTAAGTAATGACCTACAGAGCGTGATTCACATCTGTTCAGTATCCGCATTGTTCTCGTCTTCGATGGACACTGAGTGGCAACGACATTGAAAAGCAGAGAGATTTGCAGACATCAGGAGTGAAACAAAAACATGCTCGATGATTCTTTTGGCAATTTACATCTCATTGTACTGACCCTGACATACATGTTTTAAAATATATATACACGTTTGCATTTGTCGTGATAACTTGTGGCAGTTCCTCTTTAATCCTGAGGCGAGACATCTGTATGCTGAAGTAGAACTCAATTTTGTAAACAGACATAAAACATAAGTACAAACAAGTATACATTATTATTATTATTATTATTTCAATTAAATGAACTGCTTAAGCTGAATTTAAACTGGATTAATCTCCACCCATATTCCATCAGAGGACAGCCCCTATGAAAATGATTGACAGGAGACTCATCCAGACACAAAGAAAGTTCCGGAACTGACCGGAAGTTAAACAGTTTCTCTCTCAGCACAACAATTAAGACTTTTCTCTCAGATCACAGATTAAACCTGGTCCATTTTATTCTGACTGTTTTATTTCTCAGTTTTTTAAACAAGTAAACAATGAAGATAAAAACTAAACTAATGACACCTTACAGGTGTGTGTGTGTGTGTATACACACACATATATATATATAACAATACTGACTCTAGTCGAGTTTTAATTGAAGTCCAGATGTTAAATACATCAGCAGGTTTAACATGTATAAATGTTATTAAATTTAATATTAACTCCTGGAGTGTGCTTTTGTTTATTACATTGTCCGAATCTCTGTACTGTCACTTTAACACCAGAGTTTATCAACATAAAGTCTGTGTGTGTGTGTGTGTGTAATAAGTTTAATGAGGAAGTGTCGTTATTAAAATAAACAGATATTTAGATATAGCGGTTAGTGATGGAGTTTAGCCGCTAGCTAACACCGCTAACACACACCAGACAAGAGCCTTTGAGTTTTATTATTTACGCCGGATTATATTTCATATAACGCGAGTTGTTAGAGGTTAAACCCCGTTAAACCGTGTATGTGTGTATGTATCTCCGGCGCCCGGAGCGGTGAGGTAGCCGGAGCGGTGAGGTAGCCGGAGCGCTAGCCGCTAACTCGCCTTGTCGGAGTCGAGGTCGGGGTCGGCCTGGCACAAGCGGTACAGGAACGACTTGGGGTCCCTGCACAGGGTCTGCCTGGTGGTCAGGAAGTAGGTGCCGCCGACGTTAAGGCGAACCCACTTGGACGAAGCACTTGTGGCTGAGTGTATTCGGTCAGACGCAGACAGGGCGGGACACCTCCGGGCCACAGAGCCGCTCGGGTCAGGGCTCTTCTCCGCCATGCCGCCTCTGCTTCTCTCCGCTCTGCTCTACAGGAACTGAGCTCAAACAAAACCGGAAATGATCCGCCTCAATCCAGCCAAACGCCACGCCCACCAAACAGAGCAGAGTTGCCAGGTTTCGATTAATAACTCCCCTGATCTTTAAAGGATTAAAAACAATTTTTTTAAATTAGTTTTACTGACACACTTCTGATTATTATCGGGAACGGAGAAGTTTACTTTACGGAGACGTGGCCACCAATTACTTATGTGTGGGAATAAGATACTATGTTGTGGGTATGAGATACTATGTTGTTACCACGATATTCTATCTTGTGGCCAAGACATAGTATGTCCTGGCCATGATATAGTTTTTTGTTCCCACACCTTAGTAAGTTGTGGTCACAACTTACTATCTCATGGTCACAACTTACTATCTCGTGGTCATAGCATACTATCTCGGTCTCACGCGTTAGTATCTTGTTCCCATGTTTTAGTAAGTCATGGCCAAAACATAGTGTCTCATTCCCACGACTTAGTAATTTGTGGACATAACATACTATCTCATGGACATAACATAGTATCTATTAATGGATGGGATGAGATACTATGTTGTGGCCACAAGATACTTTGTTATGACCATTAGATATTATGTTGTAGCCACAACTTACTAATGCATGGGAATGAGATACAATGTTTTGGTCACAATTTACTAAACACTAAAGATACTAATGTGTGGGAACGAGATACTATGATGTGGCCATGAGATAGCAAGTTGTAGTCACGATGTACTAAGATGTGGGAACGAGATACTATGTTGCAAGATAGTATGTTGTGACCACAACTTACTAAGGTGTGGGAACGAGATATTATGTCATGGCCATGGCTTACTAAGGCGTGGGAATGAGATACAATGTTTTTGCCATGACTTGGTAAGGTGTGGGAACAAGATACTACTGTATGTCATGAGCATAGTACAAAAGTTACCTGAATTTCAAATCACCCTGTTTAAGGACACTACTTTGTGTAGGACAATAGGTTGTACACCCTACATAGTGCACTAGCTTTTCATTAACACTATTTGGGATTTAACCCTAAAACCCAATGTTTAACGTTTAACCTTTATTCATCATGTTGGGCAATTTTTTTTCAGACTGACCGAAACACATTTTAATGACGTTTAATTACATTTTCAACTACTCATTTGCCTTCATTTTGGAACCCGTGTTAATTAAAACACTATTAACAGGTAACAAATTTTATTCATTCATTCATTCATTCATCTTCTATACCGCTTAATCCTGTGTTCAGGGTCGCGGGGGACCTGGAGCCTATCCCAGGAGACTTCGGGCACTAGGCGAGGGGTACACCGTGGACAGGGTGCCAATCCATCGCAGGGCACACACATACACACACTCACACACCCAATCACACACTACGGGCAATTTAGGAACGCCAATTAGCCTAACCTGCATATCTTTGGACTGTGGGAGGAAACCGGAGTACCCGGAGGAAACCCACCAAGCACGGGGAGAACATGCAAACTCCATGCACACAGAGACGGGAATCGAGCCTGGCCGGGGAATCGAACCCAGACCCTGGAGGTGCAAGGCGACAGTGCTAACCACTACACCACCGCGCCGCCGAAATTTTATTTCATTAACAATTTAACTTCAAGGAACAGAACCTCCCCTTATGTCCTTATCTACATATTTTAATATTATATGAAGAGAGTTGATACACACAACCAGGTTCATAAATATTGGAACAAGTCGCCCTCTGTCCGCCACCACAATGAATTTGAAATGAAACACTCAATATGTGAGCAAAGTCAAGACTTTCAGCTTGACAGGGGGGGTTTGGTAAAGTTTGGTGCTAACTCTTGAGGAACTGCAGCCATTTTCATACACACCATTTTGTGGGACTCGTAAATAATGGAACAAACAAACATAATTGCAAACATGAGGATTGACTTTAATATTTGGATGAAACGACTGAACCCATGACCAAATGCTGAGTTTCCTCCCTCAGGATGCTTTTCCAGATGTTTACTGCAGCTGCCTTTAGCTGCTTCTTGTTTGTGGATGCTGAATGTTGTCGGTCATTCGGCTGCTCCCGTCGAGGGGTCGCCACAGCTGAACATCTGATCCGCACCCGACGTGTCACAGGTTCTATGCTGTATGCCTCTCCTGACACAACCCTCCCATTTTATCCGGGCTTGGGACCGGCACTGCATCCAGTGGCTGGGGTTCGGGTTCTAAATGGTGTGTTGTTCTCAGTGTTGTTCTTGAATTGTTTCTAAATGTCTGTTCGATCATGACTGAGATCATGACCCACCCTTAATCTTAGACAGTGACACGTATTCGATACTAGATGGCAGCATTTGGTTATTAATGAGATTGTCACCTAACTGTGGCTCTGCAGCAGCGACAACAACAACAATACAGCAGCCAGTACTCACTTTTTTAAATTAGGAAATCCACCCCCTCTTCAAGCTATTTATTAATTAATTAATAATCTGATTTATTTATTTAACCAGTTAAAGGTGAAACCTGCATGTTAATTGTGAGAAAAAGTTCACTCACATGCGCACACACACACACACACACCTATCAGCCATAACATTTACAGGACCTAGGTTTTGGGTTCCCCTTGTGCCTCCATGGATCCGACTTGTTTGTCCCATGGCTGATGATCAGATTGGGATTTGGGAAGTTTGAAGTTCATGGGCTTTTCATCTCCTTGGCCCGTGGTTAATCAGTGTTATTCTGTTCAGCTGGCGGTGGTGTGAATGTTATGGCTGATTAGAATATAGACATACACAAGCAAAACATTTTATGAAATACACTTCCCGAAATCCGAATTGTAACCATGCAATTTAAAACTGATGCAGTGTAATAATTTTTGGATATTTGAGAAACTTTACATAATCTGACTGAAAAGAACAACAATACTTACATGGATAGTTTTAACCTTATTTTGCTTATTTTCTAGATGTAACTACCTCTGGACTGCTGGATCTTGTGAATTTCTCCATGGAGATGAATAAAGCATCTCGTTACAGATTTCTGCTCAGGCACATGCTGGTCATCAGATTCTAGTTGACTTTATTTATAGATTGCGATCGGGGTTTGTACGTGCGATAGGAAAAATTACAGTAGAATCCCTAGTTTTTCTTCACGAACTCCTACGCCGGTGCGAGTACAGACATTTCAGGATCTAAGAATACCATAAGGCCTGTTTGAGTCCTGGCCGTGTTGTGTGGGTTTCCTTCGGGATAGAGCAGAAATGTTGGCACTCAGCACAAGGAATAAGCGAGCTGGTGACCGTACTGTAGAGAATGACCGGCCTGATATCCATAGCAACACAAATCTGACATACTGTACACGTCATTTCAGTTCATACTTCACGTTTCACTTGTACTGCTGCTGTTAAACCTATACACCGTATCCGTACCCATTTATACCCTTTTCAGTGGCTTGCAAATGTATTCGGGCCCCTTGAACTTTTCCACATTTTGTCACATTACAGCCACAAACATGAGTCACTTTTATTGGAATTCCACGTGAAAGACCAATACAAAGTGGTGTACACGCGAGAAGTGGAACGAAAATCATACATGATTCCAAACATTTTTTACAAATAAATAACTGCAAAGTGGGGTGTGCGTAATTATTCAGCCCCCTTTGGTCTGAGTGCAGTCAGTTGCCCATAGACATTGCCTGATGAGTGCTAATGACTAAATAGAGTGCACCTGTGTGTAATCTAATGTCAGTACAAATACAGCTGCTCTGTGACGGCCTCAGAGGTTGTCTAAGAGAATATTGGGAGCAACAACACCATGAAGTCCAAAGAACACACCAGACAGGTCAGGGATAAAGTTATTGAGAAATTTAAAGCAGGCTTAGGCTACAAAAAGATTTCCAAAGCCTTGAACATCCCACGGAGCCACTGTTCAAGTGATCATTCAGAAATGGAAGGAGTATGGCACAACTGTAAACCTACCAAGACAAGGCCATCCACCTAAACTCACAGGCCGAACAAGGAGAGCGCTGATCAGAAATGCAGCCGAGAGGCCCATGGTGACTCTGGATGAGCTGCAGAGATCTACAGCTCAGGTGGGGGAATCTGTCCATAGGACAACTATTAGTCGTGCACTGCACAAAGTTGGCCTTTATGGAAGAGTGGCAAGAAGAAAGCCAGTGTTAATAGAAAACCATAAGAAGTCCCATGTGCACAGCAAACATGTGGAAGAAGGTGCTCTGGTCAGATGAGACCAAAATGGAACTTTTTGGCCAAATGCCATGTGTGGCGGAAAACTAACACTGCACATCACTCTGAACACACCATCCCCACTGTCAAATATGGTGGTGGCAGCATCATGCTCTGGGGTGCTTCTCTTCAGCAGGGACAGGGAAGCTGGTCAGAGTTGATGGGAAGATGGATGGAGACAAATACAGGACAATCTGGGAAGAAAACCTCTTGGAGTCTGCAAAAGACTTGAGACTGGGGCGGAGGTTCACCTTCCAGCAGGACAACGACCCTAAACATAAAGCCAGGGCGACAATGGAATGGTTTAAAACAAAACATATCCATGTGTTAGAATGGCCCAGTCAAAGTCCAGATCTAAATCCAATCGAGAATCTGTGGCAAGATCTGAAAACTGCTGTTCACAAACGCTGTCCATCTAATCTGACTGAGCTGGAGCTGTTTTGCAAAGAAGAATGGGCGAGGATTTCAGTCTCTAGATGTGCAAAGCTGGTAGACATACCCTAAAAGACTGGCAGCTGTAACTGCAGCAAAAGGTGGTTCTACAAAGTATTGACTCAGGGGGCTGAATAATTACGCACACCCCACTTTGCAGTTATTTATTTGTAAAAAATTGTTTGGAATCATGTATGATTTTCGTTCCACTTCTCACGTGTACACTTTGTATTGGTCTTTCACGTGGAATTCCAATAAAAGTGATTCATGTTTGTGGCTGTAATGTGACAAAATGTGGAAAAGTTCAAGGGGGCCGAATACTTTTGCAAGCCACTATATTGCACATTCTGTATGATATTTTTTAATTATATTGTTTTGTAACTTAAGGATGTAGAGTGTTTATTTTAAAATTTTGACAATTTTGTTTGACAATTTGTTTACTACAGTAAAATGTTACTCATAGGTCATGAACAGTCACATAAGCGTTTCACCGCATAGCATATTGTGTCTGGTCGTGTACATGCAGACAGAGGAAACAGCGAGACTTGTCCAATAGGTATTACTTAAATACAAATCCAAAACTTGAATCTTTCCTCACCTGCAAAATGACTCGCTTGACTTTGAAAATGACTTTTCATTCGTTTCCCCGCCTACAGTATGAACAATTATATCCTATAAAAATAAGGTGCAAAGCGAAGATTGTTTTTCTCCTTATTCACTCGTATACATTATAAAAATGTCTTTTTGGACTGTGTAGCCCCCCCCCCACACATTTATCTGAAAAAAAGAAGCTAATTGCCCCATCAACCTTGTCCTTGTCTTGTTTAGATTTTTGCCATATTCCATGAAATGTGGTGTTGAGCGTTGAATTACCCCTTAACAGGTTTCACTCACTAATTAAGATAATTTAAAGTAATTAAATTTAAAATAATTGAAGATGTAATATGAGGTGTAACAGTACACGTCAAAAGCAGAGCTTAATTATTTGTGCTAGCTCAAAAGGCGTTAAGTTACTGATCAGAAGGTTGTGGGTTCAAGCCCTGGCACTGCCAAGCTGTTGCATCCTTCAGCAACACCATAACCCTGACTGCTCCAGGGGCGAGCTGCCTGAGCTTTCTAACCGGATAAGTGAAGAAATCACTGCTAAAGTACACGAGAATAATAACTGAATCTTAATTTTAATATTAAAAACCTATAACACAAGAGAGAACTGAAGAAAAAGGCCAGATTCTGAGGACGATCAGTAAATTCTTGGCATTTTTTTAAGGAAATGTTCAAGACGATCATCATGAAAGAACCATCTAGGAAAGTCCTGGTTTTAAATAAGGCTTAATTACAAAGAAACCGAAATAATAAAAACGTATGTGCTTTCATTACAGGCGCCGTCATGTGATCACACGAGACATTCTACTGAGAAATAGTTAAAAGACCTTTAAAGAAACACACAGGAAAAGAAAGAATTTAAATTCGACATCATTAATTTAATAACCAAACTGAAAATTGTACAATGAAATGAGAAGGTAGCAAAAGATAATAGCTTACAAGTATTTTTTTTTCTTCTTCTCCACATTCATTTATTTTTTTTATTTTTTTTTACATCTCAGGACACACATCACAGCCCCTGAAGGTGATCTCCGACAGCACGGTTCATATATTAGACTTTAAATAAAGCATAAACAACAGCGAGCTGAACCACAGTCAGCAAATAATCTTATAGAAGAATAAAAATATAAAAGCAGTATCTCTGTAACATTAAGTTACTTCCTGAATATCTTTACATCACAGTTGTATTCGGCCACAGAGCAAATCTCAAACGTACAAAGAAAATCCATCAGGAGAAATCCACATCCTGGTCCACGTGTTCATTTCGACAGCAGTTCAGTGTGTGTTCGGGATTGCATTTAGAGATTTACAGCCATAGAGCATTCCATTAAAGCCAGTAAAACTTTCACTTAAAAAAAAAAAAAAATCCATCAGTCTATGAAAAAAAGGAATGTGTAGCAAATAAAGTGTACCTTTATCTGAATTTAAAAGAATGAACAAAAACAAAAAAAAACCCATCAACCAGAAAAGTATGGATAAAAATGCCACTAAAATGCAGGAACGATACCATTCTGCATAAACAGCATGCAATTATTTCTGCAAAGTATTTTTTCATTGCAAACAGTAGAACAGTAGTCATTTTTATTTTTTTTTCTTTGTTGTGGCGTGGAAACCCACGCGACTCGTTTTGTAGTCTCTCCTGATCGCACACTCCGACTTAAACACTGTCCTAAACTTATAAACAACGACATACACCAGAGAGGCACAGGTTGTAAAGTATACTCCCTGTATACTCAAACTTTAATAAATAAAGTCCCCACCCCCCCCAAAAAAAAAAAAGAAACCAGGCACTGGATTTCCTGCTGAAAAAGTCCTCGAACCTTGAGGAAGGTGCAACAGAAACGTCTACAGCGCTCATAAACTCATAAATACGCTCATACTGCTTTTATGTACAGTTCAGTGCAAAACGCAATCGTCTGGAGCCTCTCTTCCTCCACGGACTCTTAAAGCGATTCGAGTACCTGTCTACTTGTATCCTAGTGAACGACAGCCGGATTAAACTTGATTGCCGCCTTTAAAGGGAACACACGCCGAGGCCGGTGGAGCTTTTGGCTATATGCAGATGTGTAACTAGCAGTACACCAGGGCTTATTATTATTATTATTATTATTATAATAAATCTATAACACTACAGAGCAAAGTGCAACAGCACACTCATGAGCACAGAGAAGAACATCTGCGGATTTTTCAGGCTTGTGCAATCCATATGTGATATTAATTTGCCACGTTATCCAGCCAATTAAATTAACATTAGGTCTGATAATGTAATGTATGTAGTAACACTCGTCGAGAGATAGATAGATACGACAATTGACAATCTGACTCGGAACTGTTCTGCTCAAGTGTTTGAAAAGCCCCGCATCTCATACACATCACATTAAATTGAGAATATTTTGAGTTTGTTAATATGAACTATTAAAAAAAATAAATAAAAAAATAAAAAAAAGCCCTATTGGGGCCGGATTAGTTTATCGGAAGGATACAATTTTTTTTTTTTTTTAGATAAAACGCTCTCGTCCGAATACCAATGGTCGTCAAACCAGTTGCATTCGCTACAAACCTGGATGTTCATGTCACGCAGTCACATGTTTACACCCGGCTCACAAACAAAAGTAAAAGAGGTGTTGCAGTACAGAAGCAGAACTGAAGTTTCAATGGTAAACTTAAAAAAAAATACAAAAGAACTAAAACAGAGACATGGCCAATCAGGACAGGGATAAAATCAAGAAGGAGCTGTTAAATAGGAACGTATTCCAGTACCTGTGTAAATATAATCCTGTCCAAATAGGGCTTTATAGGATTATATTACAAAAGTATACAGAGGTACCTCGGCATATGGACAAATTCTAGCCGTAAGAACTGAAATTTGCCTCATCATACGAAGCATTGTCTGTATATTTGCACAAACAAGCCAAGTTGCGTGTAATGTCTGAGAGCCGTTCAAAACAGAAAAAAAAAAAAAAAGTCAAGCAAAGCGAGTTTACACGTTCTTTTGTAGGTTTTTGTTGCATTTTGTGCGAGTTTTAGTAAATAGCACCACGGGTAACAAGAATGTTAGCCAGAAAATAAAAGGAGCCGCTTTCAGTTTGATTTTTAAAGCAGCCGGTGACTAGAGGAATCATAAACTAAGGTCAAGTGAGGTTTAATGTCCATTTATTTCATATTTTGACTTTTTATATACAAAAGTATGATTATGTTGTTGTTGGTCTTTCGGCTGCTCCCGACGAGGGGTCGCCACAGCGGAATATCCAGTCCGCACTACAACTTGGCGCAGGTTTTACGCCGGATGCCCTTCCTGACGCATAGTGTTGGAAATTGGTAACATTGATGATATTTTTGGGTGGCTGGAACGATTTATATCCTGCGGGAAAATATTGTTTCGCGATACGAAATTTCACCTTAAGAACTCGCCTCTGGCAAGAAATCCATTTCGTTTGCCGAGGTACCGCTGTATAACGATGACATCACTGGAGTACATTTAGGATATAAAGGGTGTCATTCAAAAAAATTTCAAATAAAAATTAAATTTGTTGCATGAAAATAACATATAGGATCAAATGCTTTGTAAACAACATTAGGAACAATTGCATGTAAATGTGATGTTTATAGATACAAACATGCAAGAAGCAGATAAGTATAGTTTTATGATAAACTGCACATACACCCAAAACTACTGGTACTAAAGCTACTAATTGGTTCCTTCTTTGCATATTAAAATAAACCCGTATTTAAGCCCGCGTTTAAAACCGAATGTCTGGTTTTCACGGCGGCACACAGGACTGCTGGTCAATCTGAGGATGGATTGTCCCAGAGAATCTTCAAATCCCTCTTTATAGTGTTAGCAAAATTATAATATAAAATCAGAGTAAAACAGGAGGCATGACCCGGTCGACCTGGGCCTCGTGGTCTGTTGAGAACAAGCCTCCTTTTCTATACCTAGGCGAGTTGTTGCTCTTTACGACAGACAGACAGAGTCATTTCTAACCATCTATACATCATTAAGAGCAACAACACGCCTAGGAATAGAAAAAGATGCTTGAGGAAAGTCAACAAAACATTATTAATGGTTTAACAGGTAATCGTCACATGATCATGTGACACATGATGGTGATGTTAATTTCATCATAAAACTATGGAAGCCTATTAACTTCTTGCATGTCCGTATCGAATACACCGATCAGCCATAACATTAACACATCATCATTGATTATTAATTAATTATAGATTAGTAAACTGGTGACCGAATCAGGGGCATCCAAGGCTCACGCATAGACCAAAGACCTGCCCGGTCCGATCACCTGGAAAAATTAATGCAGCACAACTCACAGGAAAAAAACAAAACAAAATTAATTAATAAAACAAAATCAGTGCTGGCTCTGATAGAAAGGCACCAGGACACTCTGCCACACCCACCAAAACTCCCACGATCCGCAGACACCCCACAACCCACCCCAGTGGGACCCCAGAGGCCATGCAGGGCCACGCCCTCGAGGGGAACCTACACAACTCTGGGTTAAATATTTTAAGTTGTAATGTTATGGCTGATTGAATCACTTCACCAAGCAGAGTGTTCGTTCCTGCTCCTCTTTAAATCGTTTATCTGCAAATTTAAAAATTGGAAATCCTGATTAGGGAAAATCGGATATGGCACAAGCCTACCACAGAACGTCCATTTCATTTAATCCTAAATTGCTGTTCTTGTCTTTAGTGCTTTTAGCTAATAACAGGCTCAGTTCATGAGGACGAGCCTTGACGTGAGGAGACGACTCTCTCTCTCTCTCTCTTTACAGGTCTGTAGTCTGATGATTGTGGTAAATCTTTCCCCAGACTTCTTGGATCTTCTTACACCACTTGTCCGCATTGCCGTTAGGGTCCATTAGGTAATACGTCCTGTGTGGCTACACGGGGAAAGAATCGGGAGGTCAGAACCGTCTACATGTGACGCGAAGTATCTACACCTGTATATTTCACTCTGAACGCAGAAGGCGAATCATTTTACCGTGTGCACAAAGAAAGTCTTGAAGTTCTTGGCTTCCGGTCGCAGTTCAGGAGACCACGGGATCTCTCCTTTCAGGACTTTATTCACCGGATCGACGTAGTAGAGATGCGGCCCCTCCGTCAGCAGGAGCTGCCTTCGACGAGCAAACAAGCCCTGGGTGGAGAGAGAGAGAGAGAGAGAGAGAGAGAGAGAGAGAGAGAGAGAGAGAGAGAGAGGGACTTAATGCAGGCTCCACATCCCTGACTACAGGGGGCGCTGTGAAGCTGAAACTGTATTTCACACTCTTCTGACAGACATGCCGTCATATAGAGCTCATATCACTGGAGATATTTCTATTTCAGACAAAATAAAAATAAAAAAAATTATATATATATCTATCTCACCTTTCTTTTGTCGACTGGTCCCATTTTTAGTATTAAATTGTTTTCAACAAACTGGTGCCTTCAAACAGAAAGAAAAGACCTGGTTAAGGACACACAGCAGGATCAGACCATAAGCTGAGCTTCAGTTTGATGAATCTCGGTCGAATGACGTATAACTGATACAAACACTGGAGGAGTTTTTATTCTTATCTGAGCAAAAGCTATAAATAAAGCTACTGAAGAAAGAAGAATGTTTATGTCTTCTGGTGGAAAACTTGGAATTTATCAATGTGTTGTTTTGTCCTTTTATAACTGCTCGGTCTGCACAGGGTCAGTATTTTTATTAACAATAAATAATGACTTATTTTAAACATTTCTGGAAATATCTCATTAAATCACAGAGTAACACGTTTAAAAACTAAAGTAACCGTGAGAGAAATTAATTCAGAAGCACGTAGGAGTGTGATTAACAATACACAATTTAAATGTGATAAATTTTATTGTTATATTATTATAAAATGTTTTTTTAAGTACCATGAACAAATTAAAATTTTCATACATACAATAAAAAAAAGTTAACAGGTTAAAATATGTAGCAAAAGCACAAAATAAAAGTATGAAGAAAATAATCATAAAAAAAAAAAGAAAAAGAAAAGTTTAAAATTATTAATAGTTCGGATGTAAATACATTTGTTTAACAAGGTTCTCTCACGGGGAAAAAAAAAAAAACTGATCTGAATTTTTCTCCAAACTCCAGTGAATTAGTTTCAAACCCCCTCATTACACACACTTACACCAGTCTCAAAACACAGAGGGTTTTTTTTTTCGTCAAGCCGTACCAAGTTCTAACAAACTTCCTGATGATCTCTCTAGGATCCCCCAAGTTCTCGAGACTGTGCTGCGAAAGCCAGTGATCTTCAAACTTCCCAAACGGAACCTTCATCTCATAATTTAACCAGTTTTCTGAAAACCGACGACGGGAGCGACCTACCAGGGGTTCCTGTTGGTCTGCTTCTGCAACAGCAGCCGTTGCTCCTCACTGGAGAACTGCAAGTCCAGCTCGAAGGAGTTGTTGTCCAGGTCATGGATGTACTGCTCGATGTTGCTGGTGGATCTCTGGGGCAGCAACGTGGTCGGCACCGAGAGAGTCTGCGAGGAACTGGAGTGAACCACCTCCATGTTGCTGAACTGGCTGAGGAGGTCATCATACTGCACCACGAGGAAACACACACCGATCAGAAACATGAAGTAAAAGTTACATCATCACAAAGATCACTGGACCTGTAGGGTGTGTGTGTGTGTGTATGAAGCCTAAATAAACGTAACTGTCGTTGTTACCACACTGTGGGATAAACAAACCCTTCAGAGTTCGAGTAAAAACATTAGGTTTGGTCACATCAACTATTTAAGTGCATTATTTAAAAAATAAATAAATAAATAAAAACTCAGGAACGGCAAAAAGTTTAAAAGAACATATTCTGATGAAAATATATTTGTTTAACAAAATATAATCAATATTGTGGACAACCGAGAGCTTCTCTCAGAGAAAAAAAAAAAAAAAAACATTCTAGGGGGAAAAAAAATAAATCTAAAATTATGCGTGTTAAAATTCTCTGATCTGAATAATTCTTCGACTCTGAGCGAATTAGTCTTAAATCCCCTCATTACACACACACACACACGTCTCAACACTGTGAGCGCGAATTAGTCCAAAATTGGGGGAAAAAATGCAAATAATTTACACAATACAACGTTTTTATTTGCTTGAATCATTTTTGACAGGTGAGAGTTCTAGTGAAGGGCGTCTTCTCTTCCCGTGGTCCGATATAGGACAACTTTCCCCCTCACACACACACACACACACACAAACACACACAAGTTTACAGAATAGAGAGAAAATACAGTGGTGTGAAAAACTATTTGCCCCCTTCCTGATTTCTTATTCTTTTGCATGTTTGTCACACTTAAATGTTTCTGCTCATCAAAAACCGTTAACTATTAGTCAAAGATAACATAATTGAACACAAAATGCAGTTTTTAAATGAAGGTTTACGTTATTAAGGGAGAAAAAAACCTCCAAATCTACATGGCCCTGTGTGAAAAAGTGATTGCCCCCCTTGTTAAAAAATAACTTAACTGTGGTTTATCACACCTGAGTTCAATTTCTGTAGTGACCCCCAGGCCTGATTACTGCCACACCTGTTTCAGTCAAGAAATCACTTAAATAGGAGCTACCTGACACAGAGAAGTAGACCAAAAGCACCTCAAAAGCTAGACATCATGCCAAGATCCAAAGAAATTCAGGAACAAATGAGAACAAAAGTAATTGAGATCTATCAGTCTGGTAAAGGTTATAAAGCCATTTCTAAAGCTTTGGGACTCCAGCGAACCACAGTGAGAGCCATTATCCACAAATGGCAAAAACATGGAACAGTGGTGAACCTTCCCAGGAGTGGCCGGCCGACCAAAATTACCCCAAGAGCGCAGAGACAACTCATCCGAGAGGCCACAAAAGACCCCAGGACAACATCTAAAGAACTGCAGGCCTCACTTGCCTCAATTAAGGTCAGTGTTCACGACTCCACCATAAGAAAGAGACTGGGCAAAAACGGCCTGCATGGCAGATTTCCAAGGCGCAAAACACTTTTAAGCAAAAAGAACATTAAGGCTCATCTCAATTTTGCTAAAAAAGCATCTCAATGATTGCCAAGACTTTTGGGAAAATACCTTGTGGACCGACGAGACAAAAGTTGAACTTTTTGGAAGGTGCGTGTCCCGTTACATCTGGCGTAAAAGTAACACAGCATTTCAGAAAAAGAACATCATACCAACAGTAAAATATGGTGGTGGTAGTGTGATGGTCTGGGGTTGTTTTGCTGCTTCAGGACCTGGAAGGCTTGCTGTGATAGATGGAACCATGAATTCTACTGTCTACCAAAAAATCCTGAAGGAGAATGTCCGGCCATCTGTTCGTCAACTCAAGCTGAAGTGATCTTGGGTGCTGCAGCAGGACAATGACCCAAAACACACCAGCAAATCCACCTCTGAATGGCTGAAGAAAAACAAAATGAAGACTTTGGAGTGGCCTAGTCAAAGTCCTGACCTGAATCCTATTGAGATGTTGTGGCATGACCTTAAAAAGGCGGTTCATGCTAGAAAACCCTCAAATAAAGCTGAATTACAACAATTCTGCAAAGATGAGTGGGCCAAAATTCCTCCAGAGCGCTGTAAAAGACTCGTTGCAAGTTATCGCAAACGCTTGATTGCAGTTATTGCTGCTAAGGGCGGCCCAACCAGTTATTAGGTTCAGGGGGCAATTACTTTTTCACACAGGGTCATGTAGGTTTGGATTTTTTTTCTCCCTAAATAATAAAACCCCTCATTTAAAAACTGCATTTTGTGTTTACTTGTGTTATCTTTGACTAATAGTTAAATGTGTTTGATGATCAGAAACATTTTGTGTGACAAACATGCAAAAGAATAAGAAATCAGGAGGGGGGCAAATAGTTTTTCACACCACTGTACATAAAAGATGCTTTACGCATGCACACACACATGCTCACAGTGTTATTTATAGTAAACAGTACACGCACGCTCGGTTGTCGACAATACGAGTGACGCACGCGCACTGAGACCGAGCATAGGAGACGATTACCCACAATTCCGCAGTGCGTGAAAGAGAGAAGAACCATTGACTCAGTTGTGATCAAAACAAGAAGCGCATGTGTGCTACCTGATACTCGGTACTCGTATATCAAGACTCGCTCTTTTATGAAGTCAATTTATAAAAAATCTTTCAGGACGCTCGCAAACTGGGTTACTCACAATCTGAGGTTCCACTGTACAGACAGATTATCCACTTTTACTTCCTTTAAAAAGCAGACGGAGACGACCGCATCCCACAGCTGCTGCGATTTCGAAAGCGACTGGAATCCGAACTGATTTTTTTTTTCTTAGTTTAGTATGCGGTCCTAGGTCGGATACGTTCCTGAAACACGGTCATGTGACCCGAGAACGGTCAGCACCTGTGTAGAGCTGTTCTTTCATACTGCTCAGCTTTAGACTGAACTGGACTACGGATCTGGATATTAACTAGATGTAAAGTCACGACTTGATACGTTTATCTCGTGCTCATTTAATTTCCACAATCTGTCGATGTTTTTATATATGATGAGTTTATTGTCAGCTTTAAAACTACATTTTCAGCTCTATGTCTTCTGACCCAACCTTTTGATCAGTGGTGTTTGTTTGTTTGTTTGTTTTGGTACAGAATTGTGTCGAGTAACACTGGTTATGATGGTTTATGTTTGCAGAATACATTGGGCCGCTCGATGTTTAAACTAGAAAAAAAGATGATTAAGAGATGAAAGAAGAAGATAAAGTTACCACAGTATCTGTAATCGAGTGACCTGGAGATAGCGGTTTGTGTAATAGTATGTGTACTTTGAGAAACAGGGTGACCCAGATGAACTTTTCTCTCCAACACTGCGGCATGAACGACAAATCCCCATTGAAACAGGAAGTGCCATAGGAACTTTGAAACTGAACCCAACTGTGGATCCCACTGTCGTCATGGAGACACGAGGGCGGGGCTCATTTGGCCACAGCAAGCACCACGCTCATATTCTTCAGAACAATTTATCTCTCTCGTTTATATTCATATTCAAAAAGCACCAGATTAACGTTTCCTGGTCACCACACACACACACACACACACACACACACACATCTAGTGTAAAACAAACAATGCAGCGATGAATAAGGTGTTTGATTGTACAGTTTTACGACTTTAGAGTCTCTGAGTCCATACGTTCAATATAGTTTGAATACACATGAATTACGGACCATGTGTACGCTACCCGTAAAATATTGCTTTTTTTTTTTCTTTAAGATTAGATAATTTCAAATGGTCCAAAATGGCGATTGCGACTATGCAGTTATCCAACACAATCTCACGCTCTCAGCCGCGTCAGGAACGTGATTTATGCCTCCATACAAGTATACAGTCTCTTTACGTACATCCAGTGCAGAATGTAAGTTTAGACTTTTACGCACAACTTTAATAAAATGTTTAAGAAATGAGAGATAAATGTCGTAATGGAATCACTGCATCATCACACGAGGGGATTAAAAGATGCTCACGTTGCCATAGAACTCCTCCTCATCCTCGGCCATGGCCGGCAGGTACGCGTTGAGTTTTGGAGGAGTCTGCAGGTGCAGGTTCTTCCAGGAGATGCTCTCAAAGAACACGTGGGCTCTCAGTGGATTGTAGCCTCCCATCTCCTCACACCCTAGACGCTTGGAGTGCTCCGACACCTGAGAACAAAAAAAACAACACAAAACCAAAGACTGAATATTAACGCTTTTGGTCAATAACACGAACGCATCTCACGAGATCCAGGGATGTTAAAAAAAAAAAAAATAGTAATAACGTTAAAGCAAACTCACTAATAGCTTCTCCACCAGATCCTTAGCTTTGGGGAAGAATTTCTCTGGAAAGTCATACTCCAGTTTTATTATCTTCTGGAATATCAAGTATTCATTCCTAATCAAAGACAAGACAGAATAACAACACACTTAGTGTGAGCTGTTCAAAAACAGACACAAAACAAAACAAACAAACCAAAATAAAAACTTTGACTTAGTAGTTAGATTTTTTTTTTTTATGAGCTGGAACAAGCAAAGAGGGTCTGAGTGATAAAGTTTGTACGACCATCTAAAATAATTTGTTATTTGTAAATCGAACCAGGAGGCGAACGGACCATGTGACAGAGCGGTTGGGGTTTTTCATCGAGCGTGTAGACTCTCTAGACAAACAAGTCATAAACACCAAAGCCATTACTTCCTGTTATTTCACACCATGCTGCTTTTTTTTTGTTTTCATTTAAAAAAAAAATAACTAAAAACTATTACAACAATGGTCTTTTCCCGTACACTGCAGTCAGCACGCAGAGTCTAGTACAGTTTGTCACGTCCATGTTAAATGTTTGGAAATCACAACCTTCTTTCACTAAAGTCTAAGAACTTGAGATCTTGTGTGTTTTGTCAATAAAGAATACTTTACACATTTCATTCAATATTCAATTCATTCAATATTTATTTTTTCTTATAGAAAAAGTAGTCTCTGGATGCAAAAGATATTATTGTTGTTATGAATAAGAAAAAAGTAGGTGTTGGTTAGGACTTACGCAGCTCTGAAGGGGGGCAGTCCAGCCACCAGCTGGTAAACTATACAGCCGAGAGCCCAGAGGTCAGAACTAAAAGCATATAAACAAAGACTTAATACAATTCATGAAGAACCTGAAGAGCGTTTTTATAACAAAGAGGTTTTCGGCTTCCACATGATGTAAGGTACGTACAATTTATTGAGAGAGTTATGGTACGATACAAATACAACTCAGAAATATTAAAGTCACAAGTTTGTGTGTTCATGACTTGTGAAGTTGTGCTGAAGGTTAATTTCTGCAAACAGCACGAAAATCATAAATCATGTGATGTGCATCGTTTAAACCGCTGTGCCAAATAAACTTTACTCCGATTAAAAAAAAAAAAAAAAAAAAAAGAAAAGCCTCTTCTTTGCAAAAATCTGTTACAGTTTGCTTGTGTCTCCTAATTTTCAGCTCTGTGTCGGCCATGTTTCATCCTCAAATACAATAATGAGCCCAAGTCATGTGACTAACTGTGGATTTTGGAAACAAAATGAACAATTTACAGGTTGAAAAGACGACAAATAAGAATTGTAACTAAATAAGCTTTTAAAATAAAAATTTAATTACTCAGGAAAAAAATATTTGCAGTTTCTTTATATCCATGAGGGAATAAATAAATAAACAAATTAAAATAAAATAAATAAACCCTATATATAATTTTAACAGAGCTCAGTATAGGCCTCCTCCAAGTGAGATGTCACTTCATGGTAAAATTCTTGAGATATTTTACAAAAACCAGGAAAATAAATAAAAATTAAATCAGTCACATAAAACACTAACTTTTTGCAACAGTACAGATGTTTTTTTTCGGCATTACGTTCAATGTATTTCTAACGGTACGCTACAAAGCAGCTTAAAAGATAAACTATATAAAGATATGTATCGTATAAACTACTATTAACTAAGTAAATATATAAAGACGTAGCATTACCTAGTTATTTTTAGCCAAATTGGTAGAGACGGCCCAATTAGGTGATTTTTTTCAATAAGTGACTGTAACGATCTGCTCAACGTTTTGGTGGAGCACATTTCCAGAGTTAAAATAATCGAGTATGAATATAAAAGTAAAAATATGAACCGAATACACGATCAAATGGAGTCAAGTCCCTTTCAGATTCCTGCTTAGTACCTTTTACATGCTGATTTTTCAGTCAGCAGTTCTGGAGAAACATATTGCGCGGTCCCGACAAATGAGTTCGCTCTGGCTGTGAAGGATAACACACACACACACACACACCTCGTGAGTCACTAACCACATGCATGAGAAGCCCACTAGAGAGAGAAAGAAAAGCAGGCATTACAATAAATTAGTTCAAAACAAAACCGCCCTTTTTTTTTTTTTTTGATGAAAGCTGGAATACCCCAAATCCCATATTTACACTTATTCGTCTCAGAGAGAGAGAGAGAGAGAGAGAGAGAGAGAGAGAGAGGGGGGGGTGACACAGTAATGTATCTATACATAACACAGAGTGCTGACCTAGAGAAAGGTTAGGGCAAGTTCTAACCACAACAGAGTGGAGTAAACACGGGCAGGGGAGGGAAACGGGGAAACGGTTTACTTTGAGTGCTATCTGAAGAAAACTGCTTCGCCGTCCCAAAATCCGTGATTTGAATGTGCATCTGTTCGTTGAGTAAAATGTTCTCTGGTTTCAGGTCCCTTAAAGAAACACACGAGACATGATGCAGTGAAAAAACAAACAAAACTTTTGAATTATTTTTTTTTTTTTCAAAAAGTTAAATCACAAGACGAGGAGTTACCTGTGAATAATTCCTATGGAGTGGAGATACTCGAGAGCGCAGACTATCTCTGCAGCGTAAAAGCGGGTGCAGGTCTCATCGAACGAGCCTATTTTGCGGATGTAGCGGAGCAGCTCGCCGTTCTTTGCGTAACTGAGTCCGAAATCTGACGCACGTTAAGTTCAGGAAATTAAGATTAGATTAAGATTAGTTCCAGGAACAACAAAAGAGGTTAAACATTTCCCCAAAACAAATTTTAGAATAATAATAATGATATAAAAAAAGGATACATAATTTTTCAGCATCCTGAAAGGTGAAGTAGAGCTTTACAAAAAAGGGATGATCGATGCTGGACATGATGTCTCGCTCCCTTTTCACATAGTGTGTTTTGTTTTCCTTCCTGATGTGCAGCTTCTCCAGAATCTTGACTGGAAACAAAACAATAAAGAATCACAGAAAACATAAAACATGCTTCGGTTTAAGACAAAGAAACAAACAAACAAACAAACAAACAAACAAAAACGATTGCAGAAGCAAGTGTGTCACAGATGGTGTGTGAAAGTAGAGCACATGAAGCAGGCATTACTTGCATATTCCTTTCCTGTCGAGTGCTCTTTCGCAAGAACCACCTATAATAAGAAGAAGAAAAACAAAAACTAAAAAAAAAAAGAAAAAGCTTGCAGCAGGATATCTGATATTTGCACGTTTCCATTTAACGCAGAGTTGGGACTCGACTCACGGTTGAGAAAGAACCTTCTCCAAGGATTCTCCCAAACTTGAAGTCCTCGGGTTTCTTCTTGAGCTGCTGTGGAGGCTGCGTCTGAGAAACAGGTGCCTCCATACCGTCGACCTCCTCGAGCTTCTTCATCTATCCGCTCAGATATCATGGAGAGACGAGCTCGGGGGTGCGGCGAGGTCTGGACGAGGGCAGCATCACGCTGGGAGACGGAGACAGACAAGAAGAGAGAGAGAGACAGACAAGAAGAGAGAGCTGTCTCACTTACAAACAGGAACTTTACAAATCAGTCCTCAGCGGTGAAGCAGCAGCTTATGAACGCACAGGGGCTGGGTTTGTGTGTGTGTGTGTGTGTGTGTGTGTGTGTGTGTGTGGGGGTTTGTGTGTGCGGTTACAGGTGTTACACTCTTCCGCAAGGAGCTAGGAGAGGCGAGCTGATCAAACAAACGCTTTTCCATATTTCTGCTCACTTTTATACAACTTATTTGTTTTATAAGACTCGGGAGCAGACCTGCAGTCATTCAGAGAATGGAAAAAGAGGAAAAAAGAAACAAGTCGTGTGTGTGTGTGTGTGTGTGTGTGCGTGCTACAATAGATGATAAGAATTAAAGAGACACCAAGTGGAATTTTCTCCCTCGATCCGATTTTTTATTTAAAAATTTGTCTGACCTGCTGATACAAACGAATAAATTTCTTGTTAAAAGTTGCGTTTATATTCACCAAATCCTCACACACAGACTAATATTGCTATCAAATGTTTAATCTTTAAAAACTGATTGATTTAAAGTCATATTTAATCATTAAAATACTGTGTGTGTGTGTGTGAGAGAGAGAGAGAGAGGGTGATGACAACAAGGTCTACTCGAGTTGACTTGATCGACTAGTCCTCATTTGTTTGTTAGTATAGCAAAACAACTCTCGCACACACACACACACGGTTCTGTTATTGGTGTGACATGCTGGTACTTTCCAGACACCTGCCACAGAAAGCACCACTTACAACAATAACCCGCCAAACACACTTAACCACAGATATGAGAGAGAGAGAGAGAGAGAGAGAGAGAGAGAGGCCTGTGCCCCCTTCTTTGCCTGTAATTCACAACCAAAACACACACACACACACACACCCACACACACCCCCACCCACCCACAGGTTCACACTGAACAGCAGGAGCCGAGTGGATTCAACTTCAATTTAATGATTTATTTTATTTTATTTTGTTTGTTTCACTATCAGGACTCTGAAAGTACAGAATGACTTTGACGAGCTCGAAATGATTAGAAGAAAAAGTACAGATGGTAAGATATGTTCACTTCAGCTGATAACGATTACTCATGCACAATAACATCGAGAACGTGGTGGGAGTTGTGTTTTTTTTTTCATTTTCTAAATCAGTTTGGCTTTTATGTTGTGTGAAAAAGGAGCGTAAACAATCCGACTAGCGCAGCACAAAATAAAAATCCCACAAAAAAACTAAAATAGGCGAGTCGCTCGTCTACGCGCCGCCGTTCGCGCTACTACAGACGTACAGAAATGTAAATTGGTATTAGGCAAAGTTAAGAGGTGAGGAAGTGGCTTCAACCAAGCAGAAACATGTGGCAATGTTGTGTCCACAAACTGCTGCAATACACATTCAAGAAAAAAAAATTGTAATTCACCCAAACAAACAAAAAAATTTGAAGAAAAAGATTTTTTTTATCTGGAAAATTATTTAAAACGGGTCTTTTAAATAAATTTTCCAGATAAAAAAAAAATCTAAAACCAACGAAAAGCAAAACAACAAACAGAACTAAAATATAACCATTAATTAAAATCTTAAAGTTGGCGGAGTGTTACGTTGAAATGTAAAGAAAACTGAGATTAAGTCTGTGGTGAAGGGACGGGTCAAGCAAAGTGAAGTGTGAAGGGCCTGAGAGTGAGATAGGTGAGAAAAAACACACACACACACACACGTGTATGTGCGTCCCGATCAGCCTGGAGTACCCTGTTCCGAAGTACACAGGGAGCGAAAAACTTTATTATTAAAAACGTTACATGTAGGCGGCACGGTGGTGTAGTGGTTAGCACTGTCGCCTTGTACCTCCAGGGTCCGGGTTCGATTCCCCGGCCAGGCTCGATTCCCGTCTCTGTGTGCATGGAGTTTGCATGTTCTCCCCGTGCTTGGTGGGTTTCCTCCGGGTACTCCGGTTTCCTCCCACAGTCCAAAGATATGCAGGTTAGGCTAATTGGCGTTCCCAAATTGACCATAGTGTGTGATTGGGTATGTGAGTGTGTGTATGTGTGTGTGCCCTGCGATGGATTGGCACCCTGTCCAGGGTGTACCCCGCCTAGTGCCCGAAGTCTCCTGGGATAGGCTCCAGGTCCCCCGCGACCCTGAACGCAGGATTAAGCGGTATAGAAAATGAATGAATGAATGAACGTTACATGTTTTATAAACGTTACCACTTTTTGTTTCAATAAAGATTCAAAGCTTAAAACCTGTAGTGTGAAATTTCCACAGCTACAGCGTCGCCGGGTATCCGAGGTGATTATGTTACCATGGTAACGCGTGGATTAAGTGATGCTTGCGCCGGTGACTGTGCAGGGTGTTCCGAATGGGTGGAGTTTTGTACAGGGAAGTTCCCTTCTCCAAAGGGAGTAGGGAGCATCCTGTGAAGTACACTTCGGAATGGAACGCAGCTACAGTGACACAGCGCACGTGGACTTAATTTGAAAAGGTTAATTGAGGAGACCTGGGAACAAAACCCCCAACTCACAGCAACACACAGTCAGTCAGTCAGTCAGTCAGTCAGTCAGTCAGTCCCTCTCCACATTCCCTACAGGTGTGAAACCTCTTATCCTGCAGTTTTTTGCATTCTGTGCAGGATTTAGTAGAGACATAACACCATGGAGTCACAAGAATATCATCATCAAGGACGGTAGCAAGAAGAAAAGAGGGCGGCTTTCAGTTTGGTTTTTAAAGCATCCGGTGCTGAGAGGAATCATAATTTAAAAAATATTAAATAATTTATACATCTTCTCTAAATGTTTTGATTGTTTTTATATTTTAAATTATAACTAGTGTTGGAAATCGGTGATATTGGAAATATTTATTGGGCGGCTGGAACAGATTATCTCGGGTTCTGAACTCAAAAACAATCTTCTTCAGCACAGCAAAAACAAAACAACTGCTGTTTCAGAAGGAGCTGTACGAGTACACTCACATGATCAGTAACGCTCTCTTCAACAGAACGAACAGTTGAGTCACTGAAATATAAATTAATTTGTCAAAATGGCAAGATTCCTTGTAGCTAGCTGCAACATTCCTGTGCGACACACACACACATCTCCAAGCTGCCACTTTAGGACGCGGGTTAGGTTTGAGAACTGAAACAAACCACACTCGGGACGGCAAAGTTGAAGATGAGAATGAAATAATGTCTGGCCTCCGAGTTATCCTCAACACAACACATCCAGTCTGTTTTAGGTTTAACAGGTGAATATTGATTAGTCTCATGTGATAAAGCTCAGACCTCTATATTACAGCGTAACTCATTTGAAGGTAAGATGTTTACGCCTTGATGTCAGCGTGATGCAACAGGAAAAAACCTGACTGAGTTTGTGAGCCACAGGAAGCTTTAAAAGAATCACGAGCAACAATAGAAAGCACAGATCACTTTTTTTTTCTTCATTTTATTCAGACGTCAAACTCGACCAAAGTGAAATATGCAGATTTTTTGGTTATTACGTAAAGTTTTATAATGATACATTCACTACATATTTGAGATTCTAACACAGATGTTCAATTTTCTTACAGAGAAATGAGTACAAATTAATATAATTTTCCAGTTTCTCCCATTAAAACCAGCTGAATCAGTGTGTTATAGCAGTCAGTTAGAGAGCGTGTAAAAACTGTATCACCTGTAAAACATACTGCATGGATGGAATATTTATTTTTGTATAGCATATAATTATGAATAAAGATTATTGATGATGTCGATCATGTTAAACTGAGTAATAACTTTGGGGCTGCTATTAATCAGATTATGAATTGCACAATTATTCAACAGCTCTTATTAAGCTTTAAACGCTTTATCAGTTTTTAAATTTAGCTTGAGGTTGTTTTGTGCATGTGGCAACTAAGTCTTTTAACAAACTTTCTAAAAACCAAGAAAAGAAAAGTAGGAATAATAAAAACATAACTGTTAGTTGCAAAACAACAATGATTGGGCCCAAGCACCTGCTCTATCGCCACTCGGGAGCACCAGAGGGACACAGTGGGAACATGAATCTAAAGGAGAAATATCAAAACTATTACAACATAATATACAAGTATATAATTATATACAACAAAAATCCCTTCGCAATTAAAAAATAAATAAAAAATCTTGTGACCATATTGACTCGACCCATATTAGCTGCTCACGCGTCCTAATATCAGCACATTCCAACCTGGGTGCTCATGTTCATGAAGGACACATGATGATGTCATAGTGCTTGGGCCCTAATTAAAGCTTAATGATGAAAGATGATAATTATAGGATTTACAGTAAGTTGAAATGCTAAGAAAACTTAGATTAAGTATGTGGTGTTTAAGGGGCGTGGTTAAGTGACAGGGGCGTGGTCAGGCAAAGTAAAGCATGAATAGTTTGCACACCTCCACAACAGAACGTTTACAGTTCGTGCGAGAATCAACTAATTTAGCCGACATGACAAATAATCGAACCACCCCAATATAATGTGTGTGTAGACTTACCGCGGAACATAAGATCAGGATTAATTAGTCTTAACCACTATAGCAAGCTGCTGTAAAATGCTAAAGCGCTTTAATTTTTTTCTTAAAAAAAAAAATAAATAAATAAATAACATTATGATTTACACTATTCGTATTGCAAAACACATTTTCCCGTAGGAAATAATATACAAGCAGATAATCTACTCCAGACACCCAAATATACTGCCATTGTTACCAATTTCCAAGACTACAATCATATCTTTACATATAAAAACAAATAAAGATTTAGAAGACACATAAAAGGTAGAAAAGACAAATAATGAAGAGACAAATAGTTTTTATTTATTCAAAACTGATAACTATAAATTTAAATCAACACAACAGATCCTGTAACAGGGCACTGGAGCCTATCAGGGCGCGCACACACACACACACACTACAAGCAATTTAGGAACGCCAATTAGCCTAACCTGCATATCTTTGGACTGTGGGAGGAAACCGGAGTACCCGGAGGAAACCCACCAAGCACGGGGAGAACATGCAAACTCCATGCACACAGAGACGGGAATCGAGCCTGGCCGGGGAATCGAACCCAGACCCTTATGAAACAAAAATTAAATAAAAAAATACTATTTGTCACACACACACATGCACACACACGCACTCGCTCCGCGACCGGCACTAGGACCCGGAAGTAATGCGGGCGAGAACCCGGAAGTATAAGAGGAGTAAACAAACTATTGCATACAGCTTAGTCACTGAGTTCGCCATGTCGGTTCAGATTGTTTACTTTCTGATTCAAGTGTGTGTTTATAGGATGCAGGTTAAATGTGTGTTTTTCCCTTGCTCCCCTTCTGTGAGAGTCCTTAAACTAATTCGCGTGGTTATCCTGCCTACTCGCTTGCTTCCGCGTTTCGGTTTACCGTCTATAAAGGGCTAACGGCTAATCGCGGCTAACGGCTAATCGCTAAGTCTTCTGATCATCCGGGGTTAGTTCGCGACAGAATGACGTATAAAGATATAAATTATATATAAAGATATAAGCGGGTATAAACATAGTAAGGGCCCATCTGATTGGTCAAATTTGGACACACAAATGCTTGGCACATAAAGTATTTATCGCAACTCCTTGTGATATGGTTATCGCGCATGCCATTATCCTGATAACGATATTTTTTCGATATATCGTGCAGCCCTAGTGCTAACCACTACACCACCGTGCTGCCTAGTTTGAAATAATAATAACAACAACAATAATAATTATCTAAACCAAAAAGCATGCGCACGGCTTCAGTCATCAGCAGTGAAAGAATAACAAAGCTGTTTACTTAATTTCAATTTATACATGACTGTTTCATCATTAACAATTCACATCAGACAAACAAACATGATAAAAATTCAGTTCTTAAAAACATTCTCTGTGATGCACAAACATCATTCCACGCATAAGTATCACTCTCCATCCATTTCAGAGCTGTCCGGACTGTTTGTTTAACCTTCAACAAACCATGAAATTCCCCAAATTCACCAGACTTACATTAGAATGATGAATAAGGACAGAATGCAATATTATAGAGTTACATAAAATAAATAAAAAAAACCTTATTGAGATCTCTCTCTCTCTCTCATGTTCACACAGACAACAAACAAACAAAAAACTATCCAGTGAGAGAGAGTCTATAAAACATTTACCAGGACTACAATTTAATGAATTTTATATAAAAGAAAGGTTTGTCTGTTCATTCGTCAGAACTCGATCCTTTAGCGATATCCGATATAGGCTGGACAGAATTTGGTAAAACGTTTGCAGTACTTTGTCATCTGCCTGAAGTTTAACCTGCACCAAAAGTGCAATCAAAATGTTGAGTAAAAGTGATGTTGATGAACAATTATGTGCCGGATTTAATAATCTACTGTAAAATAATCTACTAATGCGCTACTTGCTCAATGTAAACAAACACCTGCACCAATAGATATTAATTAGAAAAGATAAACTGAATATTTTTTACTGGGATTAGTTGACATTTTCACTTTAAATAACAGCACTGAAGTGGTATAAGTGAATTTTAACATGCTGGAATCGTTAAGACAAAAGTTCATCTTTATCTGATCTACTTTTTCCATTTCTCATGTGTGATTCTTCGATTACAGAACAGGGAGTGTGTTTGGCTGAAGATGAAAGGTGTACAAATTATGAAGTACTTAAAGTACAACTTAAAGTATAAACAAGGCGCAAGATACTCAACCTTACAGAAATGTGATTTCTTTGTATTAATACGTTCTGCCGTACAGAAAGACAAATAATAATAATATCACTGATTACATTAAAGATCAAATTATTCTTAGCTTCAATCTTTTAACTATCTCTCCGAATTCTTTAATTGCACTAGTGCTATACTGTATATAAATACAGTGTGTGTGTGTGTGTGTAGCTTTAACTTTTTGTTAAAACTTTATAAAGTTTGCAGAAATAGTCATAAGGTTAAAACTAAAAATAAGCTGATTATATACATAATAAGGGTTGAATGAGGATTAAACACACACACACTACTGAACCTTTAATGAGATGACATGATGTGTTTACACTGGAGACAAACAAGTGACGTCACTTCGCGCGCGCTTTGTTTACAATCACCGAATCCTTTGATGAAGCCGCTCTGTGAATATTATTAGAATAGAACACTTATACTCGTACAACGGTTATAAAATACACAACTATACTACCGTTCTGTATAAACTATACAACGTTTAAAAACGCCTAAAGGGTTTAAATGATTCAAAACAAACATTGATGGCCGTGCGTGAGTGAACTGCGCATGCGCAGAAACCAATGGAACTTACGGTAACCCAGAACTCCACTAATAAACGCGTTTGTTCTGGATTATTCTGGAACATCAGGGCCGGCGTTACCTCAGACGTGCCTCTGTGAGAGTAAACGGTGTGTCAGGTTTACACTTCACGCCCGGGAACGTGTGTAAAGCGACGAAAAACACACGAAAACAAAACCAAAACACCCCAGCGCCACTCCCCGTGGAGCCGGGGCAGAAACAGCTCACACGTGAACAGCTCCCCCACACGGACAGTGTAAAGACAGTGCACTCACAGTGTTTCTCCACGCGTGTCTCCTCCACGCTCGCTCTCTCTCTCTCGCTCTCTCAGCGCGTGCTAGTAATGTTTATCGAGAGAGAGCGCGCGCGCTGCGTCGCCTCTCCCAAGCCCCGCCCCTAGGCTTCCGTCTCTGACGTCACGCACGCGCCGTACACCTAAACGCGTTAGCTACATAGAACAGCGCGTCACGATCTCCCCGTATAACACCCCCGCGTCTGGGTCTTAGAATTAAAATAGAGGTAATAAAGATAAAATTCATCTCTGCTTCAGTTTTAAACGTTTATTATTCTTTCTTTCTTTTTTTTTAAACCGATGATAATAACTAAGCCTTCCTGCTAAATGTCATCAATACTGTGCGCTCTAGCGGCATCTGGTGGTCAAAATGATGAAGTGCACCCCCCAGATTCAAGAGTGTATGATAATGTCGCTATACTGTACTACATCCCTGCTGCACCTTTTTCTTCTCTTCCTGCCCTGTAGCTCCATCTCTAACATTCTCCTCCTGATACGCCCCTCATCCCTCTTCAGAACATCTTAATCTGGCCTCTCTATGTTTGTCCCCAGTTTGTCCTTTGGTCAGCAGCGACGTCTAATGTCCAAACTGTACAACATTGCTGGTCTCACTACCGTCCTGTAAACCCTTCCTTTTATTATTGTAGATACCTTTCAGTCACAGATCACTCCTGCTGCTCTTCTTTTCAATATTTATAAAATCGAAGGTTATGGTTGGGGTTTTTGAGCAAATACTGTGGATTAAACTTGAAGAAATGCACAGAATTAGCTGTGTCTTAGACTTAGACCTGTGCAATACTATACTATTATTCTTGCACCTTATACATCACTATACTACAATATTTGGCTTATTTATTACTATTGCCTTTGACAGCAATTTAAACAGTTCTCATCGTGCTGATGTCATAGTGCTTGGGCCCTAAATAATAATCCTTGGAAGAATAAGAAGGCCCTCACACACTATGACGACATAGGGCTGATGTCATAGTGCATGGGTCCTAATAATTCTTAGAACAAGATGGCCCTTCACACACAATGAATTAGCATTTCAGACATCAGCACTATCATATCAATGATGATGTAATATCTATGACGTCAAAAATAATAATCCATAGAAAAACAAGAGGGTCCTCACACAGGCATCCTAATATCAGCAGATTCCAACCTGTCTGCCAAATCATGTGACTTTTTGAGCATGTTAAGTCCCTCAGAAAGCCCCGGAATGCTGGAAAAAACAAGAGAGCCCTTCACACATAATGATATCAGCACGTTCAGGAATCAGAACTATATGACATCAGCACCATCAATCAGCAATGATGATGACAGTTATATCTATTAGGTCATCAAGCTTATGTCATAGTGCTTGGGCCCTAATAATCCCTTGAAAAACAAGAGGACCCTTCTCATACAATGACATCAGCACTTTCAGAAATCAGAACTATATGACATCAGCGCTATCATAACCACGACCTCATCATGGTGATGTCATAGTGCTTGAGCTCTAATAAGCTGCACGTCTTTGGACTGTAGGAGAAAGGCCGAGTACCTGAAGGAAGCCATCAAACAAAATGTTGGCTTATCAAACAAAGCCATCAAACAAAATGGTTTAAACAAAATGACACCAATTTGAATTTGAAACTGGAAGCTCAGGGTAATTTTTAATGGATATATTTCTTTAATTTTTAATGCACATTCACAAGGTTAAATCCTTATATTTTTGCATCAAATTAAAAATGATTAATTTATCTTTCCACAGGCCAGAGAATGAAACATTTATCAGGTTATGCCTTAGGAGTATGGTTCTGCCAATTTTCACCAACAAAACAAAATAACAAAACAAAACCGCCCCCACACCCTTAAAATAGGGCAGATTTTCTTCTCGCCAATTAATTACCCCATGGCTTTGCTAATTGCCAGTGGAGGCACATCACACCTCATTTTTCTTTAAAAGCAAGTAAAAGCTTGTATTTCATAGGAAGACTGTAAAACACGTGAGTCATTAATAGAGCTGCTCATTTCTGCCGTCTGTCTTTGTCTCTTTCTACACTATGGCCAAACCAACACGGTCGAGTTCTCATGTGAAAATCCTGCTAAAGAAGCCACTGTTGCTGTTGGAGGTGCGAGTCCTAATTACAGCCCAGAACAATGTGTGATTTCAAACGGTGGATTGGAGGAGGGAGACTCAAAGCCGGTTGCCAGCTCGATCTCGGAACGCAGTAACGTGTGAACTGAATCATCTCGACACGCATTCTCAGCCGCTTCTTATGTACAGATGGAGGAAGAGACAAGGACAAGGACTTTGAGAAAGATGCTTCAAAAGTAGATGCAGTCAAACGTTCATGTTAAAGGAAACTTCCTTCCTGAATCACATTAAACATGTTAATACTGAACCGTATGTGATGCGCTCGGTGGTTCTGCTGGTAATTCGTCGGTTGGTGCCACATGCTCATTATTCCCACGAGGAGTTAATGGTTTTCTGCCACTCTGATGTCACAGGAGCGACACCGCTAGTGCTGTTACAACTCATAGGAAGTCATTTGCAGTATCAGTGTTAATAGGCACGTTCTGTCCTAAAAACTAAAAACAAAGGTAGGGCTCATTTGTAACCCATTATTTTCCTATTTTTCAGTCTCACAGTCACAACAAATCCCTGAAGAATCAGTGAATACAGCATGTTTCCTTTGATTAGTGAATCGTTATTTTATATGACTCCTGGAGATAACGATAGGATAAGATATTAACAAGCAAACTGTAATACTGCACTCAGGGACTTACAGTAGTGTAAGAATCCACATGCACAGGGTTTATTTGGACTAAGCACAAAGTCAAAGGTCTAAAAATCAGATCAGGACTAAGCACAAAGTCAGGTTAGATGTGAGTATACTGCATCTGTCAGACAGAAGAGACCATGGGTATACAAGTGGGCAGAGGTGGAAAGAGTAATAAAATTTTGTACTCAAGTACAAGTACTGTTACTTCAGTGAAATTTTACTTAAGTACAAGTAAAGTTACAATTATAAAAATCTACTCAAGTAAAAGTAAAAAGTAGCTCATTAAAAAATGTACTCAGAGTAAAAGTTACCGAGTTACTTTTTTTTAATTTTTTTAACAGCGGGGATGGGATGAGGCATTCTAGCGTAGTTCAAAAAAGATGAGCAGATATAAATCTCAAACTAGTTGTTTTTAACTGAAGGAACACCTTTGCATAATAAAGCTGTTGTCTTTCTTGTGTTTGAAAATCAAAGTGGTCACTTAAATATGGTGTTACGTCCCAGTCTAGGACCATACAGCAAAAGAATGGTTCAGGGTTCTATTTTAAACTGTATGGAAATGGTGGAATATGGCAGAAAGAACTAGATCCAATCATTAACTGATGAAATAATGAGGTTTGTATATACACACACACACACACACACACACACACACCAGGAGGAGGAGGAGGATCAGATTCAGGATGGACCCAGGACAAAATAATAAACAAAATGGTATTTATATTTAGTAGCTAGATTACCTGCAAAAAAAAAAAAAAAAACACAAACAAAAATACAGGTACCTTCCCGGACTCCCTAAACCAAAAACAGTGAAATTATCTACAAATACAAAGACCAACCAAACCAAAGGAACAAAGCAATAATCAATGTCAATTGGAGGCAAAAAGTCAAAACCGGAATACACAACCAAATATCAAAACGCCAAAATCACAACCTCTTTCCTCTTTCCCGCGTCTCTCTCCGGTTTATATATGGTCGCGCTAGTCGATGACGTCACTCAGGGCAGAAGCGACCGTGTGGAAGGTCAGGTAGATGCCGATGTCTGAAAACCTGGAGTGGAGTCTGGAGCGGCGCGCGACCAGGACATGATACACACATGCGAGCGCAACAGAGCATTTATACAAACCATAATATTTTTATTATTTTTTCATTTTCATTCATTTATTTTTTACTCAGTAGCGAATATGATTTAAAATTTAGCGAATTACAATACTTCAAACAAAACGTACTTAAGTAAAAGTAAAATTACAGATTTTTAAAACTACTTTAAAAAGTAGAAATACTCAAAAAAACTACTCAATTACAGTAACGCGAGTAAATGTAATTCGTTACTTTCCACCTCTGCAAGTGGGTTTTAAAAAGTTTCGAGATTCATGTGCCACAGATCAAATTTGCCTTTGCTGTACTTCCTCCTTCAGGTGACTTAAATTCTCAATGCACAGAGACCATGCGCGTGACTGACGACGCACTGATAGAGTTCCTGAATGACTTCAGCGAGATGTTCTTAGGCCTCCTGGGTATTTGGATTTGGCAGGAACATGGCGCATGTTTAAATCACACGTGAGGATCGTCTGGACTGTTCCAGGTGAGACACCGACAATAGCAGCAAGGTTGTGATTTGGTTTCGACATTTTCAGGGGTTGAGCTCGTTGAAGGTCTTCCTGATCTTTCCTGGTCTTCCAGTGAAGTTCTTCCGCTCTTGAAGCATTCAGTACTCAGTCCTTCTGGGCCCCTGGAGAGCCTTGTCCGATTTCTCTCCCTTGTCTTACTTCTTCTTAACTTTCTTCTCAATTCCTTCTCCTTCCTTTCTTTCTCCTTTTTGTCTTCTCATCCCATTTTCCTCTTCCTCCTCCTTTTCCTTTTATTTTTCCATCTTACTTTCTGCTCCAGATATTTCCCCTTCTCTCTTTTTGCTTCTCCTTTTTATTCTGTACATCTTATCCCTCTTTCTCCTCCCCTCGTTCCCCTTTTTTCCCCACTTTTCCTCCTCCTCCTTCTCTCTGCTCCCTCATCCCCCTGTTTTTTCTCCTCCTTACCCTCCTTCACCTCTTTTCCCTCTTCCTTTGAATATCTTTTACTTCCATCTTTTCTTTTTCATCTAACCCCTTCTCTCTTCTCTCTCCTCCTCTCCTTCTTTCTTCACATATTCCCACTCATCCTCCTCTTCCCTTTTCACTTCTTTCTCACCCTCCACGTTCTCTACTCTCTCTTCCACACCATCTCCTCCTCCTCTGTTCTCTCTCCTCCACGTTCTCCTCCTTTTCCTCCCCCTGCTTCTTCTCCAGGTATTTCTTCTCCCCACTTTCCCCTCGTCTTATTTTTCTGCTTTCTCTTCCTCCTCTGACCTCTCTTCTCCACTTTCTTGTCCTTTTCATCTCTTTTTTTCCTCTTATTCTTTCTCCTCTTGTTCTTCTCATCCTCTTTTCCATCTTCCTTATTTCATCTGCTCTGTCTTCATCCATCTCTTTCTCCTCCTTCTTCATCTCTCTTACTCATCCTCCTTTTTCTCCTCCTTACTTTCTTTTCATCCTGTTTTCATCTTTGTTTTCAAAAAAAATAGGAGGAGGGAACGAGGGGAAGAGAAAGAGGGCTTCAGATACCCTCAAGCTGCTTCCAAACCCAATGTGCAGGTGTATTACCAGGTGAAAGATCAGAACTTCCAGGTTGGCCTCATCTGATCTACAGTTCTACAGGGTACATAAATTCATTCATTCATTCATTTTCTATACCGCTTAATCCTGTGTTCAGGGTCGCGGGGGACCTGGAGCCTATCCCAGGAGACTTCGGGCACTAGGCGGGGTACACCCTGGACAGGGTGCCAATCCATCGCAGGGCACACACACATACACACTCACACACCCAATCACACACTACGGGCAATTTAGGAACACCAATTAGCCTAACCTGCATATCTTTGGACTGTGGGAGGAAACCGGAGTACCCGGAGGAAACCCACCAAGCACGGGGAGAACATGCAAACTCCATGCACACAGAGACAGGAATCGAGCCTGGCCGGGGAATCGAACCCAGACCCTGGAGGTGCAAGGCGACAGTGCTAACCACTACACCACCGCGCCGCCTAGGGTACATAAATTTTAGAACAAATCACATTGAATTTGAAATGAAACACTTGAGATGCCACTTTGCCAGGCCTTTACTGCACCTGCCTTCAGCATGTTTGACAGATGATGTGGTGCTTTGGGTCATGAGCTGTTCCTTTCTTTCTCCACACAGTTTTTTCCCCCATCATTCTGGTACAAGTTAATTTTGGTTTCATCAGTCCAAAGTTTTCTGGCTGGAGTAAAATCTGCCCTTTTCTGTTTATGAGCGTTAAATGTGGTTTGCACCTTGTTGTGAAGCATCTTTATTTACTCCATGAACTTGACTGTAGTCTTTGCCAGTGACACGCCTTCGTCCTCAAGAGTGTCAGCTAGATGTTCTTCTCCATGGACAGAATTGTGTGGTCTTCCAGGCCTTTTGCTGTTCCTGAGCTCACCCAGTAATTATTTGAATTCTAAGAATGATGGTTTCATTTTCTTCCACAGACACCTCTCTGGACCTCACGGAAAGAGGTTGAGTGAACAGTAACATAGCACTCAGAACCACCTCCAGGCCATTTATCTGCTTAGTTAGCTATGGAGTGAGAATGTTAAATGCCAGACCTGACTAGCTATGCATCTGCTTGTCAGCTTGTTGATCCATTATTTATAAGTCCACAAAATGGTGTGTATGAAAATGGATGTTATTCCTGAAATTAATACCTAACACCAAACTTTTGTCAAAATCCTGGAAATCTTGACTTTCCTCACCTCTTAAGTGTTTCATTTCAAATCCAATGCGTGGTGTATAGAGAAGAAATGACAAAAGAAACTATCTTTGCTCCAGTATTTATGGACCTGTCTGCATGGTACAGTATATCAAATCTGTGCATCATGTTCTCGAGCCTATCATGCACAGAGTTTAACAATTATACAGAGTTTAACATTTATACAGAGAACCACAGAAAAGTAAGACAGCATTACATCGGCTACAGATGATCCAAAACTCTGCTTCTCAACTATTACGCATGAAAGAGAACATATCTCTCCAGTTCTGGCTTCTCTTCATTGGCTCCCGGTACAGTACCGAATTCCATCCATCCATCCATCCATCCATTTTCTTCCGCTTATCCGAGGTCGGGTTGCCGGGGGCAGCATCTTCAGCAGGGATGCCCAGACTTCCCTCTCCCTGGCCACTTCTTCCAGCTCTTCCGGGGGGATACCAAGGCGTTCCCAGGCCAGCCGAGAGACATAGTCCCTCCAGCGTGTCCTGGGTCTTCCCCGGGGTCTCTTTCCGGTGGGGCGTGTCCGGAACACCTCACAAGGTAGGCGTCCAGGGGGCATCCTAAATAGATGCCCAAGCCACCTCATCTGGCTCCTCTCGATGCGGAAGAGCAGCGGCTCTACTCTGAGCCCATCCCGGATGACTGAGCTTCTCACCCTATCTCTAATGCCTCATTTCCACTACACTGGTGCTGGTGCCCGGTGCCGGTGCCGGTGCCCGGCCGGTGCTGAACTGGGAACCACCCGAGAACCGGCCCGCGTTTACACTAGACAGGAGCTCAGCGGGAGCTGCATGATAATACGTCACAGGCCACGCCCACTAAACAGAAACCAACATGGCCGAAGTCAGTTATTCTTCAGACTATTAAAATGTATTTCAGTATCTCCAAAGGCAGCTTATTCGACGTGTTATAACCGCTGAAACAGAGCGACATAGACAACGATTACGTGCAAGACGACTGGTAAGTTCTGACACCCCGTTAACTTACAATGTGTGTTTTTTTTTTTTACCGAGATTAGCATTAGCTCAAATGCTAATGGTAATGCTATCTAACTATACTGTTGTTTTTCTTTTTCAACACGTAATTTATGCAGTAAATAACATTTAACATTTACATTTTCAGATCGCCTCAAAACTTTGTGTGCGCCGTAAATCGCCCGTGATGTGGATGTTGCCATCACGGCAAGGAGCTGATGTAAAAGCGGCATTAATGGACTACAACAGACAGGACCAATACATCTGTAGTGTTTTATTGAAATGCAACAGTGCAGACAATTGAAGAACATTTAGCCAAAAGGCAACAAAGTAAAAAAAAATTAAAAAGTGGCAACGAGTACAGTGCAAGCATGTTTTTGTAAATTAAACTGTGATTACAATAATAAATTAAAAAAAATTAAGAAAAAAAAACATTAGCTGTGTGTTGTCTGGTTTTTCTCCATAACATTAACCATTCGTTCCAAAAGGCCCAGCATAGCACCTGATGTCTCATCCATTTTATTAAGAATGGCCTCATTCTCCACCGCTGCCACTTTTACACAGCCCCTTCTTTTTTACTTCTTTTTTTTTAAGTACTTTGCAATTTCTCTTGAATCTCTGCGGATATCCAAATTGCTAAAAGCGCTTTAGCGTTTGGGTCGCCGCCATTTTATTTTTAGAAAAATCTCCCTATAACTCCGCCCACTATTCGTGACGTCACGGGTTCTCGGTTCTAGACCAGCAGCGTTTAGGGGCCGGTTCGGTGCTTATTTTAGGGCACCGGCACCAATTTTTATTCTGTGGAAAAGCGCGGCACCGGTTCCAAAATTGGGAACCGGCACGGAACCGGCACGGGAACCAGAGCAGTGGAAAAGGCCTATAAGGGAGAGCCCAGACACTCTCCGGAGGAAACTCATTTCGGCCGCTTGTATTCGCGATCTTGTTCTTTCGGTCACTACCCACAGCTCATGACCATAGGTGAGGGCAGGAACGTAGATGGACCGGTAAATTGAGAGCTTTGCCTTTTGGCTCAGCTCCTTCTTCACCACAATACAGAGCCCGGATCACTGCAGACGCTGCTCCGATCCGCCTGTTGATCTCCCGTTCCATTTTACCCTCACTCGTGAACAAGACCCCGAGATACTTAAACTCCTCCACTTGGGGCAGGATCTCACTCCCAACCCTGAGAGGGCACTCCACCCTTTTCCGGCTGAGGACCATGGCCTCAGATTTGGAGGTGCTGATTCTCATCCCAGCTGCTTTACACTTGGCTGCGAACCGATCCAGTGAGAGCTGTAGGTCGCAGGGTGATGAGGCCAACAGAACAACGTCATCTGCAAAAAGCAGTGACCCAATCCTGAGCCTACCAAACTGGACCCCCTCAACGCCCTGGCTGCGCCTAGAAATCCTGTCCATAAAAATTATGAACAGGATCGGTGACAAAGGGCAGCCCTGTCGGAGTCCTACTCACACCGGAAACAGGTCCGACTTACTACCGGCAATGCGGACCAAGCTCCGACACCAGTTGTACAGTCGAATGCCTTCTCCAAGTCCACAAAGCACATGTAGACTGGTTGGGAAAACTCCCATGACCCCTCCAGGACCCTGCTAAGGGTGTAGAGCTGGTCCACTGTTCCGCGACCCGGACGAAAACCACACTGCTCCTCCTGAGCAGTCCGACGGACCCTCCTTTCCAGGACCCCTGAATAGACTTTCCCGGGGAGGCTGAGGAGTGTGATCCCTCTGTAGTTGGAACACACTCTCCGGTCCCCCTTCTTGAAGAGGGGGACCACCACCCCCGTTTGCCAGTCCAGAGGCACTGTCCCCGATGTCCATGCAATGTTGCAGAGACGTGTCAACCATTACAGCCCTACAACACCCAGAGCCTTGAGGAACTCCGGGCGGATCTCATCCACCCCCGGGGCCCCGCCACCACGGAGCTTTTTGACCACCTCGGCGACCTTGGCCCCAGAGATGGAAGAGTCCACCTCCATGTCCCCAGACCCTGCTTCCTCATCGGAAGGCATGTTGGTGGAATTAAGGAGGTCTTCGAAGTACTCCCCCCACCGACCCACAACGTCCCGTGTCGAGGTCAGCAGTGCACCATCCCCACTATACACTGTGTTGACCGTGCACTGCTTTCCCCTCCTGAGACGCTGGATGGTGGACCAGAATCTCTTCGAAGCCGTCTGGAAGTCATTCTCCATGGCCTCCCCAAACTCCTCCCACGCCCGGGTTTTTGCCTCAGTAACCACCGAAGCTGCATTCCGCTTGGCCTGCCAGTACCTATCAGCTGCCTCCGGAGTGCCACCAGCCAAAAAGGCCCGGTAAGACTCCTTCTTCAGCTTGATGGCATCCCTCACCGCCGGTGTCCACCAACGGGTTCTTGGGTTGCCACCGCGACAGGCACCGACCACCTTACGGCCACAGCTCCGGTCGGCCGCCTCGACAATGGAGGCGCAGAACATAGTCCATTCGGACTCAATGTCCCCCATCTCTCCCAGGATGTGGTTGAAGCTTTGCCGGAGGTGGGAGTTGAAGCTCGTCCTGACAGGGGACTCTGCCAGACGTTCCCAGCAGACCCTCACAATACGTTTGGGTCTACCAGGCCTGACCGACATCCTACCCCGCCGACGAAGCCAACTCACCACCAGGTGGTGATCAGTTGACAGCTCCGCCCCTCTCTTCACCCGAGTGTCCAAGACATGTGGCCACAAGTCCGATGACACGACCACAAAGTCGATCATCGAACTGCGGCCTAGGGTGTCCTGGTGCTAGTTGCACATATGGACACCCTTATGCCTGTTCGTTATGGACAATCCGTGACGAGCACAGAAGTCCAATAACAAAACACCACTCTGGTTCAGATGGGGTAGGCCGTTCATCCCAATCACGCCCTTCCAGGTCTCACTGTCATTGCCCACGTGAGCATTGAAGTCCCCCAACAGAACGATGGCGTCCCCAGGAGGGACGTTCTCTAGCGCCCCCTCCAGAGACCCCAAAAAGGACGGGTACTCCAAACTGCTGTTCGGCGCATAAGCACAAACAACAGTAAGGATCCATCCCCCCACCCGAAGGCGGAGGGAGGCCACCCTCTCGTCCACTGTGGTGAACCCCAATGTACAGGCCCCGAGCCGGGGGGCAATAAGTATGCCCACACCTGCTCGGCGCCTCTCACCGGTGGCAACTCCAGAGTAGAAGAGAGTCCAGCCCCTCTCAAGAAGACTGGTTCCAGAGTCCAAGCTGTGCATCGAGGTGAGTCTAACTATATCTAGCCGGAACTTCTCAACCTCACGCACTAGCTCAGGCTCCTTCCCCGCCAGAGAGGTGACATTCCACGTCCCTAGAGCCAGCTTCTGCAGCCGAGGATCAGACCGTCAAGGCCCCTGTCTTTGGCCACCGCCCAGCTCACACTGCACCCAACCTCTTTGGCCCCTCCTACAGGTGGTGAGCCCATGGGAAGGGGGACACATGTTGCCTCTTCGGGCTGTGCCCGGCCGGGCCCCATGGGTGCAGGCCCGACCACCAGGTGCTCACCATCGGGCCCCACTTCCGGGCCTGGCTCCAGAGGGAGGCCCCGGTGACCCACGTCCGGGCGAGGGAAAACGTTTTCCAATGATTGTACTCATCATAAGAGGTCTTCTGAACCACTCTTTGTCTGTTCCCTCACCTAGGACCAGATTGCCATGGGTGACCCTGCCAGGGGCATGAAGCCATAACTCCCAGGATAGGGAGTTACTCACAACATAGCTCCCAGGATCATTGGAAAACGCAAACCCCTCCACCACGATAAGGTGGTGGTTCAAGGAGGGGCAGTACTGAATTAATTTTAAAATTCTCTTGATCACGTTTAAATGTTTACATGGCCTTGCCCCTCCCTACCTCTGGGATCTGCTCCAGCCCTATGCCCCACCCCGGTCTCTCAGATCATCAGATAAACGTTTGCTGATGGTACCCAAGACCAAATGCAAGCTCAGGGGTGTTTGCGCATTCTCTGTGGCGGCTCCCAAATCATGGAATGACCTACCATTGACCATTCGTGAGGTCACATCATTGAGGGTGTTTAAGTCCAATCTTAAAACTCACATGTTTTCTCTGGCATTTAAACCAACATGAGATGTTGATTTTACGTATTGTTTTGATTAGATATGCGTGACATGTGATTTTAATTATGTTCCTCTTTTATTATTTTTTTAATTTTTAATTTTTATTATTATCTTGTTTTAATTTTTATTTTATTTTATTAGATTACTATATTATTTTATTATTTATGTGAATCCCTTGGGGCATTCTTGTTGTTATCTTGTGCTATACAAATAAAGATGAGTTAAGTTGAGAGTTGAGTAAGTCACTAGCTGGCCATTATGAGTTCTTTAGATAAAAAGAAAACACATACACGGGTCCATCAATCCATCTACTGTAGGAACCTCTGTAGTCCATCTAGGGACTGTAAGTGAGTGGTGACCATTCTATTTATTCCCATTTTTACAACTGTGGTAGGACCTACGGTCAACACCAGTTTGGTCAATTTGGAAACACCAGTTAGCCTAATCTGCATTTCTTTCAATTCTGGGAGGATACCCCTGGTGTTGACAAAAAGCGCTATACAAATAAAATTTTATTGAATTGAACACATCTTCTCACGCATCCCACTCTCCCCTTTACCCCTCTTTCTCACTCTCCTCAATCTCTATTCCTCAATTTTTACTTCCACACCTGGTCGTTCATGAACAATTCGTTCTTTAAAGTGACTCAGAAGAACGAGAGTGATACGTTAATTTTCTACTGGGCGTGCATGCGCAGATCATCGCAAAACACCCATAGGTTATAGAAACAGAATTGAGCGATTCTTTCTCAATGACTCTTCTACTCCGAGTCGTTTATTCTTTTGTTATGTGACTCCCATAGACGCTATACAGTACATAGGAAACAGAATTGAACAGTTCCAACGAATCTTCAAGTCCCAAGTCATTCGCTCTATTGTCATGTGACTCCGATAGACGCTATGCGGTGCAATAGATTAAAAAGAACGAACGACTCAGACTAGAAGATATAAGAGGTGAGCTACTCATTCTGTTTATTATAATATGTCCTTAGTTGCATTGTAATATTTTCGTTACTGGAACTAGAGCCAAAATTTGTGTATGTAGACGTATTGGGTGTTTTTTATTGAAAATGCCACATTTTAGTTTATTTCTTATCAAAAGAACGAAATGAACTAAATAACTCAAAAAAAAGATTCGTTCATTTTGACGAATGAGATTCAAAGAACCGAGTCACTAAAATGATTCAAACTTCCCATCAGTAAGCTTCCCATTCCCATCATTAAGCCACCGTGCCGTTTTATACACGAGTAACAACACCAATAATGTTTCAAAACATATGAATTCAATTTATTTTTATTGTACAATATAATATCACAATGTTGGTTTGTTTCCACTCTCATGCACTCCCTATATTCTCTGATTAGTTGTCTGCACTTGCTCTTGTCTAGCCGAGGTTCTTGTGGTCCTGAGTTTATAACATTGTTGTATCTGAACTGGTGTGTGACTGAAAGGCTGAAAGATTTCCTCCTGAAACGGCCCTGACTGAATCACTACAGTAGTGCAGTTTCGTCAGGGAAGCTGCACCAATTAAATTATCTACATTACAGCATTTGGCAAATTATAACTAGTAACAGATCTTATTTAGTGTATCACAAGTAATAGAGTCAGGAAAAATGCTTTTCTGGCTGGTGCAGATGATTTGTATAGTTTTACTCATTGTGGTACAAGTCCAGCAGGGGGCAGTATAACATTTACTCTTGACTCATCCACAAGCTATAGAGCATTTTCTAGGAAATGTCCACTTAGACCCTGTTTTTGGTCCATTACATTCAAAACAACTCACACACAGAGAGAGAGAGAGTGCGGTGACATTTCCCTGGTTATTGTCAGAATTATCCAAACAGAGAGCCGTATGTTTATATTTATATAATAATATTCATATTTATTCATGTTCTGCAGATTTTCCCGCAGAATTTTTTTCTTCATTTATCCATCCATCTTCAACCGCTTATCCAAAATCAGGTTGTAGGGGTAACAGTTCCAGCAGGGAACCCCAAACTTCCCTTTCTCCAGCCACCTCAACCAACTCTGTCTGGGGGATCCTGAGATGTTCCCCTGGCCAGTGTGGAGATACAATCTCTCCACCTAGTCCTCAGTGAAAAGACAACATCTCCATAGGAACGCCGTCCTGCTCTCATCCTTACCAGATGCCCAAACCCTCTCAAACGACTCCTTTCCACACAAATGAACACCTTAACTTAGTCATACTCAAATCCATCCCATCTTAGGATTCCATCTTTTATGGCCAAACTGTAAAAATTGCACTTAAGTGTACGCAACATGTCCGTACTGTATGGTGTAGAAATATCTATATGGTGACGTGAAACCAGTGTGTGTGATGCTGCAGTACGAACATGTCATTTTCCCAGAGCTCCACTGGACGCAGTGATTTCTCAGCTAATCCTTGACAGACAGCTTCATGGCAGACCTCTGGTGCTGGTGATGGCAAAAGGACACGTCACTTAGAAGGAAACAGCTGCTGCATCACAGCATACTTCAGTACACTTTGATTTGTCTGTTTTTGTGTTAAAATATTGCACATGTAAAATCTGCATGGCTGAGCTGAGAAACATCATTTCCCTTGTTTTTTCCCGGCTTTGTTTATTATTTTTCCTGGTTTGACCCTCTGTTTTTGGCCCTGTCTGAGTTGTCTCACTGTATCTTGACCTCTTTGATGTTTTTTTAAAGCCTCCCCCCCCCAAAAAAAAGAAAGAAAATGCTGATGTGTAGTATGTTTTAAACTCCAGTGGAATAAGGAACGGTACGAACTCCGGCGTGAACAGAGATCCCTGGTTCAGCTTCACAAGCCTGATTTATTTATGAGCTGTGGGGAAGAGAATAAAAGAGCACATAGCGCTCAGTAGAAGTTTTTCAGTGTGGGTTACCATGTGTTGTGTGTGAGCTGCCACAGAGTGTTCAGTTGATGAGATTCTTATTCTTCCTTGCTAAGCAATCAGTCACAGTATTTCTACTTTACTGTAACTCCAGCGCCTGTGTATTGTCTTTATGTCTTATGACTGGAGCTGTGTGATTTAATCAAGTATGCATTTAATCCAACTTTTAATGAACTACTGTATATGGTACCTTAGCATACGAATAGAATCTGTTCCGGAGTCGAGCTCTTAAGCTGAAATTTCGTATTGTGAAACACAATCTCCCATAGGAAATAATGTAAATGCAAATAATCCGTTCCAGCCATCAAAAACATTACCAATATTAACGATTTCCAACACTACAATCATATTTTTGCATATAAAGACAATCAAAATATTTAGAAAATATATATAAGAGAAGTAAAATATGAATTAAATAGACATTAAACCTCAGTTAACCTTAATTAATGATTCCTCTTGGCACTGGCTGCTTTAAAAACCAAACTAAAATCGGCTCCCTTTTCTTCTTGCTGATGTCCTTGAGAACATCGTTGTCTTCACTAAATCTTGCACAAAATACAAGAAAAAAATAACCGCTCTAAAATGCAAACCTGCTTCACTTTCCACTGATCCTTGGGTCCTGGACGTACACGCAACTTAGCCAGTGTTTAGTTCAGCTTGGTTCAGCTGCTTTTGTGCTGGAAATGTTTTGTATGCCGAAGCAAATTTCTTGCATAATTACAGTTCTCAAGGTCAAAATCCATGGGGGATTTTCCCGTTAAGTGTTCGTATGCTGATGTACCACTGTAATTAATTAATTCAATCAATTGCCAATTTTCATTTTGGAATTTATTTATGAATTCTCTGCGACAAATTGACAAATTCCTTAAAATCCACTACTTTTTTCTCCGCTTTAAAATTTATGTGTGGTTTGTGCCATACCCACCACCCACCCCATCACATACCAGCCACATACCAGACATACCAGCCACAGTGGCAACCACCGGTTCTGAAAAATGCAGTTTCTAAAAGGACCACAAGGAGTTCTCCCCAAAAGTGTGTTAACCCCCATGTTAAAGGCTACATGATAACACGACCAGGTTGAAGTGACTCAAATCAGATTTTTTTTTACTCCAACGTGTCAGATTTTTTATGATTTTTAAAAACACAGTTGAAAAGCACAAAGGTGATGTTTTTTTACATCGTTTCTGAGCGGAGTCACTTTTGTACGTAGTCCTAGATCACATTTATACTGTTTCATGTAACTTGAATGAGAACGGATTGATCATGATCATGATCATGATTAGAGTCATCTCTAAGATTCTGGAAAAGATAGTAGCGGAGTAGCGGAGCAGCTATGCTCATATCTACATAGAAATGGCATACATGAACTGTATCAGTCAGGATTTAGGCCTCATCACAGCACAGAAACAGCACTCGTTAAAGTAGTAAATGACCTCCTATTGGCCTCTGATCAGGGTTGTGTAACTATGCTTTTGACTATGCTTATGCAGCTTTTGACACCATTGATCATGCTATTCTTCTTCACAGATTAGAAAATGTAGTCGGAATTAAGGGTACAGCCCTCTCCTGGCTCAGATCCTATTTGACCGATCGTTATCAGTATGTAGACTTAAATGGTGATTATTCTGCATGTTCTCTAGTGGAGTTTGGCGTTCCGCAGGGTTCAGTTTTAGGACCACTGCTTTTTTCCCTTTACATGCTTCTTCTGGGCAACATAATCCGTAAGCGTGGTATTAGTTTTCATTGTTATGCTGACGACACATAGTTATATTAACTTCCTTCTGCTTAATCCGGATAAGACAGAAGTTCTAGTCATAGGACCGCATACAGCTAGAAGTAAAATCTTAGATCACACTGTAACTTTAGATTTCTGTTCCATCAAGTGCAACAGTAAAAGACCTCGGCGTGATTATAGATTACAGTCTTTCATTTGAAGCTCATGTAGATAATATTACCAGGATAGCATTCTTTCACCTCAGAAATATTGCCAAGATAAGAAATATATTGTCGCTAAACGGTGCAGAAAAACTAGTTCATGCTTTTATCACTTCTATGTTGGACTATTGTAATGCCTTACTGTCTGGTTGTTCAGCTAGGTGCATAAACAAGCTTCAGCTAGTCCAGAATGCATCAGCGAGAGTCCTCACTAGAACCAGAAGATATGAGCACATCACCCCTATCCTATCTTCACTACACTGGCTCCTTGTGAAATTTCGCATTGATTTTAAAATACTAGTCTTGACATATAAAGCATTAAATGGTCTCGCGCCGCAGTATCTGAGCGAACTGCTAGTGTCTTACGATCTGCCACTCCTACTTCGATCAAAGGATGCAGGCTGCTTGTCAGTACCACATATTATGAAAACTACAGCTGGGGGCGGAGCCTTTTCTTACAAAGCCCCAAAATTATGGAATAGTCTTCCAAATAGTGTTCGGGACTCAGACACAGTCTCAGTGTTTATGTCTAGGCTAAAAAAACTATTTATTTAGCCAAGCATTTTTATAAATAGATTTGCCATAAGGTAAAGGAGAAGATCTGGGGGACTCATGGACGTAGAGTATTATGGTGAACTGGTATGTTTAGATGCTGTCTTCCTCACTCTCATTTGATCACTCAGGTTTGTTGACGGTGAGGTGATTGTTTGCTTTACATCTCAGTTCCCCCTCATGTTTATGTTTCCTTCTGGCTCTCCCTTTTAGTTATGCTGTCATAGTTAGTCCTGCCGGAGTCCCTGCTTGCACTCTACAGTAAATATACATTCACATTATACATTATGTGACTGTGACCATACCTAACTGCCATCTCTCCTCCTCTTCTCTTTCTCCCCCTCTTTCTCTTTCCTCTCTCCCCCTGTCTCCCCCTTTCACTCTTTCTCTCTCTCTCTCTCTGTCGAGCTACACATGTGGTTCCTGAGCTGCCAGTGATCCAGACTCCCTCTGCCCTCCGGACCTGTCTGATCCATCCTGGTGCCCCGCTTCTGGTTGGAGGTCTCGTCGCATGGATGCCCCGTGTGTCTCTTTGGGATGCGTCTGGTGTCTGGGGATGATTCTATCTACTTAGAAGATGGTTCTGGCCTCGACTGGTGTTGTCAGCTGTTTCTCTGAGGACTTGACAATTCGATAGTTCAGGACTGGAACTTTCTACAAGTCTATCTGAGTCTCCAATAACTACTGGACTCCATTTTAACATCAATTAACATCAACTATTATAGCTGAACCTAACACTTAACACTGTATAAATGCAGATCATTTCCTGCTATCTGTTTCACCCAGATGAGGATGGGTTCCCTGTTGAGTCTGGTTCCTCTCAAGGTTTCTTTCTATTACCATCTCAGGGAGTTTTTCCTTGCCACTGTCGCCCTCGGGCTTGCTCACCAGGGACTATCTGAACATTTTGATTCGTACACATTCACATTCCATACAAACTTAAATAATTCTTTTGATTGTGTAAAGCTGTTTTGAGACAATGTCAATTGTTAAAAGCGCTATACAAATAATACTGAATTGAATTGAATCACGACTTTTTTATCCTCTCAGTTAAAATTACATTAAGTGAGAAAATCATGCCTAATTTTGGACATGGCTGATTTGAGTAACAGATGTATAGCAGGTGTCAGTCCACTAAGCTATCGAGCTTGTTGAGTTGAGCTTCAAAACTCTTTGGAAAACCGTTCAGTGACACTGCAGACCTTTTTTAATACCGTCTATGGGCACATTAGATGGAGCAGAGAAAAGCACGTTTTTGAGGGATTCAGGAAATTCATGGTTTTTATGGATCTATAAATGTTCTTTGTCATTTTAAAACAGAAAGTTACCTTTTATACCCTGATGTAATGACTCTCTCAGGAATCTGGCTAAATTGTCAATGATCTTAACCTGGAGTTACTGTATCTCCAAAACACATGAGTGCTGGAAAACACCTCCGTACCATACCGTATGCTCGTTCCTCTAAAACGATTGCAATTTACATACCCTGCAATCCCTTTTCAAGGGTTTTGTTAATGATCACACGAACAAAACCTGTAGTTGCATACCAAGCACAGACATTAAACTAAAAAAGGAAATTAGATGACCTTAAACAGACCCAGCAAAAACAAGGGCACTTTTTGCGTCACCAGGAGAATTTATGACCGTGATACAGGCAGCTGTTTCTGCAAGTATAACAAGCTTGCCAGACCAGAGCAATATCCAGAGGAATATTGCCTGCAGACAGGAGATGTATGACTGAGAAAAGTAAATTTACACAGAGTAGAAAATGGGAGGAAAAACAAATAGACATCCTGGGTAAGGTGAAACGCTGAACAGAGGGGAACTCTGTTTAGAAGGGAAAAAAAGGGGCCAAGAAATCACTTGAAATATAAATGGAGATGCTGGAGAAAGATGGGGAATGTGTGTGTCTGCTGTCGGGTGGTGACAGAAGCAGAGGTTTGAAATATGATCGAAGAACAGCCACCTCATTATAAAGAAAGTGAAATATCCAAGCAGGAAAAATAAAAAAAAGGTTTTATGTGTTTGGAAAATCAAAGTAAACAGAAACAATGTGTGACTGATGATGAAGGTGGAGAGGACCGGAGTTTAAATTAAAGGGATGTATGTTTCCCCGGCCTGTAGTGTAGTGGTTAGTTTTGTCACCAGCTCCAGGGTGTGGGTTTGATTCCCACTTTGAGGTCTGTGTGTCGAGTCTGCATGTTCTCCCTGCACTTGGTGGGTTCTGTCCCACCATCCAAAGACATGCTAATTGGTGTTTCCTGTGTAGAAGTGCTATAGACACTCAGTGAGAGTGATTTTCTAGTTGAAACCTTCTATTGTTGTATCCTGTGTAAAACTTTTAAAGCTTCCGTTAGAGGAACAAACCTGAAAACTCTTTCTGGTTCTACAAGATAGAATCTTTTTTCTTTTTCTAAGAATGCATTAATGACATGCTATAACAGATAACCTCTACTAGAGCTTTTATTTTTCCCTTTAAAGCCCTAAATAGATGTGCAGGGAAGCTGCAGTGTTCTTGGTGTGATTTCTATTACAAAATAGTCTTCTTGGCACACCAGAGTGACCCAGAGATGCCCTCTAAGGTCGTCCGGTGACTCAGCTCGGATATCTGAGAACACTCTCTCTGGAGAGACACAACAGAAAGGCTTACAATCTGATAATCGTTTTCGTTTTGTTTTGGGAAAAAAAAGACAAAGGTGCAATTGCGGAACATTCTGGATCGAGCTGAGCCATAGTATTGAAACATTTGAGTGCAAATCAGATGAGGTTAGCATGAGTGTGTCGGGTTAAAATAGAGCAACCATTCCATTATATTTCAGTTACATTCTATATTATTTACAACGAGGTTCAAGTCAAACTGGGTACTTTTGATTGTGCAGAATAACAGAACACATGAGTTACGAGAGTAAAAAACTCCCTTTACTTCTCTATATAATCCCCTGATACACTAATGCACTTATTCCAGTGGACATCATCAAGGTAGAAAGTTTTCTCAGTACACCAGAGCCATGATCAGACTGCCAGGCTGATTTATGTCTGGCCTCACAGGAACTCCTTAAATAGCTTAAACAAGTAGAAATGACTTGGAGCGAGGTCAGGACTGTACAGGATATCTCCCAGTCGAGTTCCTGTAATGTGCAAGTGGTGTTGGTGTGCAGTATGAGGTCATGCATTGTCCTACAAATACAGAACGACATCAAACCAGGCTGTTTTTCCATTATAGGCGTATTCTACACAATCTAAAGCAGCGGTTCAACTTGATGCCCCTTGTACATAAAACCTTAAGAGGAACGGCACTAAAGAAAGTCTAATATTAAACGTTCTATTGAAATTCATATTCAAATGTATTAATGCTGTTAAACATGGTGCTGCACTTTCTCACCATGATCATTCGCCGTTTTACTTTTCTGCCTGTCTAAACCCGGTTGGTTGTTTCACACCACTTTGAACGCGCCTCTGTGTCATATTTGTCTGAGATTTGGGACAGCACCCTGTCCTGCGTGTCATCCAGCCCTCCCGATTCTTCCTCTGTCTCGCTCCCAATCTCTACAGTCTTTCATTTCTCACCTGTAATGTAGATGTGATGCCACCGGGGAGATTTCTTCCCCTTCCTAATTTACAGTCAGGTGTGATTGACAGAACCAGGTAAGCACCTGCAGGTTCTATTCATTTAAACGTAGCTACCTGCTGACATTGAGAAGTCGTTGCTGTGAATATTGCTTCTCAAATGATGTCTGAGATGAACATTATAAAGGATTCATGAATCCATTTAAATCAGACATAAGACAGTATTCAATAATAAGACAGACCTGCTCCACTTTTGATGTTCCAAAAAAAAAAAAAAAAAAAAACCCTAAGTGTTCCCAAAGCTTTTTGAAGAGACAAGTTTTTAATAAGGTGAAGTCCCATAGAACCTGAGAAATGCTATCAGGTTTAAGAATCTCTGCCTTTATTAAAACATTTCTATTGTTACACGACCTAGCTTTGTTGCGACGCTTCATTAATATCCAAAAGGCTGCTCAGATCCGGTCTATGGGCTTCAACAGATAATGAAATCACATGACTGTATTGCTTTATGTAGAGCCAATAATCTAATAATATTAGACAGAAGAGAACTAGGCTACTAGGCCAGCTTCATCAGACAAACATCTTTTATCAAAGAGTTTTAAGTGAATAAATGTGAGCTTGATAACTGTTCATAAAAAAAAAAAAAAAAAAAAATAATAATAATATATATATATATATATATATATATATATATATATATATATATATATATATATATATATATACAGTAATGAATATTTAGGCTTCTGGGATTAATTACTGTATCTTAGCAACAGGTAACGAGTTGGCTGATTATAGAGAGATCAATGTCTTTATATATATATCCAGGTGATATCAGATTCATTAGACAAAGTCACTAGGTCAAGTTATTTAAATCCCATGGCTTTTCTTCATCAGTTTTGGTTACTTTTAAAATGTAAATACTTTATCAGAAATATTTAATGAGAATTTTAAACTTCATTATAAAATAAAAAAAAAATCTAACTTTTTATTTGTTTCTTGTAAAGGTCCTCAGAATACACCTGCAGGACCCTTAAAGTGGACCACACTTGGGCTAATGCTCAAGACCAGGATGGCCGAGTGGTTAAGGTGTTGGACTTAAGATCCAATGGATGCATATCCTCGTGGGTTGGAACCCCACTCCTGGTACACAGCTTTGAGAATTTTCCCTAGACGATTAAGGCTAGATGCACACTAACTGGCCAAAAAGGCCATTTCAGAAGGGTCAAGTTATTGGGCTTCATCAAGCAAAGAAAACAACTAAGGAAAATGTTAATGACTGGAACTGGGATAAGAACAGTGTTGAACCAACAACGAAAAAAAAAAATGTGATTGCAAATTTTTTTTAATCAGTCATATAAAATCAATACATATTGATTAAATGCCTGTCTTATTTAAAAAAATTAAATTACAAGAAATATCATCTTAATAATGTACATGTGAATAAAAACGATGCTTTCTGTTGATTTAAATCTATGCAGTATTTTTATTCAAATCAAGCAATTTATTGTGATTATCGTTTAAGTGGTTATAGCTGTACAAGAGAAATATTGAAAGCAGGCAGACAATAAAGCAATGTTTCTTTTAAAAAATGAAAAACAACAACAACAACAAAAAAACAACAACCAGGATCGATTAGCATATTGTGAAATGCTGAAGTGATGATCAAACGCAGATAGCTTTGTCCCTCTTTAATGTTAAGAGTGAGGGAGGGTCAGAGTCATCATCCACATAATCATGATGTGAAAAGACTAATGTAGGCTTACAACATTGACAAAGTCATACGCTGCATATTTAATAACCAATCAGGTTTCCAGGTTCTGTGCAGAAATTCTGTTTCTAAGAAAGAAAAAAAAGCATTACAATTGCAGAGGGAAAAAAATGTTCCGATCTGACTCTAGCCATTTTATATGCTGATGAAATATAAACTAATACCAGAATGAAACATCTATTACAGCAACAAACGTTAATTCTTTAGAGACACCTTAAAGTTGGACTCATCTGGATTTTTCTCATTATTGAAATCCATCTGTTTTGGGTCATTGTTATTCCCTTGAAGCCCATTAGCAGGTGTCCTGGCCAAGTGATAATGGGTCACATGGGTGCCTGTAATGGAATGAAATCAGAATCAATGGAATCTGAACCTGAAAATTTTGTAATGGTTGTGAAAACTTGTTCTTTTTTTGAATATTAGTGCTGAAAAAACTTCACATAAAGAAGTATGATGTAATTGTCCTGACTAATAACAGCATGCTTGTACTCTCATGGAGTGCAGCCTCATTGCTGAGGAACCTGGCAGTAGAGCGTGCTTAAATGTAATTAGCTAGTCTTACCTTTCCTTGAAATGTATTATTATTATGATTATTCCTGTTTTCTCTCCCTCATTTAGGCATTGCCAGTCCCCACCACTCTCTCGTCCATTAAGACAATTAAGCAACCAACCAGTGACCAGCCTGTCATGTGCTTTCCCAGAGAGAACAGGTCACCAGAGCTGACCCCATCTTTTCAAACTACTACTCACCAGTGGTGTCAAAAGTATTCACATTCATTACTTGAGTAGAAGTATAGATACTAGGGTTAAAAAATACTTTTTTTTACCCAAAGCTTTTTACTTAATTAAAAGTGTAAAAATACTGGTTTCAAAACTACTTAAAGTATAAAAGTAAAAGTACCGTGAGGGGTGACAAAAGCATTAAGGTCTTGCTTTGTGATCATATGACGGCGGGGGAGGGGGCGGGGGGGAACACGGGTGGGGGGGGGGGTCGCTGTGTGGGGGGGGCATTCTGATCATAAAAATAGAGTAACGAGGCTATTTTTAAAATGTAAGGAGTAGAAAGTACAAATAATTGCTTAAAAATGTAGGGAGTAGAAGTAAAAATTCGGCTGAAAAATAATTACTCCAGTAAAGTATAGATACCCAAAAGTTCTACTTAAGTAAGGTAGTATTTGTACTTCGTTACTTGACACCTCTGCTACTCACACACTGTTAACAGGCCGTGTAACACTCTAGGATAAAATGCGCTATATGCTATAGGTATGCAGCCCATCCCCTCCTATATAGCACAGCTGATCTGCTCCCCAGACTCCTGGCCTCAGAGGGCTGTACAGTAGCATCACCCAGGGTTTGGAGATGTGAGCGAACTCGTTTACATTGCACCTCTTCTGAGTCCCATAAATGCCAGTGTTAGGTGTTTATTTACAGTAGCTGTCAGTGTAACAGATAAGTACCCACTTGACTTATTGTTCATCAACAAATCCAGCTACACTCGAGCATATCACCACAGTCAAGCCAGCTTTCAGGCCAGCTCTTGTGTTTGAAATATTTTGATTTAATTAGAATCCATAAGGCAGTTTTAATTTGGAGAATAGATTTTCACTTTTTTTTAATTAAAATGTTGTCACATGCACCACCATACAAAAGCACCCAATGAAATGCTTAATTACTTATATTACACACTAACAACATTACAAAGTAAAACTATCCGCCCACAGTACATCAGAAAAGTATGTTAATATATTATGGAATATAATAAGGTGACAGTAGCACTATGATTGTCCTCTCATTATAGGGCAGGGGTAGCTCAGTGGTTAAAGCATAGGACCACTGATCCAAAGGTTATGGGTTCAAACCCCACCACCATAATTGTTGATCTCTTGAGCAAAGCCCTTAACCTTCCACTGCTGATATAGGCACTCTGGATAAAAGGGTCAGCCATATGCCAAAATGTAAACAAGGGGAATAAAAATAATGAAAGAGCAGCAGTGTGGATATCTATGGAATTTTCTCTTCATGTGTTGGTGTGTATTGTGTGAGCAAGTCCAATCGAATAATCTTTCTTGTTGTTCTGGTTGAGGGCCTGTGTGAAGAAGCTCCTCCTCATTCTCTTTGTGTTGGTATTTTGGGATCATAAGTGCTTCCCTGAGCACACATGCAAAAGAGTCCATTGCTCAGATGGCTGAGGTCCTTCTTTATCTTCCTGAACTTGCTCAAGCACCTCATTGGAGATGGTTTGCTCAGCTGATTGAATCACCCTCTATAGAGCCGCCTGTTCCACATAGTGCTGTTCCCAATCCAGGCTGTGATGCTTTCGTTCCACATGTTCTCTATGGTGCAGGTATAAAAGTTCCTAAGCACTTTGAAGTACAGTTTAACACCTAAAGTGATAAAGACACAAATAGGACTGCCAAGGTACTGGAAACTGTCTGATCTTTCCAGTGAATATCTTGATGAACACCCATGCTAGCTGGTCACTGGAGGCTCTGAGGACCTGCCTTGAGGTCAAGTTCATTATAGGGGGTTGGTAGCTCCTCTCCTGCTTTGTACTGAAGTTCACTATTAGTTTTTTGTCTTGATGATGTTCAGGAGAAGGTTGCTCCCTAGGCTTCTAATTGTCCAGCAAAATTGGTGATGGTGGTAAAGTTGGAAGAGGCCAAACAGTCATAAGTGTACAGTATTCATAAGTACAGCAGGGGGCTCAGGATACAACCCTGGGGGCTCTAGTGTTGAGAGCAGAGGAAGGTGAGACATGTTTACCCATTTGTACTGCTTGTGGTCTGCCAATCAAGAGAGGTGAAGAGGTGATGAGGTCTCTGACCAACATTGCAAGCCACTTCATCACAACCTAATACAGACCAGATTAGGGTTTCTTCAAGACAGGAACAATAATAAATAGTTTAAAGCATGTGGTGGACTACCGACTATGACAGCGAGACATTGTATATCTTGGTGAACACCAATGCTAGCTGGTCCCTGAGGACCTGCCCTGAGATGTCATCTGGTTCTGCTACATTCCTAGTGTTCACTTTCCTGAAAGCTTTCCTCAAGATGTACTCTGACATGAACACATTTCCCGATTGGACACTATCTGCGTGCATGCTGTTACTGGCATGAGTACGCTGTTGGCATGATTAGCACTGTTAGCCCTGTTAGCTGCAGCCTTAATGCGAGCTTAAACAGTGTTCAGCTTGTCTGCCTGCACACATGCTTCATAACTGACAGAGCAATTACTGATATGATTTGGTTGCTCTCAATGTGCAGACAGATGATACAGATAAAATGTAGATGATTGGAGTTGTAACCTGCAACTTTAGGAGTTTATATGATCCTCAACAGAAGGATCTCACGCTCATTCTCTTTATATACAGTGGTGTGAAAAGTCTTTTGCATGTTTGTCACACTTAAATGTTTCTGCTCATCAAAAACCGTTAACTATTAGTCAAAGATAACATAATTGAACACAAAATGCAGTTTTTAAATGAAGGTTTACGTTATTAAGGGAGAAAAAAAAACTCCAAATCTACATGGCCCTGTGTGAAAAAGTGATTGCCCCCCTTGTTAAAAAATAACTTAACTGTGGTTTATCACACCTGAGTTCAATTTCTGTAGTCACCCCCAGGCCTGATTACTGCCACACCTGTTTCAATCAAGAAATCACTTAAATAGGAGCTACCTGACACAGAGAAGTAGACCAAAAGCACCTCAAAAGCTAGACATCATGCCAAGATCCAAAGAAATTCAGGAACGAGAAATGAGAACAAAAGTAATTGAGATCTATCAGTCTGGTAAAGGTTATAAAGCCATTTCTAAAGCTTTGGGACTCCAGCGAACCACAGTGAGAGCCATTATCCACAAATGGCAAAAACATGGAACAGTGGTGAACCTTCCCAGGAGTGGCCGGCCGACCAAAATTACCCCAAGAGCGCAGAGACAACTCATCCGAGAGGCCACAAAAGACCCCAGGACAACATCTAAAGAACTGCAGGCCTCACTTGCCTCAATTAAGGTCAGTGTTCACGACTCCACCATAAGAAAGAGACTGGGCAAAAACGGACTGCATGGCAGATTCCAAGGCGCAAACCACTTTTAAGCAAAAAGAACATTAAGGCTCGTCTCAATTTTGCTAAAAAACATCTCAATGATTGCCAAGACTTTTGGGAAAATACCTTGTGGACCAACGAGACAAAAGTTGAACTTTTTGGAAGGTGCGTGTCCCGTTACATCTGGCATAAAAGTAACACAGCATTTCAGAAAAAGAACATCATACCAACAGTAAAATATGGTGGTGGTAGTGTGATGGTCTGGGGTTGTTTTGCTGCTTCAGGACCTGGAAGGCTTGCTGTGATAGATGGAACCATGAATTCTACTGTCTACCAAAAAATCCTGAAGGAGAATGTCCGGCCATCTGTTCGTCAACTCAAGCTGAAGCGATCTTGGGTGCTGCAGCAGGACAATGACCCAAAACACACCAGCAAATCCACCTCTGAATGGCTGAAGAAAAACAAAATGAAGACTTTGGAGTGGCCTAGTCAAAGTCCTGACCTGAATCCTATTGAGATGTTGTGGCATGACCTTAGAAAGGCGGTTCATGCTAGAAAACCCTCAAATAAAGCTGAATTACAACAATTCTGCAAAGATGAGTGGGCCAAAATTCCTCCAGAGCGCTGTAAAAGACTCGTTGCAAGTTATCGCAAACGCTTGATTGCAGTTATTGCTGCTAAGGGTGGCCCAACCAGTTATTAGGTTCAGGGGCAATTACTTTTTCACACAGGGCCATGTACTGTAGGTTTGGAGTTTTTTTCTCCATAAATAATAAAACCCCTCATTTAAAAACTGCATTTTGTGTTTACTTGTGTTCATTCATTCATTCATTTTCTATACCGCTTAATCCTGTGTTCAGGGTTGCGGGGGACCTGGAGCCTATCCCAGGAGACTTCGGGCACTAGGCGGGGTACACCCTGGACAGAGTGCCAATCCATCGCAGGGCACACACACATACACACACTCACACACCCAATCACACACTACGGGCAATTTAGGAACGCCAATTAGCCTAACCTGCATATCTTTGGACTGTGGGAGGAAACCAGAGTACCCGGAGGAAACCCACCAAGCACGGGGAGAACATGCAAACTCCATGCACACAGAGACGGGAATCGAGCCTGGCCGGGGAATCGAACCCAGACCCTGGAGGTGCAAGGCGACAGTGCTAACCACTACACCACCGCGCCGCCTGTTTACTTGTGTTATCTTTGACTAATAGTTAAATGTGTTTGATGATCAGAAACATTTTGTGTGACAAACATGCAAAAGAATAAGAAATCAGGAGGGGGCAAATAGTTTTTCACACCACTGTATGTTCTAGTTAACCATGTTGCACTCCTGTAGCAGTAGTGATCCCAATATGATTATCATTAAAACATGGATTTGCTCCAAAGCTTCATTCAAGACAATATTTTAAGACATGTGAGAAGACAAATACAAAATCTTTTTTCATGCTAAAGACTCCAATAGAGTATATTTCTGTATATTTCCTGAATTTAGTGTTTGCTATGACCATTTCTGTTACTGTAATTCTGTCTACAGTACACTAATTCTCCTACATTTGAGTTACGAACTTTTGAAGATACAAACATGCATTCATGCATGTTCAATTGTTAAAGTTAGGTCACATGTCCGGTGTACATTGTCATGTGTGTGCAGCTTGCATCCTCCGCAAATGCAGTACAATCCCAGCTTGTCCGTAAGCTAGCCTGAAAGCGGCAGTGATGAATAACTCATACATAGACAATGTTTGATCGACTTATGAATGAGCTCTCGGACCAAACCTCGTTCATATGTAGGGGACTGTATTTCACTCCTAATGCTTACAGGCAGCTTGTTGAATTTAATTGTCAGTATATCTGTTTTCTACATTTTATGGATGAAGAGTTAACTCTCATAGCTTTTTCAAGTAAATGTTCTGTAACCTTTTTCATGATATTTAACTGTACTGGCATCAAGTGAGCACCAGAGGCAAGTGAATCCATATCCCAGGCTGTGTCCTTATTTGGCCTCATATAAATGTGGTTATTGCTTGGTTTGATTCCTTTCACTTTTTTTTAAGTGAAATCAAAAGCAAGGTTTCATAGCTATTCATTTTTTGTATTTATATTAAAAACTCATCCCAATGGTCCAGATGAATCTTTTTTATATTTATAAATGTAGGTCATGAAATGCATTTCACAATAGACTTTGCTGACACGGCCTCCATCCTCACGATCATACTGGTTTTCACTGTTACCATGACAACCATTCCCTGCACCTAGTCTTTGAATATTCCCAAATTTAATGGAAAAGGTGGGGGGTAGGGGGTGGGGGTGGAGGATTCCTATGAATTAGGAGTTTCTGATCTTAATTTTAACCTTTTAAATGCTTTAAATGCTTTAAAGACAACACACTATTTTTGTTCATAATAATGCCTGAATCTGTGTGACTCATTAAAGGTAAGATGTCCACTCACTAGGGTGTTACATGTCCCAAACACCCACTCATATTCGGGACGTGTCATGCATGTAGACTACTAATCTCTCAGCAGACCTCACCTCAATCATCACTGATTTACACAGCATGATAAATTATACAAACCCCTTCATACAGCGCTGCTATTATTCAACAAATACACGCAAAACACAGTAACAATGCTAATCATCAGTACTGACTCAGTAGTATTATTTATTAACTATATCTTGCCAATATTTCAAGCCTCTTTCCTCTCTAACAAGCTACCATGTGGCCACTACTCAAGTTAAAGAATCAAGAGTCTTTTTGGATCAAATATCACAATTAGCATACACTTTGGGAGCACAGAATGCTAATAAGGCAAAGAAGCTTATCACCATTTAACACAGGCTTTTGTACTACATGCTGAGAGGCATAACAAGGTTTTAATAACTAGCTTAATGTCGGAGCTGCTGAATGGAGAGAACAATGAAACAGAGCCACATCTAAGAGAATAATGGAGAGAAGATAGCTCAGATACACCATATGGACAAAAGTATTCGGCCAAACCTGTTAATTATTGAATTCAGTTGTTTCAGCCCCTTATCCCCAGTGAAGGGCAATCTTAATGCTTCAGCATACCAAGACATCTATGCTTTCAACTTTGCGGCAACAGTTTGGAGAAGGCCCTTTTCTATTCCAACATGACTATAAACTAGGGACCTTATAAAGTAAGGACTATAAAGACATGGATTGCTGTGGAAGAACTTCATACAGAGACTTAACTTCAATCCCATCAGCACCCTTGGGATGAACTGGAAAAGAGATTATGAGCCAGGCCTTCTAATTCAACATCAGCGCCTGACCTCATAAATGCTCTACAGAATGAACGGGCATGGAAATCGAAAATCTAATGGACGGCCTTCCAAGAAGAATGGAAGCTGTTACAGCTGCAAAAGGGGGAACGACTCCACATTTGACGTAGGGGGAGACCGGGAATGGTTGTAACACTTTTTGCTTTACCACCTACAGTATAACTCACAAAATTTTTGAGCTAGAGTTTTTAAACTTTTATACAAAATACCCACATTTGTTTGCTACAAACGGCACTAAATCAAATCTCTGCAAGAATATCACAGACCTTGTGAGTTCATGACAAATACATGGTGTTCCTTTGTTACAACCTACCCCACCTTGTTGTAACAGTTAGACAAAAGAAGGAAAAACATTGACCACACCTTGCTGTATGCTTCAAAAAGAGGTTTTATTGAAATAAAAGAACAAGACCACAGAACAATGTCTTTCTCTCTGTGACTGACCATAACTCCAATCCACTTTAAGTTCTCAGGTGCTGTGTGTGAGTCTGCTAGAACAAACTTCCTTAATGGTATGTATGCTTAAACCACACTGAATCTGTGTAACAAAAAACATGTAAGTCTAATAAGAACAGTGTGTGTGTGTGTGTGTGTGTGTGTGTGTGTGTGTGTGTGTGTATTCTTAATCAGAGTCACAATGCTGACAAATGAATCTGGGTAACCCTGGAGTACAGGCTTGGTGGGCCCAGAGACCGCATAGGGCACATTTTACCCATACTTCCTTTGGCTTTGAGTTGCCAAAGGACTCCATACAGACAACACAAACGTTTTCATCATCACTGTCTCAGAATCCTCAGCAACAGCTTTCAACATTTTCTTGGCAGTCTTTCTCTCCTTTTTCTTTTGCTTGCCTTTAGTCTTTCCCAATATACTCTTTCTACTTTTTTTTTACATGCTCTTCTCTGTTCTTCTTCCATCAGTGCTTGCTTCACTGGTGTATCAGTGAGTATTGCAGACTGCCTCTTCTTCCTGATCCTGCCAGTTGTTTTCCTTGGCCCTGCTTTTGGAAATGGCCGTACTGCTGAAGGACTGAACGGCTGACCTGGAGACAACCCCGAGGTGCCTGGCTCATCTGGAGCACAGGGCATGGTGACATCATGAAGTGCAGATGAGCCAGAAGTAACCAGGTATGTTGGAGGAGAGGAGGCAGTCCCCAGGTGAGTTGGTGGAGAGTGTGGCTGCAAAGCTCCAAATGTCAGAGATGTACTTGGTTCTGGACGGTTAGTGACTTGTGAGGGTGCATAGTCACACTCTTCAAAAATTTCTGGATTGAATGGCCTGTGGACTGGAAACCAGCTTGAATGTTTTTGGGTGTTGCATCTACAATGGGGGGGGGGGGGGGGGGAGGTAAGTAGCACAATTCCCTTTTCTTTGCAGAAATCAATAGCTTTCACAGATAGATGTGAACAGTGGTTATCCAGCAAGAGCAAAACCTTCTTCTCTGGGCTGACCTTTGTGTGTTTTGCAAAGTGATCAAGGAATAAGAGGAAGTCTTCCTCTTGCATCCATCCTGAGGCGTTACCACTACCAGCACTCCCTGTTGGCCCACCCTGAATAAAGTATTCCTTGTAACGTTTACGAGGGAATACAAAGAAGGGGGGAACGGCATTTCCCAGTGCTTGCACAGTTTCAAAGTTGTATCTTTCAATAACCTGTCCAAGGCTGTTGAAGAAATGTTTCACATTTGTCCGATTAAAACTTGTGGCCCGTGTAAGGCTGGTTGCCTCTGGACTCCTCACTGACAGGCTGAGGTTCCGCTTCATGAAGAATGTGAACCAGTCAGGCCCTGCCATCTGATTCTTATCCCATGATTGAGGATGTTTTATGTTATATACTACTGCCAGTTGATATGCAAATTTTTTGACCTAAAAGAATTTGGAATAGAAAACCTGAGTACATAGACACAAAAAATGTTTCCAATTGTCTGACACCTACGCTGGTATTCAGTTCTACTCTGGCCTCCAATGGCTAACCTGTCATATGCTTACGTACCTCACGTGGAGTCAGTCCATAATACAGGTCTGCTGCCTGAGCACCTTCTCCTTTACCTCAGAGAAAACATTGTTGCTACTGCGGTAACCTACACCTGGAAGATCACTGGACCCCTGGTCTCTCAGCTTCTGAAGTGATTTGCAGTATCTGCTCAATGTTACATGGCAGATCCCATGTGCCTTCGCAACTGACTTGCCCTTCTTTGTGACTTCATCAGATGCTGTTTTTAAAACACTGGCAGGCACACCTCTTTCAGTCTTTCTTTTCCATTGTCTAGGCATTCTGTAAAATTATTAAAATCAGGAAACTGTCCTTAGTTGTATGTAAGGGGATGGTTGTAACACTTTTTAAAGACATGTTACAACCCACCCCACTCCTCTTAGCCGTTGTTTAGCTAGCTGTAGTAGGAGAGTGGTTTGAAATTAGCAAGGGATAAATGAATCACATTTTACCTAAGAAACTACAATTTAATCAAATATAAGTTATATGATTTTATCTGCAATAGTATAAATACTAAACAAAATATAGTCTTGGTCAAAAAAAGCACTTTCTTACCTCAAAATCTGTTTTTTAATAATAGAATCTGCATGTATTTGTTCCCAGCCTTGATATCCACCATGTGGGTTTAGGGAGGAAGTGGGTAAACACTGAAATGATCATCTGACTCTTATCCTATCCCTGATTGGTGGAATTGGGGGTGTTAAAACTCTCCCCATGTTACAACCATACCCGGTCTCTCCCTATATGTATTTGAATACAATGTCATTGCAGGTTTGGTCAAATACTTTTGCCCATAGAGTGCATATGTAGATCCAACCATAATGTGACGGATAAGAGGCTGAATTTCATCCATTCATTCATTTTCTATACCGCTTAATCCTGTGTTCAGGGTCGCGGGGGACCTGGAGCCTATCCCAGGAGACTTCGGGCACTAGGCGGGGTACACCCTGGACAGGGTGCCAATCCATCGCAGGGCACACACACATACACACACTCACAATCACACACCCAATCACACAATATGGGCAATTTAGGAACGCCAATTAGCCTAACCTGCATATCTTTGGACTGTGGGAGGAAACCGGAGTACCCGGAGGAAACCCACCAAGCACGGGGAGAACATGCAAACTCCATGCACACAGAGACGGGAATCGAGCCTGGCTGGGGAATCGAACCCAGACCCTGGAGGTGCAAGGCGACAGTGCTAACCACTACACCACCGCGCCGCCCTGAGGCTGAATTTGATATGAAATAAATTTTAATTACAGATCTGATGGAAATGGTTTTGTATTAATCTGTCCCTAATGAATGTATCATGGATTTTCCTGTTCCAGCCATCTGTTATCCTGTATAATGTATATTATCCTGTATCCTGTTGCAGCCATCTATTCTTCTTATCCTGTATAGGGTTGCACATGGCCTGGAGCCTATCCTAGGGAGCTCGGGCACGAGGCAGGTTACAGCCTGGATGGGGTGCCAACACAATCACACACTATGGGCAATTTGGAAATCAATTAACCTACACAACTACTATCAATTTGGACTTTGGGTACCTGGAGGAAACCCACTAAGTATGGGGAGAGCATGCAAACTCTACACACAGAGGCCTTGAGGTGCAAGGTGACAATAACCAAGTGCTCTGCATGCTGGGATAATTAACTACAAACCTGTGTTAAAAGGTTTGGAGTCTCAGGCAAGCCACAATCACTGCTGTCTAATCAAACTAGAGACACGTGTCCAAGTCTCAGTAGATATCTCAGGAATATCATATCTCTCTCTCTCTCTCTCTCTCTCTCTCTCTCTATTACTCCTGATGCCATTGAGTTGCCGGTGACCTTGCCTCCTTCTGCCCTGACTGGCTCATCCTGAGGCTGTAATTCTACCTGGAGCTTCATTCACTTGAAAATCAATTGCTGTTGTTGCTGAGAATGGCCCACACTCATAGCCTAAACACTGCATATAAATGAAACATCTTTGGATTTTCATTCTGTCTCAAGGAAATTTAGACTAAAGATGGAACACCTAAAAGCCTAAATTTTCTTGAGACAGAATGGAAATCCAAAGACGTGTGCATTTGGACATTCTGGAGCACATTTTCCTTCCTTTTGGTGCTTTTCAATATCCTCTGAAGAATTGATGTACTCCGGATGGAGCTTTTTTCTGTACATTACAGTAAGTAAAGGGAATGTGCCAGAACCCCCTGATCAAATCTAGTATCAAATAAAAACACCATATACTGTAGTTTCTGCCTTTACAATGACTCATGTAAGAACAGTTGGTGGTTTCCGGAGCCTCTCACACTGCTGATAACGAGCTCAAATCACTTATCCCAGTTACATACAGCATCATGAATGAACTTACAAATCACTCAGAGCTTAGCACTGTTTAACCCTTGAGCACTCTTATATAATGACACAATGTCCATGGCGATTCTTTTGAAGGAGACCTCAATTAAAGGTTTTGAGTTCTTTTTAGTTGGTCAAAAGTGTGTCCAATTGGACCTGGGAAAACCTTACAGATACAGATGATCTCCGTCAAGCCAAAAGAGTTGTAGCATCAGATACTGATGGGTCTTGCAGCACCTCCTTGCACCAGACAGAACTGCAGACACCCCACACCTTGCTGCACTGTAGCATGACCCATCCACTATCATCATTTATCATATTTTCCAAATTACATCAGATACATCAATTACATCAGTCCACCAAGGCATGATACGTACTACTTCAGTCAGGGGAGGTCTTAGACATGTTTCCTTTTCTGTAAAAGGAACATTGGTCCTTGAAATGCACAGGTTCCTGCTGCACCAGGTCCTAGTGGGCATGTCTGTATGAAGAGATGGCAGCAGGGTTAGACAGTGGAGAGGAAGGAGAAGGATAGAAGGATAAGGACAGTGGAAACCGGGACTGCGAATCTGATTTCACAGATGGAAGATGAGTTGGTGTAGTGTCTGGTGGCGAGGCTGGCAAAGGAATACATTTTCTTGCAAAGCGAGGAGCTTTCCATGGCGATGTCTGGTACCTCCTTCTGGCATTCAGAACCTGGTGTGAAGGAGAACCCTGGAGACCGGCAAATGTATCTTTAACTTTCTCAAATGCTGAGGTTTTTTTTTTCTTCTAAGAAATCCATTAAAGCAGCATTGCTTGTTTATAATCATTATAACACAGACCATGACCTTACTTCAAGTTAAATACCAAAAGAGAAAAGACACCGAGAAGAAATTCACACGAGAAACCTGGAATAGGCATTGAGAGATTGCAAATAGAAAAGAAAAATCCATAACCCCCATCATCCCTTGCAATTAAAACCGCTGGTGAGAGCTCAGATGTGGCTGCCTCCAAGCCTCTGAGCTAAGCAAGGAAAAGCCTCCCACAACTGGATTATATAAATTCCACCATGCCTGTCGGAAGAGAAGATCTCATAATGCTAAATTAAATCTTAGGCTCCTATTACAGAGAGAGATTTGGCTCAGTGGGCTACTTCCAATCGCATCTTTGCCTTAGCAACAAATAATACTTTTAGGTTAAAGAAAAAGTAGAAGATGTTTCCTTTGGGAATTTTCCTGATTGATATGCATTTCAGTTTGAGGAGAGGAAGTGCCTAACCCTGGCTAGACAACACATCTGTCTCTGCCTCCTGACGTTAATATAAGCTGTCACAAAGCAGGGATCCACTGATAGACTCAGGAAGCAGTTTGCTGAATAGGAGGTGTCACCACTCAGTCCATCTCATGCAACAAAAACAGACAAGACAGATTCATTGTTTGAGTTGAAGAAGCCAGAAAGGTCAGCTAATGCAAGGGGCTTTCATTGTAGACTGAAGGGCGGTGAAGTAATAGAGCCGAGGTTTGTCACTGTGCCGAAGTAATTTTAGTGAAAGTGAAAATACCACTGACATGAAAAGATCAACAGAGACAGTGCTGCCTTTGTCTTTTTCACTGCTGTGTACTTTGTTTTAGAGCCTTTGGCACAGAGACAGTAAGGGACAGTGAGACGAGAACAGCACCATGGCACCTGGATCATGAGACGGGTGAAGGTGGAAGACAGAAGTGGTGATGAGATCCATAGGAGAGATCCTCAGCATTTATTTACTGTATTTACAGTTGTGAAATCTAATCTTCATAATATACAGTATATAATGTTACAAATCTGTACCACTTCAGTGAAAAATAGGGACGTGTCCACTGTTTATCAAAGAGACTTCATGTTTAAATGCAGTGGTATCTCAGCATATGAACGCCCCTCCTCAAGACTTTTTGCCTTAAGGACAGACATTTTGTTTGCAAAAAGAACTTGTTTGCTTCAGTGAAGGGAGTTAAGATTTTTTATTTATTTTTGCCTTTTGTGCAAGATTTAGTGAGGACATAGTACCATGTGTTCCAAGATTGTTATCAAGGACAGTAGCAAGAAGAAGAAAAAGAATCGACTTGCAGTTTGGATTTACAAAGCAGCCCATCGGAATGAACAAAAGGAATCATAAATTAAAGTTAAATGAGGTTTATTGTCTATTTATTTCATATTTACTATTATTAAATTTTTTTTCATATGTCTTTTCTAATGTTTTTTTATTGTTTCAAATATGCAGAAATATGATTATAGTGTTGGAAATTGCTGGCTGGAACAGATTATGCATTTACAGTATATGAATCCATTTCACAATAAGACATTTTGCCTTAAGAACTCTGGAACTGATTAAATTTGTATACCGAGATTCCGCTGTATATCTTACTGTAGTCACGTGTTTTCCTTTGTGCCATTAATATTTTCTCTTCTACTGAAAAACTACTAGTTGTCCAAGCATTTTGTATTCTAGCCTGTATGATCCTTATAGGTATTTACCATCAGTTATAAGATTTTTATATGAACCTATATGAGTCTATATGAACCTATAATATTCTTAACAAAAAATACTGGCACATTCAAATAAAAATAATATCTAAAATAAATGCATATTTTAACATTTATATAGAAATACAATCTTATTTAAACCTTTAAAAATCACTGTGGCCTGGGATAAATGTTCATTTTCCTGAAATGGTCTCAATATTATAATACAAGATTTGTGTTTCAGAATCTTATTGGATTATGAAAGCCTAAGTGCACATCAGTAATCAATTAATTATAGCATAAACTAAAAAAAAGAAAGTTCATTCTGTTAGTTGGTGCAGGTTCATTCTGTTACCAGGAGCTGTGAGGTCGTTGTAGTGGTTCCCTGGTTTGATCCTGAGCTCAGGTTACTATTTGTACATGTGCACATACTGTATGATGAGATAAAATAAACTTGGCCTGGGCTATATTAAAGGTGTCATTCCCTAATACTTAGCTGCACAACCCTTGGCAAGGATATGAGGCTCCAAATATTTTCTTTAATTATCTGTTGCAGGGGAAGTGAATTAAAATTTAATGAGATCCGGTCAATAAAATTTCATGTGTGTTTTAGGATTCAGTTCTCTATATATGCAGTCATTTTAAGTCTATAAAAATAATCAATTTAAATTATATATATATAATTTATTGACAATTCTGATAACTACATTGAACATCTGGATAGTTTAAAATTTGATGCCGTATATAGAGTATTTCCTTGTACTTGTTTAGAACACAAACAACGATATTCAATCAGTCTTTAGAGAATCTTCATTTCCAACCTGCTGGCTGTAAGTGAATGTAAATGGACTTTGGTTTCTCTGTCATACTTGGATTTCAGTTTGAGTATTTTACACGCCCTCACCTCAGACTGCTGCTCCAATGACCCGTGTTTTTATCTTATAGCTGCGCTTCACATTCCTGCGTTATATGAACTTCATTTTATTAACTTTATTTATTTTCAGAACGTAAATAAACTGTTTTTTAAACTTCCTGCAGGAAAAATGAACATACATTGATCGGTCCCATTATCTTTAAAGGTTAAGTTTTCGTAGTCTACTTTCTTTTTTTTTGGAGCAAGTCATGCTTTTAGATGCTTTTATTTCTGTCTCTTCTGCACGCTCTGTTTATACACAGTAAACTATCTCGCTGATTGGCTTTGTTGAATGAGGTGTATAGCCACGCCCACTTTGAGGGAAAAGATCTAGATTTCTAGTTTAGGCCTCATCACAGCACAGAAATAGCACTCGTTAAAGTAGTAAATGACCTCCTATTGGCCTCTGATCAGGGTTGTGTAACTATGCTTGTATTACTCGACCTCAGTGCAGCTTTTGACACCATTGATCATGCTATTCTTCTTCACAGATTAGAAAATGTAGTAGGAATTAAGGGTACAGCCCTCTCCTGGCTCAGATCCTATTTGACCGATCGTTATCAGTATGTAGACTTAAATGGTGATTATTCTACATGTTCTCCAGTGGAGTTTGGTGTTCCGCAGGGTTCAGTTTTAGGCCCACTACTTTTTTCCCTTTACATGCTTCCTCTGGGCAACATAATCCGTAAGCATGGTATTAGTTTTCATTCTTATGCTGACGACACACAGCTATACGTCTCAGCAAAACCTGATGAGAAAAACCAGCTAACTAAAGTTGAGCAAGGTGTGCAGGACATAAGAAATTGGATGCTAGTTAACTTCCTTCTGCTTAATCCGGATAAGACAGAAGTTCTAGTCATAGGACCGCATACAGCTAGGAGTAAAATTTTAGATCACACCGTAACTTTAGATGGCCTTTCTGTTCCATCAAGTGCAACAGTAAAAGACCTCGGCGTGATTATAGATTCCAGCCTTTCATTTGAAGCTCATGTAGATAATATCACCAGGATAGCATTCTTTCACCTCAGAAATATTGCCAAGATAAGAAATATATTGTCGCTAAACGATGCAGAAAAACTAGTTCATGCTTTTATCACTTCTAGGTTGGACTATTGTAATGCCTTACTGTCTGGTTGTTCAGTTAGGTGCATAAACAAGCTTCAGCTAGTCCAGAATACAGCAGCGAGAGTCCTCACTAGAACCAGACGATATGAGCACATCACCCCTATCCTATCTTCACTTCATTGGCTCCCTGTGAAATTTCGCATTGATTTTAAAAAACTACTCTTGACATATAAAGCATTAAATGGTCTCACTGCTAGTGTCTTACGATCCGCCACGCCTACTTCGATCAAAGGATGCAGGCTGCTTGTCAGTACCGCGTATTATGAAAACTACAGCTGGGGGCAGAGCTTTTTCTTACAAAGCCCCAAAATTATGGAATTGTCTTCCAAATAGTGTTCGGGACTCAGACACAGTCTCAGTGTTTAAGTCTAGGCTAAAAACCTATTTATTTAGCCAAGCATTTTTATAAATAGATTTGCCATAAGGTAAAGGAGCAGATCTGGGGGACTCATGGACGTAGAGTATTATGATGAACTGGTATGTTTAGATGCTGTCTTCCTCAGTCTCATTTGATCACTCAGGTTTGTTGACGGTGAGGTGATTGTTTGCTTTACATCTCAGGGAGCCCTCATGTTTGTGTTTCCTTCTGGCTCTCCCTTTTAGTTATGATGTCATAGTTAGTCCTGCCGGAGTCCCTGCTTGCACTCTACAGTAAATATACATTTACATTATACATTATGTGACTGTGACCATACCTAATTGCCATCTCTCCTCCTCTTCTCTTTCTCCCGCTCTTTCTCTTTCCTCTCTCCCCCTGTCTCCCCCTTTCACTCTTTCTCTCTCTCTCTCTGTCGAGCTACACATGTGGTTCCTGAGCTGCCAGTGATCCAGACTCCCTCTGCCCTCCGGACCTGTCTGATCCATCCTGGTGCCCCGTTTCTGGTTGGAGGTCTCGTCGCATGGATGCCCCGTGTGTCTCTTTGGGATGCGTCTGGTGTCTGGGGATGATTCTCTCTACTTAGAAGACGGTTCTGGCCTCGACTGGTGTTGGCAGCTGTTTCTCTGAGGACTTGACAATTCGATAGTTCAGGACTGGAACTTTCTACAAGTCTATCTGAGTCTCCAATAAATACCTGGACTCTATTGTAACATCAATTAACATCAACTATTATAGCTGAACCTAACACTTAACACTGTATAAATGCAGATCATTTCCTGCTATCTGTTTCACCCAGATGAGGATGGGTTCCCTGTTGAGTCTGGTTCCTCTCAAGGTTTCTTCCTATTACCATCTCAGGGAGTTTTTCCTTGCCACTGTCGCCCTCGGGCTTGCTCACCAGGGAATATCTGAACATTTTGATCCATACACATTCACATTCCATACAAACTTAAATAATTCTTTTGATTGTGTAAAGCTGTTTTGAGACAATGTCAATTGTTAAAAGCGCTATACAAATAAAATTTAATTGAATAGTACATTAATTATTCTCAGCGCATAAGAATAACATCAGGATCCTGACCTTCACCGAGTCCGGATCCAGACTGCGGTTCGCCATTTAGTGACACCTGGATGGATTGATTAATGGATTGATTGATGGATTGATGGATCCATCCAGGACATTTTAGTATGCATATATGCATGTATCCATCCATCCATCCTAAAGTGTCCTGGCATTTGACTAAAGTCAGCAAAGCAGCCCAACAACATAACAACAACATTAACAGTAGGCAAGCTATCCTTTTTCTTATAGGATTAATTTTTTCTTATATAAATAAGTCACTGATTTGAATTGCCAAAGAACCATATTTTGATTTCATCAGTCCCCATGAGGGCTGCAGGTTTTCTTGGTATATTTTTTATCAAAAATTAGTCGTGCCATTCTTCAAACATGAAGCCCTGCTCAGTGTCTCTCCAGGACAGTTTTAAAAGGTCCCATGTAGTACTATTTTTTAAAAATGAGCCCAGGTCTCAGAAAGAAATACTCCTCAAATATTGCATTTTTTAAAAATATCTCATGTTTCCTAGTTGCCACCCTGTTTCACTTCTCTTCCAAATGCAACATTTCAGTGTCTATGCAAAATAATCTACTGCTGAGACCCCCCCCCCCCCCCTGGAGGACAGCAGACCTAAGCAAAAAGATGGGGTGAGGTGCATGCCTTCTCATATGAGTGTGGCCAAAACAAAAATAGGCTCAAGATCTTTTAAAGCAGTCAAGTCTCCAGCTCATTTGAAAATGGGTGCCAGTAATTCTGGCCAGAGCTCCATTTCTCCAATTTCATTGTTCAGTCCACAGATTAAACGTGAGAATGTGTTTGGTTTGGGTCACTAACACTTTACCACAATCCGAAAGGACAACTAATGGCTTAATTATCCGGCAGCCGTGCCTCATTAGTTCACAGATGCCTTTTAGACCCAGCTGTGTGTCAGTCATGCACCTTGCTCTATCTTCTGGCGTAAGTGATTCATCCAAGAGGGACATTTTTATCACAGCAACCAAAATTACATCAAAATGATGAGGACACACACAAAAAAAAGCTTACAAGGAGACGTTTTAAGAGAGAACATTTCAGCCAAAGAAGGTGAATAAAATAACTAAATAAAGAAAGAAGTGTAAACAGATGTAAACGTGTGACATGGATTCCACATCTTCACATAGTGATGAGTTATCACGTCTGATGGCAGCAGGTAAGAAGACTTCTTTACTTTGCTTTGAGGCACGATGGATACGTGTTGTCATGATGGAGTGTGATGGAGATATTTGGAGACGATATGACGACAATTCCATTTCCAAAGTGTCACTAGCGCATAAAGTGGGGTCTGAATATGACGTCTGCAGTGATCCACGAGATTGTATTAATGTTCATTTATATCCTCATTATCTTCCCACGAAGGAGCGTGGGCTACATGATATGAGAAACATGATCGTCACAATGTCACCGGCTTTACCCGAATTAGCCTGAGCATTTTTAATGTGTAGTGTAGTATATATAGTATATATGAACAGTTTCACAGCAAAATGAGATAATCCACTTGTGTTAAAAACCACAAAATGCAAAAAATAAGTCAAAAATGTTTTGGTCCTATTTTTTACCTTCTAAAGCAAAACTGAATTTTTTTCTTTCAAAACTATGAAATAACATGTACGGCATTAGGTAATTAAGTAACAACAATAGCTACTTAAATCTGGATTCTTACTGTGTCAAGTGCATTTGTGAAACCCGAAACCCATCATGATGAAACTGTCTCTCATGAAGACCTTCCCGGGAAAGCGAGACCAAAACTGAGCTCTGCTGCAGAGGAGACGTTCATTTAGAGTCACCAGCCTCAGAAATCACCAATTAACAACCAGCACCTCAGATTAGAGCCGTTATGAAGCTTTACAGAGCAGAAGTAGCAGATATACACTACCGTTCAAAAGTTTTAGAACACTTTCTAACTCCATGATGGTTCCTGATGTTTATTTCTTTCTACATTGTAAAGTTTTGCTGAAGGCGTCCAAAAACTGCATGAATCTCCTTTGAACAGTTGATATTGAGATGTTTCTGCTACTTCTGCTCTGTAAAGACTTCATAACGCCTCTAATCTGAGCTGCTGTTAATTGGTCATTTTTCAGGCTGATAACTCTAAATGAACTTCTCGTCTGCAGCAGAGGGAGGTTTTGGTCTCGTCCTCCTGGGACGGCCTTCATGAGAGACAGTTTCATTATGGTGCTGGATGGATTTTGCAAATGCACTTGACAATACTGTTCTTGCAGGAACTATTACAGAAAGGCCGACCTCTGTGTCTTAAAATAACAACTACCTGTTTTTGTTGTTGTTACGTAATTACCTAATTCCATATGTGTTATTTTATAGTTTTGAAACCCACAGTATTTGTTTAGAAAATAAATCACTAAACAAAAACAAAGAAATTTGCAAGTGTTCTAAAACTTTTGAACGGTAGTGTATATCTCAATATCAACTGTTCAAAGGAGATTATTGCATATTTTGGATATTCTGTATTGTTTTATAACGTAGAAAAAAATACAAATTAGGAAAGACCATGGGGTTAGAACTAGTAGTGTATATAGCCGTATTCAAAAAGTTAGTACCCCTGTTTTAATTATTATTAATTTATAGTGAATTATTATATATTATGAGATATATAAATTGTGTGTAAAAACATTATATTGCCATTATTTATTTTACAAAAATGAAGCCACTTATTCACACATTATGAGCAATTTGGGAACACCAGTGTGCTGTATCAGCATGTGTTTGGACTGTGGGAGATACTGACACCAAGATACTAAAAACAACAGCAAAACCAGTGCTTGTAAAAGTTCAAAGGTTTGGAAAAAAAAAAGAGAAAACATAGCAATTTTCACGAAAAATATTGAAAATTATTAGACAACCATGCGTGTCTTAGTGAAAGAATTTGCCACAATGAGTGAAAGTCCATGTTTTTCTTGTTTTGCAATCAAACTGTTCAATATCTGCAGTATGTAGACATGAGGCAGGGAACCTGGACACCCTGATCCTGGTATAGAACTTTGTGGTACTCTAATTGGTACGCACAGGAGACGTACTGTAAGGTTTTCGCCCTCCCTACCCTCTGCCTTACTGACATCCGAATAAAAATGTCTGTACAAACAAAAGAAACATGCTTTTCTGAGCCATCACTCCATATAACTGAGATGTGTCTGCTGTGCACAGGAGAGAATATCCCTGTAGGTGTGTCTCGCAAAAAGAATAATTTACCTTTAAACAACATTGTAAATCTTGTGTATGTGTTTTTTTTGTGCACGTTTTTTTTTTAATGTCTTGTAACATAGAATTATAATAAATTGCAGCTTCAAGGCCCCCATTATTCCCAATGAGTGTGTCGTACTGTAGCGTTATACTGACTTCTGTTCTCATGTGCATCAAAACTTTCTGATCTTCCTGCAATGTAACAAAACAAACAAACAACACAAACAAAACAAAAAAACCTGTAAATCAGAAAAAAAAAATCTTAGTAGATGGTTATTCTTGCAAAACCTGGATAACAGTTTCTTGACTTGTTTTCGCTGGTTATTACTGGCAAGTACAAGCTTTATTATTCTGTGATATTGTTTAGAGGAGATTTACACACATCTAGTTTTCATTCATAAACTAATAGTGGCAGATTGTTTTTCTATAAATTAATGCTTGAAAATTAGGAAAAAATACCACAAATAATACAACAAAACAAATTCAAACTTACAATTAGTTACAAACAAACAAACAAAAACTTAGAAATAGGTTTAAAATCTTGCTCCTAGAATGAGCAACATAATAAAGTTGTAATAAAATTTGTTTTTGAAAGTTAGATTGACTTTGATAAATTGACTTTGAGATAAGGTTGAATGAATGAACCAAACACAACGTCCTAGGCTTCTCGCCTGCCATGTAGAAGGTCTGGGTTCAATTCCCTCAACAGGAGCAGCTGAAAGACTAACAACAACATTTGGAGCATTTATGCCAATTAACATCCACTCGCACAACGTCCCACCATGTCCTTGGTCCCTTTCTGCACACAGCACTGTAATGTCAGCTCTCTGTTTCATTTTCTTTCCGGAACGAGATACACTCTGAGGTGCATCTCACAGTAGCTTCCAAATTACTCTACTGTAATACAGTATGGGGCTCATGGCACGTGCATTTATCTCTGTTACTTTCCCACACTGTACATTTCTGGAATGGTTTCAGTAGTGGCAATAGTTTTCTACCATCACCCTGACGGAAAAACTCAACTAAAAGAGTGACAGAAAGGGGAAAAAAAACCAAAAACGAAAAGCTTAGTCCCTGATTGACACCTGGGATACACTGCCCCAGGATGAGGCTGGATTAGTGCTCGAGTCTTTCAGAACCATTGCCTCATGTTCTGGCACTGAAACCTAAGTGATGAAAGTGGCAGCTGCAGGCAGATGGCAGGACATCCAGCATCCTTCGAGCTCGCATTATGCTTTGGAAATGGTCAATTTGCACAAACTAGAGGCAGAGGTAGATTTTATTAATTCAAATTAATTGAAATGACGTGACTCAACTTGAGCTTTATGTTTTAAAACCTGTTCGAAAACGCTTTTTTAAAAAATCTTCCACATGCACTTTCTCTCTTAGGTAATTATAGGAGAAAGTATAGCAGTTCTGTGTGTATGTTAAACATATAAATCATTACATTTCTCCTTTTTAACTGATATTAAACTGATATTGTCTAATTACATGAGCCACAAAACAAAGGAAATAATGTTGTACATGTTATACAGATTAGAGGTCTTCATCTGCTTCTACATATCAAAGCACACTTTTGTGATGTCATAATAAAATGTTTGATGTTTATTCTTTTTCTCCCCGTGCTTGGTGGGTTTCCTCCGGGTTCTCCGGTTTCCTCCCACAGTCCAAAGACATGCAGATTAGGCTAATTGGCGTTCCCAAATTGACCATAGTGTGTGAATGAGTATGGTTCTGGCCTCGACTGGTGTTGTCAGCTGTTTCTCTGAGGACTTGACAATTCGATAGTTCAGGACTGGAACTTTCTACAAGTCTATCTGAGTCTCGAATAACTACTGGACTCCATTTTACATCAACTATTATAACATCAATTAACATCAACTATTATAGCTCAACCTAACACTGTATAAATGCAGATCATTTCCTGCTATCTGTTTCACCCAGATGAGGATGGGTTCCCTGTCGAGTCTGGTTCCTCTCAAGGTTTCTTCCTATTACCGTCTCGGGGAGTTTTTCCTTGCCACTGTCGCCCTCGGGCTTGCTCACCAGGGACTATCTGAACATTTTGATTCATTCACATTCACATTCACATTCACATTCCATACAAACTTAAATAATTCTTTTGATTGTGTAAAGCTGTTTTGAGACAATGTCAATTGTTAAAAGCGCTATACAAATAAAACTGAATTGAATTGAACTGCACAAATAGTGGGGGCCAAAATTATTAAGACAACATATGCCATGTATCTCCCTGTGCACAAAAGCAGGTGATGTCACTCATTAGTTTGAGCCGATCTGGTCGTTCTAATTAGTGACGCTGATTAGAATCAGCTGGTTTAGTTAATGAACGGAACAAATACCTGGCGGGACTTTGACTTTTTACACAAACATAATATTCAGGAAGCAATTAAGCAGGTATGGACTGAACGAGTGACACCCGATTATCATAGACGTCCTTTTGACTCTATGCCTAGCCGGATGTATAATGTATAATAATAAATGACTTGTTATTTGTTGCTGTATTGCACTTTCACTGCATAAAATAACAAATACTTCTTATTATCTTGATTGTCATTATTTAAAAAAAAAATGAGAAGGTCATTAAAATATAAAATTTCACTTTTGTCCTCTGTACAGCATTTTGGCACATCAGAATTAACCTTGAATAAATTGAACTTCCTCCAGCAATTAAAAACAAGGTAATCATGTAATGTAATCATGTAATCGACTCCAGATTAGACTCTTATTAAACGTCACACCAAGATATCTATTACATCCACTCATCCAACCACAGACCCTTTTATTATCACATGTTCAGACTCAGATATTTAGCTCTAGGTAAACCTGTCTCGTCTAAATAAAAATATTCATTTTCATCTGTTATGAGTCCAATCCTGGATCATCTGCAAACTTCTACGTTTTTTACTAATGTAATGTCTAAATGTAACATTTTACAGTGTTTCATTACAACAAATATAGGAACAATATCATTCAATCATTATAGGGTTTTGTCTTCAGAACTGGTAATTGTTGGTCTTTTATAAAAGGGTCATGTGACCTGATGAGCCAGAGTGATGGGTAAGAGTCAGGGTAAGAATTGAAGTGTGTGAAGCGATGCACCATCACGCATAGCGTCCAGTGTACAAGCCTCTGGAGACAGTGTTGTGATCTGGGGTTCCTTCAGGTGCTCAGGTCGAGACTCAGTAACGTAATGTGGAAATAAAGTGAAGTCAGCTGACGACCTGAATGTACTGAATCACCAGGTTATCACATCGATGGAGTTTTGAGCACGAGGAATAATTTAAACACATGAAACAGCCAGAATTGTATGTGCAGAAATCAAGGCTAGAGGTTTGGGAATTAAATATTAAAGAGTGAGACCATTTTTAATTTATTTATTTTTTTGTTAAAACAACTGACATGCACAAGAGTTAATGGTTTATGGGAGCAGCATGTCTAAACCTGAAGCTTGAGTACACCAATCAATCAACTTGATCTTCTTTTACAGGGAACAGGTTAGTGATTTGTATAATACATTACATTTGATTTGCTGTATTACATTTATTATTCGATTCATTAGTCGATTCCTTGTTTAAACGTTGAAAGACACCAGAATTATGAAAATACAGTCTTCAGTCATCAAACACTAACAATATAAGGAGATGAATGGAGCAGTGATTACTAGACTGACCCGGGAAATCCTGCATAACTCTGTATTACAAAGCTGCGGAATGACCCATTGGTGTTTAATTACAGTTCTGCTTTGGCGTTTAGCTCGGAATTAGAACACACAATGAGTGGAGTGTGATTTATTTGTGTGGCGGCTAAACATAATTATCCAGGCAGCATCATGTGTCTTAATCAGAAAAAGACAGAAAGCAATCACTTGATGAAATTTCAGCATTTTCTCGCTCTCTCTCTGAAAACAAAGCAAATAGGTTTTTAGAATCTCAGCAAAAATGTTAAAAAGAAACAAGTGGACAAAAGACCTGAAACAAAAAACAGATACTGAAAATGCCAGCATTGTTTGAGCCCTAGATTAAAATCAAAACAAGGTTTTATTAAAGTCAGTCTGATGGAAAGTGAACATGAACCTCAGATTACAATTAAAGACAGACAGATGTGGACCTAATTTTAACAGTTGACGAGGGTAACAGTCATTAATTATTGTCATCTCCGGGTTGCAACAAAAAAGTGTCTTTATGCGTATTTACAGAAAAAAGAGAAATGATTTCACGCCTCCCTGTGGCTATGCCGCATTTACAAGTAACACTAAATTTAGTCTTTATGACATTCAAATAAGGCTCACCGCTGTTCTGATACAATTAAATCACAAACCTGTTTTAATCAGGACCATCCGCTATTGTTCCCATCACTATGATATGTCTCAGTGATTCTCAACCAGTGGCACTAACATCAGATATCATGAAGGGCTTTTTGAGCAGCTAGTCAAGGTTCATATTTGCTCCACCCTTTTGCTGACGATATGATCGTTCTCAGTCGCACCCGTCCATCCGTGATACTGTATATATTACAGACGATGCCTGCGGAAGACACGCAGTATCATCCAGGACCACAAGCAGACTTTTCTCCCTGATACTATCTGGCAGGTGGTACAGGAGTCTGTCTGCAGACACCAAAGTGTATACACCAGGCTATAAGTATTCTTAACCTACAATGCCTTTGGAGACTAACAACCTTGTTTTAAAGGAATTGCTGCACAAGGACACCTAAAATATACTCTGCATTGTGCAATAGAATATAAATGTATATTATGCAGAATTTAATGTAAAATATGTCGATTATGTGCAATACATGTACATACAGTATACACACACTCACATGTGCTTATCCATCCATCCATCCATGCATACATCTATTCTCTCTCTCTCTCTCTCTCTCTCTCTCTCTCTCACACACACACACACACACACACACACACACACACACAAATGTTTTTTTTTATTTTTTAAGTTGAATTCTTGGGAATTCTAATTTCTAAAAACATCCATATAACAACATTAAATAAACTAAACTAGACTAACAGACCCCAGTCCAGAATTTAATGATTCCATTTAACTTCTGATCTTATCTATAAACTACACTCTTTATGTTCCAACAGAACATTTCAGAACCTTTAATGAAAAATAAATTGCAAAAAAATCTCTGTGACTGACACGGAGTCTAAATCACACTCACAATGTTAATTAAGAGCACATAGAAGCAGCCCTATAAAAAGCTCAATAATAATGTTCAGGGTAGGAAGTGCTGGCATACCAGAAGGAGAAAACAGTGGTAGGCTAATATAAAAGGTGGATAGCATTGAAAAAAAGGGGGGGAAATGACAGCGAACAAAACAATGTCACATTTTGCTAATGAATAAGAGCAGGGTTTTACATGACAGGGGTCTTGTGGTTCTCCAACCTGCTAGTTCCAAATGTATTATCACCAAAATAAGACTAATGGGAGCTGGCATTGTTGATTGTATGAATTACATAATATATCATGTATTCAAGTACACACCAGATAGACACATCTACTCAGGGTTTTTTAATGCAACTTTGCTGTAGCGCTGGGTTTGTGTTCAAAAAAGTTTTTATCACCAAGAAATTGTCGTATTACAAGAAATTGAGTATTAAATGCATAGTGAGAGTGTAACACGACGACATAATCAGCATCTTACTGAGCATCTTACTTAATCTTAATCAGCATCTTACTGAGATCTGAAACTAAAGTGACCTAAATCAGAATCAATCAATCAATCAATCAATCAATTATGTTTGTACTTATAATTCCTTCCATCATGCCCAAAAATAGTAAAAGTAATTACTATTAATAGTAATTAAAACTAATTCTAGTTCTTCAAATTCTTAACCTCGGGTAGAGCTGCATCTGATGGCTGCATAACTTTCTTTGTTTTTGTTTTTTTTAAATCTGCTGTTATATATGAATATATATGCTCACAGGCCACTGTATACACCTTTTGGCTATTTTTCTATTTAAAGCAAAAATTAAGATGCACTTATTTAGCATGGCTTTTTAAAATTTATTTATTTATTTATTTATTTAACAATTTTGTGTGTTTTATTTTTTTTTGTTTGTGTGTTATTTTTATTTGCTATCTTATTGGCATTTTATTGACATTTTTTTATTGCTTTGAAGCACTTAGCATAAATGTTGATTGATTGATTGAATATTTCAACATTAAAGAAACTTCTATAAAGAGCAATAAAGAATAATACAATACACACAGTCAATATTTGTGTAAACTCTTGTAAATTATCGGTAGTGTTAGATACAAATTTATAAGTAAAACGGCTGTTAGGTTTTACTGAGCATGCTGGAGATTATGTCAGAACTCTTTGTAAGAGACAAGGTTTGGTCTTTGCTTTCCTGTTCTAGAACATCTGACCTTCATGTCTTAAAATAACAACTGTCTGTTGTTGTTCTTGTTTTTAACCTAATTGTATAAAAGTCTCCACTATTGTTCTAGAATGTAGAAAATAGATCACAAAACAAAGAACACTGGTAGGTGTGTCCAAACTTTTGACTGGTACTTTGCTCTGAAACAGTATCACTAGAATTGTAACCATCTTTTTTGACCCACAGTTTTGTACAGAATTTTCTTGGAGCTCAAAGGTCATGTGTCAGGTCAAAAGGGCCTCTCATCCAATCAGATTACTCAGCTGGAACTAACTGTTGTATAATTATTAAATTGCATTATATTACAACATTTTTATTTTCATTCATTCATTCATTCATTTTCTATACCGCTTAATCCTGTGTTCAGGGTCGCGGGGGACCTGGAGCCTATCCCAGGAGACTTCGGGCACTAGGCGGGGTACACCCTGGACAGGGTGCCAATCCATCGCAGGGCACACACACATACACACACTCACACACCCAATCACACACTACGGGCAATTTTGGGAACGCCAATTAGCCTAACCTGCATATCTTTGGACTGTGGGAGGAAACCGGAGTACCCGGAGGAAACCCACCAAGCACGGGGAGAACATGCAAACTCCATGCACACAGAGACGGGAATCGAGCCTGGCCGGGGAATCGAACCCAGACCCTGGAGGTGCAAGGCGACAGTGCTAACCACTACACCACCGTGCCGCCATTTTTATTTGTTTAGTTATTTATTTATTTATTATTGATTATGTGCAGAAAATGTTTTATGATTATGTTTAATAAATGAACAGATTCAAATAGCAAAAATATACACCTGAACAGCAGCCCAGGAGACAAAGGCTGGAGTGAAAGAGGTTTCAGGCTGTATGAATGTGAGCTGCTATGATGCTACAGGTTATGCTGTACATTATGTTGGTGGTTTAAAGCTTTTACATTTTGCAGTAAAATATGTTAGCTCACTTCCCAATAATATCATCTAATGAACTACCGCAAGTGGACAACTCTTTCTACAAGGTCATTCTGTAAACAGTTTTATTGCAAAATTTTATTTATCAAATTGTGCTTTTCCATAAAATACTGTACATGAACTCTAACAGGAAAGATTCTATATAAATGAAGAGAGATTTTGTCAGACGTTGTGTAAATGAGTACAAAGTGCTCTTTACAAAGATCAAGATCTCTCCTTCTCTCCTCCAGCCACTGGCTTCACATGCTATACACAGTGTCAGATAATTGACCAGGATCCTGCACATCTTATTTGGATTTTTGTTTGGCATTCAATCAAGTCCATCAGTGCAGAAAACACTATTAAGGGTTGTACCAATTCTTCAACTGCAGTGGTACTTCTCATGGTACACAATGCAGGTGACGCTATAGCTATCCATGTGCAACTGAAGATGGTTAATCTACCTGACTGCAGTGTGGAACTTCAGGATATGTATCCTTGTTCCATAGTGGCTAATCAGGGGAATTCCCTGAGGACCGTGGGTTAGTGAGTTCTTCAAGAATATCAGAGAAGCCGTGGTGGCAGTTGCATAGTGTGTTAGGTATAGTATTTTGTCGGAAAGTCAGCAGAGGGATCATTGCTTACATGTTCATAACCATACTGTCAGTGCAAGGAAATGAGGAGTCTTTGAAAGAGAATGAAACAGATAATATTAATTCTTGGTGTATGGAATTGAGACAGAGGCTTGCACTGCCTTTTTAGAGATAGCATCTGTTCACAAGACCTCTGCAGTCAATTGAATTAATGCCTGAAAATTGGTGCTCTCCAAGGTACTTGTATGTAATTAAATAAAAGTAAATGGAATAAATGTACAGCATGACATGAATAACAATCACGGCCCATGTTGTTGATTTGTGCCCTCTCTATTGTCGGGGCCAGGGAGGTCAGCTGATGATCTCTAATTTTTCCCTCAGATGATGACATAAAACCTGTTGTTCACATGTTAACACCAGATGCTCTCCTAGTGGATGAGTCAGGAGAGCTCTGGGATTGCATTTATTTATTACTTTTAAAATCTCAACCCAAAAACCAGACAACTGAAAAAGGGCGGCGATCACTGGCTTGTAGCTTTTCTCCAGTTCAAGGTCAAGCATCATTTTCACACTCCTCGTCTTTGATTGCTGCCATCACTGAAAGCATAGAGAAATGCATAATTAGTGCATTTGCAGCACATGCTAGACCATGTTCCCCCTGTCACCTCAGGCTAGGAAGTCAACAAGCCTGCAGCCTGGTACATAATCAGCTGGGGTTTCAAAAAAGGAAGCCTGATGGAGTGAAAGAAGCCATCATCTCCCAAGATATTGTGTTGTTGGAATTTGCCAATGATTCCTTGATTTAATCCAGTGCTGGACAAAATCAAGTCACATCTAACCGATTGAGCAAAAAACGGAAGATCAAACTGAAGGCTTGAGAAACCTCTTGTACTGATGATAACTGGGGATGCAGCCACTTATCCCAAATATTTTTGTAGCTCAGTCAACTCAATATGCCTTTCCACCTAAATCATATCTTAGAATCTTACAAACTGGATTCCAAAAAAGTTGGGACACTAAACAAATTGTGAATAAAAACTGAATGCAATGATGTGAAGATGGCAAATGTCAATATTTTATTCAGAATAGAACATAGATGACAGATCAAAAGTTTCATCCGAGAAAATTTATCATTTTAAAGGAAAAATATGTTGATTCCAAATTTCACGGTGTCAACAAATCCCAAAAAAGTTGGGACAAGTAGCAATAAGAGGCTGGAAAAAGTAAATTTGAGCATAATGAAGAGCTGGAAGACCAATTAACAGTAATTAGGTTAATTGGCAACATGATTGGGTATAAAAAGAGCTTCTCAGAGTGGCAGTGTCTCTCAGAAGCCAAGATGGGTAGAGGATCACCAATTCCCACAATGTTGCGCAGAAAGATAGTGGAGCAATATCAGAAAGGTGTTACCCAGTGAAAAATTGCAAAGACTTTGCAGTTATCATCATCAACTGTGCATAATATCATCCGAAGATTCAGAGAATCTGGAACAATCTCTGTGCGTAAGGGTCAAGGGCGTAAAACCATACTGGATGCCCGTGATCTCCGGGCCCTTAAACGACACTGCACCACAAACAGGAATGCTACTGTAAAGGAAATCACAGAATGGGCTCAGGAATACTTCCAGAAACCATCGTCAGTGAACACAATCTCGTCAGAAGATTGACAGAAACATCATCAGAAACTCTACAGTGCAAAGAAGAAGCCACTTCTAAGCAAGATCCACAAGCACAGGCGTTTTCATTGGGCCAGGGATCATTTAAAATGGAGTGTGGCAAAATGGAAGACTGTTCTGTGGTCAGACGAGTCACGATTCGAAGTTCTTGTTGGAAATGTGGGACGCCATGTCATCCGGACCAAAGAGGACGAGGACAACCCAAGTTGTTATCAACGCTCAGTTCAGAAGCCTGCATCTCTGATGGTATGGGGTTGCATGAGTGCATGTGGCATGGGCAGGTTGCATGTCTGGAAAGGCACCATCAATGCAGAAAAATATATTCAGGTTCTAGAACAACATCTAGTCATCTCTTTCAGGGAAGACCCTGCATTTTTCAACAAGATAATGCCAGACCACATTCTGCATCAATCACAACATCATGGCTGCGTAGGAGAAGGATCCGGGTACTGAAATGGCCAGTCTGCAGTCCAGATCTATAGAGAACATTTGGCGCATCATAAAGAGGAAGGTGCGACAAAGAAGGCCCAAGACGATTGAACAGTTAGAGGCCTGTATTAGACAAGAATGGGAGAGCATTCCTATTTCTAAACTTGAGAAACTGGTCTCCTCGGTCCCCAGACTTCTGTTGAGTGTTGTAAGAAGAAGGGGAGATGCCACACAGTGGTGAAAATGGCCTTGTCCCAACTTTTTTGGGATTTGTTGACACAATTGAAATTTGGAATCAACATATTTTTCCTTTAAAATGATACATTTTCTCGGATTAAACTTTTGATCTGTCATACACACTCAATCTGCGCCCGGCACTAGGACCCGGAAGTAAGACGGGCGCAAAACCAGGAAGTATAAAAGAGGTAAACAAACGATGGCTTACCGCTCAGTCATTGAGTTCGGCCCATGTCAGCTCCAGCTGTCGTTTCAGCAAACCGTGAGTACTCACATGTTGGTTCCGTTTGTCTTTGCTATTGTGTGTGTATTTTTAGGACGCGGGTTAAATTTGTGTTTTTCCCTTGCTCCGCTTTTGTGAGAGTCCTTAAACTAAATCGCGTGGTTATCCTGCCTGCTCGCTTCTTTCCGCGTTTGGGTTTATCCTCCACGCTACATTGGGCTAACCGCTAAAGCTACGTCTTCTGGTCACCTCAGGTTAGTCCATCTTGACAGAATGACTGAGCCCTCCGCGGTAAACCCAGCGGATTATGCGAGTCTCTGCGACGTTGTAGATCAGCATGCGGCGCTAATCAATCAGCTAACCGGGGATCTCGCTTCTCTCCGCCGCGAGGTCGCTGAGCTCCGGCAGGAGAATACGGATCTCCGCGCAGCTGTTGATGGCGTCACTGCTCGATCGCACGCCGCGGAGGCCGCGGCGCCGCATCCCCCCCCCCCCCTCCTTCTGATGTTTTTCTTTCTCTACCAGAGAAGTGGAACGGCACGGACGGGAAGTGCAGCGTTTTTCCGACAGCTCTCGATCTGGTGTTTGAGTTTAATGCCACCAAGTACTCCACCGATCGCCTTCGCATTGCTCTTCTCGTCTCGTTGCTAAAAGGGCAGGCAGCAGAGTGGGCCACGGCAGTTTTACAGGCAGATACAGACACCGCCCACTCTTACAATGAGTTCACCCACCAACTCAAACTCACTTTCGAACATCCAGCGGGCGAGGTGGAGACCGACACCAGACTTTATCACCTGAGGCAGGGACGATTGCCCGTGAGCCGCTATACGGCCGAGTTTCGCACTCTCGCCGTCCAAACAACGTGGGGCGATGCAGCACTCCGGACATCCTACTACGAGGGGCTGGCTTCTCGAATTAAGGACGAACTAGCCGGGCGAGAGCTTCCTGCGACCCTAGAGGGCCTGATCCAACTCGCTCTCCGGATCGACCAGCGCCTCCTCTCTCGCCCGAGGCCAGCCCCTCGCACCCTGCCACCTGCACCCACCTTCGCCGTCACCACTTCACGACCAGCACCCGCCTTCACCGTCACCACTCCACGTCCCGCAGACTCCGCCACCTACGCCACCCCGGGACATGTCGGTTCTCCACCTCCTGCCGTGGTTGACACCGGAGCCGGGGAACCCATGCAACTAGGACGCGCCTCCTTGACCGCTGCAGAACGGGAGAGACGCTTCCGTGAAGGGCTCTGTGCCTATTGTGGGTCAGCTACACATCACAGGGCAACCTGCCCTCTCAGACCGGGAAACGCCCAGGCCCGGTGAGAGGAGAGAGATACTCGCCGGGTCACCTTCGTCTCTCCGCCATCACCACCAACTCCTCCCGTCTCATGGTTCAGGTACACCTCCAGGTTGGCCACAAACGGGTCCGAAGTGCTGCATTCATCGACTCCGGGGCAGCAGGTAACTTCATTGACTCTGCATATGCCAAAACCCTGGGGGTAAAACTCGAGGCGTTATCCCAGCCCGTTCGCATCACCTCTGTCGACGGTCGCCCCCTCTCCACCAGCCCAATCAGCACCCGAACAGAACCCATCACCGTCTCCATCAACCAACACCATGAACAGTTAAAATTCTTCGTCACCTCCATCTCGTCTCCACCCATCATCCTTGGTCATCCCTGGCTGCTCCAACATGACCCTCTAATCTCCTGGACCCAGAACCGGATCCTTCAGTGGGGCGCGACCTGCAACGAACTATGCCTACGGGCAGCGGCTGGGACGTGCTCTAGGGAGTCCGAGGCCCCCGACGTCGACACCAACTCCATCCCCGAGCCGTACCGAGACCTATCGGAGGTTTTCTGCAGGCGACGAGCCACCCATCTTCCTCCTCATCGCCCATACGACCTCGCCATAGACCTCCAACCCGGTACGATCCCCCCCCGCGGCCATCTCTACTCACTCACACCCACCGAGACCCAGGTGATGGAGGAATATGTTAACAACGCCCTGCGCCAAGGCACCATCAGGCCCTCCTCCTCACCTGCCGCCGCGGGGTTCTTCTTCGTGAAGAAGAGAGGCGGTGAACTTCGCCCTTGTGTCGACTATCGGGGGCTCAACCATCTCACCATCAAAAACCGACATCCTCTGCCTCTTACCAACTCAGCCCTGGACGCCCTCTCTGGCGCCACCATCTTTACGAAGTTGGACCTCCGGAGCGCCTACAACTTGGTGCGCATCAGAGAGGGCGATGAGTGGAAGACGGCGTTCATCACCCCCACCGGACATTATGAAACCCTCGTCATCCCATTCGGACTGTGCAATGCCCCCGCCGCATTCCAACACTTCATTAACGACGTCCTTCGGGACATGCTCGGTCGGTGGGCATTCGCCTACCTGGACGATATTTTAATTTATTCACGCACCATGGAAGAACACACCCAGCACGTCAGGGCGGTTCTAAAGAGATTACTCGCCCACCAACTGTACTGTAAGTTGGAAAAGTGCGCTTTTCACGAGCGCTCCACCACGTTCCTGGGTTTTGTCATCTCGCCCCAGGGTGTGGCCATGGACCCGCAGAAGCTAGAGGTTGTGCGTCATTGGCCCCTACCCAAGACCCTCAAACAGCTTCAACGGTTTCTCGGGTTTGCGAACTTCTATCGTCGCTTTATCCGGGACTACAGTACAGTTGCCGCCCCCCTAACCGCTCTGACCCGTCCCTCCTCTCTCCCTTTTCACCTCAACCCGGCAGCTGTCTCCGCTTTTCGATCACTTTGTCACCGCTTCACCACTGCACCGATTCTCCACCACCCAGATGTCAATAAATCATTAGTTGTGGAGGTGGATGCTTCAGATGTGGGCGCTGGAGCTATCCTCTCACAGCAAGGTCCAGACCAAAAACTACACCCCTGTGGTTTTTTCTCCAGAAAATTTGACTCCACTCAGCAGCGATACGGGGTAGGGGACCGCGAACTGCTGGCCATAAAGTGGGCTCTGGAGGAGTGGCGTCACTGGCTCCAGGGCGTCAGTGAGCCATTCATAGTCTGGACGGACCATCAAAATCTAATCACCATCAGAAACATCAAACAGTTAAATCCACGACAGGCGCGGTGGGCATTATTCTTTGAGAATTACAACTTCCACCTCTCATACCGCCCGGTGTCCAAGAACACCAAAGCGGACGCCCTCTCCCGACAACTAGAGGTGGACCCCCCCCGGGCGGACCCCGCGCCTGTCCTCCCCTCTTCCAAGATCGTCGCACCCCTGCAACTGGACCTGGAAACGAGAGTGCGCCAGGCACGAGGTACAGAGACCGAACCGGCAGGTGTGCCACCTGGACGACTCTTCGTGCCTGAAGGGATGAGACCCGAGGTTCTCCACTGGGGACACTCCTCCCCAATTTCGGGTCATCCAGGCACCCGACGATCCCTCCAATTTATCCAGCGAGACTTCTGGTGGCCATCCATGACGAGGGACGTCCAAGAGTTCGTTCAGGCATGCCCAGTGTGCGCCAGGGCAAAGAACACCAACCGACCCTCTCCAGGAGAACTGCAACCCCTTCCATTCCCTCGACGGCCCTGGACGCACATTGCCGTGGACTTCATCACGGGCCTGCCGGCCTCCGAAGGAAAGGACACCATCCTGACGATCGTGGATCGGTTCTCTAAGACCGTGCATCTGGTGGCTCTCGCCGGACTCCCGTCAGCAAAGGAAACAGCAGAGCTGATTTTAGAGCACGTAGTCCGTCTGCATGGGTTCCCCAAGGATATCGTCTCGGACAGAGGGCCCCAGTTCACAGCCCGGTTCTGGAAGGCCTTCTGCCGTCTGATCGATTCCACCTGCAGTCTGTCCTCCGGATACCACCCACAGACTAACGGTCAGACGGAGCGGACCAACCAACAACTGGAGCGCTACCTGAGATGTTTCGTAGCGGACCGTCAGCGCTCCTGGGCACGCTACCTCATTTGGGCGGAACTATCACACAACCTCCACATCTCCTCTGCCACTAACCTAAGCCCATTTGAGGTATGCCACGGTTTCCAACCCTCCGTGTTCAACCACCCAGAGCCGGAGGTTGATGTACCGTCAGCCCAACAGTTGGTCCGCAGATGTCGGCGGCTCTGGACTACGACCAACCAGGCCATCCAACGTGCCAATGCCCGCTACACCCACCAACATCGCCGCCGACATCCTCCGGGACGACTATACCACGTAGGTGACAAGGTATGGCTGTCCACAAAAAACCTCCACCTCCACACCGAGTCAAAGAAGCTTTCCCCCAGATTCATCGGACCATACCACATCACTCACAGAATTAACCCTGTCACCTACCGGCTCCAGCTGCCTGCGGCGCTCCGGATTCATCCAGTATTTCACCTATCCCAATTCAAGCCTTTCATCACATCACCCATGATTCCACCCACCCCCCCAGCTCCTCCTCCCCGGATCATCGACGGCGGTCCCGCCTACACTGCGCGCCGAATCCTTGACTCGCGCCCTCGGGGCAAAGGTACGCAATACCTGGTGGACTGGGAGGGCTATGGCCCCGAGGAGCGATCTTGGATCCCGGCCCGGTTCATTCTCGACCCCCAGCTAATTCGGGACTACTGTCACAGGGTATCCTCCATCCCAGGACCGTCAGGAGCCAGTCCTGGACAGGGGGGTACTGTCATACACACTCAATCTGCGCCCGCCACTAGGACCCGGAAGTAAGACGGGCGCAAAACCAGGAAGTATAAAAGAGGTAAACAAACGATGGCTTACCGCTCAGTCATTGAGTTCGGCCCATGTCAGCTCCAGCTGTCGTTTCAGCAAACCGTGAGTACTCACATGTTGGTTCCGTTTGTCTTTGCTATTGTGTGTGTATTTTTAGGACGCGGGTTAAATTTGTGTTTTTCCCTTGCTCCGCTTTTGTGAGAGTCCTTAAACTAAATCGCGTGGTTATCCTGCCTGTTCGCTTCTTTCCGCGTTTGGGTTTATCCTCCACGCTACATTGGGCTAACCGCTAAAGCTACGTCTTCTGGTCACCTCAGGTTAGTCCATCTTGACAGAATCTGTCAATCTATGGTCTATTCTGAATAAAATATTGACATTTGCCATCTCCACATCATTGCATTCAGTTTTTATTCACAATTTGTTTAGTGTCCCAACTTTTTTGGAATCCGGTTTGTACATTACAATAAAGATTTAGAATTTTACTTACTCGTTTATAATTTTTTCCGGTATATCATGTATATAAGCTCACAGGGGGCCTGGAGCCTATCACAGGAGGCCTAGGGCATGAGGCGGGGTACAGCCTGGACAGAATGCCAACCCATCACAGGGAACACACACATACACACTCACACACTATTGGCAATTTGGGAATGCCAATTAGCCTAATCTGCATGTTTTTGGATTGTGGGAGGAACCCAGAGAACCTTGAGGAAACCCACCAAGCAAGGGGCTGAACATGCAAACTCCATGAAAGTGAATCGAACCCATGCCCTGGAGGTACAAGGCAAGAGTACTAACCACATTTAATTTAATATTAATTAAATCATCCATCTAATTGTGTAGATTCTGGAAACGCCATTATCTTGTTGTCAAGTTCACCACGGCTTTTTATAAAATTCTAAATCCTTACACTTGCTTGTGTACAGATAAAGCACAGGTTTAGGTAATGTGTAAATTCCTTCTCCCTACTAATTAGCATGCCAGTAACAATGGACTGTTCTTTGAGTCTTTACTATTAGAAACCTCTCTTCTCCTGTGATCAAAGCACAGCCCATGAAAGCCTTCCCTCAGAGGATTCCTCATATCCTTTAGTTTAATAGTGCCTTGAAGATGATGAAAAAAATATCTGAATTTCTTGAACATTAGAAACACTTCATTCTTAAATATTTCCCAAGGTTGTTTATAGCCCACAGATACAGCTGACTCCAGTTACATGCAGAATGCAGCCTGAATGAAGGCTTTAATATTCTTCAGCCAACTTGTGTAGGAGCACTCATTACCAAGGGATCTGCTAATCTGCTTTTAAACATGCATGTTGGCATAAAGCTGTGCTTTTCCAATTAGAGCCATAAACAAATCAGCTTAAATACGCTCATCATAAAACATCCATATGAAGCACTTCAGATCATTTATACAGTATATATTTTTTGTCACAGTGACACAAATGCAAACATCTTGAAGCACACACACATGTATATTTTAGCATGTTCTCAACACTAATGGTGTTAATGAATGCATAGTTTAAGTTATGCCAAGAAACTATGGAGATGTGGACTAGGAAAATGTGAGAGAGGGTATGTTACTATGAATATAGATGCAGAATGTAACTGTGATAGAAAGCCTGATGCATCACTCAATGTCTTCAAGAGAGACTAGGTTGTTATTACACTGCTTTCAATCAAAATGATCACTACAGCGCAATAAAATGCAGCATATGATTACTACAACAATAGATCCCCGGAAACAAAAGTCTCAGTTGACTTTTAACTTGACAGAACATCCTGCTTGGCAACGTTGACGCACAGAAGCGAAACAGCACATCAAATAACCTTTGATCTTTTTCTATGCTAACGCTCAGGAGGAACATGTGTATTAGAAGAGATACATTACGTACTGTAGAACGCCCTCTGTAGAGGACTGTAATGGTACGGCCAACTCTTTTTACTTTAGAGTGTTTGTGTTCAAAAGTTGAATCTGAGATGATGAATCGTAATTTCAGGTTTTATTTTCAGATTTTTTTTTATTTAGATGTGTTAGGTGGATTTAAACCAGTGGTCATAAATATTGGAACATAACTACCAGGTGTTCCTTGTTGCCCTGGCCTGCCCTGTTAGAGTGATCAGTTAAGCAATTAATAACTCTGAACAATCTACTATTGGTTTGAGTCCAGGGTTTCACCTGGGAATATTGCATTTGTTGCAAAAAACAAAATAAAAAAATAAAAAATAAAAGGAGAACCAGATTGTGGTAGTGTAATGCATTGGGCTTGCATAGGCACATAATGAATTCTGATGTCTCGGTCTGACAATTTACAGAGAAATTTATCCGGTCTAATGACGTAGTCAATCAGTAGACTGTAATCCCTCCTGTGCAGCATTTTACCTCCTGAAGATGAGACTTCCCAAAATACACAACAACTAAAAGACATTGCATTACAAGCCTGGAAAAAAAGCATCATTAAAAGAAGGATGTAGCAGTTTTATGGTGTCAGTAGGTCACCGGCTTGATGCACTTATTTCAAGACGTATGCAACCAAAAATTTACTTTAACGTTAATTCTTTCAAAACTTTTGCTGACTGAAAAATTTGGTTTGCCACCAAATGTGCCACGTTCTAACTTGCATAACACGTTTATATACAGTAAATGCTTAGTAAATGAAAACTAAATTTCTAATCTATAGTTTCATATTCCAATTTTTATCTAGATCCAAAAATTCAAAAACTGGCCTCGGAGTCTCAATACTCTTGGTTCTGACTGCATATGGTTTCCAAATAACTCAATGTCAGTTACTCATCATCTATACTGCTTTATTCTGTATACAGGGGGGCCTGGAGCCTATCCCTGGACGGGGTGTCAATCCATCACAGGGCCGTTATAATGATATTGTTCTCAAATATATTCAACATGCTCAGGTTTTGTTTTAGAAATGATCTGTTTTATCTTTTTATTGATAATAAATCTTATTTCATCAAGGCTGTCCTAATGTAAGGTGGGCAGGTTTTTTTGAGACGCTGTAAGAGGATTGTGCATCTCGCCACTGAAATTCTCCTCTAAGAAAACGGAAATCAATTATAAATCTCATTCATAATGTTTAATTATAAGTTGAGGCAGGTTAATGACTTCAGAAGTCATATTTAACCCAGTGTGATGCAGCAAGAAATTGTACAATGGAACTATTCTGCTAAAATGCAGACTGAAAGTCACAAATTATAAAAAGAAAATTTCCAGGATTATTTTCAGTCTAAGAAAAAGAATCGTTATGTTAAAGATACTGTATTAGGCCACATTAAAACAGTCCAGCTGGACTCATGAACACTGCTCAGACATTATAAATCTCACTCAGACAAGTTCAATACAATATTCCTGAGGCAAGGTCCAAAACAAGTCCGGCGATGTGCAAACAACAGTAACAGGGTCAAGACAAAAATCTCAATCCGTAAACAAGCATGATGAAAATCTCCAAAAAACAAAAGCAAAATAAAAAATTCTGAAACTTAAGAGAGCTAAAGTCAGACAGGAGCTAAACATTACTTTGGACCGCTGTGACACATATGGCACTTTTCCACTGCATAGTACGGCACGACACGGTTCAGTTCAGCTCACTTTTGGGGGGTTTTCCACTGGGAACAGTACCTGGTACCTGGTCCTTTTTTTAGTACCACCTCAGCCGAGGTTCCAAGTGCGCCGAACCGTTACCAAAACATGACGTGTAAACTCTGCTGGTCACTGATTGGCCGGAGAAAATCGTCATTACTGCGTCACCGAACTTGCGACCAGAGGTGGAAAGTAACGAATTACATTTACTGTAATTGAGTAGCTTAATTACGTTAGAGGTGGAAAGTAACGAATTACGTTACTGTAATTGAGTAGCTTTTTTGTGTATTTCTACTTTTTAAAGTAGTTTTAAAAATCTGTAATTTTACTTTTACTTAAGTACGTTTTGTTTGAAGTATTGTAATTCGCTATATTTTAAATCATATTCGCTACTGAGTAAAAAATAAATGAATGAAAATTATAAAATAATAACAATATTATGCTTTGTATAAATGCTCTGTTGCGCCGCGTGTGTGTATCATGTCCTGGTCGCGCGCCGCTCCAGACTCCACTCCAGGTTTTCTGACATCGGCATCTACCTGACCTTCCACACGGTCGCTTCCGCCCTGAGTGACGTCATCGACTAGCGCGACCATATATAAACCAGAGAGAGACCCGCGGGAAAGAGGAAAGAGGTTGTGATTTTGGCGTTTTGACATTTGGTTGTGTATTCCGGTTTGACTTTTTGCCTCCAGTTGACTTTGATTATTGCTTTGTCCCTTTGATTTGGATGGTATTTGTATATATAGATAATTTCATTGTTTTTGGTTTAGGGAATCCGGGAAGGTACCTGTATTTTTGTTTGTGTGTGTTTTTTTTGTTTTGTTTTTTTTGCAGGTAATCTAGCTACTAAATATAAATACCATTTTGTTTATTATTTTGGCCTGGGTCCATCCTGAATCTGATCCTCCTCCTGGTGTGTGTGTGTGTGTGTGTGTGTGTGTGTACAAACCTCATTATTTCATCAGTTAATGATTGGATCTAGTTCTTTCTGCCATATACCACCATTTCCATACAGTTTAAAATAGAACCCTGAACCAGTCTTTTGCTGTATGACCCTAGACTGGGACGTAACACCATATTTAAGTGACCACTTTGATTTTCAAGCACAAGAAAGACAACAGCTTTATTATGCAAAGGTGTTCCTTCAGTTAAAAACAACTAGTTTGAGATTTATATCTGCTCATCTTTTTTGAACTACGAATGCCTCATCCCACCCCCGCTGTTAAAAAAAATAAAAAAGTAACTCGGTAACTTTTACTCTGAGTACATTTTTTAATGAGCTACTTTTTACTTTTACTTGAGTAGATTTTTATAATTGTAACTTTACTTGTACTTAAGTAAAATTTCACTGAAGTAACAGTACTTGTACTTGAGTACAAAATTTTATTACCCTTTCCACCTCTGCTTGCGACACGAGACACAACAGAACCGCTATATTTAGAAACAGCCAGAGAAGGATCGGACGCACCTTTTTGTATTAACCAAAAATTTTCTTTGGCTGCCATCAGCCTCTTTTGAAACAAACTCCTTCGTCTCGCTGTTAAAAACATCCACATGCAGAGAGTGAAGAACACCATGCTGTCGATATGCTCCATTGTTGTGTGTTTGTTTGTGGCGCGTTTACGATGATGTCACGGCAGTAGCGGCGCCGCAACTATAACGACACGTGAATAATCCCGCCCACTCTAAAGCGTTACTACACTACAGTGGAAGCGCAAACCGAGCCGAACTGAGCCGAACCGAAGTGAGCTGTACTGAACCGTGCTGTGCCGTACTATGCAGTGGAAAAGAGGCAATAGAGTCTGCTTATATGGTGTGTGGTAATCAGGACATGACATGGTGGAGCATATTCAGTGTTATAGTCTTCAGTGGTCGTGTTAGTAGGAATTTGTTCCACAGATTCTCTCGTAGCAACATTTAATTACATTTTCTTGCCCATGATTGTAAAAGATTAAAGAATGGGAATCCCGCACAGCTTTATAAGGCAGGAAGTAATATCCGATGCATTACTCATGTGTTATTCAAATCATTTATTAGTGGAATTTTCATAGAGGTGTGTTAGTTACTTGGCCAGTTATTGTTATTAATATCATATGAATAGTTGCTGTTAAATTATGTTTCTTCTATTGCAAGGTATCCACATGTAGGTGTGTCACATTAAGCAAGTGAAACAGATTCATAATTTGATGCCTGTCTGCTTTGCTATTGACAAGCTTTCTGGATCATCTGGGTGACTGATTTTTCCTCTACACTGGCTTTCACACCAAGAGTTAGCAACATATTCCAGTATTATGATAATACACTTTTACGCAAGATTAGCATAAAGATTGGACTTTGGAGCGATGGAAAAAGGTCATGTGATCTGATGAGTCCATATTGCGATGGGCGTGTCAGGGTAAGAATGGAAGCGCATAAAGCGACGCAGCCATAATGGCATTGTTTTGACAACTTCACGCATTGTCATAACATTTATTTCTGACTGGAGTTGCATTTCTTTTCGAGTGAGCTTATATATATGATAACTACAAACCACTCCATATAGGCATCTCCAGCACAATTCCATTACAATGGCTGCCAGTTATCTGCTCATTCAGTACATTCAGGTGGTCAGCTGACTTCATTTTATTTCCACATACTGTAACGTTGTTGAGTCTAGACCTGAGCTACTGAATCAACTCCAGATCAGAACACTGTCTCCAGAGGCTTGTACGGTGGACACTATGCATGATGACACGCCCATCACTCTGGACTAGGGTCAATCTGGACTCATCAGATCACATGACCTTTTTCCATCGCTCCAAAGCCCAATCTTTATGCTTTCTAGCAAACTGATGCCATTTTTTTTCTCACTAACAAGTGGTTCTTATGGACACGGAGCTGTTTAGTCCCAATCCTGTCCGTCCTCATCACACTCACATCATACAGTAGTTGTGATCTCTTCTGTCCATTTCTGTGATGCAACTTCACCGAGGGTTTAAGTGATTTCTGAAGATGCTTATTCAAGATTTTGTTTCCGACCACATAAAAGAAATCTTTGTCAAACATCTTATATTAACATGTTTACCGGACAGGTCAAAAGTGAGCATCCAGGCAACAGTACAGTGTGAAATAACTCAAATAATAATGCAACATTGTGATTATTTTTCTTTATAAGCATGTGAGATATGACTTTGTTTGGAATAGCTTAGTTTTCTACACTCTCATTGCAATTATTTGAGAATAGGTATAACATAGCAACAACGCTGACCTCTTTTGTCCAAGTTCCACCTATTTAATTACACGCTACACCTATACGCTTACACGTGTTTTGTCAGTCTGTTCATCCACGCCACCACGTCCAACTGAAAATAGCATTCATGTCCGTGGGAGGCCATGAGATCCTAAGATTATCTTATCTCTTTGAATCACAGTTAAGAGAGTACGTCCCACAGCGAACGCAAAAAGAGGCCTGGCATCATGGTTTTCATGGCTAAGTACACTGGCTGCCAACATGGACTGAACAACGAGCAAGCGTGCGAGGAGCTTCCACTGCCAACCACCAAGTGAGCTCACACTGTGTCTCTGCGCTACACACTCCTCACATTTACATCAGAGGAAACGTGTGGGTGTGTATGTGCACGGGTTCGTTAGTATGTGCAGTGTGCATCTGCGTGTGTGTGGGGGGGTTATGGGGTGGGTGTTAGGGTAGTTAGATGGTCAGCTGTGTTTGATTTTGCGTCAGTCAGGAGCTAAAAATACCATTCCACTTGATGGCAGGGACCCAACAAGACTGCAATCACTACGGGGAAAAAATGTCAAGATTACTCAGTGGAGGCAGGTGAAAGAGCATAAAAGCTGACAAATCTCTGCAATAATATTATGGTCCTGTTAAAGGCCTTATATGCGCTGTTTTGATTAATTATAGAGCAAATCTTTGATTAATTGAAGAATATGTATAATTTCTGTCACTACCCTGAATGTACCCATGCTGCTTTATAATCTCTCTCTCTCTCTCTGTTTGTTCAGTGAGTGGTGCAGTACAGTAAGTGAAGGTACTGTAGACTTGCACATTCCCATATGATGCCCCTAATTGTTTCTAAGCTAATGGATTTCCACTGACATTATATTGACGGAGAAAAGAGAGCAAAGAGGAGTCAAAAGGTAAAAGTGTGTTTGGCATTTAGCTTCAAACTGACTTGCAGTGTGACACATGGGCAATTTCATTGTGATGTGGGCTACATGGGGTCAAAGCTGTGCATCATTACATTCAGTAGAGCACCGTGAGAGATTTTATTCTCCTAACATCCTATAGTACCATGAACAACTACAACGACGACAACAACAACAAAACCCTACAGTATCTAGACCTGAATGATAACAGATCTTTTAAAATAGTGCAGCTGAAAGACCCTGGAAGTCTTTGATCACTCACAGTCCTGCCGCAAGGAAACTCTTGAGATGTTGCAGAATACAAGTCTAATTAACATCACTTCCTGCCTTATCAACCACGTTACTGTGGTTACATCCCCGCAGCATGTATTTATTTATTTATTTATTTTCACCAGACAGCGAAGCCTTTATGCTTTCAGGTTGGCTGTCTTTGCATTCTTTGCAAGATTCTTGTTAGCGTGATATCTCAGGAACAACAAGTTAAGTGCTTATAGAATGTATATGGAATTATCATTGTACCACCAGGGGATCTGCTTAGATTTCGCAATTGAGCCAAATAGGATCAGGGTTACAACAAGGTCAGAAAGAGTTTTTCTTCAATAACTGCCTACCAGTTTAACGTACAGATATATTATTTGCTGGTAGAGGCACAGGAAGCCCAGGAACATTCGCTAGCTGTCGATTTATATCCATCCATCCATCCATCTTGTTCTTGTTCGTTCAATATATCAGGACAGAGTGACTGTCTTTTAGTATTCATAAGAAATAATCTTTGCAGCTAGACATGAGGAGATTAGATTTTAAAATCGATCCAAACAGGACCAAGGTCACAGCAAGGTCAAATGTCTGACTTTCTTCAGTAACCTCATGCCTGTGTGAAGTATATTTTAAGGGTATTTGTTACATCTCTAGGGATGTTTGTGTATTGTGTATTGTGTGTTGTTTTTTCCCGCCCTTTGGGTGTGGCTGTGTAGTCCCTGTGCTGTGTGTGTGCGCGCGCGCGTTCTCTCTCTCACTCGCTCTGTTTGCTTGCCACTTTGTTATTGGTACTAACAGGTATTATAACTTGGTTATTTTTATATTTGTTATAGTTAAATGGGAAGCCGTAGGGAGAGGGTGCCCTTTTATTTTGTTTAAAACATGTTTATTCCTGTTTTTCAGTTAGCAAGGGAGTTGAGGACTATTTAGTACTCCCTCAAACAGTTAATGTGTTTTTGTTTGCTGGCCTCGGCCCTCTCCTGAAATCATTTACTGCTCCCATGCTTTAGAAACTGTAAATACACTCTTGGTTAGTTATCAAAGAAAGTGTTGTTGTATTTCTGGGGCTTTGGACTGAAGTGATTCATCCATGTTTTTGTTAATTTCTTTGTTATAAGTTTTATTTCTTTTGTTACTCTCACTGCCACCGCTGGACTTAAGGGAAGAGGGATGTAACCGGATTTAATAAGGACTAGACTGATTGGCAGTGGTGGCATCGCAATCATTCTTGTTGGCACTGAGCCTCATGTTAGAGCGGGAAAATAACCACTTAAAACATTTTTGAGTAAATTCACTGATTAATTCCGCAGGATAAGTCTGTGGCAGGTGCAATATAGGTTCTCAACTCCTCAGATGTTTAGATAAAATGTAACTCGCTCTGGATAAACGGAGTCTGCCAAATCCCCATACATGATTTTTTACAGTCAAACTTTGGACATACCCTCTAATTCCATGGTCTTTCTTAATTTGTAATTTCTTTCTATTCAATTAAACAATACAGACGTCATCTAAAATACACAATAATCTCATTTGAACAGTTGATGAGATGTATATCTGCTACTTCTGCTCTGTAAAACTTCATAACTGTTCCAATCTGAGGTGCTGTTTGTTAATTGGTGATTTCTGAGGCTGGTGACTAAATGATCTTCTCCTCTTCAGAGGTAAGGTTTGGACTTAGTTTCTGGGAAGGTCTTCATGAGAGACAGTTTTTTGGGTTTTGCAAATGCTTAACTGCTCAGCTGTAGCTCTCGGTCCACAAGGGTTTCTTTTTCCTAGACATCCTAATCTGACACATCTCAAGGACTAAATGTATTTTTATAGATAACTTTTTTTTTCTGGTTGTAAATTAAAATTTATATGATTAATGAAAAAATCTAAATTTGGAGATTCTCATGCTGGTGTGCAGATGCTCACAGTTTTAAAGGAATAGCAAAATGCTTTATTTGCTTTTTATATAGTTAAAATAACAGTGTGTGATCGGAATCAATCTGCTCATCTAAGAATATTCCACAATAATCCAATCTTTTTTTAATAATTATTTTTGAGGCTTTCTGTTTTCCTGCCATATGGCTGACCATGCCTGTGTTTCAGCTTAAAATAGCATCTTTGCAAAGGGTCACTTTTTCTAGGAGAGGTAAAGATAAATTTAGAAAATAATGTTCTGTTCAAATGTACAAACCGGGTTTAATTATGTCACAATGAATTGTAATGAATGAATTTGCCTAAGTCCAGTTAGACTAGTCCCCACTTGAAAATATCCAATTCATTGATCAACTAAATCAGAATCTTGATGGTCAAACTTAAAAAAAGCATCTAGAAAAATAAATGTTGTTCTGTTTTCATGTCAGGAACAGAAGATTTAAAATGAAATATAAATTACATTTCAGGCATCAATAAATTGGATATTTATTGTCATAAATAGTAGACACAAATGTTTTTTTTTTTTTTTGGCGGCGCGGTGGTGTAGTGGTTAGCACTGTTGCCTTGCACCTCCAGGGTCTGGGTTCGAATCCCCGGCCAGGCTCGATTCCCATCTCTGTGTGCATGGAGTTTGCATGTTCTCCCCGTGCTTGGTGGGTTTCCTCCGGGTACTCCGGTTTCCTCCCACAGTCCAAAGATATGCAGGTTAGGCTAATTGGCGTTCCCAAATTGCCCGTAGTGTGTGATTGGGTGTGTGAGTGTGTGTATGTGTGTGTGCCCTGCGATGGATTGGCACCCTGTCCAGGGTGTACCCCGCCTAGTGCCCGAAGTCTCCTGGGATAGGCTCCAGGTCCCCCGCGACCCTGAACACAGGATTAAGCGGTATAGAAGATGAATGAATGAATGAACAAATGTTTTTTGTTCTTTGTAGCCCGTTTCAAAATCTCTGAAACTCCACCTTCACGTCTCTTGATCTAGACGCATGTCTCCTCCTTATGAAGATTGTTTGATCTCTCAAAGGGGCAGAACCTGATAATGAACGACCAATCACAGAAAGACTTGTGAACATGCCTGACAAGTCAAATTGTACCAGGTGGAATCGCGAGAGCCTACAGTAGGTGGAATCTGTAAATATTGTAAGCACACTAGATGTGTGTATTCATAACAGAATGCAGAAGGCCCTCTGGACCTGTCTGACTCGTCCTTGTGCTCCACTTCTGGCTGGAGGCCGTCTGGTGATCTTCACCATGAAGACGGTCTTGACCTTGGCTGATGCAGACAGCTGTTCTCTGAGGACTTGCGATTGCAGCTCAATAATTCAGGACTGGAATTTCTGCAAACTCTAATAATCTCTAATAATGAAACTGGACTCCATAATAACTTCTCCACATCTCCTGTTATACTGAACTTCCTAACACACAGTATGACTGCAGATCAAACCCTGCTATCCGTAATCACCCACATGAGGATGGGTTCCCTGTTGTCTGGTTCCTCTCCAGGTTTCTTCCTGGAGAAAATTGAACTGAATTTAATTGAATAACGGCAGCTGCCAAAATACTAACGATGATATATTTAGTTTATTGTAATCTGTATAATATTCTGTACATATAATAAAACTGTCAAATTGACATAAAAACTACTGAACGAAGTTTAAGAGTTTAACGAGTTTCCACAGGTGCATTTGCTCGAGCTTGTGGTAACATACTGTATAGGGTTTGTTTCATCGCAATCGGTGATGAACAAACCTTATGTACTGTAAGAGAAGATATGCTACGTTGAAATTTAAATGAAAAACGCCCTTATAGCATTTTTTTTAAATCGACCTTGAAAAGATCTTTAGTTCATCTCAAAATTCAACAGATGGTGTGTTACATCTTTTAAAACACGCTTATGAATGTGCAATTAAATTCAATGCCAACAAAGTCGCGCATCTAGTTATAAAATATATGTGGCTACATTCAATATGCTTTCTTTAAAAAAAAAAAAAAAATGTTTTGCAGTTAAATTCTTTCTTTTGACCCAGTCAATACTGGCCTCTTAGCATTCTCATAATTATATTAAAGCCACAGAAAAATCCATAACAGCCTCATGTGAAGGTGTTTGAAATAAAAAAGTATTATTTGATTCGCACACACTCATGTTTTCTCTGACTCTAAACATCCTCCAGCTCTCTGGTTTTGACGGCGTCTCAGAAAAAAAAAAAAATCCAGGAACATGGAAAAGAATGAATTATTAATGGTGTAAAATATGTTTTAATGAATTTGGAAGGCTGTAGTTCTTAAATCCAAGTCCTGAAGAGTGTTTTTGTTCCAAATCCTTTTCTCGCTCGTCGCCCTGTTTGAACTGATTTGCCCAAGAAAAACATGACCCATGTAATTGGTGGTGCAATTGATTTGTCCCTGGTAGACATGAATCACTGTACCGATGACGAAAACAGTTTCCTGTGTAAAAAAAAAAAAAAAAAAAAGCATTAAAATGCATGACTCATCTACGGCTAAGGAGTAATAATCATAATGTGTACAAACACTACCAGCTAATAACTAATAATAACATTAAGGAACAAATAGTAACATAAAAGCATAAACAAGCTAAACGTAGTTAGAATAGAACAGAAAAACATCTTCCATGGTTCAAGGCTGAAATATCTCCGATCTCTCAGATGCATTTTCTTCTAACTCCACGTGAATATGGCCTCAGGTACAGTAGCTTTTACAAAGCGATTTAATGTTACTACACTACATTTTTTGTTTGTAAATGTACAGTACATAACTATAGTTATTAGTTAAGATAATATTATTATTTATATTTACTGATTTAATTTTGCTCAACTTGCATTTTTGACATGAAATCAAAGCCTAATTAATTAATTTAAATATATGTTCCCAGAGTTAAAGAAAATTAGAAAATAGCTCTCAAATAGGTCTCCGAGACAACTATGAGGTTTGTGTGAGACAGAAATGAGGTGTAATTCTCTTGTCGCCCCATTTTCTTCTTTGACCAAAAAAATCACAAATTACTCACTTTCAGAAATTTCAAAAGAGCCCTCTTTAAGCCCCTCTTTTTAATCCAAGGCAGAGAAGTCAGAGAGCTTTCTATATGGACTCAATCTTTTCTCATCCCACCCTTATTCATGCATCTCATGCTGAGCTCATAAGGGGAAAATAAAGAGCTCTCCACAAGCGCTCACTGAGTTTGCATCACCTCTTTTTTTTTCTCTCTGTAATATCTGACTTATATAGTTATATATTAATATCAACACAATTGAAAATTAAACATATTGAAAATGATTGTTCGTACCTGTGCATGGGTGTTAGTAGACATAAAGCTCTTTTGGAGCGGGACCATGTTACTCAAATCACACTTTATTTTTTTTTCCTTTTTCTGGAATGTCTGTTACAAGTTGAAGAATTTCCTGATGTCCAGTTACAGGAGTCAATAAGGCTTAAGTCAAATAAGAACACATTATAAGATCAGAGAATTATTAATAAAGCTTACTCGAGTCTCATCATGACATCTTGCATCAATCCTGACTCTGTAGAGAACTGCATTTGAACATGTGCTTCCGGTGTTGTGTGAATAGTTTTCATCCAGAAAATATTTTTTACATGACCAGCTTGCAGATTATGTATAAATAAATGAATAGAAATAATTAATACCTGAGAACAGCTGATGAATTTAATAAATGCTTAAAGAATGCACATGACAAAAAGGTCATTCTGCTGCTACTGTTGTTGACATTTTAACTGTTTCATGAATAAATTCTGTGAAACTTCCTGGTAACACTGAAGGCCACCTTTGGCTAAAGTAAACAGCCAATCCAGGATGTTTCTCCTACATGATGACAGTCTATCTGAAATACACCAAAATAAAGAATAAATAGGTGTGCTATAGAAATTACACTGAAGTTTCACTTTTAAGGTTTAACATCCTACTGTATATAGTTTAATGAAAGTATAACTCTAACACAATTATTTTGAAGTTTAATTCCCAAAATTGATTAAAAAAATGGTAAAAGCATGACGTTAGTATATTTTTTATGAATTAATAGATGGAAACTTTTTGTTGATTTATTTGCAATGTGCTGTTGAAGATTTTAATATATTCAAACTCTTCCTTTAAGGACCTGGCCAGCCGATCCAAACACTGCAGTAGGGAGGATATTAAAGTGAGCAGGGCAGTTCCTAATTATCCTGTCTCAGCTATTTCTCCTAAAGAAACATATCAGGCAAAATAGAAACCTAAGTAAGGCTGAAATGGGAATCACAGTTTTTAGCAGAGTTGTAAAAGTTTAGAAGTTTCCTCTAGGTGGATTTTTAGGACTAACCCTAGGTAACAACCTGGTCCACAAAACTGCAATGAGTGCACATGGGTTCATGCTGTCACATCAGTAACAGCAAAAAGTGAGTGTTTAAAGATAACAAGATTAATTTTATACGACCAAAAACGTTGCTCGTGCTTGGAAGGGGACTCAAAACACAGGTGTACTCTCGCTCTTCAGCTAACATGCATTAGTGGCGCTAAGCAGATGGAAGATTGAAAGTTTGAAAAGATGTTTTAATACTTTAAAAAATCATACGTCAGGAACATTGCAAATACACATCGGTTACTGGCAAAAGCAGTTATGAAAATTATTTTTACCCACAATGAATCCTTCACTTTGTTTTTAAGTCAAAAACAACCTTCTGTTTTGTAGCTACATTAATATTCTCGAGCTTCTCAATCAGTTTGCTTACAGCCAGCCAGGAGACCAAGGCAAGGCTTGCAGACAGACAGAATGAAGAGACCAAGAAGTGAAGCAAACAGACATCAATTTAATTTATGTCCAGATGAAATAAGGAACATACAATCACATCCATGCATGCAGTTACCTAATCAGCCGATCATGTGACTGCAGCATAATGTCTCTCAATCAGAACTTGTCCAGAACAGGACTAAAACATTTTTGCACATTGTACATTTATGGACATTGCACATCTGCATATTCATCCACAGTTGCACACACTCTGGAAACGATGGACATTCAGGTACATCTGCACACTCCCTGGACATTTCTATTTCAATTCTATTTCAATTCGCTTCTTTTAGTGTCAATCTACAGCTATGTTGAAGTTTTCTATATTTGTATTGCTACGTTTATTTTATTACATTTTTTCTTATTTTCTATTTTTTATTTCATATTTTATTCCATAATTTATTACTTATTGCTAATAAAATTTTTGAATTCATGCAGTCATTTTCACTAGAAGCCACTCTTCCATAATGTCTCCATTTGCCTGATTCTGTAGACTGGTGAATTTGTAAAGTCTTTGTAAAATCACTTTGTAACCCTTTTCTGTTTTATGTAAATTAACAATTATTGATCATAGATTCTCAGAAAATTATTTTTGGCGAGACGTGGCTCACATCAGCATATTCTTCTTACACACCTCCAAACTCAACTCCAATTAGATTTTCTGAGGTCATTAACTCATTAACACTTGAGGATTCACACACTTTTTCCACTAGCACTATGACGTTATTGTGGTTGTTCTAAATAAAGACATTGAAGATCAGAATTATTTCTGTTATTATTTTCAGCACGTTGTATTTGTCAAATTAATGCAGAAAACCATGAAATTCCAAATATTCCAGAACCGTTTCATCTTCCCACTGTATAATAATGTTTTTTTTTTTTTTTTTGTCCAGTTATGTTGAAAATGTATAATCATCTACAGTATGTAGTAAACTCTGATGATGGCATGGTGATGCATCCTAATCTCTGCGTCACTAATGAGGTTCAACAAGCTAAAGCTGATCAGGACATCTGGACCTTAACTGGCACAAACAGATTCCTGCACGTGGTGACATCATCAGAACTGAGGAGTGTATTTTGACTCGGTCTGAGAGGTAGACCATGTGTCCTGTTATCACCCAGCAGGAGTCATCAGATCCAGAGATACTGGTTTCTCACTTTGTTCATCATGCGCACCTTCCCACACTCGAGTTCGTGCGTGTGTGTGTGTGTGTGTGTGTCTCCTCCTCTTTCATTACGCGCTGCCAGAAGAGCACTCACTCACACAGTCTCACACACACACACGCACACACACTCCGAGCTGTGATGAGTTAAATTAGGAGATCTTGTAATGCGCAAAAGCGCGCCTGGGTTTTTCTTTTTCTGTTGTTGTTGTTGCGCTGTGTGTGTGTGAGTGTGTGTGTGAGTTGAACCGGAGGCGCTGTGAGACACCCGACTGTTGCGCCATGAGCGGAGACGCGGACGGCGGCGGCGCGCGCGCGGAACACGCGCGTCTCGCCACTTGATGAGGCTTTTGGCGCGGACGCGGGTAACAAGGCGCGCGCAGGATGAGACGCGCGGAGCTGCTGATCGCCTGCTTTCTGCTGAAAGTTGCTTTGTGCGACGTGGCCGGTGAGAGCGCGAGGCTGTCCGGCTCCAACGAGTCCCGCGGCGGCGGCGAGGACGAGGACGAGAGCGCGCTCCCGGAGCCTCCGCACACGGAGGACAAGTGCCGCGGCTACTACGACGTGATGGGCCAGTGGGACCCGCCGTTCGTGTGCCGCACGGGCAGCTACCTGTACTGCTGCGGCACCTGCGGCTTCCGCTTCTGCTGCGAGTTCAAGGAGTCGCGCCTCGACCAGCGCGCGTGCACCAACTACGGCACCCCGCCGTGGTCCATGACGGGCAGACCGCCACCCAAGAGCACCGACCCGGCGCACGACCCCACCAGGGACAAGACCAACCTCATCGTCTACATCATCTGCGGGGTCGTCGCCGTCATGGCCCTGGTCGGGATTTTCACCAAACTCGGGCTGGAAAAGGCGCATCGACCGCACAGGGAGAACATGTCCAGGTGGGTGAACGCTCTCACCCGGGGAGACACACAGGTCATGTGATGGATCCACTGACTGTATGTTCACCATCCACACTAACAGAACAATAAACATATACATTCTCGAAAACTCCTTAACTATCTCACAGTTATAGATTATAGACAGACAGATGTGAGAATAAGTGAGGTGGCATGTAGTGGTTAGAACTGTCACCTCAAACCTCCAGTGTCCGGGTTCGATTCCTACCTCTGCTCCTACCACAGTCCAAAGATATTCAGATTCGACTGATTGGCGTTCCCCTAGTGTGTGTGTGTGTGTGTGTGTGTGTGAGCATGTTTTAGTGTGTGTGCAATGTGAGGGATTGGCACCCCATCCACGGTGTACCCCAAGTCTCCTAGGGTAGACTCCAGCCCCCCTGTGACCCTGTATACAGGATAAAGTGATATAGACGATGCGTGAGGGACACAGACATGCAGACTATAATGGTTAGCACTGTCGCCTTGCACCTCCAGCGTCCAGGTTCAATTCCCACCTTGTGGGGTTTCTTACAGGTATTCGGGTTTCCTTCCACAATCCAAAGACATGCAGATTAGGCTAATTGCCATTCCCAAATTGCCCATAGTGTGTAAATGTGTGTGAAGGTGTGTGTGTCCTGTGATCAATCCTGGGGTCCAGGTTCGATTCCTGTCTTGGTGCATGTGCATGGAGTTTGCATGTTCTCCCCATGCTTGCTGGATTTCCTCCCACGATCCAAATTAGGCATTCCCAAATCGACCTGTAGTGTGTGGTGTGTGAATGATCATGTCAGGGTGTGTGGACCCCGTCTCATGCCCTAAGTCTCCTGGGATAACTTCCAGGCCCTCTGCGACCCTGTATACAGGATAAAGCGGTATAGACGGTGAGTGAGTGAGTGATGTGGTAATGCATAGTGTATTGTGCAGGTTTTCAGTTGACCGGTGTGACTGTTTTCTACTTCAGTTGATTGAGCATGTGCTGAATAAACACCAGGTGAAATCAGGTGTGCATGGTTGGAGTGAAAACCCCGCAGGCAACACTGGCTCTGTCTGGATTAAACTCAGCTACTCTCATACACTATTTAACAGTTAATACTGGTTATGCTTTCTGTCCTTATTTTTTTTTCTCACAAATTAGAGATACTGTACAAACATTAGCAATTAATGACCTTAATAGTAAATGTATTGTGTTTGAATGTGTGTGGAGGAAAAAAAAGACAAGAAGTGAACATGTGTTCTATACCTTTAAAAGTTTAAGTCTAGAGAACAAGATTTTTTTTTTAATGTTTGCATCACAGCGGGAACTTTTACAGTTTTTACTCCTGCAATTGAACTATAAATACACTTATATATTACAATTTACTCCAGTCATGCCATTAAACGAGCAATTATCCCCATGTTCATTAAGGACACATCACCTAGGCCTTACCTACGCAAGCACCGTATCAGGTGGATTATTTTCAGACAGCTCGTTTCCTCATATCCAGTTTTCAGCATGCACTTTATGACTATTCCTTTCTTTCTTTTCTTCACTCTGGCAAGCTCCTCAGAATATAACACCTATTTCCTGACAGTGTGTCTGTCAGTTTAGGAGCGAGACTCCAATGGCATGAAAAGGCATCAAGGAAACATCGCACTACTTCATCTCTAATAGTTTTGAGACTTGCTGCTGTATAATGATGCGTGTGTCTCTGCAGAGCGCTGGCGCAAGTCATGCGACACACATCAGGAGAGGAACACGAGGAGAGCCTGGCTGTGCATGGACAGCCGTACGAGAACCTGCAGGCCAGGACGACAGGAAATAACCTGCGTGAGTAATAAGTGCTTTTAGAATGATAATGCCAAGAGTCTGTGTCCTCTAAGATGCTATAGTAAGAAGATGCAACCTTGTAATTCTTGTCTAGTGAGTTTGAGTTGAGCTTCTTTGGTTTGTACAGAATAGGATACTTGTGGATCACAGACCTCAGGTAGTAGACAATTATGATGGATTTTCATCTTGAGAGTTTTACTTCAGATTAGGAGTCTTTCCTTGAAATAGTTTAACTGTGTATTGCAATAGTTATACAGTAGATCTTTTTTTCCTTGATAGAAGAGTCTTTATGGTTCAGGATGGATACTTGGGGTGGGTTGAGATTTACTGCAATTTAGAGTTCTGTGATCATAATTCGGAGGAATGTCCAACGCAGTGTCAAAACATGCAGTTCCGCCAATGACCACTAGGACTTTTGATTTAATCCCCATAGAGCCCTATGTTAAAACGTCCAACTTTACAATACACTTGTTTACAACAGGATACAAGAATTGGTTTTGTTCTCCATAGCTAGATTTCCCATTTATGACAACTGTACAGAGATGAAATTTTATGGAACTCATCAGCAAAACTAATGGGAATTGGTGACTCCGTAGTAGGTTTCTCGCCTGACATGTAGAAGGCCCACATTCGATTCCCACCCAATATCTGAACCCTAACCATTGGATTCAGTGCCGGTCCCAAGACTGGATAAAATGGGAGGGTTGCATCAAGAAGAGCATGTGGCATAAAACCTGTGCATGGATGATCCATTAGTATAGTCATAACTACACGCATAATTAGGGCTGTGGCCCGATTTAAATGACAGCTGCATTGTAGGTGTCAAAGTTATAGGTCCCAGGAATGTTATCAAGGACAGTAGCAAGAAGAAAAATGAGCTGCTTTTTAAAGCAGCCGGTGCCAAGAGGAATCATAAATTAAGGTTAAGTGAGGTTTCATGTATATTTATTTCATATTTGACTTTATTTACATGTCTTTTCCAAATGTTTTCATTGTTTTATATGCAAAAATATGATTATAGTGTTGGAAATTGGCAATTTTGCTAATATTTTTGGGTAGCTGGAACGGATTATCTGCATTTACATAATTTCTTATGGAAAAATGCGCTTTGCAATGCGAAATTTCTCCTTTAGAACTCGCCTCCAGGGACGACTGTAATTAGGCATTTTCCAAACAGCAGCTGGCTCGATTTATTCCATCCATTTGCCCATTTAGGGATAAACTGAGGGTTTAGGTGGAGTCAGCTGAAGATGACCTGAGCGCCCACGGTTGAGCTTCAAAACGGTTCGTCAGAAAAGCTGTGGGTGACATCAGTTCTTATACAGTCTGTGATTCAGAGTCAGGTTGCAATTGATCCACAGTGAAACAGATGCGAGAGAAACCAGTAGAAGCATCTGTGGCTTATTCACCTCGGAGAGGCAGCTGTGAGGTCCTACAGCTATTCACAGGGGCACAGAGCTCTGGCTTGGCCCTCACTGTGGAAGGGAAGTTGTTACAGCAGGCCATTTTTGGCACATCCGGTGGGCCACAGCAGCACTTACATCTACAGTGATCATTTAATGCGCTGGGGTGGTAATTGCCTTGGCTGACTAATACACATAGCAGTGCTCTCTTTCTCTCACTCTCTCATGCTTTTTACACGCATGCATTCTGAAGCATGCTGTGAACGCATGCGTAAGCAGGACTCTAATCACCATGATAGCAAGCTACTCACGCTGCGCAGCTCTCAGTGTACACACCTCCCGGTCTTCCCCACTAACCCAGCTTGAAGAGATCAAACTGGTGTTTTGTCGCAGATTAAGCATGAAGAATTTATTTATTTTTGTTATGTTAAAAATAGAAAAAACAATAAATGTATGTGATTAAAAGCTTTGTTGTACAAATGTTAATCTGTTTCGAGAAATGTAGCCTGATGGGGTTAACAACAGCGTTGCCATGGCACTAGTGGATTTCTCTGCTGCTGAGCTTTCCTGTTGCTTCATGTAGTCAAGATCTATATGTTCATTATACGTAAACTATATGGCCAAATGTTTGTGGACACGTGACCATCACACCTACAGTACATTGCCCTCCAAATGTGTTGGAACAGCCGATTCTTTTGTCAAAGATGAACATTAGAGGGTGATAAAACACCGTCTTCTATCACAACCCAGAGAAACGGGGAGTCTAAAGGGGAGAGGATGTTATTAAAAATTCTAATGAATATAAATCCTATAACATTTTATAACATTGCCAAAACATTTCTTCTAAATAAACTAATAAACCAGACTATTTAAACCAAATGTTCATTCCTACAGTATATAAAATATTAGCTTTATTTATTATCAGAACTTAACATGCAAAAATATACAAATATAATATACACAACATATTAAACAAATTTACATGATAGTTTCCGTCTTCCTCTAGGAGACTTTTAATATCTTTAGGCATGAAATATGTTCCAGGTGCGATCCACATCTCTAAAATAAGAGACATCACAAACCCAACTTTTAAATATACTGTATATATAAATACTTTGAAAGGAAGAATTTTTCTGTTCTACTTACTTCAAGATCCTCATGTGTTTCACTTCCTTTGGAATTCCTTAAAAAAAAAAGTATTTATTGTGTTTTTTTTTTTCTAATTTAATGAACCATGCCACTGAGTTCCTGTAACCATGACAACCATATTTGCTGGCATGCCATCTCGGAGCATGCACCCATTATTTTTTACCCCACTGATTCTGAGTTTCTCCACTATTTATACTATATAGTGATATTTTTATAAGTTTTGAGTTCTCCTACATTTCCTGATTTGCTGAGAGTAGCATCATGTTTGTTTAATAGCACATGTAGGTTGTGACTGATTTCATGTTTACATTTAGGCAGACACTCTTATCCAGAGCGACTTACATTTTTTTTTTCTTTTTATCTCATTACACATCTGAGCAGTTGAGGGTTAAGGGCCTTGCTCAAGGGCCCAACAGTGGAAACTTGGTGGTTGTGGGGTTTGAACCTGGGATCTTCCGAACCGTAGTCCAATGCCTTAACCACTGAGCTACCCCTGTTTCGTACTCCAATGTATGGAAATGTGTTTAAAGGTGTTTGCTGTATTTACGTTTAAAGGCAGGACACACAACGGTTTTCTGACCTCGGATAATTCAAGCCTCAAGTAATTGACCTTTTGGTGATGCAACCCACTAATTTCTCCATGATGCCCTGCCTCTCCAGTGGCTGGGTACTGAATATGGGAATAGGGTTAAGAGCTTTGCCCAAAGACTCAAGAGTGGCAACTCGGCTGTGGCAGGGCTCGAACCACTGACCCTCCAATTAGCAACCCAGAGCCCCAACCACCTGAGCCACAACTGCTCCATTGTGATACATTAACTTGGGACAGGCATCACGATATTATCACGAAACCTTGGTGGTGATTCTGTCAGTATCACGATTTTATAAATATCCGATTCGATGTTAAATTCTTCCCTAATTTTATAATTCTCCCCTATTTAGTCGTGGCCAATTCCTCCCCATCACTAGGGGGCTCCCACATTAAGACTACCACTACCACTATCACTCGGGAGGGCG